>JBAMNC010001050.1:0-600000 GCA_037902135.1 Cetoscarus ocellatus
GTTTCTATGTGATGGACCCATGGGACATGTCATTAGTTAACTCATAAATACGTTCAGTTTGAGTTCTTAGGTGTAAGTTTGTTTTCAGAGTTATCCAGATCTTCTTTAAAAATATTGCTAACGCTTCAAACAGTGCAACTTATCCCAAGTGGTGCATATTTATTAGATCATTCAGGCAAATCTAAGAAGTACAGCAGAAGCACTCTTCTTGAGATCACAAGTATACAGTACATTATTCTGCAATGATTAAATTATACTAAAGTAGATAAGAGAGGAAGTTTTGCTGTGCAGAATTAAATCTCATGGATAATCCAGATCCAAAGTCACAATATCAAATTTAGATGTACAGATAATGAGAACATTCTTTCTCACTGACTGTCTAGCACAGATTCAGCTCCAAGCCAGAACTGAACATTTCATGGCAATAATGGTCAGAAGTTCATTTAAGGTCCATTTAAACATCAACATATGTCCGCTGACGATGACCAATGCTGAGAAATCAGCAAAATTTCAGTGAAAGTTCATTCCCAGGGGTCAATTTTGTGTCTGCTGCAGGTTGACGTATCTTAAGTGGAGCTGAATGTTGTGCTGGTGGAGTATGATTATTCCTGACAACCCTCTTACTATGTCTTGTTTGATTTTAAACATTCACCAACGTAGATGTAGCACATCGACAGCATGCTCAACTTAGGGAAACTTTGGCCTCATGGAGCTTTGCCCTGCTGGATGTTGTACAAACTTACTGCAATGTCACCCAACGAAGTATATGCCATTTCATCATGAGCAGCTGCAGCTGATCTTAATAACCCGACACCATACTGGGAGAACAAAGGACAGCTGTCCCCAAAAGGGCGCCTTAAGTTGCATTACAGGAGTCCAGTCCTGAGGAGGAAGCAGCTGGAGCCAACAGCGATGAACACAGCTGGAACTGAGAGAGGTCACTCTCGCTGATGTTTACAAGCAAGTTGGATTATGTATGTCAGAAATTTTTGAGCATGCTTAAAATATTTTGACATCAGCATTGCCCAACTAGCATTGACTCAGTTCTGTGTAGCCTAACTTAGCTTGACGTTTCTCTTTACAATGGGAAAAGTTGGTTCAAATGTCAATGTGTAGATGTAGCTTTAGCAGACAACATTGGAGGCTGAGATGCGCAACATTAAAGTCAATTAACTAAATGTGGTTAGCTCTCAGCTACCCGGTCATTCATTGCTATAGAACTTTTGGTCCAGTTTGTCCTTGTCAGTTGCAGCAGCTACTTTCAATGTTCTGACACCATATGGGGAGAACAAAAGACAGCTGTGGACAAAAGGAGTCCAGTCCTGAGGAGGAAGCAGCTGGAGCTGACAGAGATGACTGCACCTGTAACTGAGAGTAGCGAAGATAACCAGAGGTCAACTCCAGCCAGCGTTTACAAGCATTTTGGAACAAACATTGGAATTTTTAAGCATGCATACAATTTTTCAATATCCCCAATGATCAGCAACTGACATTAAGTTAGTTGTACATGGCCTGACTTAGCTCGACGGTACTTGACATTTCCCTCTAAGTTGGCCATTACATCAGTGCATGAATGCATCTTTAATACAGTGGAGGAATAGAAGTTAACATTTTGTGAGAAAATTAATAAAAAAATGATTTAAAAATTATTTTATTTGTAAATGACATAATAAAACACATTCTCTTTTATAGTTATATGTTTCTAATAATAACAAAATTACTCACATTTTATACTTTAAGGCAGTCCGGCCTTGGCAGTCATGGGCCATCTATATATTTCTAACTTTACCCCCAGTAAGCCAGACAGGGCCCTCACACAGTTGGTCTGTTTTGCTCCCCATCATGCTTTGAAAATCAACAAGTTTCTCAGCCATTGTGCTGCCAACATGGGTCCAATCTGATTGGGCTGTAACTGACAGATGCCTGCTTCTTTCGGGTATTTAACATGACCCTATCCTCTTTTAGATGCAATATTAAAAGATTTTGTGTAAAAATATCTTTAAAAGATGACTGGCAGTTTGAGTTTTCTGGCAGTCTTTGTAAATCTCGCAGGGGAGATGAGTCGAGATGTTCAGTGAGGTCACTGTTAGAGAGCCTCACAGATTTTGCCATGAACCTCGTCTCTGTGGAGCAGAGATAAAAAAAAGCGTCTCTGTGAGTACCAGCTGCTCAGTGAACATTCCTCCATTTGTGTGTGTATGCATGATTGTGCCTGGAGGTGTAAGAAAGACTCACCAGTGTTGTATTTACAGTTGTCAGTATGTGGACTTTTCTTACAGTACATATTTTTCTGCGCTGATGTCTGTTTTTCTGTATTTACATTGACGTCTGAAAAAAATGCAAATCATACAAACAGTGAGTCTTCTGTTTTTCCCTCTTGAGAGGAGGCAGGCGGATTGCTATAGTGTTTATTGAGTCTTTAGGTCTGTTTGTCTGTCAGCTTGTTTGCCAGCTGTCCACACCAACATATCTCTACAAACAGACTGCTCTCACTGCAAAGATGTCAAACTGCACTTTGTCATGGCCTCATGGAGGGGTACAAGATAAAGGAGGATAGGAGATACCATGAAATTGAAGTTATCCCAACATAAACCCATGGCTATAATAGCCAGTTTCAATATGCAGTTCTAAAAATTCTAGAAACATTTATGCAGACTGACCCTCATTTATTAATCTGATGTAGAAACATTTAACACAAGTTCTCAAGTGTGGTTCATGAAATGTGCACATTTGGCAAATCCAATTATACAAAAGACCATGTACTGATAAATGAATCAGCTGAAAATCATCATGAACATAAAGCCCCTAGATATTGAAGGTTAAGTCCAGAATTTACGACATGGATGGACATAATGTTATCCTGAAAGACAAAATGGACCACTTAATATATTTCATTAGTTCATCTGGGAAAGAGCCCATAGAAAGTGCTTGGGAAGGGGCAAAAGCATATCTGGCAGGTGATTGGATGATTGTTCCATCAATCACTTTCATCACAGGCCAATCAGATAATGCAGTAGGCAGGCACTACTGATGTGGCATAAAATACCAAACCTAAGCCACTAGGTAGAACAAACTATTGCCAAAACATGTCATAAGTGAAGCAAAAATAGCCTTTTCTATTTTGAGGTGCTTTCATTTAATAAAGAAATGTGGTCCAGAGTTGACAAAACTACGAATGAAGCTGTTAGTGTCTATGGTAATCTCTGGAAGAGAAATTGCTTCCTGCTGTCATCTCGCTTGCAGCTCCCACCTTTTCCTGCTCTAAAGGGTGCTGATTGCGCCATCCCGCTTTGGGTCGCTGACAGTTGTTGTAGATTGTAGCTTGGCAAGATGGATCTGCCCGATTACAGACAATGAATCAAGCAGATTCAGCTGTTGCACAAGGTAAAGATAATGTGGCAGAAAGAAAGGAAACCTCTCTGAGCTGTCACAGTAGATGAGGAAAATAATAAATTAATCTTAATGGGTCATCTAAAAAGTGGGACTGATGGAAGTCAGAGACCTTAGGTCTGCAAATGGACCATGAAAATCTGTTTTTGTTAAGAGAAATACTTTTAGAATTGAACAATCAGACTTTCTCTGGCTTAAAAACACAAATTTAGTCAGCTCTCTTTGACTCAGCACATTAAGTGTTTTAACAGCCCCCATGAGTAACTTATTGAAAAGCAGTGAAAGACGTACTTTATATGAGGGTTACAAGTTCATAATAATCAGAATTAGGACATTTGGGCATTACCTTTAACCAAAGTTTTGCCCTCAAATGCAGAAAAAATGATGCATTTAAAGAACACTGTGGTTTAATGTTAAATCCTACACAGTGCTGCTAAAACTGATCAGACTCCTTAATTTGAGGATTCCAATAAGTAGTTGTTCTGCAAACTTTATTTCCTCCAAAAAATGTTTTTTAAAATTACTATGGTGTTTAGCTTTCTAATTAAATTAATATTTGCAAAGAAATGTTCATAATAACCTGAAGTAGTCTCTCTAACTTTTAAATGAAACGAAAGACAAAACTCTTCTTCTGTAAATATTAAATAAATCAGCTGACAGCTCCTGCCACTCATCATTATTTCAGAAATGTATATCTAAGAGTGAAAATGAGCTTACTGGCTTTTGGAGTTTTGTACAACAATGAAAGCAGACGAGGATAGTCAGAGAATCTGTTGGAGGAACACTGAAAGAGAAATAATAGTCATCTTAAAATGGCACACACTGTTTTCTTAACCCTCTGTTTTCAGTGTAACACAGTAAAACCTTCTGCTCTTGCTTAGTGCTCTCCTGTGCAAAAAGGTGCACCTTGCCCTGAGATACTTCGCTGTTCTCAGCTCCTACTTTTCCACTCAGCTGTTTTTTGTCCCCCTAATTGGTTTTATTCCAGTTGGATGCCCTTGTGCTAGGCAGAATAAATGGAAGTGCCCATTCAGTGAAGAAAAAAAAAAATCACAAAATGGCCTCCATTTGGACAAAACTTGACAAGATAGCCTATAGAGAGCCCTCCCAGTGGATAATGCAGAATATTATACTCTTCATGGTCTTCTCTCAGGGGAAAACCTTTTGCCCACCAGTGGACAAAACAATGACAGACTGACCCCCAAGGTGGTCTCCAGAAACACAGGATAAAGAGCCCACCAGTATGCCTTACACATAATGCTTTGTTTGCACCGGGTGGTCTGGTTTGGTTCGGCACATGTCGAAAAGTTTGGAGCTGTAAGCTTGTTTGCGTGTCCACTGCCAACAGTACAATTACTTAAGGGTGGGGATAATGCCCAGGAGAAGAAGGTCACACCAGCTACGTAAATGTGTGACATCACAGCAGCGCAACACAGATTCCATTTGGTTGTGTGGACATTCCTTACAGCAATAGCAGAGGACAGATCACTCTAAATCCACAGACCAGAGGAGGCTTATTTGAACATGGCGAGGTATGTGTTTTGGTGTTTTCGTTTTGGCTGCTGTTGCATGAGAACTGATGATTTTTGTGACCAATCAACAGACTGCAGCACCTTTAGCTCCACCTTCAAGGGTTGGTTTGGTCCTTTGGAGTACCAGGGGCACGAAGGAAAAAAAAACTTTTAGGAAGAATGACAAAGTCCTTTGGTCTTTAGAGGGGTGCAAAAAAGTGAGACAGCATTTGTTTAGTGATTTTAGTACCTTTTCTCCTTATCTGACGGTGCAACACCTGTAATTGAGTGCCGTACCGAGCCAAACTGAACTGGACTGCTTGGTGGAAACGCAGCATACAAAACACTTGTGTCACAAAATGTGGTTAAGTGCCAAGTACAGTGCTCTCTCAGAGGCCAAAAAAAAAAAAAATGCAATATGACGTGCCCTGTCAGTGGAAAAGACATGATCTTGGGTCTTTGTGAGTCCCCACAGTGGAAAATAATGTTGCACAGTGCCCTCCATGGTGTTTGTCCAATGGAAAAAAACATGATAGAGCACCCCCTGGGGGGTCCAATCATTGGACAACGAAATAATAGATGCCCTCAAGGTGGTCCCTCCAGTGTAACAGCCATTGAGGCTGCATGTGCCTGCTTGGTTCCATAACAATCAATATGCATATTCTTCACCCTTTCTTGATGAACATATGAGCTATAACTGATTTTCCTCCCCCATTGTGTTTACTATTAAAGATATGAGTTATCCAAATCAAAGTTGTTTTTTGTACGAGACTATAAATGCATGGGCGGCACGGTGGCGCAGCAGGTAGTGCACGTGCCTCACAGCAAGAAGGTCCCCGGTTCGATTCCCGGGTCCGGCAGGGCCTTTCTGTGTGAAGTTTGCATGTTCTTCCCGTGCATGCGTGGGTTCTCTCCGGGCACTCCGGCTTCCTCCCACAGACCAAAAAACATGCTCATTAGGTTAATTGGTCACTCTAAATTGCCCTTAGGTATGGGTGTGAGCGTGAGTGGTTGTCTGTCTCTATATGTTGCCCTGCAATCGACTGACGACCGGTTCAGGGTGTACCCCGCCTCTCGCCCAATGACAGCTGGGATAGGCTCCAGCCCCCCGCAACCCCGAAAGGGATAGTCGGTATAGAAAATGAATGAATGAATGAATGAATATAAATGCATATATCCGATGTTTAAAAGCACACTTCACTGTTGTGGGTTGTTGTATAATTAGGTCAATGAACAGAGTGCCTTTTTGTTATTTTCTTGCCATGGATAAATTTGTAAATGAGAAAGCTGAAACTTGAATCTCCCAGAGGAAAATGCCATGTTTGATTTAATAAGATAGATGAGTACTTTATTGATCCCAAAGAAGGTTTAAGAGGTGACACTGCAAAAAAAAAAAAAAAAAAGACCAGAAAAAGAAAGACACGTAGGACTAAAATTAATTAAATGTGAGAGTTAGTGTTTGAAATAAATATTGACTTCAGTCTCATTAAAAAAGAGGGGTCAGGGTCTAGAATACTGGATATCTTAATATCCATAAAAACAAAGATGGGTTAATGGGAGGATGATGACAAAATAAATGAAGTTGGAGTCCTGTCCTATAAAAGAGTGCATTCCAAAATAATAACAAAAAAAAGTAATACAATAAAAAAAGGTAAGAGAGCAAAAATTATATGGTGAAGTTTATGTGTGATATGAGCCCGTGTGAATGTTAGTGTTGAACAAATCAAGAAGGACTGTAACTGTGTTGGAAGGAGCAGCCCATCATCTGCACCAGGAGTGCGATTCTCCTACTCCATTTTATTAAAAAGTCAGGGGAAAACACAAGAGGGATTAATTAACACTGTAGTGCAGCCCAGTGTACCTGAATGAACAGTTTGTCTTACTTAAGGCTGTAACAATATGTTGTAGTAATGGTGCTGTCCGCCCAATAGTAAGCTCTAATTAATAGCTTAATAATAAAGCCAGAGAGAAGATTATGACAGAAGGAACATAAGGATTAACTTTTGAGAACAAAGTTTCAATGGTGCTGTAAAGAGATGGCCTCATGAAGAATGCACTCCACCGCTGACTGTTGGGTATTCAAGAGAGGATCTAAGTATGGCTCGGGTTACTACTGAATGTTCCAACCATGTAACTCTTCTTTCTGTCCTTGTCTCCTTATATTTTTCCATTCCTAGTTGTGCTGAGAGAACAATCCGTATTATCATGCCAGGTGTACTTCTGTTTAGTTGTGAGCTACAAATGAGAATTTAATTTGGCCTCCATAATGTTACAAGTTTGAGGACTGCTTTTGTCAGCATTCATGTGGGGCCTTGTGGTGACCAACATTTCTTTTCTATTAGCACGGTCGACCTTGTGTGGACAACAGGGTGGAAATGGAAAGGAGTTTAAGGGTAATCAGAGGCAAGTAATCAAAATTATCCAAATGAATTGAGCATGACCTAGGCAAGGCATCGGTTATCTTGCCTTTCAGACTTGATTGTTCACTATAAACCAGGAATTCTGAAAATGGATTGCAGCCACCAATAGCTCTATTGACCATTTGCAGACATGTGATTAACATTACATCACTCAGTTCGGGGAACAGCAGAAGTACTACTATTGTCAATAGACTGTAATGCATTTCAGCCCATAATTACTCAGAGATGCATATTGGAGCCACTAAAGCAACAGAAAGAATCATTAACACAGAACAAAGATGTCACTAAAACTGTCAGATGAGTCTGGTTGCCTTAAGAAGATTCACAAACAGAAAAACAGTCTGGAGTCAGCATGTGTATTAGCTGTTTACATGGAGGCTTAAAAGAGGAAAAACAACCACTGTCCAGCAAGATAATTTGCCGATCTTATCAGGGATTATGACCGCCATTTGTTTGGATACATTAGGAGACTTAAATGAACATGGAGTAAACAGAGCAAACATGCCTGCTGATGGAGACTTAGCAGGTGATAAATGGCAGAAACCTCAATGGGAACTGGAGGACACAAAAACATCCAGGTAACCTGTTGATGCAGTTGTTTGAATTTTGGACTTGTGTTGTCACATTCGGTGAAATATAAGCATTACTTGATAAATACACCTCAGGAAGTCTCAGATCAGAGGATAGCAGCAACTGATATATGTAAATCTACAGTCTGTGGCATATGTGATGCGGATCCTCCTCACTGTGATGAATATTCCTACTTGAACAGACTCAAATCAACATTTTTATACTCAAAAACCAGAAAAGCCAAATGAAAGTCTATCTTCAGATTATGTGTTAAAGACACAGCCATGTTTTAAATGACATGCTGACTTGATGGTTGGTAGCAATAGTGTAAGCCCACAGAGTTTCTGTTGCAAATGATAGTTTAAACTTATTAAATTAATCTCTGACATTTAAAAATGTCCTTTACACAGCAGTAGAAAATTATGGTTGGATATGTAGGTTTAAGTTCACCATGGGGACATTTTTATTTATTTGGTATAAACATCCATTAAGTTACATGCTGAATGGCATTGTTTTGATGTCCAGCCAAAATGGAATGGAGTGTGACGTCACATGCAAATAGTCAACATTTTAGCATCATTTACACACTGCTGTCAGAAAAGTCCAGTTTTCTATACATACTAATGTTTAAGCGTGATCTTACACAGCAGATGGATTTTCTGGATTTGATATCTCTTGCCTAGATAGAGGATCAGTCATACAAAGCTTCAAGCTTATATCCTTCTTCTTGGACAGAAAATGACCAGGACATTCAACACCTTTTTAGAAGGAGGCAGCAATTGCTCAGGGGCAGCAAAAGAAAGAAGTGACTGTCAGCCTGTTAACAAGGTTGGCCTTTGATAATATATGCATGAATGATACTTAAGTAGTAGTTTTATCAGAACTTGAATTATTTCTTTGATATAAGAGCACAAAATATATCCTGAAGAACTTTCTCAGTGGACACAACATTTTAGCCCCTATCTCAAAGGGCTTCAGCATAAATCTGATGTACTTACTGGCTCATGCTGTGCTGAGTACTCCTTGGCAGCAGCACCCACTCACTTTGTTATCTGATCTGCTTATAATGAATGTGATAGAAATAATGTTTGCTCAGTCACTTTCTTCTTTTTTAATTTAAACTGGCAGTCATACTCATTTGATACAAATGTAGAATGAAGTATGTTTTTGATATTTGATGTTATATTTATGAGATTTACAATGTGCCAAAAATACCTGGATGTCTTACTGAGTCAGAAAAACATTAGCAGTATGCAGGACCAGAGTGGGTCTCTATTTCAGTCAAGGAGTTTCATGGTACAGCAGCCCACTTTGGCTTGCAACTTCAAGGTAATTTTAGCATGACAAGTATAGATAGATAGATAGATAGATAGATACTTTATCTATCTTACTGCAATTTATATTTTCATCTAACATGGAAACTTGTTTGGATTAAAGCAATAAAAAATATTTCATATCAAAATATTTTGTATTATTTAAATTCCTCTCATCCTATTCTTTTACAGTTCTGAATTGGGTGTTTCAAATGATAAAACTGTTCTTCAGTTTCTGGGATTAAAATGCATGAGTGGCCACTCTTAATTTCTGAATATAAATACAGCTGGTACTGGAACAGGCAGCATGGTGTTGCAGCAGGCAGTGCAAATGCCTCACAGCAGGTTGAAAGTTGCTGGTTCTAATCTTGGTCGATCAGGGCCTTTCTAGGTGGAGTTTGCAAGTTCTCCCTGTGAATGTGTTGGTTCTCTCTGAGCACTCCAGCTTCCACCCACAGACCAAAAACATGCCCATTAGTATGACTGGTGACTTCAAATTGCCCTTAGGTATAGGTGTGAGCATGAATGGTTGCTGTCTCTCTATGTGGCCCTGTGATGACTGGCGACCAGTTCATGGGGTAACCCGCCTCACCCCTAATGCCAGTGATAGGCTACAGCCCCCTGTGACCCCAATAGGGATTTGCGGTATAGATAATGGATGGATGGATGGTACTGGAACAAAAAGTGATGCGTTATTGTTCATACTTTGTGGAAAAACTGCAAACCTTGCTGGATCCTTTCAGAGCTTCTGTCAAAATAAAAGAAGTTTTGATTTTTAGATTGTTGTTGTTCAAGTCTATTAAAGCCCATTTACACCACTACCTTTTTTGTGAAAACTCATTGATTTGGAAAAATCTTAGAGTAGTCAAATTTATTAGTTATGATTTTGAGGAAATAATATCATCAGGTTTAATAAAACTTAATTATTTTATACTTATGACTTGACCTTGGAAATGTTATATCGTATTTGTGAATGACTATAGATTTTTTTTTAATCTGGTGGGTTTTACAGCTCTACAAGGATGTTTTTAGTTTCCCTTCATTTTCAATTGTATTTTATTCAGGACTATTCTACTAATAAAAAAGGCTAAGCTGCATTCTTTGTATCAAGTTAGCAGTGATCCCTACCTGTCCTCTCTGGGGACACGGCCTGGGGGCTTGTGCTTGGCTGTGGTGGCTTGGCCTCTCTCTCAATGAGGGTCTGCTGATGCTGATGAGGGGCTACATGAGTGATTAATAGTTAGTTCTGGCTGGAACACTGACCCTCTATTTACACTGAATGTATTAAAATCATTTTTAAATGTTTAATAATAACACACACTTCATTACCAAAAATTAGACATCATTTACACAGTAGATGTCTTTCTGTTTTGTGTATCAGGTGTTTTAATGTTTCACTATTAGCAAACCAGGCTGCGAGCTTGTTTTCACAGATTAAGTTCGGGGGATTTTGCCACTTCATGGTCTACAGCTGCCCCTTTCTTAAACCTAACTTTCTCAACGCTCTCTTTATCATGATGCCAAACAAACTGGGAATAAAACATTTGTTTCCAGTGGGACACACGGACCCCACCGAAACTGGCTGCCTGCATTCCTGTAGTTAAACAACACTACAGAGATATATAACATAGACGTTGCCTTCAAGCCTCTAATATGGGGGACATGAGGAGAGTGACTCATTTTCAACAGCAAGTGCCCCCCAAATATTGCGTCCGTGTTGATACACCGCACCCATAGCAGTTTCTACATACACATGTCTATGACCTCCACTCATATACAGCGGGTGCAGCTTGGGGTACATTTTTATGATACTGTGCTTCGGCCCTCAGGACACTACAACCAGCCCACCGAGAATTGTCCCGGTTCTCCCGATTAGCCACTCCAGGCCTGGTAGTATGCCTCTGGCTGGTCTCCCTTTTGCCTCTTGTATTGTTTCCACAATGAAGGGCTCACAGATCAGAGGTCAAAACAGCAGACAGTCACGACATTGGTGTCAACATTAACATTAATTTCATTACACGTCAGTGCAAAAATGCTAATCAAATTTCAATAAATTATTTTATCTTAGTTTTTACATGGATGCACATTTCACGGGTAAATTGTTGATGGTGGAAATCATAAAAATCCCAATAAATCACAGATTTAGAGGTGAGATTTTTTTTTTTCTCAGTCCATAAGTGGATGCCGCATTTTGGCTGCATTAGCTATTAGATGGGCTTTAGTTAACTTTTGTTTTCAAGAGCTGAAAACAGAAATCAGCAAAACCAGCTCAAGGGTACTGCAAAATACTGAATGCTGAATCCTCTGTTTCGTCTGTAGAATGTAATGAGCACTTCTGAAAACAGCTATCTTATATGAGCCAGATTGACAAGGGAAATACCACAGATACATGAAACTGTCCATCTGGCATGTCTGGTCAATCTAAGTGCAAAGCACACATTAAGTTGACTGGTTTCATGCAGCTTAATTTTGTAGTATTAGAGATATGTAGCTCTTGACAATATAACAGTGTTTTTATTTTTACATCTAGAATTTATTGAGATACTAAAGTGGAACTGTGGTCATGATCATAATACAGTTCCAGCAACATACTTATAAAGTGGCAAAGATACCATCTCCTCTCATAAAGCATTTTTTTTTACTCTAATGTATAATTATCAGAAATATTGTTCATGATATAGGTGTTTTTACAGTCAGGCTCTTTTTCATAGACACTCACCACTTTAAAATCATAAAATGTGCATGTTTATGAAATGTTAAAACACAGCCAGTGCACAGGGACAACTGAACTCTTTGTGTGTAACTTGTAAATCAGACTTTAAAGACAAAGTGGTCTTTAAAGCTGCACTATCTGATAATTGAATAAGGCCCTGTGTTCTGTCATTTTTTCAGTGGAAGATGCCTGGGAATTTTATATGCTAAACCATAAAAATATCAATGAGAGCACTGCCCAATCAGGGTCCTTTGAGGAGGAAGAATCGGAAGCTACAACTGTGATGACAGCATAAAGCGAGTGTACCTATGTGAACCTTGGCTACTTAGACTAGCATGGATGCTACCTACTCTGGTGGTATTATTATCAGACCTAGACAACATTTCTGCAGTAAATCAAGAATAAATCACAACACTAAAAACATTTTCTAACATATATTGGCAAGAATTAATATATATGTTGGCTCAAGTTTTCAAGCGGCAGTAGCCCCTGCCAACTACAACATTCGAAATGCTTGTTATGGATGTGATTGACAGCACAACTGTTTAATCACTTTTTGAAGGTTCTTCCCCTCCCAAACACTCTCTATAGGCTGTTGCCATGGTAGGCTAGTGCTTATCTGTTTTATCTTACATTCTTTACACCAAATCCCAACATCTTCTCTGGTCTGTCATAATATACCTACACACATACTGTACCTGCAAAAAGGTAACACATCCAGAGAGAAAAACAGTGTAAAAAATTACACTTGAAACAACATAAACATCTAGTACAACATAATAACATGACTGAAATGTCAAGTTCAGAGGAGGGGATTAATTGACATTACACTGAGCAGACAGCTATCAGCCACCTACTGCAACTCAAGAGGCTACGTCCCTGATTACTTGCAACTTTAAAACGTAATTTAAGTGCTAAGTGGTTCACTGTTGTTGGTAACACGTTAATCTGCTGTTGAGGAAAACTCTTTTTTACCATCAGCCTGGTAATGTGTTATTTTGCTGATAACATTTACTTTTATTCGAGCCATGTTTATTTGTACGACATGATTTTTGGCATTTCTGAAATAGCTCAATTTGTAAGCTCTGGAGGTTGTTTCACTAGCATTTTAAGCAGTACATTTGGCTCGCTCTGGATGTGCTCTTTACCCCAGCAGATTATTTTTCTTAAAAATTCTTCAGAGACTGGTATTTGGATGTTATGATTCCTCTGAGCATCAAAAGTGAAGAGCTGCCTCTCTTGGCCTTTCTGAGAAAGCTGTGAGATAAACAGGATACAGGCAACATGCCACATGGAGTTAATGTTAGAGGGGAAATACATGTGGTACACCTTTCCTTGAAAACTACAGAGTTGTTCTTCCGATGACATGAGAGGAAATGGACTACAACAATGCACTGGAGCAGGTCTAGGGTCCTTCTACACTTCCATTAAGTTGAGGAATTCCCTGCTGAATTCAGAGCCGTATTGAACGTGCGAGTTGCTGAGTGTGAGTACTTCAGACAGAATAGTCTGTCTGATAGACTGGTGAACCTCAAGGATGTTTCAGCATTGATGAATCTGCCCATGGCAAGGGGAGTGGACAGCACTCTGGTGGTCCCCTGACACCAACGAGGGACCTTTCTTTCGCCCTTCCTTTAAAACGGCTGTGGCCTCTCGGATCAGTTAAGTTGGAAGTTATTTTGCCTTTCAGTATGAGGCTCCAGTTGTCTTAGTTTCAAATGGAACTCAAGCATGCACATTTACTCAGACGAACTGTATTTTTCATTTACACTTGTTGACTAATTCTTAATTACCTTTTTTTTTTTCCTTGCATACTAACTCTGTCCTCCTCCTGTCATAGATCAGTCTCTAGTCGGTGCCCTAGTAGGTAAATAAGATGTCTCAAAGTCTGGCTCATTTTCCTGTTAACATGGTGTTTCACCTTCATTGTCAGCCCATCAGGTCATACTGCGACTTTAACCTCAGCAAAAGAGAACAACCTGACCCCACGAAGGATTAAAGGTAAAAAAAAATAATAATAATAACAAGGACATCATTAAAACTCTTGTGAATTGAAGGAAACTGATGAAGTGATTTG
Organism: Cetoscarus ocellatus; assembly: GCA_037902135.1. Lineage (NCBI taxonomy): Eukaryota > Metazoa > Chordata > Actinopteri > Labriformes > Labridae > Cetoscarus > Cetoscarus ocellatus. Next base: position 13,995 of record JBAMNC010001050.1, read on the forward strand.
ATTAATTTCATTATTATTTCCTCAACTAAAGAAGTTAATTTTTGCCTGTGTTTGTTTATTAGTTTCTTACAGGATAACTCAAAAATGTATTGATGGGATCTGATGATCCGGTGATATTTTAAGGATATGACACACTTAAATGCGTTCTAGTTACGTGCTGGTAAAATTGGGGTAGCTGAAGGTTGTCTTACTTCACAATAGGAAATTCTGAAAAAGGGGGGCATCCCCATGACGTATCTCATTTGCAAATTGTAGATTCCGACTTCCAAGATTTACTGGAACGCAATATAAGCACTGACACAGCAGGAGATATCTCAGGTTAAGTTTGTAGATCAGTTTACCAAGGGGGCAGTACTATTTATTCAGCAAAGATGTCTAGTGAATATGATAAGTGTCCTTTGCTGTCCAGCCAGGGGCAGGACCAAACTGTGATGTCACACAAAAGGTCTATAGTGAGGGTGACTAAGGAGTTTTTTTCTATTATTTGTCTGTCAAGCAGAACTGTTTCAGCAGTCTGCCAGTGAACACACTACTCAGCTCAACAATTTCAATTATGTGAATGCATCAAGTTAAGGGACTCAGACATAGGCACTGGCCCATCTAAAACATTTTACTTTTCTTCAGCAAATGCCTCTGATTTTAAAGCTAAAGTTTCTTTGGAGGGCATATCCCGATAGTCAGACTACACATTTTTTTGTCTGTCACAATGATTAACATGTCAGATTAGGCGATCACAGAGACATAAAATAGTGCAAAGACTTGGCTGACACGCTTAACAGACAGCACAATTGTATATGACTTTACTTTTTGACTGACGTGATGATGTTGGAAGACCGAAGGGTGATGCTAAACAAACAAGAATGCTGTACTTGCAATACAACAAGTTTGTTTGTCTTTTCAAGGTTATGATGAATTATCTGCTTGCTGGATGCTAAATGCTAGTAGTTACTCACTGAGGTGCTTAGGTGCCTCTGCTATTTCTCTCCATCTTGTCTTTTTTTAACAGTGTGTGGTGGTTGCTCCTTTACAAAACATTTTTAACACCCATGACTGTTGCATGTGCAAAGCGCTCTGTGCTCTAAAAATTTAACATGCTAGACTTTCTGTCAAAGAGTCAAGAGGCATCCCAGATGAAATTTTGATAGTTGTTCACCATGACACCAGAAGAAATGATCAGTTGTCACTACAGATGGGTCCTGAAACCCTCTTATTGATGGGTCAGGCAAAAATTGTGCTCAAATACTGTAGTCTGACCTCTGACATAGGCTGCACTACTGCTGTACAGTCTCACAAGCAGAGTGACTTGCAGCTTTTGAATATTTCAAGTTATTATAGGATTTGCGGTATTAAGTTTGTCATCTTAGTCTTGCAGCTATCCCGGCTGTCATTGGGTGAGAGGCGGGGTACACCCTGAACCGGTCTCCAGTTGATCACAGGGCCACATTGAGAGACAGACAACCATTCACACTCACACTCATACCTAAGGGCAATTTAGAGTCACCAGTTAACCTAATGAGCAAATTTTTGGTCTGTGGGTGGAAGCAAGAGTGCCCAGAGAGAACCCACGCATACACAGGAAGAACATGCAAATTTCACACAGAAAGGCCCTGACCGACCCAGGGATCGAACCAGGGACCTTCTTGCTGTGAGACACATGCACTACCTGCTGTGCCACTGTGCCACCCCTTATTAAATAAATAATTTTAATGTTATGTTATTCTTTCAAAGGACTACAATGTAGACAGGCTTCTGCTTCTGTAAGAAGTGACACACAAGGTCACTCTGGCTCTATAGAACGATTTAATAAGCAAGTTTAAAGCAATAAATCATTCAGTAAAAAATAACCACAGCATGAATAAAAGCATTACATGCTTGGATTAAAAAGTCAATCACAAGGGGAAGTACACAAGGCTAAGGTCATTTATAGCAAAATCTTTGCTGCAGTGTGAAATGCTGATATTTTTCATCTCCTCAACACTAAAGGCTTTATTAGAGAGCCCATAATTTGCCTTAGCCCTGGTTCATAATTTTGGTCTTGAAGGCTGCTAGAGTACATTCACAACCACTGATATTTTAAAAATATCCCAACGTTGACCCTGTTTGTTTTGATTGCTTGACCAGTCTCCTCTGTGGTGATTGGTCAGTTCAGCATGACTCGGCACCATGTTTTCAGCAGCTCTGCATTCCTTCAACAATCCATGCTTTACAGTGTGCCTGCTACCACACGCCAATGGTCTTTACCTGCTGTAAAACAATGATAGGAGGTCTATGTGATGGGTGGGTGTGTGTGAGTGTGTGTGTGTGGGGGGGCATTTTATGCTGCCACTGGAACCGTAAACAGGAGTAGAGGGAGAAGTCCTGATGCTGCAGAATATATGAAATTAGCCTTTTTATAAACCATTTTCCTACCTACATCACTATGATGTCATGGAATTAACTGAAGGCAAAACGTAGCAAAGCTGGAGGCCAACATGAACAACCACCACAGGCAAGCAGACAGCACAGGAGTCTAATCCTAAATGTTAACCAATAATACCATATAATACCAAATAATAGCCGGGAGTTTATTTGTTTCAATCACTGAGCAGACCAGGCGTTTATTTGGGACCCGGCGGCTATGTGGGACAGGCGTTTAATTCCTTTCTCACAAAAATCTTGCTTAGCAAAAAATGAAAAAAAAAACCCAAAAACCGGTAAATGTAATCAAATTATTTATTTACACCAGTATAAATATCACCTTTACATTTTCAAGATTACAGTACCATAGTTATACTTTTGTCTTCTTCTTTCAACTCAGATCTCTCTAAATACTCCTAATACTGGTAAGGAACTACCAGTAGTTAAGGTCTTACTTTTTTTTCCGCTGTACCGGGGCCATGGTGATCAGCAGCAATGTACTGGTAACTGATGTGACTGGCCTCCTGACGTTAGTTAAGAGCAAACAACATGTTTATTTGGAACGGGCGTCTTTTTATCAAAATGTGCTGCCACCTGGCGTTTATTTGGGACCCAGCGGGAGTCTGGCTATTATTTGGTATTTTATGGTACTTAATATACAGAGAGCGTTCTTAAAGTTCACACAATCTGTGGTGACTGGATAAGAAAAGCTGCAAGGATTTTTTTTTGCATATACGGTGATTTCAAGAGATTGGAGGTCGATTGGTTCACCTCCGTAAAGAGCCTGTCTCTCTGCTTTCAAGTGGTATACAGTTAGATTTTTTTGTCTGTTAATTAGCAATTATGGATAAAAATGGAAAATGTCTCTTAAACAGCTGTTCTAATTGGAGTTGGCTCTTAGCAGCTCTCTGGCTAACAACACATTCAAAGAAGCCTTCAAGTCACTTTTCTTCTTGAAACAAGTTGTACTTCAAATCTCACCACCTGACAAAGTTTATGTGCTAAATTCTGCATCACTGTGGGGTTTTCAGTATGTTTTATTAAAAAAATGAGAGAAATTTGCCCCCAGTTATTTCACTCTGCACACTGGGATAGCTACTTAGTGGAGTTTGGACAAATGTAAATAAACCACAGCTCATCACTGAAGAGGTTTTGGTAATGCATGGTGAGACTGCACATACTAATGAGTGCAGTTCACTTAATATCCCACTGCCTGAAGCAGATGTTCATCTATAATTATATACACACAAACCAGTTCAATAAAAATACTTAAAGATAGTGTCTTTAAACTTAAATTTGTCTGCTCCTGTTTGACAGTGGTTTTATTTGTATTCTCTTCCCAAGCGGCCATCTTGGTTCCAAAGATTAAGTAACCCTAAATATTCAGAGAAGCCTGTATTGTCCTCTGTGACTGATAGAGACCAGCACAGATCAACTTGCTAGCTAGCACTGGGTAATGTAACTGGAGTATTGTATTAATTTCAGTTAAGCCGGGCCCACAAAAAATACATTATACTTCGACTAACATGACAAATGTCCACAAGAAAAATGGTAGGACAAACAAAAGCTCTAAACTCATGCTTTTCTGCCATTCATTTGCCTTGTCATGTATGATTTTGTCCTTTTTTGGCTTCATTGAATTGAAGAGTCAGGCCTTACATGATCATTGGTGCGATTGGCAACTAGTGCATCCAGGGCTGTAGCCTGTATTTAGCAAAAATATTGCCCCAATACTTTGTCTATTATGTCTTTCTAATGCATCAACATTGCATTATCTGTAACCACCTTGGGCAGGCCTAACATTATCTTCATGCCTTCCTTCCTTTAAAAAGGTGATGAATCGATGCAGAGCCTACAGTTTCACTTACCTGATAAGCATTCCACCTCTTCATACTGTGCCAGAGAAACTAAAAATAGTTACAGTGAGATAAGGTTTAAAGAGGTAGCCTGCATAATTAACTGGACTTAAACACTCATTGTGGACATAATGACACTATTTGTCACTGGATTTGAAAGAAAGATTAATATCTGGAATTTAGATGGTCAACAGCAAAGTCCTGCAGATTGAGGACTGGAGTTTTTTTTCCAATGTGTGCTGCTCTTCATGTCACCATCAAGAGGGTTTTATCATCAAATGACTTCTGAAGATGTTTTTCCTTTTAAGATGCATATAATTCAAGTTACAGGTGTTGGCAGCGCGCCCTTTGTTAAAGTATATATATACAGCGCTTAACGAGTTAATTAGACATTGCCTAACAAAGTTATTACACCACCATCGATGTAAGATCTGTGCCACAGCTGCCCTGAAGTAACAGCACTGGTAATTACGAAAATTGTCTTGTGTTTCTTTAATAGTTAATACACCAGCATGTAGAAGCTCTTTAGTCAAAATAACAGTTTAAATGCTAAATTCATAATCATTAATGTTATCAATGAGTTTTCATATTTAAGTATTTTACAAAAAAATCATCATCATTTAAAATTATAGTTATTTTCTTGCATTCCTGAACAGAAAAAAAAATGTTTTAGAGGTTGAATGTTATTGCCTGATTAATTTCTGACTTCTCAGAGAAGCCCAATAAGCTGGCTTATACCTGAGTATGAAAGGTGAAATCACTTTTGAAATTCCTTATCTCTCTCTCTCTCTCTCTCAATATACTGTATGTATATAAACATGGAGATTTAAAATATCAAGGTGTCTTCAATCTCTTATTTTACTTTTGTGTTGTTTTTATATTTGCAATATTCAATAATTTATTGAATTTTACATTAAAAAAAATCTTTACAATGTGAAGCAAAGATGACCTTGCCTCTTGATCATGCCCCATGAGGGCTGCAGCCCTCAAAGCAGCAGAGATTCAAGTCTGATCTATTGACAAACTTTATCTCCTCCTGGATGCACCTATCAAGTTAGTGGCACTCATTCACAGTATAATGTGCTATAGAAGCCTCCACACAGTCTCCAGTGCACTAGAAAAAAAATGCACATTTGCCCAACTGGCCTACAATGTGAAAATGGTGCATTGTGATGGAAAAGATACAAGTACAAATGTCCAGCCTGATGTTCTGATTTAATGTTCATAAATACACATTGTATTCTTTTTTGTGCTTTTGCTATAGGTTAAAAGTTTTGGTGATAACTGGTGTTGATGGGTCCAAAGTGAATGATTACAAAACATTTTTTTTCATATTCTACAGAGCACTGAAGACCTTGTTCAAATAATATTGTTCAAATTCAGAAAATGAGTCACGATGCGACACCTTTGGGAAAAATAAATGTCGTAGCATTGAAAATATTAAATATATCATGAACATATATTTTGAAGTGTCCAGGGTGTGTAGAAGAAGCACCAGCAGATGAACTTTCCTCATTGAGTTCACAGGCTGCCATACCATCTCTTGTGCTTGTTAAGACTTATTTAAGTAATCAGACACCATCACCATTAAAACATTTCATTATAATTCTACACTTACGAAATCCTGCATATTTTTTATACAAAATAAATATGCAACAACCAATTACTGGGCCACTTGAGACGACCTCTTAGTGTTTGCCAACGATTCATTAGTAAGTGTTCAAATGCTCTCATGTGGGCTCTGTTTGTTAACCACTGAATAAACTCAACAATCATTTGGTCATCTAGTGAGAGGGTGTAGTGCAGAGTGAATATGGAAAAGAGTAAAAAATAGAGATGCAGTCATCATCCACTTTCTCATAAACTGAGCATCAAGTGTAAGTCTTCAAAGGTTCTAATGGCATATTTGTCAGCTGCGCAATGTTGAACCTAATCCTGGCTGTCACAGATCACTGACTTAACAAACGTGAAGTCAAAGTGCGTTATGATGCTTACGACACTGATGCATAGACACATTAACATACTCTTGATGTTCCTCTCATGCACAGAGTATTTTAAGTCCCATCACAACTACGTGTCAGCTTCCAGCCTCTATCCCGGGGGCCACCCTCCTGAGCCGATTTGGAGGAGATAGCTCATTACAAAGTGTGATTCTCCCTCTTCAGAGGGTCTGCCGTCGCCTGTCAGCACAAAGGAATAGCCTGCCTGCTCCCCATCTGGAGATCAAAAAAGTGACGAGAGGAGACTGTCCTCGCCTGGACTGTGGTGAGGGTCTGCTGTTAAACATAGAGCAAGCTACACATGGCTGTTTTTCCCTCAGTGATTATTTCATATTTGTACTTCCAGTTTTAAAGCCATGACCAGCTGTCATGTCTGTTACTGAATATTTTAGAGCTTTTCAATCACAGCACATTTTTGAAGCATTGCTGCTGCCCTGCAGAAAAAGGCAACACTAATAGATATCCTGTATATTAGTCTTGAAAGTGGCAAAAAAATGCTGCAATATCTATTTGATAGTCACAAGAAATTCAGTTTGTTTTTCAGGCTATTTGCTCTGAAGTGAGCTGGAGTGAGCTGGAGTGAAGCCTCTACGTAACTTATTTTTGTAACTTTATTTTATTATGCATTTTTTATGCATAGATCCCATTTAAATCACTCTCGATTTTTACACCAAGATTTGTGAAGGTATACACATACCGTAAAATACCAAATAATTGCCGAGTTCCAAATAAATGCAGGGTGCAGCACCACATTTTGACAAATAAACGCCCGTTCCAAATAAACGCCGAGTCCAATTTATTAGGCACAGCCTACGAGCTACGGTCAGAGTTACAGTAGGCTAAACACCTGCAAACACTGAGCTACCAACTGACAGCTGATGCTTGAAAAGTGATTTATTTAAAAAGAAACATGATCAGACTGTACCTTATCAGTCCGCATGGTTTATTTTTCTCTCGGGACGTCCTGTTGGCCCGCTTCGCCTCCCTCTGTATGTCAACAAATGCACGTTGGTGCGAGGCGCTCTGTTTTACAACAGTGCAGTTACACTCAATGCCTGCTAGTCTAGGGCGCTAGAGAGCAGAAAGCCGGAATCTTACATACTAGGGCTTTAAAAATTCAAAGAAGAAGACGAGGAATTAAACGCCTCTTCCAAATAGACGCTTGGTCTGCTCAGTGATTGAAACAAATAAACGCCCTGGCTATTATTTGGTATTTTATGGTACGTGTGTGAGGGTGTGGGTGTGTGCATGGTAATGTGTTAACCAGTGTGTCTATGTTAATGTGTGTGTGTATTCCTACTTTTGTAAAGTTGAGTATAACCCACAGTTTAAATTATGCAGCAATTTCCAGTAAATGTTGCAGCATTAAACCAAAACTCTTTAATCTTTCTTTGTAAATTTAAAATCAGGCAGAAATCTAAAATCAGGTCTGACATGACCTCTTCTTGTTTAGTTACATTTTCTCTGTTATCAAAAAATGCATTTGCTTTTAATACTCTGTGAAAAGGGATTAATTTAATTTTATCCTATAAGGAATATGTTTGGGGAAATCCTTTAGACTTCATATGGCTTTTCTAAAAACATAATGAAGCCTCAGACACCAAAGAGCACAATACTTTTTCACAAACATATACATAGTGTACATCATATTAATAAGGACAACCTGAACTACAAACTTATATCGAGCATTTATCATCTACATAGAACACACCTCCAGCACCAAGCAGATAAACTAAAAAATGAAAAACAAACAAACAAAAAAAATCTGCAACTGAGCAGCCTCACCCAACATTCTTATTGCTAGCAACATGCTGCAACATAACACATCAAACTGAATAAAATAAATAAACATATACATCATATCCATCCATTATATGGCAGCTGTGTAGCTCAGCCTGTAGCAAGTAGCTTGAGCTGGAGACTGAATGGTGTCCGTTTAAGACGAAACGTACTTGGAAGTTGGTTTGGCGGCTGGGGAGCTGCTAGCTGACTTCCTGGGGCTCTGCCGCTGGTTATGGCTGTTGGTAACTCAGCTGAAACGGTCTATCGTCCCTTGCCTCCGGAGCCTAGGGGCATAGGGTTTGCACCCTTACTCCATCAGACGTGATTGCACATGTAGCTGAGTAAATATTGTATCTGACATATTTATACTGCTATTTTACTTGAACAGTCTCAAAATTAATTTTGATCTGTCTAAGACAGTTTTAGGGTTATTTCTGTGTTTAATTAATCTATATTTGAAAAGTGGTTTTGTAAATAAGTTTTTAGTTCCACATTACCTGTTGTAGTGGGGGGGAACTTAATTAATGAGACACTCAGGAACACATACACGAGAGAGCTGCTTATTCCTGCCAGATAAGAGACAGCTTCTGCTCTGTTAAGACACATCTTTATGCTCCCTCCCTTTGCTGTAATCTAATGGGGGTAAAAGTTGTGTTTAAATTACATACAAATGAAGTGTGAACTTATTTTGAGTCTGTATGTGACTTTTACTATGGGTTTTGTTGACAAATTTTGCATTGAATTAGGTTAAAACGATCGGAGGTCTTGCCTCATTTACATTTTGTTTCACCCGCTGCAGGGGAGAGAGAGCGTGCTGCTGCCATTGTGTGTGTGTGATATGTGCCCTCTCTGCTACATCACAGGTGTGTTGACATGATTATTAATATTCTAATGTTCTCTATTGTACTTTAAGAATGTTTTTGTTTATCTGGTATCATAATACATTGTTTTATATGACTGTTTCATTGTGTTTTATTCAATATGTTGTTTTTTTGTATTGTTGGAAATATTTTTGTAAATAGTCTAAAAAAAAAAAAAAAAAGAGAGAGATAAGGGACAGCTTCTGCTCTGGGGAGAGAGAAGGTGCTGCTGCCATTTGTGTGTATGTGATATGTGCCCTCTCTGCTACATCACAGAAATTAAAGGGTGTTGATCTGATTCCCACCTGAGTGTGTGCCTTCCTACCAGTATCCATCTCAAGTCTGCTACACACATAACCCTCTATAGGTTAACGCTGCTGGTGGTGCAGATGGGTCGTCAGGAATGATGAATGGTGAAGTGTCAACCCAGCATGTGCTCCCAAACCTGACATTATCTATGCTGCTTATCCTTTCCGGGGTCACAGAGGGCTGGAGTCTATCCCAGCCAACATTCAGTGAGAGGCAGGGTAATCCCTGAATTGGCCGCCAGCTGCTCACAGGGTGACACAGAGACAACCATCCATGCCTACACTCACATGTAAGGGCAGTTTAGAGTCACCAGTGAACCTAAAGAGCAGGTTTTCAGTCTTTGGGAGGTAATCAGAGTACCCAGAGAAAACTCAGGCATACACAGGGTGAACATGAAAACTCCACACAGCAAGGACCTGAATGACAAAGGGGAGTCAAACCAACAACTTCTTTGCTGTGCTGCACTTAATAAGCAATATACAGATTTAAGAACATAGTTGTTGTTGCCGGATGGGGTGGTTTGAGCATTTTAGTAATGACTGATCTACTGGGATTTTGACTCACAACCATCTCTAGGATTTACATAGAATGGTCTGACAAAGAGAAAATATCCAAATTGCATCAGTGCTCTTGGTAAAATTGCTTAATTGATGCCAGCAGTCAATGGAGACTAGCCAGAGTGGTTCAAGATGATTAAATGGCAACAATAACTCAATTAACCTCTCATTACAACCAATGTATGCTGAGGAGCATGACTGAACACACATGTTGAATCTTAAAGACTAAAGACTCTGAAAGACTCGAGGTGTCACTTCTGTCCTGAAGACAAATACAGTCACTGGCACATTTGTTGTCTTTTACCAAACAATGACCTGATTAGATTTACAAGGTCATAAGTTATTGAGTATCCCACATTATGATTGCCACCTCCTGGTGAGCACAGTATCCCTAAAACGCTTTCAGGATTTTCTTGCCCATAGAAAGTGTTTAAGAATGGGCATTACCTCTCAAAAGCATATCTGGCAGGTGACTGGACAATCATTCAGTCGATCACATTCATTAAGGGCCAATCAGATAATGTAGTAGATTGGCGCTACCGCTGTGATCTAAAGGATGCAACATAAGTGACTTTGCAAAAGAATCTCTCCGCAAAACATATCGGAAGTGAAGCAAAAATATCCTTTACATAAGTTTGCAGTGTTGGTTATTGTTTTTCTTTTAATAAAGAAATACAGTCCAGATCTAATAAAGCGACTACTGAAGCTGTTAGCATCTATGCTAATCACTGTATGAGCTATCACTGTTGTCAAGCTAGTAGCTCCCATATATTCCTGCTCTGAAGGATGCTGATTGGGCCGTCCTGCTTTGGGACGCTCACAATTGTTGTAAATTGGAGCAAGATGGATCTGTCTGATTACAGACAATGAATCAGACGAGCCCATATGCACTGCAAGGTCAATTTCATGCTTCCAGTTTCATTTTTGCATTTTGCTGCATATCCAAAAGTCTGAAAGGCATGAATGTATATGTGAGTCTTTATGTTATTAAGTAAAATGAATATATAATCTACAAAATATTAAAATCTTTGACACATATAAAAAATCAGACTCATGTGAGAGCTGGTCATAGCCTCAATATATATGATAATCAAAAAATGTTAAATGCTTAAATTACTCCAAATGATTGAGAGTTACTGATACTACTATTTATATCTATTGTGCAATTTTCATCTGAAGATTGTTTGCTCCACTGTTTGAAGCTTATTTATGTCTTTAAATAGGACAACTTGGCAGTACAAAAAAAGATGTCCATATATATATCTATATATCTATATATATATATATATATATATACACACACACACACTCACACACACACACACACACATATATATATATATATATATATATATATATATATATATATATTTATTTATTTTTTTTCTTTTTTTGAGAGAGAGACAGATGCTTGATTTGAGAGACTGTGGTATGCAATATCTTTTCATGTGTATATATACCTAGAAGGCGATCAAGGGAAAATTAATCGTGTACAGCATTAAGTCATGTGTTTCAAGGGCTGCAGCAGACAGGTGTTATGGTGGGTACCCACGATAAAGCATTCCCAGGTGCAGCACACTAGCTGCCTGTTACTGTTCATCATTTCACAGTGTACCTGGGGGCTGTTCCAGTGTCACAAATGAACTAACAGGGACTGAAGACCTCCTTTTCAGTTTGTAACCCCTTCATGACACCTTTCCACACACATCCATACGTGCACACACCCTCCCCCCACTGACCCTGGACTGTTTTCCTGCACAGAGCTCATTACACTCACTTTTGAGGGACAGTCCCCCTCTGAAGGAAATGGTTTCCTCATTGTCAGCAGCCTCTTTCTGCTCAGCTAATGGCTGTTATATTTCTTCAACAATCCCTTTTAGGATATTTTTTTCCTGCAAACATGAATGGTCCTGCCCCTGGGAGTTGTTCCATTTTACATCTCTCACTCTCTCTCGTGTGCTTTTTCTCTATCTCTACAACAAAACAGCAACATGGCAACATCTCAGCGCTGCCACCTTTTTATACAGGACTTAATTTGTTTGAGTTTTCTGTCAGTGCAACCCCCGTCTGTGCTGAAAAAGTCCCCAGGTGAATCATTTTTACCTATTTTCCACTGATTGCCTCAGGGAGCAGCAATTGTCCTGGTTCCATTTTCAGGCAAATTGGCTGATTTTACAAATGTGTTATTGTTGCCTTATTACATATGATCACTAAGCAAGACCCCACATCTTCAGTATCAATGATTTCTTTAGTCAAATATTTTGCTATAAGTGCCCTCAAAGCATGGCACAAATGTCTGAACCTCCACAAAAAGTGTAGCCACTCGCCCCTCATTCAGTTCCATTTGGACATGTAACAGCGTGAGCATGGCAGCAGAAAACAAGCCCTGTTGAAGTGGGGAGCCGGCGAGCGCCTTGTCCACTAGGTTCAAATGTGAGTAATAAGAGAGCAACTTTGAAGAAAGAAGAGCACAGAGCATGGAGGAGAAGACCTTTGGTTTCAGAGTCGGCACTAAGTGGGTCATACAGTTTGTTTTTGTTAACAGATGCTGTTTGTTTTTGGCTTTGTCTCGCTCTTCCTCAGAAAACAAATGCTGGCAACTGCTGAGGCCGTTCCCCCTGCTTAGATTTTAACATGACTAAGTGACTTTATGTTCATTGCAACAGCAACAACATAGTTTGATGTCTCCATGGGCTGCTGTGGGTATCCAAAGCTTCATTTTTATTTACTCATTAGTGTTTGTTTAATTCCTGCTGGAGGTGGATGTGATCCAGCCTGAGGACAGCAAATGGTTTCATCCCATTCTTTAATCGGTCCGTAGGCCCCCACTATGTCCCTCCCTTTGTTTTGAATGCTTTATTCATTCTTTTAAGATGGGAATGCCTCTGGTGGGGGCATGGGGTCAGCAGCCTGTACAGCCACTGCAGCAGGTAGAAAAATGAAATCATGTTGAAAAATAACTCCCAAATGTCAGTTTGTATTTACAAGGATTGCCCTTAAAAAGTCTACATTTTGAATCTTCAGTACAGGAGACTGAGAGTCAGCTCACATTTTGTCAGGTGAACCTCTGCACTTTCAGTTTTCTGCAGCATTGTTGCACAAAGAATAAAGCAGAAAAGCATTCATGATTTACAAACCAAATATTAAAAGGCCTGTGTGTTTATAATCACATCAGGACATACAGTATAATGCATCCATTGTCAAACAGCTAAACATGATCGTTGCCAAAGTTCACGAACACCACTGATGTTATAAAATAAAGCTAATGCAGATGTATAAGTGAGAGAACTGCTGGTTCTCATGAGTCTGCATAATCCTGAAAGGGATATTTCCATAGTTTTAAAGTTGGGTTGTATCAGGTACTTGACAACAGTCAGTAAAGTGACTGAAAGGGCTCCCAGCAGTGCTGTACCTTTAAGGTCTACTGCTGTTGACAGGTACAGTTATTTCATGTAACTGTCCCTTTGTTGGCTTTCTGATAGGTTAACTGACCAACCAATTACAATCACAGAATCTCTGATCAAAACATAAAAGCAGCAGGTGTGGAGTTACACTGTCAAACATTTTCTGTGAAGGCAGAGTCTAAATTAATGCAGTTATATTTTTAATTATTTACAAAAATTCATAAAGATTTTGATTTTTTTTTTGTACCCTGCTATAGTTTTGTCTTAATCTTCACTTGGACAAAATTTGAAAAATAATCAAATTAAATAAATATGAATAAAGGCTGGTTGAAAAGTGAGTCATTTTCAGTTGTTTCAAATTAAATCAATGCAGCAACAACAGCTTCGATCTAACCTAGTAATAGTAACTAAGAAGGGTGGGGTTTAACAGTGTATGCTTCCTGGAAAGAGTTTGACAAAGGGTCTATTATGAGGGTTTTTATGTAAAAATGAGCTCTGAAATGAAGTTCGGTTGAATGAAAAATTAGGCAAAGAAATTTCAGAGCTCTTTAGATTTCCTCCTGGAAATTCCCTGTTTGGCATTATTTTATGCTGCAGGAAATGGCTATGTATTCTTCCACCTGATTATACGTTTCTCCTTCTGCCAACTGAATCTCACTCTGAATAACTTCTTCTGTATAATCTGGTTCTTAAAGGTTATCCACAATAAAAGCAACGTCATTGTCACTTGAGTCAAAATCACTCATATTTGGTTCAGTAATAGTTCTGCCATTGTTGTGTCTTCCTGATATTATAGAGAGAAACAGCAGATGAGCAGAATCAATGCACACAGGCAGAAGAAAACAGCCATTTGCTGCATGGTAAAATAGTGACAAACACAGAGACTTCAAAAAGGAAAAATAAAGCTCTAAAATTTTTGCCCAGTTGTAGATTTCACCAAATATTTATGCAAAATAACAATCTAAATGTCTGAGGGGGTTGCATTACACTCTGATATGCCTAAAAATTATATTATATTGACACTGTGATTATTTACACATAGTCTGACTCATCTTTAGAGAGAATGTGGAGCACTTTCTTGTTTTGCTTCCCTGAAACACTTCAGAAAATGTTTAATATGCTGTATCTGCTGGATTGTTCTGTATTATTTATAACACAGTCTTATTTGTGGTTTGGTTTTCTGGGTTGTAGCAGCAGCACAAACAGTTTAAAAAAACAACTAAGCACATAATATGTCTTACTTTTCATACAGTTTATTCCAACCTCAAGGGACTAAGAAAATATACACTTAAAGGCAAAAGTGCAAGTAAATTTGTTAATAACGAATGTATTTCCAAGAGTTTTATTTTCTTATTGATGTTGTTTCTTTTTTTAATCACATTGCTATCTTGAAGCAATGTAGTTAAAACTTCCTCCATGTGTACATACAGCAGTTCCAGGATTGATTTTCTCATTTTTTAATTCCTCAGTATTTTTGCTAAGTTTGCTCTTGTGGGATTAAATTGTTCTGGGAATGCATAATCCTTTTGGAACACCCAGGTCACACACTGATTTATGATTCTTTTGCAAGTACAATAACTTTGGCTAAGAGTATAAAACCCCAATATCCACCCTGGCAATTTGCTAAGTCTTCCTGTTCCTCTGATCCTTCAGCTTTAACCCTGTTTCTGTAAAACCCTTGAGACCACTGTCCACATTAAATTGACAGTTCTTTTTTTTGCAGACAGCAATATTTGCAGAGAAAACCCTGTCATTTGTTCGTCATTTTAAATTATCAAAGCTGCCGTTGTTGTCTGTGCTCTGTCTCTGGCCTCCCCATCTCTCTCTTGCTGTTCCTCTCGCTCCCTCCAGAACCAGTATCCGACCTGTCTGCTATGATGACCATTAAGGCTGAGCCAGCAGTGCCGGTGGGCCTGCTGCTTCCCTGCTTGCGTCCCCATTGCACCGCGGCACGCTCGCTGGCCTGGAGCCGCTAACAAGCTGTGCATTCAGACAGTTGATGCTACAAATGGAGCTGTGCAGTGGAGCAGCTCCAGAGACGAACAACTGAAGCGCTGCTGAATCCTCTCAGCGAGGGAGGGAGGAGGACCACCCGCTCTGTGCTGAAGCCTAAACTGGGGCTGACTGGTGTTTAATAACAGAACAGAAACCTTTTTAGAATGTGGATGCCTGCTTGTGTTCGCATTTCACATATAGCTGCTCTGTAATCAGCTGTAATAAATAATGTGTTAGAAATATTGGTTTAGTTCACCAGGGATGGAGATCATAGTAAACTAATCATCTCAATACTCAACAGTGAAGGAAGATCCTGATACATTGTCTCTGCTATAGCAATCTCATAAATAGTTGAAATGAAAAAAAAAAAACATACAGTAAGGAGGAAATTGAACACCTTTAAACTTTTAACCTGATCAGTTAACCCTTGTATGGTGTTTGGGTCCCAGGGACCTTTTTTAATATTAATTTGAAGAAAAGCGCAGAAAGTTATTGATCAGTCAATCTGAAACTACTCGTCATTGACTAATTTCCTTTGACAACATGCATGGTAGCTTGTTTTCTCCAACATTACTTTTTTACTCTATTTGCTGTAAATGTTGTTAGAATGTACAGAAGAACATGACACCTTTCACTAAACTTTCAATTCACAGAGAAATGCTCTAAGAAAATGCCTCATATAAAGTTTGTTTTTTACTTCCTGGGGTTTATTATGTAATAGATATACATCCTTTAACTACATATATGTTTTCTGATCAGCACAGGCAGATGCCATGACTGTTCTGAAGTGTCCAACCCATGGCCTCTGACCCCTTCTCTCCCATCTAATTGAACATTGTTTGGGCAGCCAATCAGCACAGAGTTCATTATCATAGACTCATGAGCATCCCTGCTCCCTCAGATCAGATGGAATGGAAACAAAGCTGCTTCTGAGCGTCTACAGCGATGAAATTATTAACTTTTTATCCAGTTTTATTCAAATCCTTGCTTAATGGACACCCAAGACATGATGTTAATGGTCAAACACAGGACATTGGACCTTTAAATGTATAAACACACCTACGTAGAAGAAATAAAAAATAAGTGATCATAAAATGTCATGGCTTTGGGTGCAATGTTCACATAAGACATGACCCGGCATCTAGAATCACTGCTCACCCAGCTGGTGTCTCAGTAATCCTGAAAACTGAGATTTGTTCGATGTGAATTCTGTGGCTGATGCTTTTGGATAAAGCATGTGTGCATCAAGAGTATGTACCAAGGCTTTATATCTTAAAGTGTATCATGTCTGTTCAAAGAGATATCTCAGAATTGAATCCCTCAGATATCTGGTGTCATCAATCAAGCTGTCCCATCATGAATTAAACAGCATTACCAGTCCTGAGCGTTTGAAAGAGAGAGATGAGGTAGAGAGAAGAGTAAGGAGAACAGCGCTGTTTTCATTTTCTTTATTTCACTGTCCTGCAGCTTGTCTTTCACCTTAGATCATCCTTCACTTGTTTTTCCTCTCTTATATTGTCTGACTGCATGTCCACGGACACCACGCTCACACACACACACACACACGCCCACACACACACACCCACACACTCGCACACAACATGAACCCCACACATAACCTTTCAGTTGAGTGAGAGCAGAGCCTGGCCGGCACACAAGGGAACAAACAGTGTGTAGCGTTTATAGAGTGAGCTCCCTGATGGCACGGTCCTATCAGCCTCTATAATCAATGGAGGCGTCAGGCGAGCAAGCGAGTGGCCACAGCTCTCAAGAGGAAATGAACAGACTTCAGCCACCTGCCAGGCCGGCAATTAAGAAATACAAATGACCTGTTAATTGCTTCAGGCTTCGACACCGATAGAGGATCAAGTTAAAGGATTCAATTAACCCTTTTAATGCATAGTTTCAAAGTCTGCCACCAGAGGGCTGTCAATCAAAGATGTAAGAAGAGGTTGAATGCAGAGATGTGCTGTCACCCTGCCCACTTCTGCTGCTTAAGTCTTGTTTTGTGGCCTTCCAGATCGGCACGCTACGCTGCTAACAAAGTAATATGCAATAGGTTGCAGCGCAAACCAGGAAAGCCACTTTAACAGCTTTTCTGCCATAATAAGCACTTCAACATACAGAGTCATACTCAGAGTCCTCAACATACATTTGCAAGGAATTTAGAGATTTTATTTTCTTTATTTCATGATAGTATCATTACATTTACAGAATCTGTAGAAATCCCTGCATGTAAGTGACAAGGTCACAAATCAACATTGAATGTCTGTGACCTTCAATCCCTGAAGTGGAGCGGCATTAAAAACCAAAATCATGCTGTAAAGGGTATTACCATGTGAGCTCAGGAACACTTTAGAAAGCCATTGTCTGTCAACACAGTTTGTTGTTACATCTACAAGTGCAAGTTAAAACTCAACCATGCAAAGCCAAAGCCACATATCAACAACACCCAGAAACACTGCCAGCTTCATGGCCCGAGCTCATCTAAGATGGACTGATACAAAGTGGAAAATTGTGCTGTGGTCTGATGAGTCCACATCATAAATTGTTTTTGGAAATCATGGATGTCATGTCCAAAGTGGAAAAGGACCATCCAGATAGTTGTCAGCTCAGAAGCTCCAAAGTCAGCATCTGTGATGTTATGGGGATATGTTAGTGCCCATTGCTTGGGTAACTTGCACATCTGTGAAGGCATCAGCAATACCGAGAGGTGCAAACAGGTTTTGGGAAATATTTGCTGCCATCCTTTTCAGGGATGTCCCTGCTAATTTCACCACGACAATGCCAAGCCATATTCTGCACGTGTTACTACAGCATGGTTTCATAGCACAAGAGTGCAGGTTCTAGACTGGTCTACCTGCAGTCCAGGCCTGTCTTGAAAATGTGTGGCACACTATGAAGCTCAAAATACAACAACAGAGACCCCAGACTGCTAAGGAAATGCAGTCCCACATCAATAAATAGTTAGGTCAAAAAGGATTTGCAAATCATTCTGATTTTATTTATGTTTTGAACAACGTCGAAACTTCATTGAAAGGGGGGTTTGTACTAATATTTGAGGTATGTAAGTACTCAACCAGAAACATACAGAAAACATAGAATTAGTTATTTTTATAGTCAATGTTGACATTTTAGAGTGAAAAATCTGGATATTGTGATGTATAAAAAACATCCTTCTTTCTTTATTTTTCTCCTAAACAGTAAAGTGCTTCTCTGCTCAGAGGCTGCAAGTCTGACAACACACTGAAAAATGTATTCATTCACATGAGACCTGAGCACACTGAGTCAGATATTTCACAAAATGGAAACTTTGCTTCTTTTTTTTGTCCATTTAGCATTTTAATACAAGAGGAGAAGGCTAATGCAAAACTTTGGTGAATATTGCAGTAGGACTGAGAGGAGCTCAGTGAGCATTTTGATGGACATCATACTGTTATGATATGCCACCAGTCCATGCATGTGAAGCAGAAAAGAGCAACACCAGGGAGCTGCCGAGCACATTTTAATGTTTGAAATGTGCTGAACAGCCAGTTGTGCCTATAGAGAGGAGTACTGAAAAGAGCTGGCCTCGCTACTTTAGCACCACATGTGCTCTGATTGTTAGAATACCAATAAACAGGTTAGCGGCTTGTGATGCTAAGGGAATAGAGACCAGGCTCTGTAGATTTGTCTCCCCTTCTTGGCGTAATGATTTCTCCCAGTGATAGAGGCTAACCTTGAGTCCTACAGGGCCTTGCCTCGCCGTTCAGAAAGAAGAGGACATGTCTCAGGTAAAATGAGCCTTTTTTTTGCTCGCACCACAGTTATTGTCATGTGAGCCTCACTTTGATGGTATCTGTCACAACATATGCTTTACCTCGAGCGGTGAACTCGGCCGTGCTGAGTATGAATATTGAGATTGATTTCATGCCCTTGGTTGCCAATGAATAGGTGTGTATCATTGTGCTTGTGTGTGGGTGGGTGTTTGTGTTTGTTAGGGGAGCTTCAGACAGAGATTAAGAGAAAACACAATAATGTGCTCTTATCTCTTTGTTAATAGACAATGCTGGCATTTTCTCAATGACACAGTCTTGTGTAACCTTGCAAGGTCTTTTTCCAACTCAACCAAAACAAGGAATGTAGAGAAAAGTGCATTGTGAAATAGAGTAGGTAAGACTTTCATAACACTTCAGGATGAACTATAAGCTGTGGGGAGAAAAGGTATGTGAGAAAAAGGACATATATGCTCTATTATCACTGGGATCTATGATGAGTTGTACTATGTATCAAAATCAGGCTGTCAAAAAATATATTCATCACACAGAATCCCTGAATTTTGATATTTCTTTATTTACAGCACCTTTGATTTACAATTTTATTATAATATATTTTTAAATTATAAACTGGCAGTAATTTACCAGCAGGGCTGTATTACAGTTGAGGTTGTGGTCTGCTAAAGCCAATATGGATATGCCTGCTCTTTATGGCTATCCATCCATCCATCCATCCATCCATCCATCCATCCATCCATCCATCCATCATTTCAACAGATAATCCCTTTCAGGGTTGCAGGGGGCTGGAACCTTTTCCAACTAACATTGGGTAGAAGACAGGATACACCCTGGACTGGTCACCAGCCAATCGCATGGCCACATAGAGACAAACAACCATTCACGTTCATACCTGAACCTAAGGGAAACCCTGAGTCACCATTTAACCTAATGAGAATGTTTTTGGTCTGCAGGAGAGAGCCAGAGTGCCCAGAAAGAACCCACACATGCACAGGGACAACATGCAAACTCTACACAGAAAGGAGTTGACTGTCAAGGGGTTAAAACCAACAACCTGCTGTGCCAATGTGCTTCCCTATCTCATATTATTAAAGGTCAAAATGCTGATTCTGATGTGTCACCCTAACCTGACATGCCAGATAGGAAGTTCAGTATATACTTTACAGAATATATTTCACTGGTTCCTCTGGGCGACAGCCCATAGAAAGGGTTTGGGGAGGACAGGACCTTTCAAAAGCAAATGATAGGACGATCACTCTGTGATCACGTTCATTACAGCCAATCAGATAATGCAGTAGGCGGGCGCTACTGCCACAGTGTAAAGTATTAAACTTGAGCCACTTTGTAGAGCTAGATCTCACCAAAACATGATGGAATGGGGAAAAAAAATCTATTTTCTACGGAAAAAATGCTTTCAGTATTGTTAACTGATTTTCATTTAATAAAGGAATGTGGTCCAGAACTGACAAAACTGTTGCTGAAGTTGTTAGCATCTATGCTGATCTTCCTGCTTTAAAGGATGCTTATTGGGTAGTGTGTCTGCAGACTGAGCTCAATTACTTGTAATTATTTTTGGCTTTGCAAAATGGATCTGACTAATTCCAGATAATGAGTTAGGTGGATCCAGCTGCACTGCAAGGTAAGTATCTTCCAGTATTTTTATGATGATATACCCCTCTGTCGTCGACTTTACCCAGCAGTATAACTTACCAAACTCTTTTTTATGCTTTCAGTTGTATTTTATCTTATAGCTTGCAACCATGGAACAAAAGGTAACCACAGACCAAGAGCCAGATACACCATTGTTGTTTCACACAATGAACAAAGATGACTCCACCTGTGTTAAGGAGATGCCACTGTTATGGGTTTTCCATACCCAGAAGTCTGGAAATGATTTTTGGGACTACTATTTCTTCCCTTTAACAATACTAATTGTTATTGTATTTTCTATTGTTGGAATGCCTGATAAGCCTTTACAATGAGGTACAACTTGTAAGGACCGTTCAGTTGTGGAATGACAAACACAGCTAAACATGTGGGTAGCACCCAAACAAGTGCTGAAATTCTCTGCAACTGGAAGCTGGTGTTAGTGTAGAATGGCAGCATTTTTTAGATCAGCCCAGTCCATTTCCAATCTTTGGACCAAATACCCTGAGACTGGTGAAGTTAATGACAGACCTCAAAGTGGACACCCCAGAAAAAAAACACCCCAAGAAGACTGTTTCCTCACCCTTGCTACCCTGAGGAACCATAGGCATTCTTCCAGGGAAAGAGAGAAATTTGACATATTTCTTTTGTTCACTATCTACACATTTAGCTGTGTTGCTCATTCCACAAATACTCAATCTTTACAAATTGTACCTTGTTGTAAAGTTGTCAACTAGAACTTTCCGGCCATATAAAATACAAAACCATTTGCTATTATTAAAAGTAAGGAAATTATCAACCAAAATGATTTTTCCAATTTATTTATTTATTTATTTATTTTTTTTGCTGGAGTATATATTTACCTAACATTAACAAAACCTAAAGAGGACATGCCACACACTTATTGTTTAATCTGAACTATATATTTTTTCTGACCATGCGAGACCAAAATCATAATTAAAACTGAACTGCCCATCACTACCTGGAGATAGGGAACAAACGCTATGGGTCCTTTACTGCACACAAATTACTCTATCTTGAGCCGACATGCTGTACACCAAGAAATACTTGTCAAAATTATTTTGAAATTGCATCTTCTTTAGAATTCACTTTAATTATTTGAAAGAGCCCTTATTAAACTACTTTAAACTTTCAAAGTGTCAGAAACTGTCCTTAGAGATTGCAGCAGGTGTCTAAAATAGTCAGTTAAGGATCCTCACATTTGAGTGCCATCCAGTAGTTTTTAGAGCAGACACAGTGATGAAAAAATAACCCAAATGAATTCTGAAGACTTTGTAAACTTCTTTTAAATTTATGGGGAGCTAAAACTGAAATACAAACTCAGTTAATTGCCAAGCACTGTCAGGCTGCAAAACATAAAAGCAGTACAATTACTGACACAGTCCCTTGAACATAAGACCTAAAACACCGAATCAAACATAACTGTCTCGCAGTGCACTGAGGAATATATTTTGAAAAATGGTAATCTGAAAAATGAAAATATTCAAGGCTTCCAAAAGCTGTTCATCTAATTTACAGGTAGAACATATGACTAGAATTGCAGTTGTTCCATCTGAGTGAATCTCAGAAAATAAACCACTAACGCAATAACCCGTTAAACATTAAAATCACCTGTAAAAAACAAATAATAAGGCCACAACATGCATGCATGTGACAATTTTTAAATTCGACAGCAGCAACATCATACATTATAAACTAGACATGCTGGATGCTGTTTTTAGGCCTCTGTGAGGTAGACATAGTCAGAGAGTCAAATTGCAGTGGTAGGTCACTCGGTCTTATACCTTATACTTCCCAAATTTAGTTCACTGTCAGGTCAAGGAGGACATTCGTACAAAGTTTGACAGTAAAGACTGGACACATAAGTCTCACAAGGACGACGAATTTTGAACCACTTTACAGTTGACATATTATCGGAGTGCTTCAGCAAGGCTCTAAAGATTTTAATAATAGTTTGGAATTATTTCAAAATCAATTGAAAAACCACATTAGGTTTAAATACAGTAGTAGTGCCTGAAATGAAATTCATTTTCCAAGTCTTTTTATTACTTTAGACTTGTAGGCCTGTGTATGATACAGGATACACTGTAAAATAAAAAAATACAGGTTTTCATGCTAAAAGGATTTACCTTCAATTAACTTACTCTGACTCTCCAGGAAACACAACAGGCACTTGTTTCATAAACTGTGTGATGTCTTTTTTTGTTTGTTTATTTCATTTTTCCCCCACAATGTTAAGCTGCATTCACATACTAACATTTTGGCCAAGTTTTGCTGGCTGACATATATAAGCCACAAGAAGCTAAGTCCTCCGGAACTACGTTATTGCCAACTGGGCAACACTTATATTCACCAAGTGAGTCGCCAGATTTTACACATGCTTAATAATTTTTGTACTCCAACAAACTCCAGCAAGAGTTGACCTCTGTTTACTTTGGAAACCCTCAGTTACAACTGTCTTCATCTCCGTTGGCGAATGTTGAGGCCTGCCTGAGGTTCAGCTCTGTTAGCTCCAGTTGCTTCCTCCTCAGGACTGCACCCCTGTTGTATGATTTCAGGCATCACTTTGGGGACACCTTCTTTTGTCCTCTGGGCAGGGTTTTGGAATACTGAGACTTCTAATAAAAGAGCGCTTCTTATGGTGTTCATCAAATGACATCATATAACACTTGCACAATATTCAGTGGTGCTATGCTCCATTAGGCCAAAGTTCCTCTAAGTTAAGCACATTAGCCATATATTCAATTTATAGTAGCTAACTTTTAAAACCGGTCAATTATACCTTATATTGAAATGTCACACTCCACGAGCACAGTGTTTGCTACTGCTTCAGATACCTCAGCCTGTTCTGAACACAGCAAAATCAACCCCAGGAGGGTACTTCCTCTGATATGTTGATTTCTCATCATTTTTTTTTAACAACAGCTCCTTTAAGTTCATGTGTAAATGCATTTTAACAAGTGAAAAAAACCCACATAAAATAGATAGTGAATATTGTAAAAAGAAAAAAAAAAGAAAAGACAATTCATGCAAATAAATACACTGATTCTTATGTCAGGCCATTTTTGAGCCACACATAGAAGAGTCCAGGGATCAGTCTGTCCTGTATCACTGGGTTAAATAATATCGGATACAATATTTAACATCAAATACATTTCCTGTTGAGGTAATGCATGTGAGCAGTGTTTCTGGTCTAAGCCATGTCTTGTGGTCTGCGGGTTTAATGTACTCGACAGCGCTTCACCAGGACCCTCTCTTGGGACCTATTTATCCATTAGGTTTATGAGCTCATTTTGATAAGTGAATCCTGAGTGATTATTTGTCTCTCTGGTTTAATTGGCCCGTGTAGCACAGGTGTGAATATGTTCTGTGGTGTGTTTTCATCCAGCCAACCATAAAATTAATTGTTAACCCAGGAAAACGTCAGCTTTAAGACAGAGCCAGAGACACTTAATAGCTCTGATAAATATTGGAATAAGACAAAACAATCGCCCTAATCAATTTCGTGAGATGCCATACATTAAATTTGCATACAGCTTGCTCTGAAAGAGGTAGTTATATGATACAATATTGATGGATTAAAATGGGAAATGGATCAAACATTTAGTTTCTTTTATTGAAAAACTGTATCTCAGGTGTAATTTCAGACAATTTAAACAATGTTGTTAGATTAAAATGAAATTGTATTAAAATGTTCTCGGGAGACTCACCATCTCGCTAAAGCTTTATTTAATAAAGAAGACTTTGATACCATCGATTAGTTAGATTTATAGGGACAGGCTCATATAAATTGCAGCAAATTGGAGATGGCCCCTGTGGGAGCTGTAGAGGGGAAGTTTTCACTGTTTCACTGGCTGCTGTGCTGGAGGCTGAGCAGAGATCTGCAGCAGACT
The DNA here is from genome assembly GCA_037902135.1 of Cetoscarus ocellatus. NCBI lineage: Eukaryota > Metazoa > Chordata > Actinopteri > Labriformes > Labridae > Cetoscarus > Cetoscarus ocellatus. The sequence goes on from JBAMNC010001050.1 coordinate 38,489, forward strand.
GCAGAGAGCTGAGTGATGACACAGATGAAGTAGATTGAATAAAATATGTTCTGCTCATGACTGAAATAAAGGAGGGCTCACAAACAAACCTAAATTACGTCCTTTGATAAACAGAGTGTAAATTTTATGATATTATTACATAAATATGACTTTTAGGGAACTGCTCCATCATACCCCAGACCAGAGGACCCTGAGTCTGTGAGCCAGTGTGAAAATGATTGTTTCTGGATTGAAGCTATCACATTCAAAGCGATGTTTGTCACCCTCATGTTTTATGTGCCCGTGACCCTGAAAAGGATAAGCGGTATAGAAAATGGATGAACGAATGTTTCATGTGTTTTCTGTCCAATTTTGGATACTTGTATTGTGTTTTGTTTCAGATACGTTACGTTCTGCCCTTCTCACCCTGCACCTTGTTTCTAAAATTGCATCATGTGTTTTTTTCTTTATTGCCTGAAACAGTAGTCATTAACTGGTCTAACCTTGGGGCCCGCCATCACCTCATGAATGGAGAGTCACAGCCTAAATTTTCTAACCTTTGAAATCTGTTTCATGACAAATGTTGCAGTTTGGACCAAAGATGGAAATGTGTAACATATGTATAATTTATTCTTCCAATCAGCGTCTAACCTGACACACCAGATGGACCATTCAATATATTTCTATTGTCCATCTGCAAAAGAGCCTGTATATGAGTCTGGAAGTGGACAGAACCTTTCAACAGCATATCTAGCAGGTGATTGGACAATCATTCTGTCAATGACATTTATCGAAAAACTTTGTCTGCAATTTAAAAGTACACATAAATCTGTTTTATATGAGACACAGTTGTACAATTGTCTACTGAAGGTTCAGCCAAAGCAACATTAGTTGTTTGTGCCTCTTGCAAAGTGAATGCTACACAGCACACCCAAGGTCTGTGGTATTCATTAACACAAAATAACACAACTGATAAACAGGTGTGAGCAAATTTGAACAGAGGGCATATCTAGTTTTAATGAATAAGACTGTTTTAATTGGCTCATGTTACCACCATACGAGACTATGTAGGATCAAGCAACTTTATTTCTTCTCCCTTCGCTCCATGTCTCTATGTGCTAGCATGTGCCTCACTTAGCACCATGACTGTGTGCTGCATAACTGGCAAACTGTTGTTGGACATAACCCAAATCACTTCTCACTGCCTGCTTTTCACAGCTTTACCTTTTAAATTAGACCTTGAACACTTGGACATGTCTGACAGTTTTTGCAAAATTGGGTAGCATGACGGTTTAACAGTGCAGAATCTTCTGCAAACGGAAAACTCTGTCATTTTGACACAAAGCATATTGCTGCTCTTTTTTCCCCAGTACCTTCAGTCGACATATGTCTGCTGGCTGTTTTTAAGCAAGCACAAAGAAACATGCACCTGAGAGAGAGAGGGGGGACTTTTTCTGTGAGACTGTGGAAGAATTTTGCCAAAAATGACAGAGACAAAAAAGCAGCATCCTTCCTCTGAGGTGTGGCTGCCAGTTGGTGTCTGAGGTTTCGTTTTCACACAACTTCACTGTGTGTGTTTTTAAAGAGTTGGCGTGTCAAGTAGAAGCATGGGTTTGGACACTCAACATCTTTACTGCTCTGCCTGCATGCACTCAATTTTAGTGATACAGGGCTGTACTCTGCGCCATGCACAAACACATTTTTCTGTTTGTTTCATTGTTATACAGAGCCATTACAAACACAACCTTTGTTATTGGCCCTCACCACAGCATGCAGGGAGTTTAAGTCAGCTGTAACAAAATGATTGTTTAAGCTGCTGTGGTACTTAGGAGCATTAATCTTCCTCATGTCATTGATTTTTTGTTGTGTGAGCTCTTACAACGCTTGTGAGAGGCAGTTTTATGGCCAAACAGTCGGTATCTGTGATTATATTCAGATTTTTAAAGCTGCAGGAGATCCAAGAAAGCATCTATGAAATACAAATGAGCTCCATTTCTTATCAAAACCATTTTCTTTCAAAGAATGCTGATTGCTTAGTGGTTATGTTCATGCAGCCCATGTTCACAGAGGCAGTGAGGCAGCTCAGGTCAAATCTTACCTGTGGCTTCTTTCCTATAGAGTTTTAATACCATATACTATATAGGTTAATTTATAACTGCCAATAAAGCAGCTTTAAAGTTCTGTGATCCAGCACTTTGCAAGACATGGAAATCCTTAAAGATAATCAAGTGGGATATTTGTAAATGTATGTTACGTTTAGGAGTGTGAAAACATGCTATGAAGTATCAACACTTTCAAAACAATACATTTTAATTGTTATTTTTTATCAATTTACAAAATGGAAAGTGATTGAGCTGGAGGAAAATCTAAATTGAATCAATATTTGCTGTGACCACTAGGTTTGGGCATCTAAAGTATAATGCAGATACGATACACATTTCGATAAAATGTCTCCGATCCGATATATTAAGAATACATTTGTGGCATTTTACGATGCAGTACGATATGATTCACACCCAAATCACAATACAGAGCAATTAAGCATGATCTAATTAGACAAAGTTCATTTGAAGATGTAAAAGAGGATGCTGTGCAATTCAATGACTTTGTATATTTATTTACCAAGTAAAACTGAGACATTTCACAAACTGGCTTTTGTCTTAGAGCCTGAGTGCCTGTTTTAAGTTTACAGTGCAGCGCCATTTTCAAACATATGACACATATTTAAGTATCCTCGAGATAAGCAGGAAAATATAAGTGCAATATGTACATATATATATATATATATATATATATATATATATATATATATAGATATATATATATATATACACACATATATATATACATATATATATATCTATATATATATATATAGATATATAGATATATGTAGTGCTCAGAATAAATGAGTAAATAAATGAGGACACCCCTTCAGATTTGTCTGAAAACCTTTAGTTTCCTTTCAAAATCAACATTTCCAATGGTATACTATACCACAAAATACTCCTCCAAATGTGGGCCATTGATTGCAAACAAGGTTTTTTAAGTTACACACAAAAAAGTATTTTTCTTAATCTAAGATCAGGATGCAAAAATAAGTTTACTCCAATCAAAAGGGTGGGAGCAAAGCTAAACTTTAGTTATCATATTACCCTTATTTTCATCTTATGGTAAAAAAAAACGTTATGTTAAACTCAGCTTTGTCAAAACTTTGGAAATTGTTCTTTTGTTCATTTAGATATTGATAAATACATTACTTTTAATAGGGGGTGTACTCATTTATGCTCGGCACACCCCCCTCTCCCTGGTGGGGTGGGTGGCTGGTCATCCTCTTCAGCTCGGGTCCTCTACCAGATACCTGGGAGCTTGAGGGTCCTGCGCAGGATCTTAGCTGTTCCTAGGACTGCACTTTTCTGGAGTGAGATGTCTGATGTCTCTCCAGGGATCTGTTGGAGCCGCTTCTCCAGTTAGGGGGTCACTGCCCCGAGTGCCCTGATGACCACAGGCACTACTGTTGCCTTCACCTTTCAGGCTTTCTCTTGCTCTTCTTTGAGCCCTTGGTATTTATCTAGTTTCTTAGTGTTCCTTTTTCCTGATGTTGCTATCACTTGGAATGGCTACATCAATCACAACAGCTTTCCTCTGCTGCTTATCCACGATTACAATGTCCGGTTGGTTGGCCATTACCATTTTGTCGGTCTGTATCTGGAAGTCCCACAGGATCTTTGCTCGGCCATTCTCAATCACCTTGGGAGGTGCTTCCCATTGTGACCTTGGGGGCTCCAGTCCATATTCTGCACAGATGTTCCTGTACACTATACCGGAATAGTGTACCGGTGTGTGTGTATATATATATATATATATATATACATTCAAATAGATAGACAGATGGATAGATAGATAGATAGATGGATATACATGGAGAGAGAGAGAGAGAGAGAGAGATTGCACTCATTTAGCAGAAAGAATGCTCACCAGTGAGCAGGTGAAAATGATTTCTTTCATGAACTATGAATACAAAGATGTCTTTTAGTGCTTGCTATTCTTTTGTAATGCTCTGCTCACTACTGTTGGAGCTTGCAGCTGCAGGCGAATCTAAGCTGGAAGCAGGGGAGGTGGGGGAGCAGACGCCTCCGTGACAACACCGTGGAGTTATCAGATTAGTCGTACTGCCCATTTATTTTACAGCAGTGAGGCACATTGTGCAATTTGCATCTGTCTTGTCAAGTTGTCCTTCTCTCTTGTAAAATCTGTAGTGTTGCCAAACTTTAGATTCAGAACTTAGCGAAGGATAAATTAGCTCAGCGTCCGACATGTTTGTTTACCTTACTCCTCACGCTCCCCTGACTACACTTATTCATCTGCGGGGCATGTATCACACATCCGCAAGTCCGTCGCTTACGTTATGCAAGTCGAATAAATAATGCGCACAAAATGGGTTGGCAACACTTATTTGTAAATGTAGAAATACAAATTATGTATTAAATGGATCGGATGGTGTCGATAAAAATATTTAATAACCGATGCATCTCGATATGCTTCCAAAATTGTATGAATTCTCAGCTGCTCTACTGGTGCACTCGCATCGTGCACATGCATGACCGCGTATCAATATGTATCGGTTAATCTTCTCATACCCAGTGACCACCCTTTGCCTTTGAACCTGCACTGATACTTCTAGGTACACTTGCAGTCAGGGATCTTGTAGAAATACTGTATATTCAGGTGTAATTTTAACCAGTTTAACCAAACAGGAGTTTATGATCATCATTTTCACATGAAGGTTGAACCACAGCCATTAACTGAAACAGAAATAGCTTTGTTTGAGACTTAAAAGTGAGTGAGCTAGAACAGCCAAACTCTGCTACCAAGGTGTGGTTGTGGAAGACAGTTTCATGTCACAGGCTATATGCCATATCAAGGCTAAGCACAGCAACAAGATACAAGATAGTTACACGACATCAGCAAGGTCTCTTCTTGGCAAAAAGAGTTTGAAACTGACTGGGGTTTCAAGGTGTACTGTTCAAGCTATTTTGAAGAAGGACTGAGAAAAAGGCAATGTTGAGGACTGTAGATGCAGTCCAAGAAAACTTCATGCAACAGATGAAAGACAGGGAGGCAGCTGGCCTCTCAACCCTGGGCAAGAAACTCCGCTCAGTATCAGCTTCTTTTTGTCCTTTTCCTGGGGAAAATATAAATGTCAAAACCACTGATCTAAGGTAAATAGTAAAATAAGCTCTTTTTTCAAATGTATTTTTCAGCTTTTTTATGAGGGATTGAGCTCTGACAGGTTATAGCTACATTTGATAGAAATCTTTTTACCATTTAAATTGAGAGTCAGTTTGAAAAAAGTCTTCATGTCACCTGCCCTCCTCTAACCTTGGCTTTGTGAAGTAGTCCTATTTTAGGGGATGCAATCATACCTGTGAATAGGAAATATATCAAGAACCTTTTTATTCCAAATGAAAATATCACATATCACATTTGGGATGAGAGCTTTAACATGCACTTAAATGAATTGTGGCTCAATTTTTGTGAGTGCAGGGAGAAGGTATGCAGTGGAGCAGAGATAAGAGCGTTTGCAGCAGAGACGATTGGAGGAGACGTTCTTACAGTGGCCGTCTGCTGTGGGAAGGAGGACCAGATAAGCACTATAGCTCTTAGGGGCTTCTAAGGCTCAAATCATCTGCCTGAGCCTCGCTGGATCTCAACAGTTTTGCCTTCAAGTGTATTAGATATATGCAACTGCCTGACATTCAAAGAGACTCTTTCCCTTTTGGATTTCCGTGACAATTTGCCTTCATAGATGGGGAGTTTCTGTGGGCAGACAGATGGAAGAATATGCAGCCAGGCTCCTCTCAGCAGGCATGTGTTGGCGACCCAGCCCCTGAATCCTCACACTGAACCTGTTTGTCTGAAAAAAAGTGGTGGGATGTTTATGAGGAAGCTTATTTTAAATTTAAAATGCAGCTGCTATATTCAAGTCCATATAATTTGTAGCTCTATAACAAGGGCATCAGGGTTATTGTTGTATCTGTAGATACATTATTTTTCAATAACAGTTGTGTGTCTCTTTTGTTTATCATGTTTTAGTATTCTAGGTTTAGGAAAACTTTCAATTAAATGAAAGCTGCAAACCTAAATCATTCGTCAAGCTAAGAAGACAAACATCAAGACTCAAAAAGCTCAACATCCCAAAATACTGCAATGAATGTGGAAAAAAAGAGGAAAAAGAAAATGTGTTCCAATTAAAACAGTGCTACAAATACCTTCAAAACCATGTGAAACATTTAAAAGAAGTCTCAAGAGAGACATGAGCTCCAAATTAAAAAATAATGTTAGAAAGATACATGTAAAACCTTTCACTAATTGTGTACATAAAAGCCCAGACATTGTAAGAAAAATATGTATTTACAATCTTTTTTCTTGTCTTAAAAAAGTAATGTTATTCAAGACAGAGTAAAAAAGTGAGCATGGAGAAATATATAAGTTAGCCTATATCAAGATGCACTTTTTCCTCATGTTTATCTTGGGCATGATAAGCCAGTGATGTGTGTCCATTGTAGTTATGATTCATGTAGTTAGATGGTTGACCTGCTGAGCCAACAATAAGTAGAGCTCAAAATCAGCATAGGGCTCAGGTTAAGAAAGCTAAGAAAGCTTGTTATCTGCTGAAGACTTTAAGAGGTCATGTTTTGTTTTATTTTGGGTCCACTTTGTCAAAAACAAGCAAACAAAACTAGCTAGTTTTTACATCCTGAAGATCCCTGATCCACCTCTATTCTCACTCCATCTGATACGTTCTGTAGGGGCTCCTGTCTCTTAGGCCCAACTCCCCTTGTGGAGCCAGTCCACACTGATTGGTTGACCAGTCTATTCTGTGGTAACTGAAATGGTGCATTCTCAAAAAAATGTGCCAAAATCCCCTTCAACTGGGCACTGGTGTTCTGGTACACAGTGTGGCAGCATTTTGGTGTCAACCCTGATACCGTTTTCAAACTTAGGATCTAGTTCTGTGCGTCTGATGAATTCAAAGAAAAACAGTTAGTGGGCATCCAGTGAAGACGACACCCCAGGAGGACCAGTTCTTCATCCTTGCCTTGCTGAGGAACCAAAGGCTTTCTTCCAGGAAAAAGAGGGATTTTTGCACATTTTTTTGATGCACAACCCACACATTTAGCTTTGTTGCTCATTCAATGAATGCATGATCCTTCGAGTTGTACCTAATTTAAAATGTGTCTAATCAGGCTTTCTAACAAAATATATACAATACCAATTAGTGTTATTGAATTGGAGAAATAATCAACTGAAATAATGTCTCTAAACTTTTTTGAGGGGTATATTTGAAGAAAGTGCCAGATAATCAATGAATTTCTGATGACCAAAAGTTAAGCTTGCTTTCTGTCACCACTCCATCTCCAAGACAAACCATGTGTGCAAATATAAGTGATGTATAAGTAAAACTCTACTAGAGGGGTGAAGATAATTCCTCCTATATTCCCTATTTAGTGACAATAATACTCCCAAAACTGTGCAGTGCATGGGTTAATTTGGTGACGCAAACATCTGGTAATTTAAAGGATGATACAGTTGGCAGAAGAACTGAAAACTTATTTTGTTTGATATTTCTGTTCATCTTGCTCTGATATGCACAGTATCTCACAAAAGTGAGTACACCCCTCACATATCTGCAAATATTTTATTAGATCTTTTCATGGGAAAACAGTGAGGAAATGATGCTTTGATACAATGTACAGTAGTAAGTGTACAGCTTGTATAACAGTGTAAATTTACTGTCCCCTCAAAATAACTCGACACACAGCCATTAATGTCTAAACTGCTGGCAACAAAAGTGAGTACACCCCAAAGTGAAAGTGTCAAAATTGGGCCCAAAGTGTCAATATTTTTGTGGCCACCATTATTTTTCTGCACTACCTTAACCCTCTTAATTTGCTCACTGTTGTCCCATGAAAAGATACAATAAAGTATTTGCAGAAATGTGAGGAGTGTACTCACTTTTGTGAGATACTGTATATTCCCCCCCTACTAAATAAATCACATGTTGGCAACATCAGTGTTTATCTCAATAATGATATAATGTATATGACAAATGACGTTCCCCATCAGTCTTTTTTCCATGATGACTAGTTGGCTGCAAGCTGGAAAAACACTGCTGATGACAAAAAAAAGTATAACATAATGTATGCATAGCTTTTGCCAATATGGAACGACAAGTCAAAAATGATAGTGGTGGGCTGTCTGACATCCAAAATCCACTGTTCCTCTTCACTGTGTGTTTTCTCTCTGTCATTACAGAAACAGGAGCGAGGAGTGCTGTGTGGGCCGCCTGTACAGTATATATATGTGTGTGCATACGTGCATATGGAAGAGCTGACAAGCTTTAATGAGCCAGCAGTACCCTGATCTAACTGCAAATAAACAACTTATTTGTTATCTTAAGTATCTTTTAGGGTCAAGACTTTCCTTTATAATTTTGCATTAACAAGCTGTTCAACAGGTTAAATCTGCTGTTTTCTGATTAATATAGATGATGTTTGAATACAAGTATCTACAGAAATAGGCTACCAAATTCAAGGTCTGCATACAAATTTTTACCTTTGTATCAATATTTTCATCAGTCTGAGGATAAAGTTTGTACTTGCAGTTTAAGTAAACTGTGATGGGAAGATACATTACTACTAAAGGCATCTTTAATGGCATTTTCAGGTAGCTTTGTAGTAGTATTGGTGTTGTTTTCTGGGTTGAATAGTTGTTGATAGCTAAATTATTATATTGATTATATTAATAAAGTAGCATTAGCAACATTTTTCCTCGGCAAAGAGGGGAAGAAGACATGCACAGCTGAATAACAGGAGATCATACTGTCACAGTCCAAAAAAACACATTTTTAAGGATGAGTAAGATGTAAGTGGACACACAAGTATATCTTTGTGGAGGACAACGTATTTCCACATGACAGTGACAACATTTGTCTGAATTTTGATACCTTGTGTTTGTGCCGTGGCCAAGCGCGGGGATATTTAATATTTTTTTCTTCATGCACTGAGTTTGTTTACACCTTTCTCATAGGGCCTGTCACACGTCGATGACTATCTTAATCTGTAAAATCTTACATGGGACATTAACCTCCGCTATAATACAGTAAGTCAGTCCGTGGGCAGCTTAGCCTGCTAGCTTCCTTCCCATAATGAACAGCGCAACTTGTAGTCATAGCAGTTCTGGCTGTGACAAACTGTACTGACTATCACACAAAATGCTGGCCTTAAGTGTGATATGAAATATTGTAGCATTTTTTTCAACTGAATCTGAACACAGCAACCATGCTATAGGTGTGAAAACCACCTTACATGACTCCTCCTTCTGCTACTACTACTAATGATAAGAATAACATTTTTTCTTCTCATCATTATTATCCATGCGAACTTCAAACAACCCTCTTGCTGTGAGGCATGCACTCTAACCTGCTGTCCCACTGTGCCACCCTAAGGTCACTGCAGCTGTTTCCGTTGCACGTCTCAAATATAAATGAAGAAAGAAAAAAAAAAGAAAAAAAAAATCATGCCATGCATAATCATTGCATCACCAGCAGACAATCATCAGCTACGTTATGAAAAACAGTCTGTTATTTGAAGCCCTGAAAATATATTCCTGCTTGTCCATATATTTTCTAATTTGAGGGGAGAACACATTACACAGCCATGCTTGCTGTTACCATGGTGATCTCAGATGCTACCTTAAAACAAAAAGAAATAAAAAGGAGAATTAGCTCATAGGGGCTCTCACTGTGTAAACAAATGCAGTCATGCAAACAAAATATTAGACTTAGAAATCCATACAACTGGTCAGAGGCAGATGATCATGTCCCCGCTGTACACCACATGACAAAATCTAAACAGACACACAACTCCAAAATTTGCTCAGAATCACAAAGTGTATGCTCAGCTTTAGATGCACAAATGTTTGGACCCCACACACTTTAACATATTGATTAAAAAAAACAACCTTCATTGAAATCATTTTGTTTTGTGCAGGTTTTGTCATGTTGATCCTCAAAAATTACTTGCATTATATTCTATTTAATCTTTTGGTCCACGCCTGATGATTTAACGTTTGAGTTATTATTATAATTATCAATTAGGGATGCAAAATGTTATTGGTTTGATATTGATATCACCTGATATCAGCCTAAAAAGTTAAGTATCATATCGGCCAATATTGAAATTTTTGAAGATATTTACAGCAGATATATCTGCCACAATACCAGGGAATTACACAAGTGTACAATATTGATGCACCTTCTCATCACTGCATGGGTACGACAAGCTGAATGTTTTGTTCATCCCACCTTTTTGGATCATCATTACATGTCTGAAGATGGGTCAAACGAAAGACTTGGAAAATGAGGTAGGAGCAGTTTAATATCCGTGTGTTATAGCAGACCTGAGAGCTTGCCTGCTCATTAAGTGTTACAGAGAACACCTGCGAGGTTTCTCTCAGCTGTGAGCTGATGAGAGCTGATGACAGTCGGCTGGGCTGGAGGCTATGAAGGGAGGAGGATGGAGTTTCTCCTGCTGCTGGATTTATGTCTCAAGGAAGGTCAACAACATTACCTGATCCTATGTTTCAAACAAGAATATATGAATCAGGTGGGTGGGAAAACTATGAATCTGTTTGAACATTGTTTTGGTTCCCTCTCAGTCAATTAATCCTTTTTTTTCCTGGGTAACAGTTTTGTCTACCATTAAGAACGAACTGATGGGTGGTAGTAAGGAAGTATGGGCTCTCTGGCACCTGCTTAGAAAACCAAGGACTCAGTTTTTTCTGAAACAATTTATGTTAGGTGTGCAGTGTTTTAAGTTTCCTGAAGTGACCTCTTTTATCTTGATTTTGCTTTTCTGAGAAAAACAAAAAGTAGAAAGACATCATCATTTTTTTTATTTCAAACCTCAGATACAACCAACTGAAATGATATCCACGCTGGCAAATGCAAAAGCCTGAAGAGCGATATCAGAAGTGTTGGCTTATACAGTGTCCATTCATTACAAATAATACACTACTGTACAGTAAATGTGTATACATGCAAAGGTAATAATTAATTATTTTGACGACATTTAATACTTTTTTTTTTTTTTAAGACAAGTGGATTACCCCCTGTTTACAATTTCTTTGACAGCCATAACAATTTGTGTGAAAGGCTTCCCTGATATTTGGAAGAAAATACACAATTCATTTTTGGCCTGAATTTAAAGCTTATACAAATCTTCAAGTCTTACAAGTACTTATATGTCTTTTTTTATATAAAGAATCAAGCAAAAATTTACATAAGATAAAATCTGAAAAAAGTGTTTATGGATTTCTTTGTAAGTGAAATGACAGCAACTTGCCCTGACAAGGAATCACAGTTAAACACTGCTGACATTTTTAACCCACTTGTACATTTGGGGTTAAAGGGAACTTTCTTGTCATTTGTCATAGAATGGTTTGCTCAGGATTTTTCTCAACATCACGCAAACAATGTGAGCAATGAGGTCATTCCTGCCCATCGGATCATACAGTGTGAGATGATATTCTGCCATGACTTTTTTAAGATCAAAAATGCATTTTATTTAAGGACACCTTTCATGACACTCAAAGACACCTTATGAAAACTACAAATACAAAATAGTGTATTAAAGCAGGCATAAAAACAGGCAAAAGAACAAACAATACAATACAATAGACAGTGCAAAAGGTCAGAGGGAGCAGGAGAGTTTGAACAGATGAGTTTTGAGTCTGCTTTTAAAGAGGGGTAAGGAGTCGGTGGCTACGTACATGCAGTCATTAACCCTTTCATAACCGAAATATTGATAATAACCCGGCTGCGCACAGCCATGTAAACTCCAATAACCCTTTTGAAAAACCGGAATATACTCTTATTCCAGTTTTTAAAAGCCCAAAATCACCCCTGGGTTACTCCTTTTCTAACATGAATATTTGGTCATGTATACGTCTATCGGGATATCCCCATCGAAAGGAACATTAATTTGTTTTCTGCACATGTTCTTTTTGCAAGGAATCTTGGTCTTCTGAGTACAGGAGGCACTTGGTGTAAAATGGCACAGCTCCGGATCCATTTCCTATTTCTTCACTTTCTCACCTTCCATTAACTGGTGGTGGGTCAGTATCAGCACCAAAGCGCAAACGAAGGCGACTGCTTCCTGCTCCGGGCTGTTCATTATCCGCCGTGCTGCTGCTGTTGTTCTCGTTGCTAATGGATACAGGAAGAAGTGGAAATGACGCGCATGTGTCATGATGTTCTCCATGCATCAAGATGTTGTCCGTGCGTCCAAGTTTGATCGGGATCCCATGTGACAGGAATAACTCTGTTTGCTCACGCATGTGAAAGGGTTTTTCCTAATGTTTCAGAAACTGGAATATTGACCTTAACCCGAATATTGACTGCATATAAATGTAGCCAATGTTGCAGAGGAGGGGAGTGAGTTCCACAACTGGGGAGTGGAGCGACTGAATGTTCAGCTCCCCTATGGTTATAGTATGCAGCTTACCTCAGCTGAAAGAGAGAAAGTTTTGACTGATAAATACTATGGTCTAAAACCATGAGGGGCCAAAATAATTCAAATCTGAGTAAAACAACTGCGTAATGAAAGCTATGGCTGCAGCTCCTTTTTTCTCTTTCTACCACACACCAAAACCTCACTTTTAACACCGTGGTGTGCCTTAATGTTAGGGAATGGCTCCCGAGGTTTTCAAGAGGACCCAAAAGCAAACTGAGACAGAGTAATGGTGCAACAAATAGTAATTCATTTAGGGAAGCTTCTGGAAAGGGGGGTAAGGGAAATCCATGAAGGCTGATGGGGAAGTGAGACATCCAGTGCGAGTGGCTGTGAGAGGGGTAAGAGCTTGGCAAGGGACGGGGCTCATGGAGACTCAACAAGAGACAAAGATAAGTACATGTTCCAACACGACTAAAAGCACAAGCACAAGAAACCAATGACGAGAACTCTGAGATCACTGAGATGGCCAGCTATACTAGATGAAGGTGTGAGAATCATCTGGCACTGGTGACGAGCCTGCAGAAGGCTTTTGAAGGTGCAGGAGATTGTGGAGATGAGGAACAGGTATGATCAGCAGGGAGCCTCAGCTCCAGGTAGACACGCCCCCTCCCAGGGAGGGCGAGAGCAGCAGAAGCAGAGACACAGTGTAGGAGCAGAAAAGGTCTTCTAAAAGTTATTTGCAGGAGAATTGTCACACCTTTCTGTACAGAGTACTTTGATATTCCCAAAGTACTCTTTCAGGTCTTAATAATTTCTTAATATATGAATACTTATTAAGACCTAACTATGTTCCTCCTGTGACTGTTTTCAGTCTTTGTTGGAGTGACAAAACAGAACTGCTATCAGTGTCACATGACTTAAGACCAATAAGAGAAGAAACAGAAACCTACCATGTTTTATTTTTAGGAAAACAAGGCTGCTGATTTAAGAAAGTGTCTGAACACATTTTCCACAAGAAAACCAAATGTAGAGCTGCTAATAAATACTAGGACTGTGAAAAAAAATCTGGATTCTTTGCTAAATAAAAGTTAATGAAAGTAAATTCACTTTATATATGTATTACTGATAGACTTTGGACTTTTGTGGCTTTTAAATGTCTTTGGAAAAATGGCATAGTCACTAAAATTCTGCACCTTTTTTAAAATGAGTGGTATCTGTATCGTTGTTGATATTATAAAAAACAGCAAATGTATTGGTATTTTTTGAGTTAGATTTTTTTTTTTTACACATATTTATTTATCCATTTATATATATATATATATATATTTTTTTTTTTTCTCGTAGGCCTTGTGGGAGTGGGTGGTGAGGTTGATGTGTTGTTTTGTGTTCTGTAAACTGAAAATATCTATAAATAAAGTGCTAAAAAATCAAAAGAAAAGTTTAGTATCTGCCGTTACTACCCCACCCTAAATTGCAATGATAGGACATAAAAGTTTTAGCCACAATTTTAAGTCAGGAGTTCATAAAACAAGGAAGACTGAATTAAAAAATATATATATTTGTACAACACCAAAATACAAATCAAAATCCAAAATGCACTATGTATTATTCAAGGCTCATAATTTATCCACTTTGAGCCCTGCACCAGTATCACGATATGTGGTGTGGTGATAGTTTATTGATTCATGGTCGCAAAGTATTTTCATTGTTTAATGTATTAATTTCCAACATTTAATAAAGCCTCTGAATCTACAAAATTAGAGCAATTTTCTTTTAAGTCCACCAAATGGTGCTGTTAAGCCATTTGCAGGTAGGTCAGCAGGGGTGGCGTTCATTGTGTAGAAAAGGTTTAGCAAACCAAACCGGCTGAGGGGGGAGATATAAGGAATGCACAATCAATCAATCATTGTGAGCTTGCTTTGTGCTTTTAGAGTGCTTTCACACCTAAAATAGACAAACTCAGGAACATTCTTCAATCTTCACAAGGTTTGGTCTTCTTTCATGTTCAGCTCATTGTTGCACTATGACCTGGAAATACAAAATAAGCTTTGAGTAACAATATTGCTTAGCTTAGATCAGCTCTGCAGTGTTTTAAGTGATAAATAAGTTGTATTTAAAAATGACATTTTCTGCAGGAATTTAAACCGTATTTCACATGGACTTGTAAATTGTAAACTGTTAAGAGAACCAGAGGCTGGTGGTGCTTGTAACGCTAACATTAGCCAATTCCTACTCGAAATTGTCAGTGAATGCTATGTTAGCTTGGTAACTGTTATTGCATTTGGACAAATTTTGGACACCTACTGCAAGGCACCCTCAAAGGATCATAAAAACTGGACATGACACATGGGGCGCGAAGGGAGTGGCACACGGTAACTTAGTACCATGGAATTATGCCTCACCTCACCTCTCTGCTTCTAAAAGCTGCCACCCAATTCTCCCCAATCCAAGAAAAAAAGTGCAGTCCAATACTACCTTTATGTGCAAAACCCCAAGGCCTCACCAAGTTGTGGAAAACAAGGGCTTTTGTTACATGCCGGTTGGACCCCAGGTTTGTGTCACTCGCTCTGCTCAATTTCACTGACAGCAGTACTGAAGCTCTACAGAGAGGTGAGGCTAAATGTTGAAGAGAGGCTGAGAACAGCAGAGCGAGTTATATTAACTTGAAAGTCGTGGACATCAGTTTGAGTTTTACTCCTACCGTTTTAATAAAACTGACTGAGGTGATGTGAATGTACGTAATTGAACAGAATTCGGTCTCTTTTTTAGATGTCAATGCAGCAAAGAAAAAAGGTCATATATCACAATGATAAGTATCGCACTGTTCAGCATGGTAAAATATTAAGAATCGCAATAAAAACAAAATGGGACAGAGGTATTGAAATAATATTGTATCCTTTAGCCACTGGTGATTTCCACCCCTACCATTTATTCACAGCACAATAAGAAAAGCTTTTTATTGACTTCATAAAACACTAACCTCTTGTTTGTGTCTCCCTTACATGCCTGCCTCATTCTGCCTACAGTCTGTGGCTGATCAACCAAATTTTTATTTTTCCTGCCACCTGGTGTCTGTCCTGATGACACTTTTCAGCTGGAGTTAAGTATCCCTGTGATTCATTTCCACATTTCTCCTCAGAGCTCAGCGATGACACTACCTTTTTGGTGGCAGCAGTCTGTGTGATGAAAGGAGCTGCCCCGGGGCTGCATGAAATAATTTCTGTTCAAAATGAAGTGGGACGATATTGAGAGAAAATGTCAGTCATTATTCCAAAATTATGCCTGCCTTTTTTTTCTATCTCTGTAGACAGTTGTTGGAAAAGTGTTGTGTCTCCGTATCCTCTTAAGGACACAATTTCTGTTTCTCAAGCTGCTCATTCCCCCGTGCTGTGCTCAGAAATTGTTTCAATTAGCATTACAGAGGTGTTTTTCATTTTGTGTTGACTAGTTGGTGCATCATTTGCTATAAAGATGAAGTGGGCAACACAAACAAGACTCATTATCATCTCTGGCATTTTAGGCTCTTAACTATTCGCTCCCTTTTTCCATGGACTATTTGTCTGTGTTTGCTGCCACCTCCCTCAAGATTGAACACTTTGCATTAAAAACTGGGACGCCCTGGCAGCCTGACAAATGAAGCCAATAGCATGTTTGGAGAGTCCTCGTTCAACAGTTATTGAAGTTGATAACTTATAATTTGCATATAGATAAGGAATTCTTACCTAGACTAAATCTTTAGCATATAAAGTAGAATTGTTTTCTTTTTTTTTCTTCAACCTGAATTGTACTGACGATAGCTGGCACCCACAATTTGAGACTGGATTGATTCGACTGTTTGGGTGGCGTTTGGAATTTAGTGAAGCCGGGGATGTCATTGTGCCACTTGAGGATGTAATTAAAAATGACAAATCCTCATTAGGTCTTAAGAAGATGGGGTAAAAGAAACAGGCGTGACATTTTCTCTGTTTAGAAAGACAATATCTACTGTGCAATTATCCAGCGAGGCTGAATGCATCCCTCTAAATATTATGGCTACAGGATGAATCATGCATGAATCATCAGAGCAATACACACACACCTCAGGAGATCGACTGCACATACAGAGAGGAACTTGGTGATATGGATGCCAATTACTGTCACAAAAATAGTTGGCTATTGATTAAAAAATGAAAAAGGTCCTACACTGTTAGTATGAAAGAAACTAGTGATTAGCACTGAAAAAGTCCAAACTATGACAGTCTAAACTGAGCAATAAAATATCAAAATTAAGGGGGGTGGGGGGTGGGGGGGGGGAGGGTAGTTGAGCCTACAGAAAATACCATGTTGATAAAATTAAAAAAAAAAAAAAAGCAGATATACCAAGTTATTTAGAAGATGAAAGTCCAAACTTTAATAGAAACCTTCAAAATTTGAAACTAGGTCATAAAGATAATGTCCACCCATCATCTACACAACTTATCCCGTTCAGGGTTGTGGGGGCTGGAGCCTATCCAAGCTGACAGTGAGTGAGAGGTGGGGTATACCGTAGACTGGTCGCCAGCATCTGCAGGGCAGGGTGTGCATGTGTTGCCCAGCATGTAAAGTTTAAATGAGAGAATAGTCATAACAGTAAGTCTAAAGAGTAAAGTCACAATTTGAAGAGGTAAAAAGAGAATATTAAGAGAAAAAAAATTGTGAGATAATGGTCAAAACAATCAGGTAAAAAGTCTAGTCAAAATGATAAAATCATTTTGAAATGAAATCTCAGAAATTAGGCGTTAAGTCATTATTTAGATTAAAAAAAAACAAACAAACATAAAAAAACAAAAGCAAGCAGAAAACTTTCTGCTGGTTTCAAGGTCAAGGTAAACTTTATTATCCCCGAGGGGCAATTTGTTCTGCAGCCAGCAGTATCACACAGACAACAAACCAACAATAAATACAATAAATAATCCATTAAAGGCAGTAAATAAAACACCAACATTACAGAGAGTTATTCAGCAGAACAATAGCTGCCAGAACCAAAGAATTCCTCATCCTATTGGTTTTGCATTTACGAACACTGTATCTGCGACCTGATGGAAGCAACCTGAAGTCATCATGAAGGGGATGACTACGATCATCAAGGACTGACTGGGCCTTCTTCAGAGTCCGCCTCTGGTACAACATAGTCAGGTCATTAAGTGAGGTGCCAGCAATTCTGCTACACACTTTAGTGATGCCCTGCAACCTGTTTCTGTTTCTGACGGTGAGCAGCCCATACCAGCTGATAAAAGAAAAGGTCAGCACAGACTCGATAAAACATGAATAAAACATTTTCATAAAAGTGTTATCCACTTTAAAACTGCAAAGCTTACGGTAAAAATACATCCTCTGATGAGCTTTCTTACATATAGCATCCACCTGAGACTCGAACGTTAGCCTGTGGTCCAGCACCGTTCCAAGATATTTATACTGCTGAACCACCTCAACAGACTGGTCATTAATGACGACGGGGGAGGAGACTGTAGGATTCTTCCAAAAATCTACAATCATCTCCTTGGTTTTGGACACGTTCACATTTGGTTTGGCACTAATGAGCATTAACATAGCATTGAGGTGTATGCTGTCATCGTCAGATCATCACAGGACTTAACACCACTGACACATTTAAAAACTGAAGTTAATAAAATTCTCTGGGTCGTCAAGGTGGGAACCTTATCCTTTCAGCCATTTGAAGCTGCACTTTTCGAAAGACGGGCATCTTCTAAATGAAGAGTTCACGTTTTATCAGAGCTGACCCTAGCCCAATTGGTGCCCCTGATATTGATGACCTCACCTGATATTGATGACCTCACAATGACACTGGATTTGCCAGTTTTCACATCTGTCATTGGGCAGATCCATCCTGCAAAGCTCCCAGCTGATACAATTAGACCCAGTTGAAAAAATTTGCGGATCAGTCAATCTCTTGAGGCATGGTTTAGTTGTAAACCATGAAGATGCAATTAGGGGTGGCAGAGGTGCCCAAAAGTGGCAACCTCCAGGGCTGGGAATGGAGGTCCATGCAGAAGTGCCAAAACCTGTAGTGCCCAGAGTGTCCACTTGAGGCTTACTGCTGTAACCTGACATCTTAATGACTGTATGCGGGGAGAATACATTTTTTACGGCCTCAAAACACTATATACAGCCTGGCTAAAAAATGGCTTCAGTCCAAAACTATAAAACATCTACGTGCACTCATTATGAGGGGGGTGATTGCTTTTTTTTTTTTTATACATCACACGCATTTTTCTTTCATTCAGGATTTATTGAGGATTTCTGGGTTTGGAAATGCAGAGACGCTTTTGGTCAGATGGCCTTACGTCTATCTGTGAAGAGGTTGAGCTAAAGTTTGGTTGAGATGGCATATGCAGTATGGCAGCGTCCATTCGAGGGCATCAGCAGTGTTACAATGGCTCCATTGAAAGGGTTTATGTAACAGGGCTTTATCCAGACCTTTAGCAGTGTCCGGGCCCCCAGTGAATAACTGGTGCCCTCACAATTGTCTACACTGCCAATATCAAGAGCCAGCTCTGTGTTTTATCTAGCATCGTTTCCGCTATAGTGTATTTGGGACGGCACCCTGCCGTCGCAACGGACACCCCCGCCGTGCCAACAGGATCCCCACCCATAAATTCAAGTGGATATGTTAAAAAAAAAATCCATTATTTGATTTATTTGATTTTATTTTAATCAAAAGGTTGTTTAACAGGCATTCTTTTATCAAATAAAAAAATGTACTGAAATTTGTGCAATTTTGGAGTCTAATGTGTCACTATCATTTCATTACATTCATTAAAATGCATTTCTCCTCTCCTCTGACTCTTCTCCGACCTGTTGTCTGACTGTTTACGCTGCTCACTGGTAAAGCCATCCACTCTGTCCCGCATAGTCTGATCATTCACGTAAAAACATTCAACAAAAGAAACGCTGCCTTCAGTTAAACAGCACATAACATGAATGAAACATTCACTGATTTAAGTAACGCTTTCACACAGAGCAGAGAAAGAAAGGAAAAGATGAAGAAGAGAGATTTTCATCCGATGTACATGTGGTGTACATGTGAACGTTTGATCCAAATCCCCGCTCAGCGTCTTTGCTCCTCTGTCTGCCGGTGAGTGTAAAGACGCAGATAGACGTGCATCGCAGGGACAGAGAGGGACCATCAGTCACTTTGTGTTATTTTATAATCCAAACGGTGTCTTGATAGCTCATGTGCATGGTTTAAGTGAACAAAAAGACTTAAAAAATTTCGAGTCAGCCTTTGGATGAATCAAAACTCAACATTCTTCAGCAGTCCAGCTGCTGTTTTCACTCACTGTTTTCTAAATGATGAATTCATCCTGAGGTATCCTCCATCACTTATAATCCATGATATAAGAACAATCTTTGAAGGATCAAGCTTCAAATACAATCTACTAGTGCTGTGGTTCTCAACCTGTGGGTGGAGGCCCTTAAGTTGGTCTCAGAACTGTTTTCAGTGGGCGTGCATAAATCAGGTAAAAATGTGACAAAAATGTCTTCAGTGTATAGAGGCCCTAAGAGGACAAACATCCATCAGAGTATGTCAGAGTATACCCACTATAGAATAAACCAGACGACACCACTGGATAAATAAATAGATCGATAGATAGATAGATAGATAGATAGATAGATAGATAGATAGATAGTTGAATGAAAAAATGAACAGAAAATGAGGAATGTAGAAAGATAGATGGATGAATGAATAAATTAAAAATGATTAAAACAGATAGATGAGTGAATAAACAAAGTGATTAATATAAATGATCCTGAACAACGGACCATGTCCCCCCTGTCCCCAATCCCGCGGACCCCCCCCCCCATCCCAAAGCATCAAAGCTAGGGGAAACACTGTCTAGTGTTCTCTGTGATTAGCTCTGTTAACATCATCAAGCTTTGAAAGCTCTCTTTGTGGTGCACAATGTAGGGCTGTCATGATATTGGATTTTCACCTCACTATCATTGTGGGAAAAAAAAAATCACAATAACAAGATTATCCCTATATTTATAGAAGATTTTGAAAAACAGAATTCCACGTGTCATGTTAATACATTGCCCAATTTTTTGTTTCCGCTTTGGCAAAATATTAATAAAATAGGGCAAAGGATGATGGACAGACTGCATGGAGCCATAACTGAAAGGAAAGTGCACTAGAAAATAAGAATGGCTAAATGATAATGAAAAAAGCAATCAATAGATAGTGTGAACTGATATGACCTAAATGTCATAACACAGGGCGTCTTCCTTTTATTGAGTTATTTATTTGTTTTGCTTTTCTTAGTGCAGCAATATCATTACAAACCAAAAAGAGATAGTGTATTTAGAAATGCATTTTCAAGATCCACAGCCCCTTCTTACCCCTAAAATCAAGCCTATTTTTCAAAAATGTGTGCCAGTTCGCAAAAATAATCACACAGAGATGTTTTTAGCAGTCTCAAGTCTGTTGTACCTGTAACTGATCCAGTGTTTAATTTATCTCTTGAGTTTCGTGAAGTTGATCTTTCAAAGCACATAATTTCCTATTTTGGTTGTTCTCATGCTATCAAAATAATAGAATTTGGCCATAGTCACAGATAAGGACTTTAATTGTGAAAATATTTCCGAAAGTCTAGTTATCATTAAAGAAGCTTTGCTATGCTGAAGTTTAGCGGTGAGGTTGTTGACATGTAGAGTTTTTAGTAGTATATTTGGAATATTTCAGACCTAAACTGCCAAGACTTGGTTTGAACTCATATCTAAGCTGTTTTTACAGTGGTTTAAAATAGAGAATTAATGACTATAACCAATATAGTCCACATACATACATACATACATACATAGCCTGTGTCAAATTTAAAGATGCACGATACTTTGCAGAGTGAACACATTACATAATGTTGTTGTCTGCAGACTTTAAACTTACAGAGGAGAAAACACATTGTTATCACACACACTGTATGTGATAAGCCATTATTATCGCATAGTTTTGATTTTTTTCCTAATGTATCTGCTCGTTTATGGCTTTTTATCTCTTAATGGGGATGACTGACCATGGATTTCCACATAGTCCGCCTGTGCAGCATACCGTCCTCGCCCACTTGGAGCTTATTTTGGGTGAAATGCAGTCCTGGAAGCTTGAAACATGAGATCATAAAGATTGTGACAGATCCTCAAGTGCAGGATGTAAACAACAGGTTAAATTTCCTGCCTGAAGTTTAGTTTCTGTAAGCATCGTCGTTACTCTTCCCGCTGTACCTTTGAAATGGCTTGGAAACTCTCAGCGCTTGTTTTCCTGTGTTGGATTTGCTTGGCAGAGAGTGATGTGGAGTTAAAGTGTGTTTCTGCGTAGAAGTTTGCTGCTAGCAAGCTCCGCAGACAGATCAAGCCAAGCTATGGAAACATAGTGGTAGAAGAGACTGGGGGCAGTTTTCAGGGGAGTGTAGTGTGTACATATCACTGCGTGGTTGGGCTATGTGGAAATTGGGAGTAAGAGTTTAATAATTTTAACTTCTCTGATAATTGTGATTATTTTTCATCTTATAACTATAATTGAAAAAATTTAGATGCTTTGTTTCATTGCTTTACTTTTTATGTAGCCGACCTGAGTTTCTATTCTGTAAAAAACCTTAATACAAGCCACCTTTTCTGAGGCTTCAAATTTTAATCTCAGATGCAGCCAGACCTAATTTTAGCTAACTGCATATTGGTTTTTGAAACTGTTACTGCTGGTTTAGCTTTTTTACATGTCTCCTTGAAATGGGAATCACCGTTTTAGAGGAGGCAAAAAAAAAAAGCCCTCTTCGGGTGGGTTAGCAGGGATAAGGAGCTCATCAGACACTGCAGGGATAAGCCTGGTTAATACCCTGTGAACTAAACATCACACTGTTAATGCAGACTGCCACTTTAACAGCTTCCAGGGATGAGGAAATTGCCACCCAAGTGAAAGTATCAGAAAATGAGGCAGCATGTTGTTGAACTTTTTCATCATTGGAGGCTATGCCAAATTTTTGCCCAGCTTTACTGCTGTGTTTGTTTTTTCGAAAGTCTTTCTCATAATATGATGCAGGTCACACAGCACATTAATGCTCTTATGAGGATTATACTGGCAAATCACTTTATACCAATGAATGTAAAATGCCATTAAAAGGTCAAAGCCATGTTTTAGTATTGTTACTAATACAAGAGCAGCACTTTGGATATTTCCCCCCCAGACAATGGCACTTGTATGCCTTTTGAAGGATTGGGGCAAAGAATGAACAAGACCCACTGCCACAAGTTACAAGAATGCCAAACAATATGAGTACAGTGTTGGAAATCTTGTGGATGTAGCAGTAGAAATGCCTGTTTGGTAACAAGATCTGAGGCCACATTGACCTTAACATTGTACCCTTAAAGTCTAATTGTTTCATCCTTGAGTCAGCGAGCATATTTGTACAAAATTTGAAGAAAATCCTACAGTGCTTCTTGAGATGATCAAGACACTAGGTCTGATAACCCTGACTGTTGAATTTTAAACTCCAGAATTGCACCTTTATTCTTTGCCTTTGCTTTCTTAATCAATCAAAATCGCAGATCACAGGCAGGAGTAATGGGGCATCAGAGCAGCTTCATAAACTACCAAACCATGTTCAATTTGCGGTTTTCTTGACAGGTTTATGATTTTTGAGGGATACTTTGTTTTATCATCACCAGACTTGTAAAATAAATCATTGTTCCCTTATATGTCTCTCATGACTGAAATATTCTCACAAAGTCCAAGACTTTGACATGTTCAAACCCCAAAAGGACATTTTAAATGGTCCAAAATTTTAGTCAATTTTACCCTTTGAAAGGGATTGGGGTCTTCAAAAATGGCTGATGTTAATATTGTAATTAATGGTAAATAATTATCCAGATCCTCATAAATATTGCAACTGACACTTCTGTGAAAGAAAGGTATTTACATTTTTTCGGTCTTGAAATGATTTGGTGTATTATCATATTGATGAGAAAACAAGCTGTATTTAATTATGTTTTCATTTTAAATTAAAGTTGAACATGTCATGATAAGGTTTATTTACCCTCTGGCAGTTATTTACCCTGGCTGACCTTAAAGGGATGTTTCAGTTTTTTAAAAGTGGAGTTCCTCGAGGCCTATGGCAGCTAACCATCTCTCCTCTTTTGAGGAGATAGCTGAGTAATGGATGGTAGGCAATACTTCACAGTCAGTGGTGCCACTTATAGTTTCATAATAACCCCATTTTTTAGGGTAAAAGTACACAAAAAAGCAAATTGGCTCCACTAGAAGTGACAGGAAGATTCCAGAAGGTGCAATGGGGTGGGGCCAGTCCTCATGCTATGCAACAGCCGCGACCTGGGTGACTTGGTCGTGCTTCCGGGTTGCTTTGGACGCGTGACCAGGCCGCCGAGGTTGCCAAAGTTGAAAAACTTTTCAGGCGACATTGCGTGTGCCAACAGCCAGTCAGTGTTGTAGTTATGAGGGAAGCCACTAGTCTAACTCTTGCATGTGTGTGTATGTGTATGTGTATGTGTGTGTCTATTTTGCAGTGGATGTATGCTGGATGAGATAAAAGAGTTTGCAGGATGTAGATAAGAGGGAAAAAAAGAAGAAGGGGCTAAGAAGGGGGTCAGTGGGAGGGTCAGTGAAGAAGTGGCAGTCCTCTGCGGTCCTGCTCTTCCTCGATCTGTTAATCATCCCGAGGGAGACAAACAGCAACATGGCTCGGGGGGTCGAGGAAGACGGGACCACTCAAGGTGCAGCTGACAGACAATGCTGAGGCAGCAGAAGGGCCATGTCCACCTTCAGCAGGGCCAGCAGCAGAGACAGCAGGGCCATCAGCTGCAGTGTTTTACAGTTAGTAAATGAGTGAAAAATGAGTGACGTCACTTAGTGAAGTGACGCGATGGTGATGAAATGAGCTATTTATGGACACGCGATACGGCTGATGTGTAGCAATGCGATCTCCTAGGTATGAATGCACCTTTACAGCATTTCACATTTCCACAACACTAGTTGTGCTTAGAACTAGTGTGTGACACAACATACAGGCTACATACCCTTCTGCCAGTCATGTACTGCTCTGCACTCATCAGGTGTTTAAGTTGTTGGTCATTACAAGAAAGAGCGAACAATAACCAAAACTGAAATAAAAATAGGAAATTTTGACTCAAGGGACAACATTATGCTTTAAGTCATGGGTACAAGGGGATATCTTTACGTGCTGGGGCTCAAAGAGGAAGAACTTTTGCAGATGGAGACACATAAGGAAAAAGGGATAAGAAAAAAATCAGTTGTGACGTCTGAGGAGCAGACCTTGCCAACAAGCAAAATTTGGCAAAAAGCATGGTACTGTGACCATTTGTTTTTCTTGTTTTTACATACCAGACATATGAATAATTAGGCCTCTAAATATTCAGAAGAGTTAAACTTGTATCAGTTTGTGCCCTAGTGACCACTAACTGACCTATTGCAGCACTCTGATCTAAACAGTTGAGTGCAGAGCAGTGCAAGGCTAGCGGAAGGCTAGCCCATATGTTGTTAAAAAAAAAAAAAAGTCTAAGTACAGGGGCTTTGCAGAGTAACAAGTGAAACACAGTGGAGAATCTAACTGCATCTAGTCAAACCAACATAGCTTTTTTATAATATTTGCTATTGCCTTGGGCCTTGAGCAACCCCACTTCAAAAAACAGACCAAAGTTGTTGCCATGAAAACATTTGTCCAGATCCTTGCCTTTATGATATACAGGAGCTACCACCAGAGTTCAAAGACATGTTGGTGAGAATCTGTAGGGGCACCAAAGAGTCTTGATGAGTGACTGATTTTATGTATCATCAAGTTAACATGTCTGTTATTGCAATGTTTGGAAAGAGAAACAAAAGAGTAGTACTCTAAATGCAGGGCCAAATTGGCAGGAAATGGACTGTGCCCGCAATTAGCGCCTTCACTTTTGTGCACATAGAGCCTGCAAAATGCACATTTTTTATGTTTTTTTTACTTAATCTTCAGCAATATTTGCTCTAAACAAAATTGGTGCAAAAATGCCTACATAGTTCAGCAGATGAGCACTATTTGCTCCTGTTTTGCCACTTTTCATATGGCAGGTCTTTGGCTCTGCGCAGAGATCACACAGGTCAAAAGAAGGTGGACAGTAAACAAAAGAGACAAACAGAGGGACGCGACATGAATCCAAACTCCAGAAAAAACATTTCTATAAACAGACAACATCGTATGTTGGTTTGTGCTCAAATCATATATTAACATGACCTTGTTCTAATTTGATAAAGCAGGAAACATGTTTCCAAGGCTGACTTGAACCCGCACAACAAGAGAGAGAAAGCAGTCATAACTACCTGTGATCAATGTGAAAGTCTTAACGAGAACAAACAACATCCTCCTGATCACAGAGATGAAATGAAATCCAGGCTGGGAAAGGAAGAAGTTGAAACGACATTAGGTGCTTCTCAAAGGTACTTACATCACTGGACTTTTGTGCAGATGATAAACTCTACATAAATCACCTAGTATTAAAACCTGATAATCAGTTTACCATCACTAATCACTGAGAAGCTCTTTAGAGACATAAATGGTTTTACACATTGTCCGTGGGACTCAGAAACACACAACTGCAAAGTCACATAGACCACAACCACAAAGACTTTTGTTCCAATATTATAAAAAGCACATTATCAGCAGAGGAAAAAAAATACTTTTAGGACATTTTCTATTATATAGATCAGCCGAAGTTAAGAGAAGTTATTTTATGTAAATTTCTGCTGTGTGTTTTTTCATTGATTGATCTATTATCCCTTTTGGGATTGCAAAGGGCTGGAGCTTATCCTAGCTAACATTGGGCAGGGCCACTTAAAGTGACCAACCATTCGCACTAATGCCTGGAGAGAACCCACACATGCACAGGAAGAACATTCAGACTCCACACACAAAGGCCACTCCACACAGAAAGGCCCTGACCAACCCAGGGATCAAACCAGTGTGTAAATGCAATGCATCTTGGGACAAAATAATGACTGAATCAAAATCAGCCACTGGAAATTTCAGATCTGATCAGTACCCCTACTTTTGAAAAGTTTCCCTTAGAAAACATTTCAGCCATTAATTTAGAGAAAATGCACAAAAATATCTCATAATGTTGCATATCTTGGTACTTTTTCTCAGCAGCAAATCAGAAAGAAAATGAAAGACAGAAGCACAGATACCCCCATACAAAGATACTGTTCTTCAGCTGTGTCCAGTTCTGACTGTAGCTGCACCCCTGTTCTTTTTCTGGGTCAATAGGAAAGGCACTTGCAGTCATGACTAACATTTAAAATGTTATGCAAAATGTAAAAATCAATGTTCTGCACTTGTAGGTACCTCTGGTCAAGCTCCAGTCCAGCACAAACATACTCGGACAGTAGACAAAGCAGATGCTTGTAGTTTAGGTCGGCATGCTCTCAGTGGAAATGATAGTGAAAACAGTTTAACCCACATGCTACGCTCTACTGAAGAGGCGTGGGCTGATTCACAGAATGGAAGATGTCAGTGTCTGTGGACCTCTGTTTTTATATTTCAGTTCACTGCTTAATGACTGAACAATTAGTTTCTCTAGTTAGATGAATGTAATAAGTTGCATATTTATTTAGCCTTGAAAATTATCTTTTTTTTTCAGATGCTGATGTAATTGTAATATTCTACACATCCTCTGCCCAGTAATTAGACATGGCAGCTTTGGTGGTAGTTTTCCCTTTCGTAGTGCGATTCCTCGATTTTTTTCTTATCATTTGCACATTTACAAGGCTCCAAATTCAGGTTAACCATTTTTTTCTATAAACATTAGCCATGTTTACATGGACTCAAGAAATCACAATAAACACTTGATCAGAAGAAAAATTACTGATTGACCAACACACACACACACACACACACACACACACACACACACACACACACAGACAAAAAAAGTTACATTGCTGTTCAAAATAAACTCCAGTTTAGGTTTTTCATAGATAAAATCAAGATGAAATGCGACAAACCCACATTCTTCTGTGTAGGCCTCAAAAGAAAGGATGTCCTTGTGTGTATTTGTTTTAGAAAATGTAACTATACAGAATTGATAGCATGGTGGCGCAGCAGATAGTGGAAGTGCCTCAAAGCAAGAAGGTCGCTGGTTCGATCCCCGGATTGGTCAGGCCTTTCTGTGTGCATGTTCTCCTCCCACATACCAAAAACAAGCTAATTAGGTTAATTGGTGACTCTAAATTGCTCTTTATTACTACCACTGTTGCTAATACTACTACAGAAATGTGATGAGTAAACTTGTTACCCTGTTTGTGCCAGTTGCTGGTCGATCTTGCTCTTACTGCAAATGTGGGTAAATGTGAACTAGCCACATCCAACTATTTCAGAGGAGCTTGGCACAGTTGTTTGTACCAACAAGGGGGTTGATTGCTGCATTCACATTTATGCAAAGGAACTGTGCTGAACACGCAACACCCACTCATACTAGGACAACTCTCCCAAATGATCCAGGTGTGAAAACGACCTAAGGCTCTGCTTGGGTTAGCGGAACCTTTGTTACAGATTAGTGACTAAGAGAATCACACAGCCCAAAGTGATGTCACATTACTGTCGACAAAGCAGATCATTGTTTTATGTCCTTTTTTTGGTTCCATCTGTCACTTTCCCTCTTCTTACTGACTCAGCTGTTGTTTTGCTGAGACAGGCTGTCTTCTTTTTAGCTGGAGTCTGGGATGTGAACTGCCAAAAATGTTGCAGGTAATTGAGGAAAGAGAACTTTGGTTTGAGGCCAAAGGTACATAGTGCTGAGAACAAACATCTTGTGGGAATGGGACTGATGCCATTCTTCCTAATAAAACAATCGCACAATTAGATTTTCATAAACCAACTGAACAAGTGAACAAGTTATTACTGCTTTGAGCAACTAGTAATATGTCAATGTCTTCATTATCTTGTCATTTTCAAACAGAGTTCCCTCATCAGACTCATATCCCTGCTGAAAGTCTTGAGTTTGTAGACTGTTATTTATCCTGGATCAGTCTTAGCACACTTTGCCATATGTTCTATTCTCTTATTACTTGATAACTGAAGCTGATTTGCCAGATTTGTGGATAATGCCGAGTTTGCATATGACTGAAGAAATCCATTCTTCTATTTTTATCTCTAAAATGTTGTCTTTGATACAATGGCCCAGACTCAAAGCCACTTCTGATCCGCTTGGCTAATTTCCAGTCTTGATCCATTGTGCAAGCTGTCATGAATATTTTTGATAACCCCCCGAATCCTGGCAACTCCCTCTGTATAAGGCAGTCTGATACATTCAAGGTCATCCCCAGGTGTTTTATTTGCTTTTAGACAGCAGAAGTATTTTCTTTTATATCTCTGTGTGACAGCAACTATGTCACTTCTTCTCACAAAACCTGTTTCCTTGTACTCTGCATCGTCAACACTGTGAAGTCAGCATGACCTAGGCTGCATTTTTTTCTGAGGAGGACGACAGCTTCGGCTGAAAGCCTTCCTGTTCAAAGTAATTGGTAAGATAGATTTTTTGGTTAAGTGTGTGCACTATTATAAAGGCTACAAGTTTACAATTGCTTATACCTGGATTCTAATGCTGGTATGAGCTGCTCTGGTTGCAGGTAATAAATAGCCTTCCTCCAGTGGCGAAAATCCCTCTTCAATGTTGGGGGGGACAATAAACAGCAAAATTTCAGAGAGTAATTCTTGGGGGGACATTAAAATAAATGCTATATTTTTGCTGTGTTGTTCTCAAATGTCCTGCATAGTTATGTTAAACAATAACTGTAAGTCATTGTTCCTTGTTAGTCCATATCCTACCTGTCTACAGGTTCGTTTATGCTCAACCAGCAATTCCAAGAATTGTATTAGTTGGAAGGTGTGAACTACACAATATGGACAATTCACAGATTTATTACAAACTAAGATGAAAAGATGTGCTACATACAGTGCAAATTTCATTTTAGCTTAAAAATAAACACCCTATTAGCTGCGTGCTGTGTTAATTTAAGAAATGACGGAAGACAAATTTTGCTTTTCATGTTGTGCAGGTTGAACAAGTGGAGTGATAAACAACTTACCAACCATTCTGTGTTTTAATACACTTACTTCGTCCGATCACCACTGCTTTGTCTGCCTGCCTCTGTGTGTACATGGCTCTGCAGCAGTGGCTACGCCGGTCGCCGGGAGAAACAGTTTGGACCAAACCATTGGGGACGGGGGTTGTAATCTTTAACAGTTTAAATTGTCTGACAATGTTTTTTTAAGTAGCGTTACTTGTATTGTACTGTCAAAACATGCTACTGTACTACTAGAAAAATCTTATTTGAACTGGATTTTTGGGGGGGACGACTTTGTGGAAGGGGGGGACACGTCCCCTGCGTCCCTCCCCCCCCGGGATTTGCGCCTATGCCTTCCTCCTGAACAACTCCTACTCATTTATAGGCATCCAAGGCCATTTCCAGACCAGATGCGTCATCCCTCCAGCATGCTTTGGATCTACGTTCCAGTCCCCTCACGGCTGTATGTGCTTAAAACAGCTCAACATCATGGTGACACCCTGGTTTACTGCTTTCGGAACAATGTAACTTTGGCAGTACATCTTTCATGATGAATATGTGCAACTCCTCAGATTTTTTTTAAACACTAGCCTTCAAAAAACAAGAAGCAATTTTTTCCACCTTAATAATGTTTGACACAGTGGTGATGGCTTGAAAAGGAAAGTGGCAAGAATCAAACAAAACTTTGTTGAAAGATTTTTTTACAATTAGATCAACTGTGTAGCAACCATTTCAAGGCAGAAAAGATACATGGGCTGGATTCACGCTTGAGGTCAAAGTGACCTGTGTCTGATAGTTTTGAGTCAAATTTGACTTTTTTTAAGATGTCAGGAGGAATGTGATCTTTAATTAGATTTAGTGAACTTTTATTTTAAGATTTAGTTCAGATACAGGTTAGATATTTTGCCACATAGTCTCAGTCTGAAATATAGAAAACAAACAAATGTTTATAATTTGTTACATCCATGGAGAAATGTAAAATGGATTGCTACAGGGCTTAGAAAATAATGTTTAATGCTTACAATACAAGAAAATCTTTAAAACCTGGTGTTTAGTATCTGGTTTAGAATTGTCACTGACTAAAACTTTTATTTTTATATTTTGCATGAGCCCTTCTTATAGTCTGTGATGCAGTGTTACTGCAATTTTGAAAAATGACATCATTTGGGAGAATGACATCTGACATCTGTGAGATCAAAACACACACTGTACTGACTAGATCAGTTTATAGTACAACAGAACAAAGGTTAGAGAGACAGCCTGGGGTTTATGCAGTTCTTGGCATACCAGCACACAATTTTCCCAGAAACAAGTCAAATACACATTGTTAAAGATTTTCACACAACACAGAGCTATATTTCTGATATTTGCATAACTGCTAATGAAAATCGCTAATAGAAATGCTCACAGATAATAAAACAGGCTGTGCAGTGTGCACATGCAATAGAGGATAGAGCCAAGAATTCCTGCAGAAAAAAATGAGAAAAAATTCATTATAATGTTAATATTGTTTATTTATCAGGCTGTCTGAGCAAGTCACTTTAGACACTTCAGCTGGTTCAACATGCTGCAGCACGTGTACTGACTAGAATTAGGAGATGAGATCACATTACTCCTGTATTAGCTTCTCTGCATTGGCTTCCCATAGAATCTAAAATAGAATTTGAGATTCTTCTTCTCACTTACAAAGCTCTCAATGGGCAGGAACTAACTTATCTTAAAGAGCTTGTAGTGCAGTACAACCCCCCCTAAAACGTTACGCTCCCAAAATGGGGGCCTGCTCGTGGTACCATCAGTCTCTAAAAGTAGTATAGGAGGTAGAGCCTTCAGTTATCAGGCTCCTCTTCTCTGAAACCATTTACTGACCACGGTTTGGGAGGCAGACACCCTCTCTACCTCTAATGTTAGACTTAAAACATTCCTTTGATAAAACTTTCAGTTAGGGCTGGCTCAGGCCTGGACCAGCTCCTAGTAAGGCTGCAATAGGCTCAGACTGCTGGGGGATTTGGCATACTGTGCTACTACCTCTCTATCTCTCTAATACTTTCTCTCTGACCTGTACCGTCTTTATATCTCTTTTGTTTGTTTTTGTACTCGTCTCTGGTTCTTGTCTTGTAGGCTGCCTGGGATCGCTGCTGCAGACCTACAAAGCTTAACTTACTTCAGTTGCAAATATTTGGCCTTTCCTTTTGTCCCATTCCATTATCATTACAGACCCTGATATACACTTCAGAGAGATCAACAAAATTAAATATATGGTAGTTACTGCAAACAGCACACATACATTAGTGTGGGCGTGATGACCTGTTGCCATGGACCTGATTGACTCAAGTGCTAAATCCTGCATCAGCCATCCACAGAAGTGACATCATTTAACATAATTCATTCTTTAAACCAGTTAAACCCTTTCTATTGGCAGTTTATTATGGAAGCAAATATGAATCATAATCCAAATTAAAATGGTTTATCAGAAATCCTTTTTCATTTTCAGAATAAAGCTGCATTTTTGACTCATAAATAAAATGAATAATAAATAATCCCAACTGCATTTTCATTTTCTTCTTCAAGACTGCTCATTCTGTGACTTAATTTAAAGTAAAAAGAAAAAGACGTTTAAGATTTAATTTTCAAAAGGTGGCCCAGCAAATAGTTACCAAAATTCAATTTGAAATGTCAAATTTGAAAATTAAAATGCATTAGCAGTAATGCTTTTTCGTTACAAGGTCATAGATGCATTATTTGAGAGGACAGAAGAGGAAGAGTGTGAAGGTTGTTTTGGTACCACAAACTGTGGTACATATATTCAGAAACAACGGGAATATCACCACCGTGTCCATATGTGTGCCAGAGCTGCCGAGGGAGGCCACAGCTGCCCTTGAATGGCAACAAAATCAGCCGCAAACAGCAGGTTTTGACTTAAGTCTGTCTCCCACCATGTTAGAAAGATATTCACAGATTCGGACATTCATTTGCATTTTAATTTTCAAATTTGCCACTTCAAATTGAATTTTGGTAACCCTTTGGAAAATTAAATCTTAAATGTCCTTTTCTTTTTATTTTTAACTAATTCACATAATGAGCATTCTTGAAGAAGAAAATGCAGTTTGGATTATTTATTATTTATTTTATTTATTCAAAAAATGCAGCTTTATTCCAAAACTGAAAAAAAGCATTTCTGTTAATCAATTTTAATTTGGATTATGATCGGTTTTTGCTCCATGGTTTAACTAGATGCTGCTATATTAATCAACATCAGTCCTCTCCATTTTTTAATCATTATATATGTTAATGTGTGCTTACTTTCCCTCCTCTCTCTAACAATCAGCTCATTCTGAAGTATGAAACAGGCAACATTTTAAAGAGTGAGGTGAACACAAAAAAACAATCAGATCAGAGCAAAAAAAAAAAAAAATTAGATTGCATTTGGGCTTGTAGTGTGAATCTAGCCTCATTGTCACTTTAATCAAGGTCATGTGTTAGTAATTTTGACCAAAAACTGATTCTGCACATGCATTAATTAGGACTGTCATACTATCATATTTTCAAACTGATTAACCTCTGAGGTTTGATTAATCTGTCCTAATTACATTCTGAGGATTTAATTATTCAAGAGAAAAAATAAGACTGGTTGACTGAGCTGCAGCAGTGGAATGGGACATGCTGAGTTGTTTTCTTGCCAACAGTGAGAAGTGTGAATGTTTTACTTTTCATAACCACCATAGTAATAACTACAGATGATCAGATCAGTGACTGCACATACTGATTTTAATCAAGCAGTATTGTGTTTCAATGAAAATTATACACTAGTAATCATCTCCTGCTTAAATCATGTGGTATCTTGACACAGAGCAGGGGTTCCCTATACCTTTTATCACCTGTTCAACCCCCCTCCCAAAAAAAAAAAAAAAAAAAAAACATAAAAAACATAAAAACAAAATAATGCAAGACTTTGGGAACCCCAAAGCCCCTGTATTATAAAAAAAAAAAAAAAAATCATCATGTTTGTTATGCTGTTCCCCCTCTTAAGCCAGGAGTATGCAAAGCAATGGTTCATTCATTGTGGTAGAATATCAGTTTACCATGTGCAACTGAACTGTTAACAAAACATGAGCAAAATGCAAAACACAGAGGATGTGCCCTACTCTCTATACACTCTCTCCACACATCAAGACTTCTTATTCTAAACATTAGGCATGCCCAGTTCTAATGATTTCAAGTTGGGATGGCCCCAGTCCTCTTTTGGGGTAATCACGAGGGGTTAAAGTCACGTCATGCCACAACATGATAACGTCAGATAGTCTTTAGGATTGCCAGACTGAATGGTGAAAAGTTGTGCTGGTGGAGTACAACATTTCAATTAGCCCCCAGGCTATTTGTAGACACACTTTAAACATTTGCCATTGTAGATGTAATGCATGGGTAGCGCACTCTACTTAGGGGGAACTTTTAACAACATTAGCCAAAGAATTCAAATAACCACAGTACAAATGCAAAAAGTAGATGAAATTTCCAGGGAAAATAGTTACAATGTATAAAAGCTTAAAATAATGATCATCATGAGATGCAGATTGCTTCAGTTTTATGACAGAGTCATTTATAAGGTTTTGTCTGTTTTACATCGCTTTGAAAGCAGGGAGAGAATGGAGTGTGTAGTATTTAAGTAGTACTATAAAATTGTGCATGCCTTTAGTGTGATTAGAAAATTGAAGTGGATTTATTTCTGTCTTTAATTTTATTGAGATATATGCATTAGGTGGACAATCCTAGAAATGCAACCCTTGAAACTTCATAGGGCAGAAGAGACCCTGATGGTCTTAAAATACTGCACTATCTCTAATCCTGGATCTAACTGAGGCTATTTGTAGAGTGTTCAAAGATACTGGTTACTGTTTACTTAAGTTAAAAGCATCCTGATTATTTCAACTCATAGGCTCAGTGTTTTAGTTGCCATCAAGAGGTCATGGACGTGAGTGAGGGTCAGAACAGAGTAATGGGTGAATTTAGAGCTTGGCCATTATTCATTCCTCCATCTCCTCCCCTTGTGCCTGGTTTGGCCCACATAACAGCAGCAGCACCTTCACTCATCATTTTTCAAACTCTTTACCTGGGGGAGCAACTTGTTACTAACCTGAAGGCAGAAATCACTCCTTTTTCCAAAAGAGAAACACAGCCTCTGAAATCTGAAACACAGAGAGATGACATTGAATAGCCTTGTCAGAATAAAATGCCCTTTGTGTGGTTGCAAGGAAAAACTGTTTCCTGAAGATATAACAAAGAACAATATTATTTCTAGTTGATGTGGGGATTTTTTAGCATGTGAGAGTTTTTAAATTATTTTTTTATTGATCTTATTGATAGTTATAGTAGAGTTTTTGTTTTTGTTTTTTTGGGGGGGGGGGGGTTGCTTTTGTTGGGAGAGAAAGTGGGGCATGACAGTGGGAGAAGCACACAGTCAGATTTAAACACATATCCTTTGCTTAGAGGGCTGTAATCTCTCATGTATGGCCTAACACAAAAACCAGACAAACAGCATTCCACCATATTGGAGTGATTTTGGGAGTAGTACATATATATATATATATATATATATATATATATATATATATATACATATATATACATATGGGGGAGTTAACATTGACTCCCCCCCAGAGACTGGGTACCAAGCCCCAGAGTTGAGCGAAGAGTTGACTGACCTGAGAGATAAGATCATGGCCAAGATGAGCGCCTGTCAACCCCGACACCGATTAGCGAAGACTAGTGAAGTACCTCCAGAAATCCTAGCCAATGTAAATGCAGTGATAGAAAAAATCCCCACTGCAAACATCACTGAGACCAATGAGCTGATATACAGTACAGCAACAGTGATCCTTGAGATGCTTGGACACAAGATGGGTAACATGAACAAGAACAAAGGGCAGTGCCCACCATGGAGGAGAAGGCTAGAGGCTAAAGTCAAGGCGACACGGAGAGAGGTCAGCCAGTTGTCAGAGTTCCAGAATGGTGCAACCAGGAAAGACTTACCCAAGGCAGATGCCCATACCTGAGGCCTTGGAAACTGCCAAACAAAGACTCCAAGCCTTGGCCACCCGACTGAAGAGGTACACAAGAGAGACTGAGGCCAGGCGAATAAACCGGCTGTGTACATATATATATATATATATATATATATATATATATATATATATATATATATATATACACACACACACTATACTATAACAGCTTCAACTCTTCTGGGAAGGCTGTCCACAAGGTTTAGGAGTGTGTTTATGGGAATTTTTGACCATTCTTCCAGAAGCGCATTTGTGAGGTCACACACTGATGTTGGACGAGAAGACCTGGCTCTCAGTCTCAGCTCTAATTCATCTCAAAGGTGTTCTATCGGGTTGAAGTCAGGATTCTGTGCAGGCCAGTCAAGTTCATCCACACCAGACTCTGTCATCCATGTCTTTATGGACCTTGCTTTGTGCACTGGTGCACAGTCATGTTGGAAGAGGAAGGGGCCAGCTCCAAACTGTTCCCACAAAGTTGGGAGCATGGAATTGTCCAAAATGTCTTGGTATGCTGAAGAAATCAGAGTTCCTTTCACTGGAACTAAGGGTCCAAGCCCAGCTCCTGAAAAACAACCCCACACCATAATCCCCCCTCCACCAAACTTTACACTTGGCACAATGCAGTCCAACATTTATCGTTCTCCTGGCAACTGCCAAACCCAGACTCATCCATCAGATTGCCAGATGGAGAAGCGCGATTCGTCACTCCAGAGAACGTGTCTCCACTGCTCTAGAGTCCAGTGGAGGCGTGCTTTACACCGCTGCATCCGATGCTTTGCATTGCACTTGGTGATGTATGGCTTGGATGCAGCTGCTCGGCCATGGAAACCCATTCCATGAAGCTCTCTGCGCACTGTTCTTGAGCTAATCTGAAGGCCACATGAAGTTTGGAGGTCTGGAGCGATTGTCTCTGCAGGAAGTTAGCAACCTCTTTGCACTATACCCCTCAGCATCCACTGACCCCGCTCCGTCAATTTACATGGCCTACAACTTTGTGGCTGCGTTGTTGTCGTTCCCAAACACTTCCACGTTCTTATAATACAGCCGACAGTTGACTGTGGAATATGTAGGAGCGAGGAAATTTCACGACTGGATTTGTGGCACAGGTGGCATCCTATCACAGCTCCACGCTGGAATTCACTGAGCTCCTAAGAGCGACCCATTCTTTCACAAAAAAGCAGTCTGCATGCCTAGGTGCTTGATTTTGTACACCTGTGGCCATGGAAGTGATTGAAACACCTGATTCTGATTATTTGGATGGGTGAGCGAATACTTTTGGCAATATAGTGTATATAATTTTTTTTTTTTAATCTGAGACAGAGAAGTGCCACATATTGGATATTTTCTGCTTTTCAGACTGTTATCATATCCAACGAACTGCCATTTGTTGGATATTTTCTGTTTTCAGGACCATTCTCCTCCCAAGAGATGGTCGTGTTAAAAAAAAAAAAAACACAGCAGATCAGCAGTTTCTGAAATACCAAGACCATCAACTATACCACATTCAAAGGTACTTTAATCCCCTTTCTTCCCCATTCTGATGCTTACTTTGAACTTCACTACGTCAACTTAAGTATCTCCAAATGCCTTAATGCATTCAGTAGCTGCCATGTAATTGACTGTACAGCCATCTGTGTTAATGAGCAGTTGAGCGGACGCGCAAAATAAATCAAGCTCATGCACTTTCCATATAACAGTTCCTTAGTCATTTTCTTTATTGCCTGTGATTTAGTAAGCTGAAAGGTAAACCATCAATGACTCTGCTGCTGAGGTTTTTTGTATTTACTGAATTTGACCCCTTATTACAGTTTTTAAATGGTTGCATAGCTGAAGCTATTACAGCTTGAGTCTTCAGGAGAGGACACTTCTGTGGCTATCCTGCTGCAAAACAATTTCTATGTGACTGTACAGTGAAAAAGGGTTAGGAGCACCAGGCTCAATAGCACTGACCTCAAATTTATTCCCCATTTGAGCTGTGGGCTGGCTGCTTCACGTCCCCAAACTATAGGGGGAAAAGGAACACCGGCACTCCAAAGCTAGTGTGGTATAATGAGGCAACCCGGGAACGCTGGTCTTATTTCACAGCTAGCCTCTAAAAGGTTAGCCCAGCCCAATTAATTCTGCTCGTTAAAAAGGTCAGGGCCTTGTGTTAAAGGGCTTGGGAGAAGCTATACATGGGCCTCTAGCTGCCACCTCATTACTTAGGCTTCATAACGCTTCATTATAAAGTCGTGGATATTGTTTAAACATGATTGGAGGGAGTCAAGAGGAGGGGAACTTTTAACCCAAAATTAAGCTAAAAAGAGGTTTGTCTACAGATACAGTGGAGTGTAATGGAGTAAAGGTGCTAAAAGTCTTATTAGATATCAAAATGTGACGATATGTTTGAACAGAGCAAACTTAAAAGTGCTACAGGAGTTGCAGGTGGAAGTCATAGGGGGATTTATGGCAGAAAGTGATTCCCATTCCACAGTGCCCTTGCTGTATTTGACATGTGTTGTGCATGTTAAAACAAAAACCCAATCTGTTCTCTCAGTGTGGCAGCGAAGCCTCACTTTTGGCTCACCAGGCAGGCATGGTGGCACCAAACATGCTCCGCTTCACTCCAGTCTAATCATGAGTTTCAGCAGGAACAAGGAGCAGTCAAACTTTAATCCCACGTATTCCTGGGTCATTTGCATGTAATTACCATCTTGTGCTGTTTTGCATACAGACAATCTGTTAATCAAACACAACCATGTGCCCTTTGCATTGTTGAGCTGGAAATTATTAATATCAGATGGATGCCCAGGGGCTGATATGGTGCTCTTGCTTCTTTTTAACTCTGATTCCAATATTATAAAGACCTTCAGGGCTGTGAGAGTCTGCACAATTCTAGTTTTGAATGATTCTGAAATCCAATATTAGGCTACATATTTACTTTAACTATAACTTCAAAACGACCTAAAAGTCATTTAGGGACACAGTATTCAATCAAGTCAAGATATAGAATTTACAGGTCATGAGAAATAAGTTTTTCATTGCTTATGTATTTTTTTTTATTTTGCTAGCCAAGATTAAGGAGAACCAGATGAATGAATGCCTTATGTGTGGGTTAGAGAAGAACTCAAAGACCAGAGTTTGACATCAAAAATAGATTTAATCTTGATACTACAATACTGCATTGATTCTGCATTGTTAAATTATAAAATCAGTGTTTTTATGCTCACTTATATTGCCTTTTAGCTGAGTGGGTCCTGTGATGTTATGTGTTGTTTTACACCCCTTTTGAATTAGATTACTGGTAAAATTACCATCTCAGTAAGTTTTTCCATAGAATTGTACTGCCAGCCAATGTGCAAGTGAGCTTTTTCTGTTTTGAGAATGTCTCAAAAAGGAAGACCTTTAAAAGATGAAACAACTGTTCTAAAACTTAAAGATTTCCAATATTTCTGACATCCCTGCTCATGTCTTGTCCCATAAATTTTGGTAAAAACTGTATATAAAAACAGTGCATCACACAACTGGTTTAATTAAGGGATCACTGAACAAACCACCTATAACAATCAGCTTGATTTTCTAAGCTTTGTTACAAAAAAGGGTTCAAAGTTACTGTTAGCTACCAGGAAATTTAGACTAGCAATGCACTAAATTTTAAAAAGGTTTACAAAGCCCCTTAAATAGTAGTTAAAAAAAATGTCTCCACAACAAACTATTCATTCAGTTTAAATTTAATTCAGAAATATAAATCCCTAAACACAAATTTTTCCATCCCTAACAGAATCCTGACCCAACCTGGCTGCAGCAGGTCACCTGACCAGGAACATGCACCTAAACAGACTTCACCACTCAAGTTCAGCAAGTGTAGCTATTAGGGCAAGCAAGGGGATTAAACCTTGCAAGGATTTTTATCATATATATACATCCCCGAATCCAAACCATATTGCCTCCCCATAACATACTTTGTGGCTATGTCAAACACTAAACCTTATTTCTGTATCACAAAGGGCTACCTCAGCATGTTATTGGCTAGATTTGCCTTAACTGTTTTTCCCAATTAGGGATTGTACCACTGTAATTGACTTAGCACCCATGGCGAGGTTCCAAGGATTTTAAGCCAAATCTAAAAGAAAATGTAAAGACTCTGCTGACCTCTGAATGGCCAGAGTATTGCTACAAAAGGACTGCTAAACTTACCTCTACTTAAATAGCATATTGTCCTGCTGCCTACAAACATCTCAAAACGTAGCTACCGTCCTCGACAAAAAAACACAAAGAGCAAAGTGGCATATTTCCATATTTCCTTTTTTGTTGTGCTGGATGTCATGACAGTTAATACAGCAAAGCTATGATGACCGCGCCTACACTGAAGAGATCAAGGTCAGGGCTGCCTTTGGTAAAAGTGAGGCCCTAAGTGTATTTTTTATGAGCCATCTGAGACATTTCACTAATGTCTAAATGTCAGAATACAACAGTTTGAAAAGTGAGGTCTTAGACATCAGCCAAATTTTACAGTTGAAATCCCATTTGTTGCTTACTCACAAGTGTTTAGCACCACACTGTGAATCGTTATTCTGAAATGCAGATCTTTGAATGTTGGCTTAAAAAAAAAAAAAAAAAAAAAACAGTCCCTCAACTCTGCTGCCGTTTGTGCCAGCAAATCAGTCATCATCACACTTTATACAAAGCAGTCATGGTAAATGCACCATTACAATTTAACACTTCCAGTTAAAAGTATAATCTAACTCTAAGGTCAGTGAGCCCAAACAGTGTGCCTGTCCCTATGGTTGCATTTTACACTGAAAAGTTACCTGAGCTTTCCTTCATACTGTATATGCAAAGCTAAGCCTGTCTAAGAGGCTAAGCCTTGACTCATGTTTATGCAGCCATGTCCCTGCTTCAGTCAGCCCACTGTCATTCAACTTTGGGCCAGAAATGGTCCAACAACTTTGACTGGATCTCTCTAGGTTTACAAGAGACTTGCATGTAATAGAATCTTGCTTGCATTTGGCCTCACACACTGCTGCGTGTGAAATATTAAACTATGCTTCATCCATGTGATGTTTCTTCCTGTCTCAATTTATCTTAAACCACCACTGGGGCACTAACCCCAAAAATGGGTCTCCATGAGCTTTTTAATTACATCACCCACACCCAGGCAAGACCTGGTGATTACAATTTAAAATCCACTTTTTAAATTTGTGCCAAAACTGGCACAGCAAAAGCTGGTTAGCTGACTAAATGAGGCCACAAAGGTCACAAAGTCAGGGTTATGATGTGTTTAATGGGATAATTCTGGGGTTTAAAGTGCAGTTGTTTGAGGCCCATGGCACCAGGATATATAATTGCCAATTAAGCAACTGACCAGCTCTCCCCCTGAGGGATGTTAGCAATGTATGTATGCATGCTGATGTATAGCAGTATATGGTGCCACCAAAGGCCTTGTAATTACCCTACATTTAGGTTAAAAGTAACCAAAAACATTGTTGGCTGGACCTGTTTTCAGTCATTCTTTAAAAAAGCCCCTGTGTTTGGAACTACTGTAAGTTGTCGTACAACATATGAACTACATATTCTTCCGCCAGCCATGCACTGCTCTGCACTCATCAGCTGTGCATCAGGGTCAGTTAGTGGTCACTGGAGCACAAACTGATATGAATCTAATGCACCATATTTAAGAGGAGTGTCACTCCTTTATCCTGCATGTAAAAAGAGAAAAAACAAATGGTGACAGTACCGTGACTTAGGTCTTTGCCACTTTTGGCTTGTTTGGGAGATAAGGAAGTGGCAGTCAGAAGGGCCCATATGCTGTATCGTGAAATGCTTCCAAACACAGGGGCTTCATTGAGAGAAAAGTGAAATGTTTTTCAGAATCTTAACGTAGCATCAAATTTAGCCAACATAATTTTGTGTAGTTTAACCTTTGTTAGGTTGTTTGACCCCGTGTTGTCTTTCTGATTAGTTAACTAACCAGCCAATTAGATTCAGAGAATCCCTGATGAAAGCAGTCAATGTCGAGTTACAGTCAAGCACTTTCTATGTAGACGGTGTCTTAATCAACCCTTTGTCAAGCTCCTCCTTTTCCAGGATAGGATGCTCTGTGAAGCCTCCCCTCCTTAATTAACTTTGCTAAGTTAGACAAAATCAGTTGTTGCTGGCCGCTTTCACATTTGAAACAATTTATTTGTATTTAATTCATTGATTTTTTTTTTTTTTTTTTTTTTAATTTGTCCAAGTGAAAGAATAAAGAAAAAGTACAGTAGGGCGTATAAAGAAAAATCTAAATCTCAATCAATCTTTCAAAATAATTAAAAATTTAATTGCATTAATTTAAATTCTGCCCACACAGAAAGTGTTTGACTGTGTAGCCTGACACCTGCTGCTTTTATACTTTGATCAGGGATTCTCCGATTCTGACTGGTTGATCAATTAACCAATCAGAAAGACAACAAATGGTCATTCAATGCAGTTTCAGGTTTTGCAAAGATTTATAAAGATTTTGATTTTTCTTGACAAACTGTACCTACTATAGTTTTGCCTGTATTCTTTCATGTTGGCAAAATTTGAAAAGTAATCAAATTAATTAAATATGAATTTGGTCAAAAAGTGAGTATTTTTCAATTGTTTTAAATGGAAGAGAGCCCAGCAACAAATGATTTTGTCTTACCTAGTAACGGTAACTAAGGAGGGCAGGGCTTAACAGATTAATGCTTCCTGGGAAGGACAAAGCCTGAAAAAGTGTCAATTTGGTGGCTTTTGGTTGCACCATTGACTGTATCTGTAGTTGCTTGAGTGGCAGTTGTATTTAATAGTGCTATGGGCCCTTAAAAATTCCAACTTAAAAAACCTGAGCAATGCCTTTAAGGACAGCTAAGTTAAATATCAGTCGGGAAGTACATAAATACTTGTCATGGTGTGTTTAAATGTAATTTATATTAGGAAACGTGAATATTTACAGCTTGTTTTCTGAGCGATATGATAATGCACCAAATCTTTTCAATACAAAACAAATTTGAACACCTTTCTTCAATCAAGAAGTAACAGAAGCAATTTTCACGAGGATCTGGATCTATGTGAGCCATTAATAAGAATATCAATACCAAAAATGGCCAAACATCCCAATCCCTTTCAAAGAGTGAATACGATAAAAAAATTATGCACAATTTGAAATAGTAGACATCCTTTAGGGGTTTGAAGATGTTAATCATAGCTTTTCAATTCCTAGTACTTCATAAGACTGTTTTAATTGTGAGAGAGATACATTTGAGTAAACAATTGTTTATTTCACTTTGGATAATTGATAAATGTGCAAGATTCCATTATGTGTCATGTCTTCATGTTCTTGAGAGGAAGTGAGGCTGATTGCAGGGTAAGATCCCCCCCCACACCAATAACTACAATGACAATTGTTATTATTATATTATTATTAGCCTCATTCCATTATCACAGACCCTGATATTAACTTCAGAGAGATCAACAAAATTAAAACGATGGTAGTTCCTGCAAACAGCAACTACATATTAGTATGGCCATGACAAACAATCTTGGGTGACCTGCTGCCATGGACCTGCTCGACTCCATGTGCTCTATCCTGCATCAACTGTCAACAGAAATGACATCATTTAGCATAAATTCATACTTTTAGACCAGTTAAACCCATTTTAATGGTACCTCAGCTGAATGCTGCTATATTTATCAACATCAGTACTCTTCAGTTTATAGTCATTATAGATATTATGTTAATATTAGATTGACCTTTCTATCCATGGTTGTATTGACTGTACATCCATAGTAAATATCTTTACATCCATATGAGGTTCCTCTTGAAAATGAGATGCCATGTCTCAAGGAGCTTACCTTTAATAAATGTATATTCAAAGACTGATTGATTGATAGATTGATTGGAGCCTCAACACTGGTGGTGTTGAGGGATACAGGATAAGATGAGGGGCAGACATCTGAGCAGCTAGCCCTGGACACCCATGAAATGGACTTGAGGCCTGCAGCATGAGATATGGAGTAGGCATCTGAAGGGCTGGACCTGGACACTGCTGAGATGACTGGAGGTGCCAGGAGTGGAGGAGGGTCATGAGATCATACTGGACAAATGCTGCATGTGAAGGGGAAGAGACACAATTAAAAAAAGTATTACAGTAGAAGGACGATTGACCAGAATCCTGTTGGTTCAGGTAATAAGTGTGTGAATGCTCGTAATCAGTAAAAGATTTGAATTATCAGTGCAGCAAGGCAGGCAGATACTGAATTAGAGGTGACTTAATGTGCTCCATCAACTGGATTCAAAAAAAGGTGCAGAAAATAGAATTGAATATCCTTT
Organism: Cetoscarus ocellatus; assembly: GCA_037902135.1. Classification (NCBI taxonomy): domain Eukaryota; kingdom Metazoa; phylum Chordata; class Actinopteri; order Labriformes; family Labridae; genus Cetoscarus; species Cetoscarus ocellatus. The sequence goes on from JBAMNC010001050.1 coordinate 82,448, forward strand.
AAATTTCCATCAGGTTATCCCCTGTAGACATCACTTCTCTGGCCCTGAGGGGTTTATTATTACCTTTTTAAAGCATTTTGCTTCAATTACGAGGTCCTCAGAAAGGCACATGCCCAAAAGGACACACTTCAAATACATTGAAATGATGTGTGTGGCCACCTCAGGCAGCAGCAGGCGTGGACAGGAAATCAGATCAAAGTCCAAACCTGAGATAATTAAGACTGATCCCTCAGCTGCCTGTAAAAACGAATCCATCACTTTTCCATCACAATGAAATCCCTGCTGTGCATTCTCACAGAGCTTTGTTATCAAAGACCATATTAAAAGCAGTAATGCAAGGGGGAAATTGAATGGAAAGACGTGCTAACTAGTTAATACGTTGCTCCAAACCTGAATAAATTTACATCACCAAAAAGTCCTGTGATGATCTCGCATTTTTCAGGCTAAAGGGATATATCCAGCAATGATTCAAATTCATCTGGGGCCAGTATTTTAGGCGTAGATAAAAGGAGCTGCTTGTTGGGTATGGAGAAGAGTGCCCTGCTGCAAACAGCTGCATTAAAGGCACATCAGAGGAACAATTCAAAACAGTTTAATTACAGAAGCTGCCTGAGGAAGGTGAGGCAGAAGGGGCCGTGCCAAGCTCTGTGTGCTGCCTGACAACTACTGTCTTAGCAACGTAATTAGCCAGCACTGCTTTGTGAGATGAAGAGTGGAGCGCAGACAGTCCTGTTTAAGACCAGGGAGATTCTGCAGGAACAGAGGCAGCCCGCTTTAACTTCAAACTTGTCAAATCTGGCAGCTCAGTAAATGGCCCAAAGCTTCAAATACTGTATGACACCAAAGAACCGTTCTAATGTGATCTGTGGACACTCTCCTCTGGTGTTGCATATGTAAGTAATCAGGTTACAGATTTTGACAGTGCTATCAAAAGTACATGGTGCAAAGTGATTTGGGGAAGCTTTGACTACATAGTTGGTAATGCAGTGCACATTAATAAAGCGCACAGTACAAAAGCATTGGAGTAAGCTGTTTAATTTTTAATCGATGTTTCTTGGGGAATATTGTGGAACAGATTGTCAGCTCTTATTTTCTTTACAGCCAGGTTTGCCTACAGACTTGTGTGTTTTCATTTAGAGATTTTCTTCTTCATCTTTACATAAACTAATTTTTATCTTGCCCTTTTTGTCATTTGGACTTTACCTTGTATGGAGCTCTTGTGGTCTTTCTGACTTCTCAAATCACTTTTAGCCCACATGTCACACCTACCATTCACACTTAATCCCTCTCACATTTACTCATTGGTGGTTTTATGTTTCTGTGTGAGTAATCCATCAGTATCAGCTAACACATCTGTGCACTTTCATACCCATTTACACATAACTGATGCATGAGATACATTTGAGGTTTAGCGTCTTGCCCAAAGATGCATCAAAATTTAAATACAAGAGCTGGGCTCGAATTCTTGACCTTACAGCTGATGGCGGAGCATCCCTCTTGACCAGGGTTTGGCAACATTTTTGCCATGAAGTGCCATTTTCAAATGTTCCTGTTGCCCAGTGTCCATCCATCCATCCATCTTCCTCCACTTATCTGTGGTCGGGTCGCAGGGGCAGCAGCCTAAGCAGGGGACTTCCCTCTCCCCAACCATTTTGTCCATGAAAATGCTGCCATACTTAAAAATAATTAACATCATCTAACACACAAAAAAGACAATCAATAGTCCTCTGTCACGAATTTATGCGTGTTGATCATTTTAAAGAGGTGTCTACCTTGGTCCTGTCACTTAATGACAAACAAGAAATAAAATTTGACTGCTGTCTGCTGGTGTCTGGTTGTTACTCATATTTCTATCTTTCTATATCTATCTTGGCTAACTTTTGCCAACATAGAGGAAAACATTGAGCTAAGCCAGGCCATGCAGAACAAACTTAACATCAGTTAGCAATGCTAATATTCGTCGGGTATGTAAATTTTAAGCATGTATAATATTTGCAGACATTTGATCAAACACGCTTGTAAACACCATTCAGAGTTGACCTGTGTGTACTTTTGCTACAGCTCAATCCTCTCTGTTGGCGACCACAGGGGCCTGCCCGTCTGTTGTTTGACATACATCATCTCTGCCAGTCTCCTCGGGACTGGACTCCTGTTGTAAGGCTTGAGGCGCCCTTTTGGGGACAGCCGTCTTTCACCCTCTGGGCATGCTGTTCGAATGCTGAGACCACCTGAAGCTGCACGTGGTGAAATGGCATATACTTATACTTAATTTTCATTGAGTGACTTTGCAATGCATTTGTTCAATGTTCAGCAGCACCAAGCTCTGTTAGGCCAAATTTTCTCAAAGCTGAGTGCCCTATGATGATTACCCAATGTTGGTCAATGTCAGCTGCAATACATTGATGTGTGAATGTGGCATAATCCATTAAATCCACTGATACGGATTTTTTTGAGCTTGTAATTTTTGTCTCCACAGTCCTTCACATTATGTGGAGTGGATATCACCGTAGCTAAATAAGTAAAAACTGTATTCACTGACAGATTTTAAGTAATGAAGTATAAAATGCAATTTATTGTCATCTTTGGGCCTAAAAAACATTATTTATTCATTTTGTCTGACAAAAAATGTATGATTTCCAAAAAGACAAACAATTTCAGGAAGGAAGTAATAATAACAAAATAATAAAATAAAAAATATTTGAATGCACTTCTCTCTCCATTCTTTGTATCAGCTCTGACTTATATTCAGCAAAAGTGCGTTTTACACAGGCCTCTATTTTTCCATTCACCGACAAAGTCGACAAATACTACAATATATGACAATATTCTTTTTTTCTGCAGATTTTCCCATGAATAAAACAGGAAATTGTCTTTGTTCAAACTGTAATGATAAGCCTTTTTTTTTCCACTGAAGACTTGTTTTTTTGGTTGACGTGTAAGTGACAGCACTGAGAACGAATGTTGTTTTGCAGAGACACAGTAAGAGTTCAGTCAGTAAAGTGATGAGAGATGAAGCCATTACTGTTTCTTTTTTTTATTAAAAGTGTTTATAAACTGAAGAACTCCCAAGACTGCTGCTGATTTCACAAAAGTTTGTTATTTCCTTTCTGTCTGGCATTGTCTGCTTAATTTCAGCTCACTGAAGAATTCAAACTCAGTTAATGGTTGGATATCATCATCCAATGGTGTGCTGTCACAGGAATACACACAATGAACTCCTCCTTTCAACAGCATAGGGATCAATAATGTATATCAGTGTGAAAATGGCATGTAGGCTTCAATTTTGCAATAGGAGTCATTTATGACTTTTCTTTTCTTTTAGAAAGAAACACACCACCACTCTCTTCAGAACAATAGCATGCTTGTCTTTCTTATATTGTGCATTTAATGTGGTAAACATTAGGAGATACTTCCTTAAGTGTTTGTCTATTGGCCGTTGAAAAATGAGAATTTGAACCCTGACCCTTGCTGTGCTGCAATTCTTTGGCAGGATATGTTGCATCCATAATAAGTCAAAGCTTTGTTTTTCAGTTGGTGATATGGTTTGTGGGGATATTATTATGAATCATTACAAATATGGAACTACACAACAACTATGACTTTAATAAATATAAAGTCAAGTTGTCATGTATTTGACTCTGATGAAAAAAAAGAAAATGTAGCCTCAAAAAGGTGGAATTCATGGTAGAGCTGTTGCATTTGACTTCATTAAATTACACAGGTCATAGTGACATTTTGACTTCTATACTTGAAAAGTTTCAAGGGAAACTAAATTGACTTTCAAAATGTGTTTCCCTAAACAAGGCTTCAAAACAATACTGGATCCAGATGGCGATCCAGAGCTGTGTTGCAACAGACAGTCAGGTTCGGTTTGCTTTGGTAAGGCACTCACTTACACTTGTTTCCACCGTTGAATAGGGAAAAAGGGTACCCAGATAAGCAACCCCTGCCATCCTACTTTCTGGCTACCCTTCAGAGGAGTGCAGAGCATACCAAACAGACCCTAAAGGGTGAAACTAAAAGCACTACAGTCTGTTAATCGGTCACAAAAATGATTAATTCTCATGTGACAGCAGCAAAAACAAAAATACGTAACTTGCATGTTTAAATACGCCATGGATTTAGAGTGATTTGTTCACTGATGCTGTGAAGAATGTCTTCACAAACCAATGCTCCACAGAGTACTGGAGTGCTGAAGATCCCCCATTATACAGATCCAGCCACTTTTTCCCCTCCCTGCCAGCTACCTGCCAACTTCCAGCTAGTTACCAGCTAACTTCCAGCCACTGGTAGCCCCCCACCTCTCTGAGGTTGTGCCTAGAATCCACTGAAAACACACCTATTTATGCATTTGCAGGGTGTCTCCGTGAGATGATGCCTCCCTCACAAATGGCACAGCATCAGTCTTTTCCTTAATTAGTAAATCAACTGGGATTCACCAAATATGGCCCAGAGTTTACAATCTATGACTGTCAGGGTGGGCAGGCCCTGTTATGGACCTGTCAGGGACCAGCCAAGATCCTATCAGGAAAAGTGGGGAAGTTTTAAGTGGCTGCATCTAGCTCTGTTTACAGTCACGCTCCTCTGCAGACAGCTGCACTGTGTGATGCAGCTCTGACGTCATACATTTATGTAGCCGGCGTGACCCTCACTTTCCAGCACACATCCCCACCCTCAAGTGAAGGTAAAGCTGGCTGTGGAAATGTAAATGAGATCAGGGTTTACGATTCCAAACTGTACTAAACCAAACCAGACCACTCAGTGGAGACAAAGCACAGATGACTGCTAAAATGTAACGGGTTCGTCCCATTTCCGACCTATCCTGTAAATTTCATCAAATTACACTCATCACTGCCTGAGTTATCCTGTTCACAAAACAACAAACGAAAAACACAAGCTTTTTTCACGCCATGTACTCACATTATTTAAATAGCAAACAAGCAAGCACTTCTAATTACTCCCAGGGACATGTTTGTCTAAAAATTAGGAGTGGTCAGGTGAAAAGCTGGCATGTTACTATCTTGAGAATGTAGAACATGACTGCATGTTAAACCATCAAAAACCTGGTCTGAGGTCTCAAGTGCATGACTCAGTAAGACCAAATATTCAGAGGACATATTAGAAAGATGGGCATACATCTGGAAGATCACAGCATAAGCCTGCTACTAAGCTGGCTCCTCATACAGTGAATATCAAACAGCACATAAACTCCAGAGTTTAATTTCAGAGTATTTGCTGAAATATTCAAAGAAAGTTCTGTATAATAAAAGAGGGCTGAGAGGCAGTGTGACTTTTTGTCACCAAGTTTTCTGGCACATTCTTGTGCACACACTACACCCAGAAACACATACACTATGGCAATGATACCTAGCATGCAATAGAGAAAAAACATGTATGTGTATTGAGTGCTGTTTTATAATAGTGCTACAGTGGTGCACAGATGGCATATTTTTGTAGGCCAACATGGAAGTTCATGCTGGTTCCCTTAACTGCAAGCCCACTAAAAGCCTTTGGTATTTTTAACAGTGTTTTGGATCATTGCTGATAATAAGCACTGCAGAGAACAAAAAAAAAAACAAAACTTACATATTCTCTTCTTGGTGATAATCTTAATAAACAAACCAGCTTTTCACGATTCTTTTTAAAACTTAAACATAATCAGTGAGAGTAAAAAGCTATTATTAAGCTACTATGAAACTACTACATGTTGGTTCAACTTAGAAGCAAGTACACTATTACCATTGCATAACATCTTGCTCTACGCTCTTCTTTGAGATCTTCCTTATAATTGAAAGACCTGATCAAGTTGGTCCTCCTGGCTGTGGTAATAGTGTGTGAATAATTGATTATTGAGAAAAGATCTGAAATGCTTGTTGTTTGATGCCAAACCATTTTTGTAGTCTTATTGGTTGTGTAGAATGGGCCATCAAGTCTTTTGATCATTTATGAAGTTGTAGGAATGCCTTAGTGAAATATAACTTTAATCAGAATATTAGGGATGAGAATATTAATACTTTCACAACTACCACTTTGGTGTTTATTTCTGGCCTAGAGTATCGATACCAAATGAGTACTACAACAAAATGAATATCTGTGATTCCACTTTGTGTGTCATGTGACTGTGGAGACCAATCAGGTGTATCAAACAGCACTCGGCTGCACACACAAGCATACAAACAGAAACATAATACAGTTTTGTTGACAATTAATGTAGGATTGATAGAAAGAACACTCATTTTTTTAGATTGCACTGTTCTAAAGGTGATAGGAGGTGATAATCGGTATTAGTGTAGGTATCGGAAAAGTACAGCAAAAATATCAGTGTCGTATCAATTTGAAAAAGTCTGGTATGGCCCATCACTACAGAGTATTAACAAACTGTGCGCTACTTTGACTGGAATGAGAGTTGACATTCTGATTCATTGCTTCACCCCAAGTACAACCAAGGGTCATTTTTCATCCTCCTGAACTCTGTTCCTCACTTTGTGCAGGGTTTGTATGTCCTTCTGATTGCAGAATATAGGCAGACATACCCAAAGCCCAAAACTTTGTTTCATCAAGCACTTTAAACAATATGCTTTATGCTTTCAAAGTCATGATCAAATATAAGGAGACACAGAATGTAGGAGCACTTACTCAGATCTGTTCTCACTTATCGCTTGTTGTTTTCTCTCTTACTTAAGACAACTGTGCAGATTCCTGTTCCTTACTACATCATGATTGTGATACTTTCTGTCAGTCTATGTCCAAATACATCATAAAAGCTTAGAGAGTTGACCATGAAATATGTCAGTAGAACTTTGAGTGTACAGCTTTTTCAAAGCTTGTTGGCAGCATAGTTGCATTAATATTAAAATGTTCATATGAAAAGCTAGAGTAAACTCAAAGATGCTGTATTTTTGTCCTCTTTTTCTTTTCTAAACTCCAAATCCATCAAAACTTGGTGCCTCTTTTAAAGATCAGTAACAGCCACACAACTTTTACACATTCACATTCCTATAGTGTGTGTTTGCAAATTTTGTTATTTTATCCCTCTGAGAATGGACACCCACACACAAACGCATGCAGGCTTGTTTTAAGAACTGCCATAAACCAAACGCTCCCTCATCAAAGGGGGCGGGAGCTTTTAGATGAATTGGCCTGTGAAAATATTGGATGATGAGAAATTGAAAAATGGAAATTTGCGCTCTCTGGCTCCAGCTGCTTCTTTGGCCCAGCAGTGATTGTGGCTTTAATCTCCATCTTAGTCTCAGGCCTCCTGCAGGTCCAAACATTTTCTCAAATGTTTTAAGCCAATAACTATTTTTGAACCAAATCCAGATTCTAGACATGCAGGAAGCTGTGTGATTTTAAAGGAACAGTCACAGCATAAAGATGTTGTAATTCATCTAATAATGATGATTGAATAGACCAGAAGAGTTTCTAGTGGATCATTTTCTGGAGAACCACAGCTTGAGTCGAATAGAAACGCTGTTTTGTGGAAAATCTTAAAAGTAACAAAACCACAATATCATGTTTTTTCCTCATCTGAAAAAAGATGCACCCCTTATATGTGTGTACATAGTTTATCATGGTTACATAGTTGATAGGTTAAGGTTCTGATTTGGACATTTGAGTTAAGAGTATATTAAACTCTGCATACAAACATTGAGGTGATGTATATGGTGCCAACTTTCATCCCAACAGAGCTTAATGATGATCGTCCACTTTTTCCACCCTAACTTAAACCAAACTTTGTGATATACAGCCAGCTCTGAAAACAAAAGAAAACAGTGTGACACTGAAGTAGTGAGGGTGGTGTGGGTTCCTCAAAGAAAACGGACTTCTCTAGGACCACGAACCACTGCTTACCTATATAAAGGACCTATATAAAGGTCCTATATAAAGAATTTTCCATTTGAGGAAGCTGCATATCTCTGTATGATGCCATAAGGGGAAAACATCTGAACAGGCTGTAAACCCTTTAACTTTCACAAAAAATAGCAGTAAAAAATTATTTTTTGGGGCACTAATGGAACAATTATTTTTTTATGCCCTAAATATTTCTAAATCATTAAGCCTTTGCCAAATGGTTGAGCTGGGAGTTTATAGTCAAAGCAGTAATTCCGTTGTAAAAGTGAAAAGAGAACAAAAATCAGGTAAACTGTCCTTTTTTGAGAACACTTTTAACTTTTTGGATGTCATATTCATTTCATATATGGCATTTTTTTTTTTTTTACCAGTTTTATTATAATGCTAGGTTTACCTAGAACAACAAAAAAAAAATCTATCTGAGAAATCCAACTCTTTGATTTGACATAATGTTTTTCTAGCATTATGTTTAACCCCCATGAATTCTAGATGGCCTTATCTGGTTTAAGAAATTTGATGCATTTATGAATAAGATACAGTTACTCAAAGTTTGGTCTATCAAGCAGTTGATCAGGGCTTTTGAATACAGACCAGACATGCAAGTTTTCTATCAAAAACTTCAAAAGGTATATTCTGCATAATGTGTGGCCTTTAAACCAACTTTTGGAAAACAAAATGGTACAAACGCAGACGCTGAACAGGGTGTTTGTAGGCAAAAGTGAGCACCATGAATTAGAGATGCAGCTGGGATTGTGGGTAGAGTGGTACAGTCATTTAATCAATCAATTAATCAATCATCCTTATTACAGTGCCAGTTCATCACAGCTGTTATTTAAAGACTTTCTGCAGAAGAGTAGGTCTAGGCCCTTTTATCTTCTTTTTTTTTTACTGTATTCTGTTGCCCAGGTTTTAAAACCATATTTTCTTAAAAAATACAATTAAAATATAAAAACATAACAATCAAACTGAGACTTCCTTCCAGGCAATAAAGCCTACCATCGTTTCACACCAAGCTAGCTTGTGTTAAGTCTGCCTTGGATGTTTATGTCATTATGGCTCATAATCAAGTCAGCAAAAGCAGCATGTCCTGTGTGATGATGTTGCTAATGTGGACAGTAGGAGGGAGTGAGTTGATGTGTCTTATCCGCCCCCTCTCAGCCATGTCCTTGAAATTCTAAATTCTAATTCTTAGGTAGATGCACATCAGACCAAACTCTGATTTGTTACAATTTTTAAGTATTCTCTCAAATGTTCAACTACACAACATTTTTACAAAGTCTTTTTCTCACGCAATGTGTTTTTAGGCTCAGCCTAATTACACATACTTGTGTATGAGTGAAAGGTAAAGACTCTGAAAGCACTGCAGTATGATTTATGTGTCTGAAAATACTCCTTAAAAAGTTTGAAAACATTACTTTGGACAATTATTCCTCCCCTTTAATAATACCAATCAGTATTGTTTTCAAATTCTTGGAAAGTCTGATTATCTTCCTTAACAATGAGGCACAACTTGTAAGGATAAATCATTCATGGAATAAGCAACACAGCTAAATGTGAGGGTAGCACCCGAAAAAAAATGTGCCAAAATCCCCTCTTCCCTGGAAGGAAGCCTACGGTTCCTCAGTGAAGAAAAGGTGAGATCTTCTTGGTGTGTTGTCCTCCTGGGATGCCCACTTGGCAGTCAGTCTTGCAAAACTTGATCTTAAATTTGGAAATAGTACTAGGGCTGACACCAAATAATTCTGTCACTCTGCCAGAACACCAGCTTCCAGTTGAAGGGGATTTTGGCCAAAAAATGTTTAGGGTGGGGGGCGCAACCCACAAGTTTTGCTGTGTTGCTAATTCCACAAGTGCATAATCTTTGCAAGTTTTATCTCACTGTAATATGATTTGGTATCACTTAAGGGGAGAAATAATCAATAATTGAGGAGTATAGTAATCTGAAGTTAACAAAAGCTGTTAGCGTGAGCCTGTGGTTCCCTGTCTCGCTATGGCATCTCACCAGTAACCCCAATCCTTAGTAATTTTGTTTCTTATTTTCCTTTTTCCCCGCTATGGAGATTGTACATTTGTCTGTAAATTTGAAATTGCCGGGGAAATCTCTAGATGTCAGGCTATTAGAAAAAAAAATATTGTTTTATGAACACCATCACAAGATCAAAAATGGACTTGGGGGGGACATGGCAGGTCTGCCTTTTAGAAAAAAAACAACAAAAAAAAGGATTGTTGGAAGAATGTTTTCTATGGTGGAGCTTTAAAGTAAGTATTTACTCATTTTCTGGAAGCAAAAATCAATATCTTAGAAACCTTGATTCCAACAAACTCATGACGTGTAAAACATAAATAAAAACAGAAAAAAAGATTTTCAAATCCTTTTCAACCTACAGTATGTCTTCATTGAGAACACTATAAAGGATAAGATATTTAAGGTTCAAAATAATACACTTTTTTTCCAAATATTGACTCATTTTGAATTTTATATCTGCAGAAAAATTCCAAAAAAGCTGGGAGAGGGGCACGCTTATCTATGTTACTTCACCTTTCCTTTTAATAACACTCTGTGTTTGGGAACTAAGGAGACTTATTGTTGAAGTTTTGTTGGTGGAATTCTTTCTCATTCTTGCTTGATGTATGGCTTCATTTGCTCAATATTCCCCGGTTTCTGTTGTCGTATTTAGCACTTCATAAATGGTGTTTTGCTGCTACTGCCCCAGCTTTTTGCATCAAATTCTAAATGAGCAAATAATTGCAAAATAATAATGAAATTCATCAGTTTGAACATTAGACATCTTGGCTTTGTTGTGTATTCATTTATAATTATATATAAGATTGAAAAGATTACCATATCATTGAATCCTGTTATTTACATTTTTTAAACAATTTAACAACTTCATTGGGATTGGGGTTTATATTATTGGGACTCAGTTGTCAGGATTGCTAGATATAACACTTAGGCTTTTCTTTAAACATAAAACATGTATTTAAAAAATATTTTAATAAAACAACTAATAAAACTGCATTATTTAAACTTCATGTATGGATGACAATCTGACTGAGTGAAAGGTTATAGGGCTAAGCTCTAAGTCTCCACTGACCCCATGATGGCCCCTGCTTCATTCCTTGTTTTTCTGCTTTCTCAGTCCCAAAACCCTGTTTATCCTGCAGAAAAGTACCTTCAGCCATGTCAATGATATCAGTGCCTGCGGGGGGTGGGAGGGTCTGCTCCTTGCCTCTCTCCTTTGTCTGCCCCCTCCTCTCTCACTCTCCCATTTCTACTCCTCTGTTCTTAAATCAAGAGGAGGAAGCTAGAGACGGTGCCCCGTGTCTCTCTTGCTCGCTCAAGCAGCCACCATGAGGTGCTTTCTACTTCACAACAGCATTACACATCAATTATTCAGAGGCACTGAAATAAAGCGGTTTGCCTCTTCTATCTCTTAAAGAGCAATGAGAGAATTGCAAATGAAAAGGGCACAGAAGCGGTGACGATTCCAATGCTTCCACAATTAAAAACATCGCTTTTAAAAAATTCAGAAGACATGAAAAAGGCTCGGTCTTGGTAAGTCTAGCTGCCCGGCTCATCTTAGAAGATCAGATGTAAGACTCAGATTATTCATCTTCATGTTCTCCTTTGTCTTTCACTTAATAATTTATCCCGTCCCTATCAATGCATCAGACACTGGTTCAGCCACTATTAAGATCATTTTATGTGTGACTGCTAATTTACAATACCAGACTAAAAAGATGGTAAATGAGCAGGCATGACCCATATCTTCTGTATGTTACAAATAACCCAGAACTCAGGGGTCTTCAATTCAAACATTAATGGGTTAAAACCAAGAGAATTTCATCAAGCAAAAGTCCAGAACATTAAAATGTCTGACTTCACACATGTTCCATATACTGGATGGATGATGTCCATGAGCCGTATCAAGGTGCATTCACATCAAATGTGACTTGGGCGAGTCAATGTACAGCCATGATTGGGCGGGGTTAACAATCCCGTGATGCGATGGACGCGATCCTTGGGCCACTTGGTCATTCTACCTGATCGCTTTGCTCGGTCACCAGAGTTGAAAAATGTGAACTTTTCCGGTGACATCGTGCTTGGCTGTGCTGCGACAGCCAATCAGCATTGTGTGGGGGTGTGACGACACCCGTGCCAGACTGTTTTTATTCTGGATCACGGAGTGACAATCCATGTCTGTGTCACTAACATTAGTTAGTGAATACATTAGTTCCACCCATGGGACCACAGAGAACTTGCAGATGATGCTGCTGCCGGGCCAACAGCTGCAGTGTTTTGTGGTTGGTAGGTGAGTGAAAAGGATACAGCTGGAATAATGTCAGCTAATACATCCTATTATATGAAAAGATTTAATCGTCGTGAAATTCGAGGGGGCGAGACGTCACTGAGCGACGCCACTTGGTTGGGCAACGCGATCTTGGTTGCCAAGTCTCGTTCGGTATGAAGGCACCTTCACAGTTCCTTTGCATCATCATTATACCACAACATATTCACACTGGCTGCGTTTACATGAGAGCTCTAATTCCCCTTTAATTCAGAATAAAACTTAAATGCTCTTCAAAAAGATTAAAAATGGCTTTGTAAACATCTCATTCCGAATGAAAATGACCATTCTAAATTAAACTTAATTCCGAAGTAGGTGGCTGGTTTATTCTTATTTTAAATCCGAATTGAATAATTCCTCGATCATGTATACGGTCATTCCGCTTTACATTAATTCTGGTCGTTCTGTGCATGCTCGTTCCCTTGTCTTGTCATGATGACGCACATATTCCGCGCTGACCAAAACAGGATGGCCACCTCAAGCAAGCAATGGACTCGAGCCGAGACAATTTATTTAATTAGAGCCTTAGAAGATTTGGAAATAATGAAAAGAGTGGATGGACATAAGCATCAAAATGTGGACCTTTTTAAAGTTTCCAAGTTGAATGATGTTTCTCTGACAGAGATGCTGGAGACGCTAAACTGAAGTTTGTTTTCTTCTGGTAGACGTAAATATGTCACGTCTGCCCCCTGTCTGATCAGAACCATTCCCAACCCCCAGACCTTAAGGGGAATTAAACAAAGGCAAATAAACATGTTTTCCATGTAAACCTCAATTTGGAATTGCTATTTCCATATAAATGCAAAGGAGAATACTTTAATTCCATATTATTTAATTCTGAATACTTAATTCCAAATTTAAAAAAACATAATGTAACCTTGGCCATTGATTCTGTTTGGGCATAACATTTGTGTCAGTTTACATGTATGACACAACTTAGATGTGCGGGTCACAGCATGCTCCTCATAATCACAAAGGCAGACCCCCAATCACAGCACTCCTGTCTCCTGCTGAGTCCACATGCCCCCCTGTCTCCAGTATTACACCTCTGATACTACCTCTGGAGATGGGGAAACAGGGGGATTAAGTCATTCCCCTCATGCCTTCTCTGCGACGTTCAGAGTCGAGGTAAAGAGTCTCTGGGGCATAAATCATAAATATAACGGCTTGAAACAGCAGGGTGAATGGGGCTTAAGTCGTGTTTCTTATTCAGCCCACGAACAGCTTAGGTAAGTTAGTTACTTTCACTTTTGATATCATCTAGATAGGACCTTTAAAAAAAGGACTTGGAGGGTTATCAAAGAACATTCTGTTTGTCTCAGTCATTATGGGAAAGCCAGACCAAAAGATCATGACATTGTATTAGAGCAATGCTGCCAAGGAGTAAGGTACAGTTGGAGAGTGCTCCAGTGTTTTCTTATTATCAACTCATGATGGCGTTTCCTCAGTTCCTCATTCCCATAGTTCTCAACTGCTGTAGTTCTGTCTCATCAAGGTCTTTGGATTGTAGAAATACAAGAACCTTTTAGAGTTTATGGAAATAAGTGGACCCTATAACAAAACATCACCAGTGTGTTAAATCTAAGCTGATGTTTTGTCAAGCAACCCACAATTTAATAACAGATACTTTATGATCACTGAAAGCAATCAATTAAAACAATACCAAAATACAGACATGGCCACTTGAATTCACCCCACCCTCTTGGTAGAGTTATGGCTGGTCCACGGCATGAAAGTGCTAGGATATGCCCACCCTTATGGCTGTTATTAGAGCCTCTCAATGGTGTGATAAACATGTACCCCTATCACTTTTACTTTACAGGATTTATAGATGAAAACTTAGATTGGCATGGAAAATGCCACTATGTATAAAAACTGAGACCAAAACAATCAAACAAACAAAAAACCCATCCTTTTCTTTACGTCTTTTAGTTACCAGAAATGTCTGTAAATGAGACATCAGTCAGTCAGTCATGTAAACAGCTCTTTTGATTCTACTTAGTACCATGGAGCCTGTACTTGGCTCTTCACTAGAAAAAAAGTATCCTCTAACAAGTAGAAATTACGCACTTTAAGACATTGTTGGGTGAATTTGTGGTGACAAGCTTGCTATCCAGTTCTTTGGCAGCCACTCTAAGAAGGGCAAGGTTTGAAGCCTGCTGTAAGCCTACGTGTTTTTGAGAGGGATGCGCCATCTCATGAGGACATCATGCAGTCGCATGAATAGGGGTGGCTGGAAGTGGCTGGTAACTGGCTGAAACTTGGCTGGCATTTGGCTGGGAGGAGAAATTGAAGCATCAGCATCTGAATGAAGAGCAAAGACTGAAATCTGAGCTCCACCTACCTTAACTATTCACTTCTGGTAAAACATATCGATCCTTTGGAGAAAGTTAAGGTTAATCCTTTGGGTGAATTGTCTAAATAGTGAACAAACAGTTCCATATGTGAATAATTTTAACATATAAGGATGAAAAGCTGTTGAAAGTGGACCTCCTTGTTTGTACTGTTAGCTACTTAAGGAGTCTCCTTATCAAGTTTAAAGTTCAGGATTTTTCCTTTCCTTTGAGAACTGTTAAACTAAATCACTTAATGTAAAATCTCGACTTAAATACAAATTTAACTTTTTAAAGTAAATTTTGTACACTTGAGTGCAAAAATTTCCATATACTATACCTAAATATCCATCTAACTGTCAACTAAATTAGACATTTATTAGACATTTATTGGCTCAAATACTTAATGATCTGACTTATTAAAAAGTATCTAATTGTTCAGATTTGTGGATGACACTTCTTTCTTTCGTCTTTCTCATGAGAGCACTTTGAGCTGCCGGCTCCAAACTGGTGTTTTGTCAAAAGAATGTGTAACCTGAATTTGAAGTTTGTTGCAAAAACAAAATGCCCTGTGATTGAACCTCTTCTCTTGAGATTTCTTTCTTTGATGTGCAGCATTTTATTGCGCCAGTGCAAGACACTGAGACATGTTCAACATATGGAGCAGGATTTTTTTTACAGGCCCTTACAACTGGTCTAAAAATGCACCACCAGAATACTGCGAGTCCCTGAACACATAGGCACATACTGTGTTTCATGAGCTGATGACAAAACCAGCATGAAACATTTAACAGAGCATGTACTTCAAGCTGGAGAGTCTGTATGGAAACATACTGTATCTGTGCAGTACATGTCGCGTTTACAGATGGAGAGTTGAACACAGTAATGCAGTTAAAAAGTGACAAGGTTTGAGTTTTAAGTGACTGACTGAAAATGATTCACTCATTTGGAGGCTGGAAACTTTAGCAGCACAACTGCTTATACCAACTGTGAAGAATTTTTGGCAGGTTATGAAACAAAATCTGCAGAGGAAAGAACGGTTTATTTTGGATACACAAAGAGATGCACTGTTTTAATCTTACTGTCTTGTCTTGCAAGTCAGCTTCTTTGTTTGGATTAAGTTATCTCCCAAAATTTGTCTTTAACTTATTTCACAGTTATCGGCTCCTAAAAGTGGTCATTAAACATGAGCTAAGAAGACACGTCATTACTGTTAACAATTTTCATAAGCAATATAATACCTAATGTCACCTAGGTTAACTGCATATCTATCTATCTATCTATCTATCTATCTATCTATCTATCTATCTATCTATCTATCTATCTGTTTTGTAAAGCTCACTGTTTTGAGAATCTAACAAGTGCATCATGCCATATTTTTTTCCTCCATTTTTTGATCCAGTCTTAAAGTTTGGTGTATTTTTTTTTTTTTTTTTTTGCTATTTTGTTTTAGATCCACACTGATAACTTGGGAATAAGTATTTTTGTATAGTATTTTCTTAAAGAAAAAAAGTAGTGTTGTTATTAAAAATCCTGCAGATAAAAGTGCATATATCAGAATATTTTTTGCTGTATTCTTTGACAACTCCATGTTTTGTTCCTCATAAATCTCAGTGTGATTTGGATAAAGTTTTGCTTGATATGATTCCCTTTCATCATCATGCCATACACCATTAGTGATGTCTATAGCATGACTGTGACTGAAGATTGTGGCCCCACATCATTATACACAAAAAAATTAATAAAAAAAAAAATACAGCTGTAATAAAAATAGCATAAAAATGCCTGGAGGTACAAAGTTAATATATGTCACTGTTTAAACAATGTGACACCTAAAAATAAGGCCTATAAGAGACAGATATCAAGGCGTTAAAACATTTAAACAGAAGAAAAAAGCATGTACAAACAAAGAATTAACATTTCAGCTTGACAGATGAAGCACTGATTTGGGAGTGACAATAGGATTTAGTTGAAGGGGAAGGGGGTAAAAAAAAAAAAGAAATCCCCCACACACTCATATATAAGGTACTGTGTTGGCACATGAATGGATGTGAAATTTAGAACAGGTCGACAGGCACACACATAAAAATAGGGCAGTTTTGAAAATTTGCAACAGAATGGTATGAAAAAGAGAGAAAGGGCGAAGAGAAGGAAAAGTCATTTTTCAGCAGTGACTGTGTAAAAGAAAGTTAACAGTTTTTCTTACATTTACTATGAAATAATGCCTTAGTAAAGCAAATACTGTGCTCATGTAGAGGACAGCAGAGAATCAGAACTGGGCAAGCAGTGAGACATCACCCAGAGTGTCTTTCATGGATTTGGTTACAGGGTTACACTTTTTATTGGCGTGATTGCTTCTTTTCCATTTTGTGTTTCGAATTGTTGCTTGTGTCTTGTTGTATACATTGCAAAAGAGGGTTGGGAGGAAAGGCACATCGTACAATACTCAATCAATTTATCTATCTATCTATCTATCTATCTATCTATCTATCTATCTATCTATCTATCTATCTATCTTTTTTTTTCTCGAAGTGACATTTGATTGCATCACAATGACATTTGTTTACCTTTGTTTAAAGTCATGGTGAACTTTTTTGTGGTGAACTTTGTGCTTACCATGGTTGCTCTCAGATGTTTATTGGAGGAGGTGGATTACAGGTCTGCTTGCATTAGTTTTATTTTATGTTTTTAAATTTAACAGTTTAGGGCTCTAAATTTTATTCATTCAATCCAGAAAAATGTGTGCCCATTTATTGTTGACAGCAATTTTATTATAAGCATAATCTGATCTTTAGTGTCTGTTTATGCATTGGCAGGTTGATTTGGGAAATGTAACATATAGTTGCGTTTGGATTGTGGAAAATATAGAGCTGGCTCTTATTAAGTTTTTTTTTTTTTTCTTTTTTTTTTTCTTTTTGCTTAATTCTATGTGACTTAATGAATGATGGACTGAGGTATTGTAACCTGTTTTAAGTCCATGCACATTTTCTTTTTGCGGAATTAGCTTAAAACGGTGCTTTCCCTAAATTAATATATCTGATACCACCAATCAGCTCCAACTGGCAACAATGTTGAAAAATTAAGCTAATTTTGAAAAGTAAATCTGTGTCCACAAGAGGCTAACTTCAGAGGTGCCAAAAGTAACATACTGTACTTACTCTTGGCCAAAATACAAATTTTCCTGTATAAATTAACATGTTTACAGCCTACTCATATCTTCATGTCATCGGACTATGCAAGAGATGGTTTTTAAAAATCTGTCGTATTTCTTAACATGTGTCTTTTGGTTTTGTCAAGGTTTGAGACCCACATCATCCTTCTTTGTCTGCTATTAGGTTAACTGAACCTAAGCACAACAGCATTTTTAACATGGAGACAGCCTTGCACTGGACCCAAAAGCACCCTATGGTGACCAATCATCATTAAGGCTTTGTTCAACATTTACTTCAGGCTACACTGCAAATTGAAAAGTGCTAAAATTTTGGCATCAAAACAGGTGTAAAATGTTTGTTTCAGCCAATCAAATCTTTAGGTGTCCCTGCAGGATCTTAAAGCGGCACTA
Source organism: Cetoscarus ocellatus (assembly GCA_037902135.1). Taxonomy (NCBI): domain Eukaryota; kingdom Metazoa; phylum Chordata; class Actinopteri; order Labriformes; family Labridae; genus Cetoscarus; species Cetoscarus ocellatus. Next base: position 100,543 of record JBAMNC010001050.1, read on the forward strand.
AGTAAGATTCCGGCTTTTTAGCTCTCTAGGGGCCTCTATGGTCATTCAGTGTAACTGCGTGGTCATAAAACAGAGCGCCTCACACCAACGTGCATTTGTTGACATACAGAGGGAGGAGAAGTGAGCCGACAGGATGTCTCGAGAGACAAATAAACCATGTGGACTGATAGGGTACAGTCTGATCAAATTTCTATTTGAATAAATCATCATGTACTTTCCTGCCTCATCTTTCAGCTCACGCCAGCGAGTGAACGCCAGGTCAATGTTTATCCCTGTCCGGGCATTTAGCTTGTTACTTTCTAGCTTTCTTTTTTTCGTCTCCTCCGATAAACATATCTTTTCTTCGGGTTTTTCGCTGCTTCCGCCATGATAACAACATTACATGTAGCTTTCTTCTTTTTCTTCTTGTTCAATGGCGGGTGGCATCCAACGTAAGAGGAGCATTACCGCCACCCACTATGCAGGAGTGTGAGCCAGAGGTCCCTATTTCCATTAGGAAAATAAGTGCATATTTACTTTGGACTAAATTCTGTTCAATAATTCTGTTTTAAAAATTCATAAACTGCTTTATATTCTCCTTTTCCCAACTGGTGTTGGTTTAACTCCAAACTTTTCACTTTGAACCTTGAACCTGTAATTGACATCCTACCTATCCCCATTATTGGACAAGTACCCACAGATGGCATCAGCCCTCATCATGACAAATACGCTGCAAATGTTAAAATACATGTACTTTAACCAAACATGGTATCTTTAAAACATTTTTTTTTCCATTAATGTAACCTTTCAGTGCAGTTGGATTGGCCTGATTCAATGTGTGTAATTAATTATTATCAGTTAATCAATTATTTCTATTAACTCTGATAGTGTTAATTTATCTATACAGATTTGGCTTTGTACGGTCAGTTCCTATTTATAAATTGCTTTCAATCAGATGAATATTTTATATTAAGTAGGACAATGGCAAAATAGTGGCAGGGCATGGTTCTGCACATGATAACTTAATCATTGGACATATCACAGACAAAGAGGAGGTGAAATTGAGTTCAAAGCTTTGCCCCCAAGTTTCATGCTCCACCACCAAAATGTTCCAGCGGAATGAGTAAATAATACGTATATCCCAGAGAGAGTCTGGTTACCTGAAATGCCCTGCATGGATTCAGCAGAGTTGGCCGATTGGGAGAGTTGCTGCTTTCTGAGAACCCCAAGGTGTGAAGATAGATATCCTTATCCACTGATAGAGGAACAAACCTGCCATGGGCAAGCACAGCTGTGACAGGGACAGGGCACTGACTCAGCCATTAGAGGATCCAGTCTCTGCCTGAACTGTCAGTCTCTATTTAGAATTAAAGCAGTAATCGATACAGAAACTGTTCACCCTGCCCCTCATGCTCTCTGCAGCTTATCAGAGGGCTTTGAAATACTTAAAAACTTCTGCATATATATTAAGTTCTCGCATCCTTTCCCATTAACAAATGACATCCACTGAAGCGATGCCTCAAGGCTGTGACAATTAGTCACATAAAAGCAGAGTGCTCAGGGCTAGATTTATCACCAGCCCCTCTCTTGAGAGAAAATAACTCACAAAAGCAGTACAAGCAATTAGGCTGCCAGATGTGATAGTGCAAAGAACAAGCAATTAGTGGTAGACTGATCAAGTGATAAGCGAAGAAGGTAGAGGCACAGTGTGATATATAAAAGTGTTTTAGTTTTTGCTTTTTTTTTTGCTTTTTTTTTTTTACCAGGACCACAACAGGAACAATTGATTTATACCTTGTGTTGAATACTTAAGGGTAAAAGTTACCAGTCTCATCTAAAACAGATGAATTTAATTCACAAATTTCCTGGTTCCCTCTCTTTCAAAGACACCAAGAAAAGCATTTGACAACACGCCATCCCTCATCATGAACAAAAGGTTGGTGAGACTGTAAGAAACCATACTTGTACAAAATATTGAAAAAGAGTATATAATAATAATAACTACCGAGTTAAAATGAAAAAAAAAAAAAAAACTCACCAATTACAGGGGTGATCTGACTTTCTTGATATAATTTTTTTTCCATCTATTTAGTTATCAATTTATATTCCTTTGACTGTATAGTGATAATAATATGATTGTATCAAAAATTAAAAGAGACCCTGCATTCTAAAATACATTATCAAGACCTTTGGCGCCTTTTTGCCCCTTAAAATTAGCCGATGACTTCATAAACCCAATTTTTCCATCAGCCATAAGGACAAGCTTAATCTAGTCAAGAGGGCATTCTCAAAAACAAGAGGTTACAACGTGACTTAGGCTTAAAAATTGTGAAAAGTAGGTTTGTGCATGAAGATTTTTATAAATAACAAAACATGCAAGGGTCATATTTTTGCTGTTTGCTAATGACCTAGTGATCCAAGACAATGAACAATCTCCAAGAATTTTAGTATGTCTACGATTGAGAGAACCAGCCTGATGCTAACTTCCATATTGGTCCACAAAAAAACATCATCCCTGCACCACTCTATGATAACATATTCATTCGTGGCTTCTCCATGTCCTTATGCCTTTATTCCCACATACAATTCCTCTGTTGAATGTAGACAACTGTACAATTCAGTAGAAGCAGTGTCTCTCAGGAGCAGCAGGCATCTCATAGCTGAAGTGATCAACATCATTGTGACACCTTAGGCCCGGGTAGTGTTGTCCAAACACACAAAATCACAAAAAAACCCATGTTTTCCTCAAATTAAAATAAAAATAAATCAATATCTAATTTAAGTTTTAAATATAAGAAAAAAAGTGATAGCTTTAACTCTGCTTTCATGTCTTAACCAGTCACAGTTGGTTTTAAACAGGGTGTTCATGAACCTACTCACTGTGTTAACCACACCCTTAACATTGTTTCAGCATGTGGCATTTATTTAATTTAATTTAAAATCTTATCCCCAAAATCTTCTTTTATCTGGTCAATTCTGAATAACGTTAAGAATAACATTAAGAAGTGTATTTATTTCCTAATGTTTCTTAAAAACATAAAGAAATGATCCACTAAACTCCAACTGTTTTATCTCATATCAATCAACAACAGAAACAACATCATTTAACATAAATTCTCATTTTGAAATCAATTAGTCTAAATTTAATAGCAGATCAACTAACTGCTACTATATTAATAAACCTCAGTCTTCTCCATTTTGGCTGTTAATATAATGAAAGAACAATCTCTCTATCCATGGTTGTTGTTTCTAATACCACCATGATGGCTACCTTTACAATCATATGGAGAGGAAGACCACTTTGATGATCAGATGTGTCATCTCATTCGTTATCCTCTAATGAATTTAAATTCAATAGAGACAAATATGATCAAGACAAATTTATGGTCTGGGCATCCATAAATTTAGTTTATTTTTATTTTAGGTCTCATTTTAGTTCCTTTGTCTCTGCCCACCTCTCTGTCTCTGACCACTCACATCACCAAAGCGGCTTTGGGGATGACTGTTTAACATGAGTCTGGCGCTGCCAAATATTTCCTACTGCTTTACAAAAGGTGTGTTCTTGCAATTGTAGCTATTGCCAATTGTGGCAAAGTGTTGTTATTCACTGTGGATTCATGTTGGGTTTGGAATAGAATTAAAAAAATAATAAACAAATTAATATAAAACAAAATCCACATACAATTATTTAGAAAAAGAAGATGAGTAGGGCATTTATCAACTCTTCTGTAAAGTGTCTTGAGATAGCCTTTGTTATATTTTGGTACTCTACAAATAAAGATTGATTGACTGATGACTGATTGATTGATTGACTGATATCACAGAGCTTTTCAGCCCAAATCATAGTACTGTACAACCTAGTTCTTAACCTCCTTTTTACTTTCTGTGCAGGAGCAGAGGTTATTGCCATCACTGTCGCTAATACATATGCTATTTGTAATGGTATACAACCATGGTTGAAAACAATCTTTCTCTTTCAGTAACCCTGTTTAGCTAGTCTTCTGCCTAGGATGCTTCAAAATGTTGGTTAAGTAAACTGAAACAGTAAAAAAGTTCTTGTGTACCTGGTTAACGTCACTGTGATGGCAGGAAGACACGAAAGTGAGTAGTATCCAGCTGCCCTGACAGCTTTACGATGGTGCACCTATTAAAAGGAAAAAAAAAACATCTCACATTTCGCTTTTCATGTTTATAGACCTTTGTTGACTGAACAACATGCTTCAGGACACCCCTCAGAAATTTAGCAAAAGATCATTGTATTTGGAGCACTGGCCCACATATCAAGCTGCTCCTTCTAACAAGTTGTGGGAGAAAACATGATGAAACTGACATGCCTTCTCATTAGCTTTCACGTCAATCTTGTTGCTGCAGACAGTTTGTCTCAAAAGGTGCCGAGGATACTGAATCAGTAACTACCTCAAGCTTTGCTCAGACAATTGGAAAAGAAAACATCATTTGTATTCTGTTGTGTGGTATTAGTCTCGACAAGCATGCAGTGTGAAATTAAAGTCCAGTAAATGGTGTCTCTTGTTGTCAAAGAGGGAGGGCAAATGTGTTCACATCAAAACCTTTTTTGCAGAGGTGTTTGTAGAGGTGGACACTTTTTTGGGGGGTTCTGTAAACAGCTGCCTGTGGCTGTAAACAAGGTGTGTGGGATGGTCAGAATACAAAACAATAAAGTTTGTGCCTGCTGGCAGTAAAACAGTTTGTAAATAGTGAGTGAAAGTGTAGGCAAGATTGTCTCAGAAGTATTGTTCTTTGAGAGACCCCTCGAACATTAGACATTTTTTATAATCTGATAAAAGAAGTGCTGATGAAAAAAATTGTGATCAGAGCAATTCCTCCTCAAGTAAAGTAAACTGGAAGCCGTATGTCCTTAAATGACATAAAAAACACTACTACCATGAAAATGCACATCAAATTTCGGCTTTAAGTGTGTACCAGAACAAAAACAGTTACCTTAGACTGTATCTAAAGCCCCATTCACACATCAAGGTATGTTAGCTAATGCCGGCCTATGTTAAGAAATCATCAATACGTTGGTAAAGGTTTGTTCCCAGGGTAAATTAGGCTGTGTTCAAAGCTAGAACAGAGAGGTATGTTGTGCTGGTGGACTATGTTCTTCCCAATGGCTCCATAAGGAATTGTAGATGGATTATAAACATTTACCATGCCGATGTAATGCATGGGTAGCACACTCAAATTATGTCTGGCCTAATGAAGGTTGGCACTGTTGAAGGTCTTACAAACATAACGTTACGTCAGTCAACAAATGCCATGTAATGCTGATGTAGAGTATATGTCATTTCACCATGTGCAGCTGCAGCTCATCTCAGTATTCCGACATCTTGTCTGAAGGGTGAAAGGATGGCTGACCCCAAAAGAGTATCTCAATGTGGACGACAGAGTCCAGGCCTGAGAAGGAAGCAGATGAATGCAGCTGTAACCGAGGGTAGCGAAGGTAAGCAGATGTCAACTCTTGCTGGCATTTAGAAGCGTGATGGATCAAATGTTGCCCAACTGATGTTGACTTAGTTCTACGAGGTCCGACCTAGCTTGACATTTCCCTCTTTAGCAAAAGTTGGCCAAAATGACAGTGTGTGAATGTGGCTTGGGGGGTAAGGGTGCCCAAGGACATCAATTTGGGGCTTCGTCCCGACAATTTTGCAACTTTGCACTGGCAGCACCTCTTTACAACTGTAGGTCGTGGATGAACTCCACCTTCAAACTCCTACATTGATCATATGAAGGTAGACACGTTTACATACCCATGGCGTTGCAGGTGAGCAAATTCTGTGTGAATGAACTCTATGACTTCTTGGCCTTTGTCCCCATCATGATCCCCCTTAGGGACACAGAGGCTGGTGAGGGCATGGTCACAGTCCTCCAGGAGATACTGAGGAGCCAGTTGGGCTTCCTAAGGAGGCTGTTGTGTGGAAGAAAAGGCATCGGGGGTCATTAGCTGCTGGACCACCAACCAGGCAGGGCTTGTGTTGGAAGCTGGACTCCAGTGAACCTAAGAGCATGACAGACCACAGAGGGTTCCTATGGCTGTGCCTGACCACTTCTTCCATGGCCAGGGTGAAGCCATCACCCATCTCAAACTTGACAAGGGATTGGGTGCATTGAAAGAATTTTCAAGTAGTGCGACTCGGCACCCAGCTACAAAGAGTACTCCTTGTGAACATATTCAAAGAAACAACAGAATCACCCCAGGGTCAGATGCACGCCAGGATGCCCCGTGGTACCTTGAATTCCTCCATGACCACTGATGACTTGGTCATGGATCCTAAGCACCACGGACTCTTTCGGCCACTGAGCACATTCTGCCAGACTGTCTGACCCAACAGTTCGATGAACTTAAGACTTTGGACTTCCCCGAATACACACTCAGGGACTTCAGGGAGAAAAAGGTTCTGTCCCGGGACAGCATTTCATGGTACAGGCTGACCAGGGAGAGGAGGTGGCCTTAAAGGCATCCATGGCTTCCACCTCCGACAGGGCATGTATGATTTGAAGTAGAGCAACAGTCATTGTCATACTCAAGGAATCCTGAGATTTACAGGTACCATGGCATGTCATGGATGGTACCCCTTTTGAGAAGGCTGCCTCTCAAAAACAAACTCCCTGGCCACTCTAATCTACCTTTGCTTTGTGGCCATGCTCACTAATGTACCTTATGTGAAAAGCCAAAAAGAAGAGAATTACAATAGTCTAGACTGAACTATTGTAATTCTCTTCTTTCAGGCTGTCCCAGCAAGTCACTTAAGATGCTTCAGCTGGTTTAAAAATGTTGCATTATGTGTACTGACTAGAACTAGGAGAAGAGACCACATTAATCCTGTATTGGCTTCTCTGCATTGGCTTCCCATAAAATATAGAATATAATTCAAGATTCTTCTTCTCACCTATAAAGCTCTCAGTGAACAGGCACCAATTTATCTTAAAGAGCTTGTAGTGCCGTACAACCCCTCTAGAACATTATGCTCCCAAAATGCTGGCCATCAGTCTCTAGAAATAGTATGGGAGGTAGAGCCTGCAGTTATCAGGCTCCTCTTCTTTGGAACCATTTACCGACCACAGTTCGGGAGGCAGACACCCTCTCTACCTTTAAGGTTAGACTTAAAATATTCCTCTTTGATAAAGTTTTCAGTTAGGGACCAGCCCATAGTCCATAATTTAGACACATAGTTAAGATGCAATAGGCTTAGACTGCCAGGGGGATCTGGCACACTGGGCTCTATCCCTCTCTCTCTCTCTCTCTCACACTCTCTCTTCATATATGCCTTTGTCCCTTTTTGTTTGCTCCTGTACTCGTCTCTGGCTCTTGTCTTGTAGGTGGCCTGGGATCCTTGGTGGAGACTGCCTGCTGCTGTGGAGTCACGAAGCCTCAATAACTACAATTACAGACATAACACATATTTGGCCATTTCATTAGCCCCATTCCAGTTCATAATCATTATAGCTGTTAATGTGGACCTTAGCATGATCGCTCTATCCATGGTTGATACATCTATAGTAACTATCTTTAGCACCACATTGGCATGAGGTCCCTCTTGAAAATGAGATGTCCAATCGCAAGAGGCCTACCTTTAAAACATTTATACTTAAAGGAGACAAATATGGTAGAGACGCATTTGTGGTCTGGGCACCCATGAGTTTGTCACTACAATAAATTATTGTTTTCAGTAAGACTATTAATGATTATACTTCTATTAAATTATCCACAGTGGTCACTGAAATAAATAAATAAATTTTGTGAACAAGGCCTTACAAATATTAATGCAATGTCACCTTACAACCACATCTTCAAATGTCTGATTGTTATTTTCACCCAGTTTTAGCGTTCAGAAAGAAAAAAAAAAAAAAAAAAAAAAAAAACCATTACGAGAACCCAGATTAAGAATTAGAATAAAGTAATAACAGAGAGATGAAGCAGGAAATGTCTGAGTGGAAAGCCTTACTAAACATCTCTTTAGAAGTGACATATTGCTCCACTTCAGATGTGTTCTGATTTGTATCCATTTTCCAGTGAAGATCTTGCTGCCTACATTATATCGCCAGACTTGATGCGAAGAGTTTTTGTCTCTAGGCTGTGGCTGACGCACACTCAGGAGATGGCAGCAAGCTGTGACTCACTCTGGCTCTGCATGAAGACAGATATAAAGTTCATTAATAAACAGCCACAGCTAATTTGGGATCATTCATAGATAGAAAGCAAAGAGATGTGACAAAGATGCTTTGATTTATTTTCACACAGACAAGATTCAGTAAAACTGGTTTGCGTATGGTGGATGTTGAGAGAATACTGAGATACGTCTTTGACAGAAAAGCAGGAGACTGGAGTCTTATTATAGTTTGCATATGCTATAGTCCGTTTTCCATGCATGATGTCTCTCTGTACTTGCCTTTATTCTAATGTTAGGCCTTGATGTTTTTTTTTCAGGTTTAATACATGTAAGTGACTGACATATAGCTAAGATTTACCTCCGCCAAGGAGGTTGTGTTTTCGCTATGGTCGGTCTGTGTGTTGTTTGTTTGTTTGTCTGTTAGCAAGATTACGTAAAAACTACTGGATGGATTTACATGAAAAGTTTTACCAGAGGTGTGGTTTGGTCCGTAGAAGAACCCATTACATTTGGTGGTGATCCACACATTTGTCTGGTTGCAAAAAATTCCTAAAATTTGCTGAAACTCCCGTAACTTTACAGGGGGGCCGTATTTTAAAAAATATATATCTCTTACATCACTTGATGGATTCACTTCAAAATTTACAGGATTATATATATAATATAACTCTGTGATCACAGTCAGTTTCATCTGGATCCGTTCCAGATTGAGGTTACAAAAAAACGTTAAACTTTATAATGGCAGATTCTATTAATTTCTCCTCGGCTGCTCTAACGGTTCTGCCCCCTTTACGTTATTATGGGAATTGTAGTTTACTGCCAAACTCACGTCAACGTTTTTCAAGCCTATGTCATTACATTACCCAGCTTCCCTTGCAATGCCAGTGGACCTCTCCACATGGACGGACATGAGCGGAGACTCAGCCATCATATCAGAGCATGTGGTGATCCCGAACTGTATCTTGGCGGAGGTCTCTGCTCTCCGAGTGCTTTTCTAGTTCATCATGAATTCCAAAGGACGGTAAACCCATAATTATTTCTGCACCCCAAACAAAAGTGTTAATAGATGTTCTTTTGTTGGATTTTTGCAACACAGTTAGATTAAAAATCAACATATCAACATAATCACAATAGATCAACCTTTAATGGAGAAAAAAAGAGCTTTTCAAGGGCCCCATCAGTCATGGGCCCTTATAATGGTTCAAATGCATCTGTTTTAGTACCCCTGGCATAAAAGAGTGATTGTGTTTCACTTCCACCATCATGACTAAGCCGTGTCCTCTGGACTTAATTCTCACTGTACCTAATGACTCCCAGAGCAACTTGACTAATTATATTTGTACTGCAGTGAATGAAGCTTGGCCCCTATAGAAGCATGTGTCAATCCATGGCCTATTATCAAAGGGAAAAGTCAATTACAGTTGCGTGTCCAAGGACTCTCTATCATAGCCTGACCTTTAGCTTGATGTGCCAGAAAACCCACAAGACCCTCATTCAAATGTCACGTTTCCTAAGAGTGTTTGATTCCGCAAGCTTTGGAGTGTTTACCATGTCCCCGGTCTATTGATTCAGTATGTGTGACCTCCCACGAAGTGATTTACTGCTCAGGCTGCTCATACAGACAACAGTTAAATTTACACAAACACAAATTCTATATTTGCGTGTTTGTAGGCAATCACAGAGAAAAAGTTCTTATATCATTTGTGTCTTTCACAAAGTTTCAGAGCAGGCTTGATACTGCCATGATTTAGAGATGTAATCATTAACTCTTCAGTATCACAATGGTCATTTTTATACAAAATGGTGAACTGGCAGTTATTCTGGCTATGTCACTGCATTAAGACTTTTTTTATCAGGAAAAAGATATTCTTCTTAATGAATTTGGAATTCCAATTAAAATTTTTCTGCAAGGTCTTCATGTATCCTGTGCAGATTTATGAAATGATAAAGCCGTTACGACAGAAAGGCCCATCCCCAACACCATGTCCTTACTGAAAGCGAGCATTGGATGTCACATCGCATCACGGTCCATCGGATGCCTGCTGTCTACACTGCATCTGTTAAAAGCAAAACTTTATGCCCTGTGTTTCCACTTGTAAACAGTGCATCAAGTGCTTTTAGTCCACAGCTGGAGGAAAGGTCCTGAAGTGCTTTGCAATGCTCATCATTTCACAGCTCTCTCTGAGCCAAAGTTTCTCCCCCCATGTTGAGGTGGAAGTAAATCATTTCACTCACCCAAATGGATGAATGCTCCTCGATCTCCGCCTTGTAAAAACAAACAAACAAGCTCTGCTGAGTGAGAACAGCCAAAGAAAACCAAGAAAATCCCTCCTGCATCTCATAAAAATCCTCATCTGGGTGGGTGTGGCATGACATAGTGAAATTCAGGGATGTGGTGATGAGGCTAAAAGTCACTCAGCGTTGCATAAAATTTTGTTGTGTTGCTCATGGTCAGTTAGGACACGTACATACAATTCAGTTTAATTTTCCTGATTTCTTTGGTGAGGCCTGCACACATTGCATTCAGTTAGAACACAGTGTAAGGTATTTTATATATATATATATATATATATATATATATATATATATATACATATATATATTTGTCACACTTACATGTTTCAGATCATCACACAAATTTTAATATTAGACAAAGATAACCTGAATAAATACAAAATGCAGTTTTTAAATGATGATTTTATTTATTAAGGGAAAAAAGATCTCCAAACCTACATGACCCTATGTGAAAAAGTAATTGCCCCCTGAACCTAATAACTGGTTGTGCCACCCTTGGCAGAAATAACTGCAATCAAGCGTTTGTGATAACTGGTGATGAGTCTTTCACATCGCTGTGGAGGAATTTTGGCCCACTCTTCTGAGACTTGTTTTAACTCAGCCATATTGGAGGGTTTTCAACCATGAACTGCCCATTTAAGGTCACACTACAGCATCTCAATTGGATTTAAGTCCGGACTTTTACTCGGCCACTCCAAAATCTTAATTTTATTTTTTTCAAGCCATTCAGAGTTGGACTTGCTGGTGTGTTTCGGGTCGTTGTCCTGTTGCAAGTGAGCTTGAGTTTGAGGTCATGAACCGATGGCCAAATGTTCTCCTTCAGGATTTTCTGGTAGACAGCAGAATTCATGGTCCCATCAATCACAACAAGTCGTCCAGGTCCTGAAGCAGCAAAGCAGCCCCAGACCATCACACTACCACTGCCATGTTTGACTGTTGCTATGATGTTCTTTTTATCAAATGCTGTGTTGTTTTTACACCAGATGTAACGGGACGCACACCTTCCAAAAAGTTCAACTTTTGTCTCGTCAGTCCACAGAATATTTTTCCAAAAGACTTGGGGATCATCAAGATGTTGTTTGGCAAATGTGAGACGAGCCTTTGTGTTCTTTTTGGTCAGTAGTGGTTTTCGCCTTGGAACTCTCCCACAGATGCCATTTTTGCTCAGTCTGTTTCTTATTGCTGAGTCATGAACACTGACCTTAACTGAGGCAGGTGAGGCCTGTGGTTCTTTAGATGTTGTTCTGGGTTCTTTGTGACCTCCTGGACGCGTCGTCGTCATGCTCTTGGTGTAGTTTTGGTAGGCCCACCACTCCTAGGTTTGCCACTAAACCAGTTTTCTCCATTTGTGGATAATGGCTCTGACCGTGGTTCACTGGAGTCCTAAAGCCTTAGAAATGACTTTGTAATAGACTGATAGAATTCAATCACTTTGTTTCTCATTTGTTCTTGAATTTCTTTGAATTGTGGCATATTTACACAGGTTATCTTTGTCTAATGTTAAAATTTGTGTGATGATGTGAAACATTTAAGTGTGACAAATATGCAAAAAAGTAAGAAATCGAGAAGGGGTCAAATGCTTTTTCATGGCATATATATATATATATATATATATATATATATATATATATATGTGTGTGTGTATATATATATATATATGTATATATATATATATATATATATATATATATATATATATATATATATATATATATATATATATATATATATATATATATAACTATCGCACTTGTGTTTTGCAAATTAGCCCAAAAAACTGCAACCCTGCAACTCATGAGATTATCAACTGACTTTGGAAAAAAACAAGCCCAAAGACACTTCTAATAAGCGGACTTGCCAACACTGGACTCAACTGCAAAGTTATCTTGCAGACCTGCACTTTGAAAAAATTAATAAGCCACATGTCCAATGGAAGAAGAGAAGAGCTGGAAAGGCTCTCTCATACTGGCTGTGTCGCAGAACATGTTTATGCACCTGCAGGAGGCCCTCTTTAGATCAACCTAACAAACAGAGGACATTAGGCCTTTAATGACTAGAATTATACATACAAAATATATTCTTAACCACATTCACACCACTCATCTATATCATCCCAACTCACCAAGACCATTTTCATTGTATCTAAGTTATTGATTGACAGGCTTTTTCAGAGTAAAAGATTATCTGTATTGAAACTTAATGTGATTTATTTCTGGCTCCAACTAGTGGTTTGGGGGGGTCATTACACTTAAAGCTAATTTTCCTTTTTTTTTTTTTTTAAAGGGAAATACATAGATTCATTCAGCATTCATGTGATAAGCATTATAAAATGTCAGGATTACAGTATATAGAAAAGTATGTGTTATAATGGGAGTCAGAGGGACCCAAAAGGGTCCAAGGAGTGGGAGTGTATAGTCGTGAATCTCCTATTTCTAATAATTTGGCAAAAGAGGACGCAATGCCATTTAAAATAACAATTTGTTAAAAACCATGTTGCCAAATTTTAGCCCATTAACATTTAAACTGAACAATCTGTTGAATATGGAAAAAAGAAAATGCTTAAAAGGACCATTTTGGGTACCAAGGTGCCTTAAGGGTTAAGGTAGAAGTACAACTACTTTACTTTAAATCTGAAAGTGAAAAGAAATTCACTTAAAGTTTACTCAAGAGTAATGGAGCGTTTACTTTGGACATCTTGGTGGTTCAAATGAAAAGCATGATCCTTTCATTGAAGGTCGTATTTTGCTGTGTTAGGTTTTAAATGGCTTTTATCGTGGTTTACAAGTTTCCTCTTCATGACAGAGCACTTATATGCAAGACAAATGAAACCCCATTCACACTTACAGAAAAACCCTGAAATTTTCCTCAAATTACCCAGGTTTGCTGCATTGGTCAAGGCAAACTTCAGGGTTTATCAACCTCCAAGAGCACAAACCTCCACCAAGGCATTTTCAACACTGACTGTTGAATTTTGTCAAAAACATGGAAAACTGCCCCATCGTGCATTGTTAACAATTCCTTGAAAAAAAACTCCTGTATCCGCATCTGGATCAGCACTTTAATCTTTCTTCTACTTCTCCTTGTGCTATGACTAACAGTTCAAATTCTTCTCATGAGTTTTTAAAGTATCTTGCTAACAGATAAATAGGCAGACAAGCAAACTGACAAAAGGATGAACAGACAGACAAACGTGAGCAAAAATGTAACGTCCTTGGTGGGGTTAATTACCTTAATAATTACCTGCTGCTCCCCTTGTATTTTTTCCCTCCCTCACTCCTTCATTGACTGACATGCAAGCTGCAGGAAACCTCCTTTTGTCAGGGGCTATGTGCCAACAAGATGATCAGGGAGTTACCTGGGTAGGTTACAGAGCTTGGTTACACTGATATTTTCTAGGAAACATCCAGGTTGAATGAATGAAAAGGGCTAACATCTGCAGTTTCAGGACCCTCTCTGTTGTGAACAGTGCTAGCTGAAGCACTGCAGACAAGATAAACTGCGGTGTTCTGCCATTATACTGTTAGTGGTTCAAGCCTATTGGCTCTGATTGCAAGCCCAGTGCAGAGCACAGACTGTAGGAAAAATGCCATTGGGAATGATGTTGGATCATGCTTAACTTACCAATCAACACAGAGTGTCCTGGTCAGCCATCACAACAGAATGGGCCCATGAGGGGAGGAGGGTTTTAGAGAGACAGGTTTAATCTTAGACAGTGAAAAGAGAGGTGGATCAAGGAGTGTTAGTATCTAAATGTGTCCTTTGTGAACATTGCAACTGTGCACATACTCTTGCAGTCATCACAATCAATTTAATGAACATTTGGCGACATATAGCCACTTTAAAGGTTAAGTTCGTTTTTTTGACACCTGGGCCTTATTTTTAGGATTAAATACGCTCGTAGACTCACCCAGACAATTTTGGCGGAGCTCGGAGCCGTTTTCGAGCAATTTAGATCCATCCGACGGCATTTTTTCTCATGCCATAGTAGCGGACGGGGCCAGAAATCGAAGCCCCTAAACTAGACATTATCTGCTGCGAAACTCACTCATTTCAGCTACAAGTCGGCCGTTCGGTCCTGCTGGCTTCGGCTGCGTCTGCCAGTTGACTCTCGGGACATGAAAAAAAGTCTCTACCAAAGCCCGGTTTGTCATGGCAGAAAAATCTTCGAGTGTAGTGAGACACTCGAAGATTTTTGGGGGGCATCAATACGTGTTTCCTCTGGTCTCAAGTCCCACTCTGAGTAGCAAAGGCACTCCTCCTCTGTTGCCATTGCCGTGCAATGTCCACAACAACACCACCAGTTAGCCCCCATTCGTGGACGTGCAGTGGTTGCTTGTTCTCTGGCCAGCTGTTCGGCTCTTTCCCTCTGCATCCTCCTTTCAAATAGCTCCTCGTCGGTATATTCTGGCTTATACGGGCATCCATTATACTCAAAGTCGTTGTCAGACACTTCTACATCCGATAAATATTCCGCCATGTTGCACAAAAATAGCCGTGTAGCCGTGTAGCCTAGCAACAACAGTGGCTCTACTCAGCTGCGCTCTTGCGGCGCATGTCTATGACGTCACTAAAAGTTACCCATCCTTGTAAAGCCCCGGATGACCATAACAACGAAGTTGATCTGACATGGTAATAACACTGGCCATTCATTTATAAAATGTAGCTGAAATGAGCGAGTTTTCACAGCAGATAATGTCTAATTTATGGGCTTCGATTTCTGGCCCCGTCTGCTACTATGGCATGAGAAAAAACGCCGTCGGATGGATCTAAATTGCTCGAAAATGGCTCCGAGCTCCACCAAAATTGTCTGGGTGAGTCTACGAGTGTATTTAATCCTAAAAATAAGGTCCAGGTGTCAAAAAACCGAACTTAACCTTTAAGTGAAAATTACCAGAGAATATCATTCTGTCACCATGTGTCCGTTCAAGAAACCTCTTGAAATAAAGTGAAATGAAACTATGAATGATGTAAAATCATTCTCTCTAAATGCTACATTCATATTGTAGTAGAAGCCCAATGACTTGTCAGGGTATGTATAAAAAAAAACAAGGAACAAGGACAAAGACCCAAATACAGACTGACACAAAAAGGTTTTATTTAAAACTAAAAAAGGGATCCAAAACCAAAAACGAATCCTTTACAAAAGGTCTAAGTTCAAAACAAAAATCTCTTACAAAGTAAAAAATCAACAACTGGTGGAACAAAGAAGAAAACCAGTAGAAAACTTAAAGTACAAATCAAAGTCACTAAAAAGTTCAACAAAAGACTAACTACAAACACAAGGAAACACTTGAAACACTGGAGGCGCTCAATGTATATAAAAAAATAAACTAGCAAAAAACAGGGAGGACCCAAATGCAGATTTAACAGAAAAGGCTTTATTGAAAAACTAACAAAAATGGATCAAAAAACTAAAGACTAATGCTTGACAAAAAGCATGTCAGAGTACAAAACAAAATCTCTAAGTATCGAAATAAAACTGGTGAAACAAAGAAAGACCAACACTTGAAACTAAACTCAAGTACAAATGAAAATTACGACAAAGTTCAACAAAAAAACAGAAACTATCTACAAAAACAGGAGGAACACTGGAGGAAAACTAACTCCAACATACGAGAGAACACAGGAAACATGAAACTTACTCAGGGAGTATGGCATGGAAGACAAATGACCCAACAGAGACAATGGGGAACACAGAGGGCTCTAATTTCCTGGCGCAGCGCAGGGTGGCACACATCGTGCAGCGGTAATTTCGCCCGGTGCACCACCGTGTGCAGCCAATTTGGCACATTAGGAAGACCTGCTGCACCGAGACAGGTGTGGCAGCGCACCAGGGAGGGGTGACGACAGATTCTGCTTGGCGCAGTGACAATGTCATGCCAAAACACTGCGCGGAAGGTGCGCTGAAAGTTCGCCTGCTCCAACCTGGTCTATTCTCGGTGCAGGTGAAGCACGCCCAGTGCAGTGGTAATTTGGCTGACAGGTGCACAGTGCGCACACGTCACCAAAACCTCACAGGCAGGTATCCAGAGTTTCAGTGCATTCTTTGTCACATGTTGCATGCTACACAACACAGCCTTACGCCATGGATGCCACTTTGACCTCATGGAGGAGACATTACAGGACTTAAGATGGAGAGAGGTCGATCTGCATGTGCCGTAACAACAGAGAGAGCATATGCAGGGGCATGGAAAACAAGAGGTCACAAAGACAGAGAACACATGGGAAAACATACTAAATAAAACAAAAGTAGCCATATGACTGGTCTGACTGGACTGACTGGTCAGTTTCGGGAAGTTGACAAGAAGCTCAGACCTCCTTGTTTTTCAATTTATATATAAATTTATATATATATATATATATATATATATATATATATATATATATATATATATATATATATATATATATATATATATATATATATATATATATATATATATATATATATATATATATAGGGCGGCACGGTGGCGCAGCAGGTAGTGCACGTGCCTCACAGCAAGAAGGTCCCCGGTTCGATTCCCGGGTCCGGCAGGGCCTTTCTGTGTGAAGTTTGCATGTTCTTCCCGTGCATGCGTGGGTTCTCTCCGGGCACTCCGGCTTCCTCCCACAGACCAAAAAAACATGCTCATTAGGTTAATTGGTCACTCTAAATTGCCCTTAGGTATGAGTGTGAGCGTGAGTGGTTGTCTGTCTCTACATGTTGCCCTGCAATCGACTGGCGACTGGTTCAGGGTGTACCCCGCCTCTCGCCCAATGACAGCTGGGATAGGCTCCAGCCCCCCGCAACCCCGAAAGGGATAGTCGGTATAGAAAATGAATGAATGAATGAATATATATATATATACATATATATATATATATATATATATATATATATATATTTATACATACATATTAGTATATGCACATGCTTTTGGATGGCATGTATGTTTCTGGTAGAGGACATTTTTGACTTAAATTGACTCAATAGGTAGAAGTTGAGTCAAAGAATTGAACTGGATGCTGTCTTTTCTGCCTTATTAAAACATAAGACATTTTCACGTCTATTATTAATTTGTATTTGTCTAAATTATGTAATTGTTTTTACACCGTTGCATATAAACATCAATTTGGTCTGCGATAAGGCAAGGTTAACAAACAGATCAATATGTATTATGCATGGGGAAATGGTTTCTGATTGGCCAACATCTCAGAAGTCAACAAAGACTAGCTGACTCCTGCCTGGCTGTGGCTGCTCCAAATTCACTTTCCAGTTTATCAAGATGGACTGATGACTACATATATTGACATTAGCTCATTAGGTAATCATTTTTATTGTCGGATTGGAAAAGAGGCACAACTGTGACTTGAAAATAAAATGTTGATGTTTTTCAGTGGCTGAAGGCACTTCTTTAGATGGCTCTAGAGAAACACATGATAATCCTGCTGGACCTTGACCTGCTAATACACTGGAGTTGTTTCTGAAGATGCCTCAGGTCTTTAACATATGTTCAGCAATGGTGAACAGCAGGGGCCCACGTTGGTGTTCGACTGCTTGTGGCTAAAAGATTTTTACAGCACTGTATGAAAAAAGAAAAGAAAAAGAAATCTCCAAATTCTTTACAGCCTTACAAAAAATATATCAAATACACATGCCTAAATAACACTGCTGACCACAAAAATCTTAACTTCAACACTACATTTAAATAATTGGAGCCGTTAGTTTGTTTTCTCTAATACGAAAATCATTAAATGTGTTTCATATATGATTGTCGAGAAAATCACTTTTGATGTGAAATATCAAATTCAATACCTTCAAGGTCCAATATCATGCAAAAAGCACTTTTTGACTGTTATCTAACAAAATATGCATCAAGTGTTTTTCTATAAAACTGCCAACATTAGAATAATACTTCCTCATCCTCCTCTGTTTGCTTAATCTTTTGAAAATTATGTGCAGTCTGTTGAGGAAAAAAAAAACATTGATGATGTCTTTAGGGGATATGCCACCTCCACCAGATGGGAGACGCTCACAAAGCCAGGCATTTGTTTGACCACCAACTAATTCAGTGACAGGAACATGACATGACAACATGCATGTCTGTTCAGCCATTGTGGGAAAAAGATATTCCTCAGTGCAGTGTTTCTCAAATGGAGGAGCATGACCTCCAAGGGGACATGGCTTGACGAGGCGGGAGTATTGTCAAATGAGGCCTCGGCCCCCTGGAATTTTTGACTGTGATTGGTTATTATCCATGCTAGAGGTTGGATTTAAGTAAAATTCATTGATGGCTGATCAACAAGTGGTTTCTGTTGAGTTTATTTGGTTAATGATTTTTAATTTAATTTTTCTTAATTCTTTATTTTTACAGTCTTCACACAACAGAACATCACAACCATAAAAAAGAAATTAAAACATGAGGAGGTCAGGATTTCCTTATCACTAAAACATTTGTTAACCTGGCCTTTAACAATTCATCTTTATCCTGGAATTGCACTGCAGACACTGTCCATTTCTCCAACTCCTCTTGACAATGTTCTTCATAGGTGATGTTTAATTGGTTTTGTTCTTTTATTTTGTTACAATTTCAAATTGTGACTCTGAACTTCTTCTTTTCCTTTTAGTCTTTAAAGAAACAAGAATGAAAGTTGCCACATAAGAATCATTCATGTGTGGAAATAAAAATACTGTTGATCTTTGTGTTAAGACACAAATTTGTGTTGGGGGGGAGGGGTTGATTTTATTAAAATTCACATATTTTCTCCTTTCAACTAAAGTTTACAGTGGTCCCAGGTATCCTCAGAAAATGCCAGTGAATCAACTCAATTACAGCTTTTGCCATCCCTGTAAACCCAACAATTTCAGCCCTGCTCAGAACAGGTTGGAACCAGTGGGTATGCAGTTTTGAGAGCAAATCCTTGTAAATAGTGTCTGATCACAGCCCTTTCAAGAAACTGACTTGGCTATCCAGGGCTCATGTTTTCCGTGGCTGCACAGACATGTCAAGACATGTTTCTTCCACTGAAGCCATCTGTGGGCTGAACAAAACCTGACTAAGGGAGTGTCTTACATCTTGGGGAGGCGCCATCTCCCTGATGACATCATTAGGTAAAACTGAATCAAACTGGGACTTTTAGCTTCTTCCCTCTGAGGTAAGAACAAAAGAGGTAGGGTTTTTTTTTCTTGTAATGAGGGGTTTACAGATTTGTCATGGTCACATTTACACAAATTCACAAAAGAGTGTATTTTTAATTAAAATAGATTTTAGTTGTGCAAAGTTAGGAACATGATGGACATGGTTACAAGGCAGCGTTTGATCCCAGTTTTCAGATGACCTAAAGTTCCTCCTTAATTTGGCCTCTTTTCCAGTTAAGAAGTTGATTTAAAGGTAGTCTGAACTGACACAGTCACAAAGGCCCTCTTTAGTGACCAAATGGCTGATGTTACTCCAGCTTAGTCCAGCTTATTCTACAGTCTCTGGTTGCACCTAAAATAATGTCAATGCATGGGCTGGTTGGTAAAAACCATCCTTCACTGAGAAGCTGGTAGCACACTGGGAAAAACTGTTTACACTTTGGTAGACTTGTTTGATGAACCTCTGAAAGAAATGTCTCCTGATTACGTCACCTGCATGTTGCCTTAAAGAGTTTTTTTGTTTTTTTTTGCTGTATTGAATAAGTGCTCTTTATATCAGTTTTTCATTTAATCAATGAGGAACATCCTGTAATTTTAACCTCAACTAAGTGAGACATTTGCTTTAAGAGAGCTTTGTGTCTTTCTTAGAAGTGGAGCAAATTCTTGGTTACACAAGCTGTAAGATGAATTGCGCCTTCTGTAAAGCTTTATTCCAGTGTTGGTGCTCAGCAAGGGCTCTTTTTATTAAATATCACAAACTGGCATCAAAATTCAATAATTTTCATCTGGTATGTGAATTTCTCAGAGCCCCAGGGCTGTTTGATGAATGTTTTTCAGTGCTTTATGTTTCCAAAAGACTGTTAAAAAAACATGTCAACAACCAATTCTGTTCCTTATCAAACTGTTTGCTGTGTTGGCATACATATCTATGTACTCACATGTGTAAATGTGTTTATGGACATGTACAGTTGTTTATTGTACATACTATGTATGATTTTGCTTTGACTTTGTTGTTTTTTTATGTTGTAAATTTTGAGATGAATAAAGAAAGAAAGAAAGAAAGAAAGAGGTTAAAAATCTATAACATAATGAATGATACAGAGACATCTTTGTGCATGGCCTAACTAATAAATGTTGTAGACATAAACCACAACAGCACATGCTTTAGTGATATTCAATCATGTAGACTGATTTATTAATTTTTCACAATGCTGTACTTTGGATTGTGTTGTTCGAATATCCCTCCTGTTTGATGACCTGGATGGATTATTAATGATAAATATATTTACGGAAGACAGAGAGAGGGATGTTTAAAATGGATTATAAAGCTGAGCCTTTCCTGGCAAAGAAAGAGCAGTGCATTAAGCTGTGTGTTAATGAGTGAATATTAACAGAAAAAAAAAAATTACAAAATCTAAAATATGGAAATAAAAGTTGCACCATATGTTGATCTGTACACTTCTGGCAGAAGGAGACAAAGGTTGTGCTTGGTGTAACCTGACACACCAGATGGAGTGTTCAATGTACTGGCCCACCTGTGCAGCAGCCCATTGAAAGTGATTGGGGAGGACAGAACCTTTCAGAGGCATATCTGAAAGGTGATTGGATGATCGTTCAATCAATCACGTTCATTAGATAATGTAATTAGCAGGCACTACTGCTGCTGCATAAAATACAAATCATGACCCACTTCCTAAAACAAACTCTTGTCAAAATACATCTGAAGTGGAGCAGCAATATCTTTTCCATCGAGAAGTGCTTTTGGTGTTGTTATTTGTTTTTCATTTATTAAATAAATGCTGTAACCCTGCAGTGCAGATGGATCTGCCTAATGTTAATGTCTGCAGATCCATCTTGCCATGCCCCAACCTGCAACGATTGTGAGGGGCCCAAAGTAAGACAGACCAATCAGACTTTAGAGCAGGAAGAGGTGGGAGCCACGAGCAAAACAACAACGTGAAGTGATTGCTTGTACAGGGATTAGCATAGATGCTAACAGCTTCAGCAGATCTGGACCACACTTTATTATCAAATAAAAAACAAATATCAACACTAAAAACTTCTCCATACTAAGGATATTTTTGCCCTACTTCTGACATGTTTTTTTGAGACTTTCTTTTCTGAAGTGGCTCATGTTCTGTCCTTGACACTGCAGCAGTAGCGCCTACCTACTATCTTATCTGATTGGCCTGTAGTGAATGTGAGTTACAGAATATCATCCAAATATCTGCCAGTTATGCTTCTGTGAGGTTTGGCCCTCCCCAAACACTTTCTATGGACTCTTTTCTCTCAGTTTATGCCATGTGTTGATTGTGGCACAGGTTCAAGACACAGCATACAATCAGCCTATGCTGTCTTTGTGGTTTGCTTTTACCTCAAATTCTCAATTAAAATGTCTGTGTTTTGTTTTGTTTTGCTTTTGAACAGGAGCAGAGCTGATCTTCTTTATCGTGGCTGATGCGTTTTGCTACTGCCATGTGCCTCATACAACACCTCCTCAAAAGTCTTGAACTATCCCTGTAAGGAGTACAAATGCGGGTGCCAATCCAAGCAATAGTACCTTGTCTTTTGGATCGTATCACACAGGCCAGTCTTCATTCACAGTGTGCATCAATGAGCCCATGACCCTGTTTCCGGTTCAACACTGATCCTTGGACCACTTTAGATAGATACTGACCACCGCAGACAGGGAAAACTTGTCAAACTCACTTAAATCCTTACTTTGCCCATTTTCCTGCTTCAAGTACATCAGCTTAGAGGACAAAATGTTCATTTTCTGCCTAATGTATCCCATTAATAAACGGGGGCCATGATGAAGAGAAAATTAGAAGAATTGAATAGATTAGAATAGACTAGAATAGAATAGAATAAACCTTAATTCGTCCCACACCGGGACATTTGCAGTGTTACAGCAGCTATACTAATATAAGTATACTTATATTATATACTTAATTTCTATACATGTAATCCACCCCTACTCAAACACAGAAAAGGACTTACACAATCAAGACAATATATCTATATTTTCTTAGACTCTGTCATTACCGTCCGGGGTTAAACTGCTGCTCTTCGTCCTTATATTTAGTTAAAGTTTGTGTTTTGAATATTCTTTTAAACTTGCCTATGGTTTTACTTTTCTTTAGCTCATCTGTTAAACTGTTCCATAATTTAAACCCTGAGACTGACACACACATACTATACTTTTTGATGTTGTTCTGACACAATGTATTTTAACATTCAGTTCCAATCTTAAACTATAGCCTCCTAGATTTAAGTATAAAAAACAGTACATAATTATAGGTGTAAAAGACTAGAAATATATAAAACTAAAAATGACACGATAAAGATTATTTACACGGTCACAAAGTAATTGCACATGGGAATATTGCATGTTACTGGTGAACTGCACAGTTTATAGTGACTGGGAGCAGTGCTGGTAGTACAGTCTAACAGCAGCAGGCAGGAAGGACCTGCAGTAACGCTCCTTCACACCCTTTGAGTGACGCAGCCTGTCACTGAAGTCAAAATGTCCTGCAGGGAGTGGGAGTCCCTCTCCAGCATGGATGCTAGCTTCACCAGCATCCTCCTTTCTCCCACTACTTGCACTGAGTCCAGGGGGCACCCCAGGGCTGAGCTGGCCTTCCTGATAAGTCCATCCAGTCTGTTCCTGTCTGCAGCTGAGATGCTACTGCCCCAGCAGATCAGTCCATAAAAGATGGCTCATGCCACCACAGAGTCATAAAAGGTCCCCGGGAGTGCTCCCTGCACTCCCAAAGACCTCAGTTTCCTCAGCAGGTAAAGTCTGCTCTGGCCCTTCTTGTAGAGAGCACTTGTGTGGTGAGACCAGTCCAATTAATTGTTCAGGTGAACACCCAGATACTTGTAAGAGTCCACTGTCTCAATGTTCATACCCTGAATGCTCACTGGTGCTGCGGGGGGGAGTGTCCATGCCTATGGATATCCACCACCATCTTTTTGGTCTTCCCTGTGCTGATCTGGAGGTGGTTCCGCTGTCACCAGTCCACAAAGTCCTGGGTCAGTCCTCTGTACTCCCGGTCATCCTCATCTGTGATGAGGCTGACAATCGCAGCCTGAGGTGGTCTTCAGGCCCCTCCAGACTCCGCTGACGTTGTTCTGCTGCAGCTGCTCTTCCATCTTCTCCCTGTAGCTGTCTTTCCCCTCTTGTATCTTCCTCCTCAGCTCCCTCTGCATAGCTTTCAGCTCCTCCTTGGCTCCTAAAGGCTCTCTTCTTCTCCTTCTGGAGAGCTTTTATGTCCAGATTAATCCAGGGCTTGTTATTGGAGAAGCACCGTACAGTCCTGGTGGCTACAGTGGTCTCCACACAAAAGTTTTTAAAGGCCGTAATGCAGTCTGTGAGGTTATCAATGTCCTCGCCCTGAGGATCACAAAGCACACCCCACACAGTAGTATTTTTCATTTCACCTGTCACTTCACCTGTTTCCTGAAGTCTTCTGACCAGAGTCTCTCAGGTCATTCAGAAACCAAAGTTGATCAGGCCTTTAAATTTTTAGCAGCATCACTTTGGAACCTTCCAATAAAATTACATTTAGCAGCATCCTGTGATCCTATCATGAAAAGGCTAAATCCTTATTTGTTTCCAAACTGGCTTTTAAACAGCTGCTATACTTTGCAGATTTTCATTTATTCTGTGCTTTCCTTTTTAGTAGGTTGTTATTCTTTTATTGTTTGATATTAATAATGTCTGAGTGTTTATGATGCACTTTGTGACCTTGCTAAGTGGAAACTGCCCTACTGCATATAATTTACTTTCTTTTCTTGCAGTGCTTCTCTATGAGACAAATACATCTTACTTGGATGTTGATTGATTTGAAAAGTTTCATCTGATTTATCGTTAAAAGGGATTAATAATTTCCACTCCATTAGTAAGCCATGGTAATTGATGAATGGCAGCATCAAAAGAGATGAGAACTTTCATTCACTTTCATTAAAATCTCATTACATGTCTCTCTCTCTGAAATATTTCAGACTCGGGAAACAGACCTTGTCTCAGTCTTGATCTGAGCTGCTTGATGGTCTTTCTTTGGTGAGGGTCTGCTTGGTCCTCTGAGGCTAGAGAGGGTAAACATTACAGGACTCATTACAGAAATTATTAGACATTTTGGAGAAAACATATATATTTAGAGTCTTCCAGAGACATTTATGGATTGGGAACACTTTGGTCTGGCAGAGCTTGAATACCTGCAGCAGGAGGAAAGCATAATTTTGCATTTATTATTATTTCTGATTATTTTTTCTTCTTCTTCTTCTTCTTATTATTATTATTATTATTATTATTATCATTATTATTATTGTTATTGTTATTGTTATTGTTATTATTATTATTAATTAATTAAATTATTTATTTATTTATTACTTTATTTATCTATTTATTATTACTGGTCACATGAGTGGCAAAAACACTGTTGACACACCATCAAATTTAAAGTTCTAACCACAAACTTTTGAGTAAAAAGAAGCATCCATACTCAGCAATCAAGAAGAGACAAAATCTCTGAAGTTATTCAATTTCACTTTTGTTATTTATGCCATACATTTTCAATCCTCAAGGTCTGTTCAAGGTTTATACCTACTTGCAAAGGAAATATCTCCCCTTTATCCTTTAAATCCCCCATTTTGTTCAATAAGTATCACAAAGTAACTCTCAATGCTTTTTGCTGTGCACGTAAGTGTCTTTTCACAGCTTCTCCCTCGGAAAACTGCTGCCTCCTACTACAGAGGATGGGTATGGGGAAGCAGAGAAAATAAACTGTGAAGTGTTTGGCAGTACTGCTAATCAAAAACCAGAAGGTTGATACAAAGCTGGAAAGATACAACAAATCAACATTTCTGTCGGGTAAAATGAGTAAATAACATAACGACAGTAAACATCACAGTCTCTGATACCTGTAAAGGGACAGATTAGTATTTTTAAAATAAGGCTGTTAGAGGTTTATCTTAATGGTTAATACATTAGCCAGAGTGAATTTGATCTGTTTTGACCCTGTGAGGAAAGGTCTAGTACAGAGGGCTATACACTGTTGCTGATGGGGCCAAGAGCTCCACATAATTTACCAGATTAACCTTCACTTGATAAAGTGAATAACAGGAAGCTCTTGGCCTTCTTAGTTAGTTCTCTTCACACAGGGGCAGAGCTAATCAAAATTCCAGTCATTAATGCCTACTATTTAAATGAGACTTATACAACCAAACTCCTAAAATGCTGAACTATCACTTTAGGTGCTTTTAAGGAGACAAGTCTGTGCCTTGTAAGAGGCTCATCAGTCTGCAAGTGTGACTTTAAAACTCTTATTAATAAACCAGGGGTCAAATCAGTTAAAGGCTGTCAGTGACTTCACGCTTTAGCCAAATCTGTGGAGACCTTTTGGAGTTGTGTGCTCTTTATGCATGAAGAGGATGAGAGTATTTTTTCATTAGTCAGCCTCTCTTTCTCCACTCAAGGAGGAAGCTTTGTTTTAATAGTTATTTTGTCAAGTGTTATGCTTAAGTACACATAGTTATCGTTCACTTAATCCAACGCTGTGTTTGTCTGTAGTGGTTTAATCTGAATGATATTGTGTGAAATAGACTTTCAAGAGAACAACCTCTTGCAGTGCACAATAATTGACCTTCTTAAAAAGTATTTGAGTGGACCAAAGTCTGTAAAATACCACATCTTGAGGATGTGAATAGTCTCAAAATAGTAAATTTTAAATTTGCACAGATTGTCCTTCTCAATTGAAGACACTGATGTGCTCTGCTGTCAGTCCGGAAAAGCAATGCTAAAGATAAATGATCAGCCTTTGTGAGCATAACCGTAGGACTGCTCTTCACATGAAGTATTATTGGTGATTAAGTTGTTTAACTATACATGAATGCTATTATTTAGATTATATTTTGTTGTCATGTGAGAAGAAAAATAAAAAATGACATAATAAAATGGCATGACAGAAAACTGTGGACCTTGTCTATCAAAATGATGGACAGCAAAAACGTCTCAGGCAGCCTCTGCAGTGAGGGAATATTGATTTAATCATTAAACATTTTTGTAATAGACTTTTTTCATCAGTTTTAAGTTGGAGTTCCAGAGCTGATTGGCAATGTGAAACAAATGCCCATTTGTGCTTAAAATCCTAAATGCAACACGTCTCTCTGTGTTGTGTTATGATGAAATGATTAATTGAAAGAGTTTACACTGAACACAGAGAACTGAGCAGGTGAGTTCCCTTTTTCCACACTTGATATCAATGTGCCTGTTGTTTGTCCAAACTTAATTTGCACCAACAATCTGGCTCTTTTCTCTGTTGTAAAATAAACGTCAAGGGACCATGCCCCCCGTACATTCCACTAGTGCAGGGGTCGGCAACACGATGCAAATGTGCCAAGGCCTTAACACTGCCATGCGCACAAGTCAGATTTTTTTTTTATATTATAACACTCTCTTAGTTGCCACCATTTAAAATGATCTACTTATTTTTTTCACCTGCATTAAGTGAATCTCGTGAACCCTCCCTACTCTGCCTGAGGTCGGCAGATGCTCGTTGTCTACAAAGAATGCAGTTTGTGGGGGATACAAGCAGCTCATTGACCTGGTGCTAGCGCTGTGGAAAATAACAGCCCCACTTAGCCAATAGCTCAACACAGTGGGTGTCAAAGTCTGCAGTTACTAAAACAACAGCAGTGCATTATCACAGGAGCTACCTGCAGTCCTTTACCTGCAGGACTGTAAAACTAAAGTTTAGCTCTTAAGCCTATTGTATTCATCTACATTACATGCAGTTTGAGGATCAGTATTTCTCTATGAGCAAAAATTCTCAAAGAATACAAACCCTTTGTGTTGATTAAAGGCAGGGGAACTGACCATTACCAATCATGTTAGCAACTCAAAGTGAATGATAAGGCCCCAGATCATGAAGTTATGTAGAGAAACGCAATGTCAGAAATCACATTGGCAGCCTGATATAGAATAGAACAGAATAGTTCTTTATTGTCACTATCAAACACTTGTTAGGCAACAGAGTTTGAACAGTGAAACATCGTTTGGCATCCTCTGTGGCAGCATGAAAGAGCAGTGAACATACTAAGTGGACAAAGTTATAAAAAGAATTTAAATATACACAAGTAACAAAGGGAAAATTTTATGTACTTAAGGGCATTTAGAGCATTGAAAGTGGCTGTGCAAAATTGTCCAGAGCATAAACACAGAGGTGTTGCACATTAAAGTGACTGATAAGTAATTACAGAATTTAATTTATTGCAAAATAGTCCCTTATTCACTGCCTTTTTTGAGTGTTAGATGATGATAATTGTCAATGATTCTTCATGTTTAGAGTCACATATGTTGTGAGACTTTAAAATCTTAATTTGAAAGAATGTTATTTCCACCTCCTGTATGACCTTAGTGCCCACTTGGGGCTGACTCCAGTAACCTGACACCATCATGGTTGTATGCAGAGAAAATATGTTTTTATGGTGTTAATAAATATATATTTACAGCCTGGTCCAAAAACGGATTCAGTCTAACACTATAAAAATCTCTTCTCTCACCTTGAGAGGGATGATTTTTTGATATTGCACCCAGTTTTCTTTTATTGAGGATTCACTGAAGTTTTCTGGTATTGGAAATGTAGAATCGCTATTGGTCAGATGGCCTTAAGTACCAGCTATCTGTCGGTAAGAAGTTTGATTTGAAGATTGGTTGAGATAGCATGTGCAATATGGTAGCGTCCATTAAAGGGCAACTACAGTGCTCCAAAGACTCATATGACATGGCTCTGTCCCAGTCTTTCACAGCCTCTGGTTTTTCCCTGGCAGCTTCATCAGTGCAGAAATGAGAGAAATGAGAGTTAATTTAGCTGCTGTCAGACTAATATGCAGGGCTCTCAAGTTTTGATCTCAGGTCAGAGTTTAGATTTTTGCTGGCTTGCAATGGGGGGAGGTGTCTTTAATCATCCTTATGCACTTATCATATTTTAAAATTAAAATTGGGTTTATTAGTAGTCAGGTGCTGTTATTTTGCCCCCACAATGTAATGGGTCTTATTGTTACTTTTTGATGTCAGTATATTATATCAAGTAATGATGAAACATAACAATACAAATATTATTGTTGTTTTTTTGTTATTTACCTCCAACATTTGACCATGCTCTTTCAAACTAAAAATGTGCAAATTTCATTTTAATTATATTATCATTTCTCATGTTCTCAGTATAACTATTAACTTAACAAACTTAGCACTGATGATTTTGTTTTAACATGATGCCTGGTAACCACAGTTTGTGTGTCAATGTGATTAGACTTTGCTTTACTGTTTAATGGTAGGTGTGGAGGAATAATAAATATAAGCTCTCATTTTCCTTTTGTAAAATTAGTAAGTTCGTGATTCAGCAGGCTACAATGTCGAATAATGAGATAACTCACTGTTCTCATGGGATAAGGCCCTCCGGCCGTGACTGTGTAGTATGCATCCTCATCTCGGAACATGGCTGCAGTCAGATCAACCGTATCTTACCCGGATACAGCAGTGCTATTATCTGATTGGCTGATATGTAGCTGTACATCGTTTTTTGATTGGCTGATGGATGGTTGATCTTATGCCTGGGTCGTGTCAACCTTCCGTTCAGCTCTATGATGCTCAGAGCATCTTGTTACTTGTTCATGAATGCATATGTAGCGGTGTAACTCGGTGGGCATTACACAACAAATTTTCATGCGTGAAAAATACCAGATTTGGCATGTGAGTGTGTGGAAAGGTAAAAATGCGTGTGTCACACGCTGAATGAGAGAGACTTGAGAGTCCTGCTAGTACGTGATTTCTGATTATCCGTACTTTGAGTGATGTTTTGCTGACTTATTTGTATGATATTCTGCTGAAATGACATTTAAGTTTGTAGTAAGTAATTTAGCTTCTGAGTGTTATGCTAAATAGCTAAGCTATGCTAACTTATGTGTGCTGATTTACAAGAGTGAAGCTTACACTGACAGTGATAGTACCGGTAAGTCACGCAAACACATGTAGTAAATGGTATAAACATTCAGGGCTCTAATTTCGTAGAGCCCTGAACAGCGCTGCGCCAACGGGGTGTGTCCAGGCCATTTCGCAATTTCTGTCAAGGCGCTGTCCGGCGCAGCGAGGCACACCCGCGCCTCCATCCCTTCCACCGGCGCAAGTGGCAGAGAGGGAGGAGAGAAGGCGTGAGTGGGTTTGACACAGCCAAGTGTAATCTTCACCAATCAAGTGAACGCCTCTCCTTGCCTTTAAAGGCGCTGCGGGCAAGGCGCAGTGCCAATTTCAATCTCTCCTCCATTGACTCCAGCCTCGGTAGGGTGGTGGATGCAGCCAACAGAGGCCATTGAGACCCCGGACCAGGGGAGGATGGCTCTCCTCAGGCTCTGTCCTTCCTTCTCCAACCAGCAGTCCAAGCGAGGAAGAGGAAGGATGCAGTTTAAATAGAATTTATTTTTCTCATAAATGATTTTGTGTATCTTTAATGTGACTGGGTAAATTGTGGCCAAAACATAAATAAACCGTAGGCATATACTCGCATTTAAGGACAGAGCTGTGCAGCCAGGTGGTCTCTCCTCTCCCGTGCGCTCTGCTGCTCTCCCTGTTGATATGGCACATGCAGTTCGGCCTCTCTCCATCTTAAGTCCTGTAATGTCTCCTCCTGGAGGTCAAAGTGGCATCCATGGCATAAGGCTATCTTGTGTAGCACGTAACATGTGACAAAGAATGCACTGGCACTCTGGATACCTGCCTGTGAGGTTTTGGTGACGTGTGCGCACTGCGCGCCTGTCAGCCAAATTACCACTGCACCAGGCGCGCTTCACCTGCGCCAAGAATGGACCAGGTTGGAGCTGGCGAGCTTTCAGCGCACCTTCTGCCCAGTGTTTTGGCACGACATTGTCACTGCGCCAAGCTGAATCTGTCGACACCTCCCTGGTCTACCAAATGTGCCAAATTGGCTGCGCACGGTGGCTGCGAAATAACCACTGCGCCAGGAAATTAGAGCCCTCAGTCAGAAAGATTGCAGAATCAATGTTCTGTTAATATTAATAACTTTAAAGTTGCAGACAAAGTCAACAAGACATGTATGTTCTGCTTTGTGTTTATTTCAGCAACTATGAACTAGAATATGACAATTTACAGTCATAGTACCCTCAGTAAAATTCCTAAATCCATCTGATGGCTTTGTGTTCTTTGGGTTTAATCCTCAACAATATTTATTCATAAGTATGAAAGCATTATTACATGATCTACATTATTCTGTTTATAACAACAATTTTTTTCAGTTTTTAAATGATATATATGATAGAAAGTGCCAATCATATTGTCCACCATGCGTCCTCCTTGATTTCCAAGGCATGGAGGACGAAAAATACAAAGTACTGGACTTTATATTGATTCTGCATCATTAAATTAACAAATACAAACAAATACAATTATTGACTGCAAGTCTCTTTTAAAATTGTATCAACTCTTTCCCCTGTATGGATCAAAACTCATGCACACATACCAAAGTCAGAACATTGACTCTGAACAGTTTAAGGAGGTGGTGGATGGTTGGTGCAGAATGTTTAGCTTTCTCTTGTGATCTTACACAGGATTTAATCCCAATTCTGTGTGACAGAAGTCTAAAAAGACCTACAAAGGCTTAAAATGTGTGTTGATTGAAGTAAGGCATTTGTTGACACTTCAGCTTCATCTGAAATATCACTAAAAACAGCCTCTTTGTTCTTGAGGTTGTTTTTGAGATCAATACTTTCAGTTTACTCCAGACTCAAACATCCATCCTTTAGCTTCACCCATTTAACCTTTGAAGGGTCACAGGCAGGTTGGAGCCAATCTTTTCTGGCATTAGCCACCCTGTCCAGTCAATAACAGAGCTGACACATGAGACAGACGACGACCCATTGCCGCATTCACACCTACAGACAGTATGCCTGACGGCTGTGGACGGTCAGCGGAAGTCAGAGCACCCAGAGAGGATGTGAGTATGGGGAGAACATGCTAACAATGCATGACGGAGTGAAGCCCAGCCTTAAAGACACAGTGATAAAAAGATAAATCAGCTTCCTCTGTGTATAAAGCTTCTCTGATTCAATGTTTGTACTGGTAAATGTAGTCTCATGCCATCTGTATATTGAAAGATTTTTTGAAACTTTTATTGATACTTTCAGAGGACTGTGGATAAATGTATTTGTCGTGTTGGCTAACTACAAGACAAATCAAACAAATAGGTCCAATAATGCCTTGATTCTAATGTCTTTTCCCAAATTATTTGGCCTCTACCTGTTTAACTTACTAACAGATATTAACACTATTTCTGTTACTGCAGTCATTGTGAGACATGGGTGTGAACCTTATGTGGCTGACTGTTTATTCTTTAAGGACACAAGCCATGTTCCAATGTTGTTGGGACAAATGTAAATAAAACATAATGCAATGATTTGCAAATCCTTTTGACCTACTGCGTATTCAGTTGAATACTCTATAAAGACATGACATTTAATGTTCAAACAACATGTTCCAAAAAAGCTGGGACGGGGGCAACAAATGACTAGGAAAGTTGAGGAATGCCAAAAAAACACCTGTTTGGAACATTCCACAGATGAAGAGGTTAGTTTGAAACAGGTGAGTGTCCTGATTGGGTATAACAGGAACATCACTGAAATACTCAGTCATCCGCAAGCAAGGATTGAGTGAGGTTTGCCTTAAGTTGAAAAACAACATTTTTCAACTTAAACTTGCAAGGAATTCAGGGATTTCATCATCCACAATCCATAATATCATCAAACGATTCAGAGAATCTGGAGAAATCTTGGCATGTGAGCAGTAAGTCCAAAAACCAACACTGAATGCCCATAACTATCAGAAAACTGCTGTTTAAACAGAGTTTATCACTACATCTACAAGAGCAATTTAAAAATACTATTTGGCTTCTGCAAAGCCAAAGACATATATCAAGAACACCCAGACATGCTGCTGGCTTCTTTGGGCCCAAGCTCATCTGAGATGAACTGATACAAAGTGGAAAATGTGCTGTGGTCCAACTTGACCACGTGTCCTAAGGGCTACAGAGGAAAAGGATCATCCAGATTGTAATCAGTGAAAAGCCCAAGAGTCAGCATCTATGATGGAATGGGGATATGTTAGTAACCATGGCAAGGGTAACTTGCACATCTGTGAGGGCACCAATAATCCTGAAAGTTACAAACAGGTTTTTGGATATATGTGACCATCCAGAGGTGTGGACTTGAGTCTTGTGACTTTCATTACAGTCACAGTTTTGAGGACTTCTGACTCAACTTGACGACATCTTAAATTTGACTGAACTCGACCTGAAAGCCAATTACTTATGACTTCACTTGGACTTTGAAGTCTGATCACAAGTAAAACATTCAGCAAAATAAACTCTGCCTTCAGTTGAACAAAGCATAACATGAATGAATTGTTCACTGATTTATGTAATGCGTTCACACAAAGCAGAGAAAGGAAGGGAAACATAAAAAAAGAGAGATTTTTATCCTCTTCATATCTTAAGTGCAGCCACTGTCTGATCTAACCATGATCCCGCCACCATTCGCTCTGTGGACTACAGGCCTGACAGTTTTCATTTAGGCTGTGGCTGTTACCGTTGTTGTCTGTCAGTCAAGCCCTTTTGCAGTTCAGCGAATGTGCATGTGAACATTTTCTTTGGACCTTTTATCAAGAAGTCCCTGTTATTTCAACTAGACAATGCCATGCCACATTATGCATGTGGTGCAACAGCACAGCTGCGAACTAAAAGATGGCGGGTAGTAGACGGGCCTGCCTAGAGTCCAGACTTTTCTCCAATTAAAAGTATATGGCGCATTATGAAGCACAAAACACACCACCAGAGACAACAGAGGAGTATTTTGACTGGGAGTCCTGCCAGTCAAAATATATATAATGGACACATTCAGGCGCAGTATCTGAGGCACCAGACAGACAAGGATTTGCCTCACAGCGATGACCACATAAGAGCATGGGGTTTGAGGGAGAGATGGAGTTATGAGAGCATTGTTTCTGAAAATATACTTATTTGTTGTAAACACGGAAACACAAGAGTCATGTTTTGAGATTTATTCATTCTTAGACACGGTTTCAAAAATATTTTCGGGCTCTGAAAACCCTGTTTCTGTGTGGATGGCCCCATAGTCTTTGTGTTCTTATGCTGTTTTTGTGGCTTGTTTGTTGAGAAAAATCTTTAATTTGAAAAAATAAACATAAATACTGATATTTCTTGAGCAGGGGACTTCTAGTTGTCACCTGAGGTGGAGTGCTTTTCTGGGTAGTATAGCTTTTATCGATTTTATTATCTTAGTGATGGTCCTTAACAAATGAATCTCTATTGATACCCCTAACAGAATTGTTCTATTATCTGGAGAAAAGATGAAATTCATCCAGTATAATTCGCCCTCTCTGTGCATTGCTAAAGAAACAAATATATTTCTCCTGAAAACTACTATATTGTTATATATTTTCATTGTCCAACAGCCCACCTTCTTAGTTTTTAGTCTTGTCTTATCTTCTTATCAGAGAGCAAACATACATTTGTCAAATGATTTTAATACAAAATACTTTTTGTGTTAGTCACTGTCCTTATTTGTCAAAGGTTAAAGGTTGTCAGCAAACATTTTTGGTCATAATTTTGTTGTTGAAATTGATAATGTTTCCAAGTGATGTTTTCTTGTTCTGCTGCTGGAGTCTGAAATTCACCAAACCTTTCTTTTCACACTGATATGACTGATAATTTGTTGAAATTCAGACCCCGTCCCTTGGTGCTCCCTGACGGCCAATTTACGGGCTGTCAGCTTGATAGACAAGGGCACAACACACTGGATCATTAATGAGTAACCCTGCTGCACTATGGGATACACACCCAAACAAACTATGAGCTCACTCTTTTTGGTACACTCAGATACTTGCACAAATGTTTTATTTCTCCATAGCACCTTCCCATCTGTACTTTTATGCTCAGAGCACAGAACCGTAGCACAGCAGCACCCCCCCTCCTCTCTGCCTCTCTCTGTCTCTGATGCCTCTAGGCTCTGCTTTATTCCCCCTCAGGAGTGGTGCAACTCCCTGCCAATTCTTCCCAATCCATCAGTGAACATTCTGCCCATCCTCCCTGAGGACCCGCACGTGCTCAAGCACTTTATTTCTTTTTTTATTTTTTAAACACCATGAGAGTGACCGGATGTTCTAACTGCAAAGGAATTGCTCCTAATAAGAATTCATTCCTCACTCTGAGCTGAGTTTGTTGTAAGAAAGAGAAAGAAAAAGCCCCATGCTTGAAATCTGTAAAATGTCCTAGAGTTTTTTTGAGAAGGTGATTAATTCATTAATCAGAAGATGAACTATTATTGAGTATGTGAAAAACCTATAACAATGAATTAATAAATAAAAGAATAAATAATTAAAAAATAAACAAAGAAGCAATAAACTACATGCTCACAAAGTAAATCATTTCACTTTACTTGTGTAAAAAGTAAGGAGAGACGAGAAGAAGGGAACAGTAATTTAATCATCCATTGCCCTTTTTGTGTTAGTTTTTTTACCAGATACTTTTGAGTTATCTATATATCTTATATCTCAATATATGCATTATTTATTATAATTTTTGACTTCACAGCAACTTGAAATAGTTCAATAACTCCTTTTAAACATCAGTTCATCTTTTGTAAATTTTGCCGTGTAATCATTTAAAAAAGGTCAAATTTAAATTAAAATATTTGTTTTATTGTTGTTGAATTGATATTTAATTATTCTCATTTTGATGAATACTAAAAGATTCCTAAAATTTATTTAACTCCTAAGTATTATATATTTATAAATATTTTCTTAATTTCATTACCATTACATGATTATTTATTTATCTGTTGATCTACTTACTTTTATTTAATGTTAATGTATATATTTATTGATCTATGCATTAATTTATCCATTTATTCAATCATTAAAAATGTATTTATTTATTAATTACTTTGTTTCTTTATTCTTATATTATATTTATTGCACCAACACCATTACATGCTTATCCATTTTTAAGTACTTTATCACTATTTTTTCTTTTCTTTTTTCAAAATAAAAATACTAATGATGATTTTAATCATCAATATTAACATTAATAAAATAATTAATAATAATAATAATAATAATAATAATAATAATAATAACAACAATAATAATAATAACAATAATAATAATAATTATTATTATTATTATTATGATTATGATTATGATTATTATGATGATGAAGATGATTATTATTATTATTATTATTATTATCATTATTATTATTATTATTATTATATTTATTGTTATTAATGTTATTACACATATAATTTTAATGGCAGGTCTTGTCATGTTTCCAACTTTTTCCCATTTGCAATTGACTTGCTGGTGAGTTTTGAGGTTTCAGTCTCCCAAGTCTGGCTTCTTCAAACATCTCCTTAACAACAGAAAGTCTTTCTGTTAAGGAACAGAGGGTTGGGAAATACCAGCGAGCTAACAGGGAAAATCTATGTGAAAGTCTGAATGAAAAACAAAAACTTGTTGTTCTATCCAGACAAAATAAATAAATAAATAAATAAAAAAGAAAAAAAAAAAAAAAAGAAAAAAAAACAATCTAGAGATTTGAGTCCTGTACAAACGGGGGCCATGTTATGCTTGTTTGAGTTTTGTCTGCCCTTTAGTGTGTTTGACATTCCTCCTTCTCGTGAGAGAGCACCTTTCTGCTGAAAACAGGTCTATGATATTTGGTTCTTTCCTTGTCCCTTGTTTCCTTTGCTAGTAACTGTCTGTAACTGCTCATTCAACAGCCCCCCTGAAAAGATCCCATGAGTGTGACATCCAGCCACTGTTTAGCCAGCAGATTAAGCTAATTGGCTCAGGTTGGCAAGCCAAGTGCTAAACAGAATAAAGTCAGAGTCATTCAACACATGGCATTGAACTGACCAGTTATGACTGCATAGACCAATCAGAGTAGACTGAGCCTGCTGGGGAGGGGAGCCTTTTAAGAGAAATGGGCTCCAACAGAGGGTGTCCGACGGAGTGAGAATACAGGTGGCTCAGGGATACTCAATATGAAAAAGAAGGATTGTTGAACATATGCAATTATGAACATATAGCTGTTAGTGTTAGTAAAAATGAATCTGAATTATGAATAATGTTTTCTTTTTAAAGAGTGCCTCTATTTTCATTAGTTAATTTTCTTAAAAATTAAAGTGTTGATAGTGTTTTAATGTGAGTGATTTGCTTTCAGATCAAATTCTACAGATTGGCTGAATTAATCTTCACAAAAAGTAATGCCTTTTCATTAACTTAAAGTTGGCAAAATGTTTTTATTGACCAGTATTTGGTCCCCAGCCCCTCAACCCTTGACCTGTCAAGTTTGCAAAAGTTTTAAACATTTAATAATGTAAAAAGGTCAGAGATTCACAAGGACTGAGTATATCTTAAAAGTGAAGGATGAATAAAAATGTTTCAGATACTTAAAATGGTTCAAATGCCAGAAAGTCACATAAAGAAACAAAGTTTAATTTACCATTAACTGATTTTTGACTAAAGAATGTTTTCTATGCTGTTTGACGCTTCAATCTTTACAGAGAACAACTCAGCTCTACAACTATTACCTTAAATAAAAACACAATATTATTACACATTCAATTCATTCATGTTTGAAAAAGAACAACTTGAAGCCAACATTAATGCAAGACTCCCATAATTCACACGTTTGATGGTAAAAGAAAAACAGAAACATGATAAAGTCTCTCAGCCTGTCTGTCATCCCCCTCTCGCTTGGCATGGAGCATTTACTGTAAATGTTCAAATACATGAGCACTAAACAGAGGAGTGGCTGTCTTTACTGCACTCTCTCTCGTCTGTCTCTCCCACGCACTTACCCTTAAAAACAAATCTGAAAAAACAAAAACATCCCCTTCCATATTTTTATTTTAAATTTGGCCAACGTCATGTGAATACTTTATAACAAGTTGTGAAATAAACTATACATTTTAGTTCTCCTCTGTCTTCTTTGGAAGTATCTCATGACCCTGTTGGTGTAACCCCTCTAAGGGTCCTCACTCCCTGCATGGAAACTATTGCTTTACAGGAAAAAGATGACTAAAATGTGGGTATATCAATATTGACTTCATCTTATGACTACAATAAGAAGTAAAACAGAAAAATGTTGTAACAGTATAATGACTGCACATCAGGCAACATTCTGTTCATCATCTCTCACCAAAGACTTGCTTTATTTCAGTGTTAATTTTGACAGCACTTTTTAATTTAGTTTTTAGCCTATAATATCTTTCACAGTTTTAGTCATAATTAGTCATCTAAATTCTTATAATTTTAGTCTAGTTTTAGGTTGATGAAATTTCACAACACTTCAGTCAACGAGATCTATTGTAAATTTAGTCGACTAAAATACGAAGCGTAAAGGGTAAGGCATTTTTTTATGTTTCCTTGCATTTCTAAAGTCATGTTTTACACTTGGATACCACCACCACGAAGCTAAGGCAGTTGTAACTGGATGTCCCTCTTAACTCATCCAACCTTTCCACACAACCAAAGTGTCTGTGATTGGATATATTCCTAACTTGTCCCTACTATCTACATGACCGAAATTATGTCTAACTGGATTTAGTCTTTGTCAAACATTTTAGTCTTGTTTTTATTTGTTGATGAAAATGTCACTTAATTTAGTTTTAGTTTTTGTTAATGTGCACTTGTTTTTTTTTAGTTATAGTCTAGTTTTAGTCAGGGGAAAAGGGTTGTTGATGAAAACTATGACGAAAATAATTGGTCAACAAATTTAACACTGCTTTATTCCTGGTCTTTTTTATGTTAAATCAGGGTAAACTATTTTTATACCGATAGTATAACATATGAGTTCAAAGGCTGGAGTACTCTACATGGGAACTCTGCTTTGGCTGCTAAATCTTCACTACTTCTGGAGCAGGAGCATGCTCAGCACCGCGGACAGCTCCTCTCTCTCTCTCTTTCTCTCTCTCTCTCTCTCTCTCTCTAACTGTCTCTTCCGGGCGCACACTCGGCAGCTGGCTGCTTTACAGCTCCTCCCTCCTGTGTGGTGGCTTTCCCGACCAAAGATCCTTGGACGTGAACAGTTTTGCTGAGGAGCACTTTTCTTCCCCCCTTCCAAACAAGCAGACCGACAAAAGAGGCATCAGTTATTCCGCATCGACCTGAGAGGAAAGGAGTTAAGGTATTGGATAAGGTCTCCAACGGTCCTTCACCCCCCCCCCAAATCTCTGTCGGCGATGGAGACTTGGGCTGGCTTGTGCCCAGGCTTGCACTTATCTCTGGGCATCTGGCTGATGATAGCCGCTCATACCCTACAAAATGCCAAGGCGGAGATAACGTGCGCGTCTTGCCCGTCGCCACTTCAACTCAAACTGGAGGAATTACAGCTGGGGATGCGCTCTGACCCTACAGAGGAGCCGGGCACTCTAAAAAACATCCGAGTAGAGTTTAGGGAAGTCGGAGCTACCGCGCAAATTGATGGAGTAGAAAAGGACGAAGAGGTTTCTGTGGAGGATGTCACCCTGTTCTCTCAGCATGTCAGTTTGGATGGCGCAAAGGAGGACGCGCTGGGCTCCATGGAGGAAAGTCACCGAAGCAGTGATCAGGCGGCAAAGCCCGAGGAGGGCGAGGATGTTGCGCTCCGGAGAGCGAAGAGAAGCGGCCATGAGTTTGCTGAGTTGAGCGCGAACGGGTGGAGCGGCGTGGATGCGGGCGCAGCGGAGGATCGAAGCTCGCTTTTAGAGGGACTCAGCAAGGGAAGGTCCGAGTTCAGATGGAACAGGGAGGAAGGGAGAGGGAATAACAAGCAGGAGGACCCTAAACTGAGCAGCAGCACTTTCGCTCTGACGGGGGACTCTGCCCATAACCACGCGGTGGTCTACTGGACGGGGCAGAACAGCAGCGTGAGTAACCTTCCAGTATAATCACCCTCCTTCCTTAAGCCATATCTCTCCACATGAATCCACATCTCACACAAACTCTGTCCTTAAAGTGGCGTGTTTGCTGGGTAAACTACTCTTTGACGCACAGAGTGGAACGGAGCGGAGCCTCTGCGCTCTGTCGTGTCTCTGGCTTGAGGTTCACTGTTAACAGGTGCACTGGAAGCTACAGATGCGCACCGACGCGCACTGCTCCCTAAATGCCAGACATGTGCACGGATTGTGAATCGTTTCTGCGACCTTTGACTTCCAAAGGAATTACGCACGAAGGCAACCCTCTCTCTGATAAAGCCTGCCTTTGATTGTTCCTTGCTTTTATCTTCCGCTAATATGTGACTGTTTGTGGTATGAAAAGTGATGCAATCTGAGTTAAATTTTGAGATTTAAGAATTTAAAAATTCAGTTTTAGAATATTTGTTTCATTTGCAGCGAATTTCAGATACGCTGCATGATTCATTCCTCCCTTGTGATGCAAGGGTTTTTCATCCAAACTAATTGATCGGGGAAAGAGGGAGTCATAAATTATTGCTCGATCTCCAATAAGCCTTTAAATTCTGTAGATTAAGAATTTCTACCCTGAATATATGTGAGCTTTCACTGACACTTTTGTGTTTTACTGAATTAAATGCCTTGTGTCAGTTTTCTTGACTGTTTGAGCAATTTCTATGTCTTGCAATAGTGATAGATAGATAGATAGATAGATAGATAGATAGACAGATATCAAGCAAGGCAGGAGGCAGACGAATAACAGAAAATAAGCTCCAAAACACAGTAATCCAGTAATTTAGCTGAACACTACAGCTAAATTATTTGATTTAAATGACAGGGTGTCAACCCATGATGCTTTACTGCAATGTTTCTACAGGGAGTGTTCAGGATTTGGATTGTGGGATTTTGCCCCTTGTTTGTGCTATTGAAATGTAGGGATGGGCAGTATTGTTTTGCATGATTTCAGTATGTGAAGATAAAAACTTCAGAAGTCATTATTTGTTTCAACAGATACGACTTTTTTGTCATATACTCAATGCCAAAATAGGAGAGAGAGAGAGAGAGATAGACCAGATTAAAAACTGTTTTAGTTATAAAAAGGTAAAAATTTAAGCTTTAACACTATAGGTGCTATGAGAACACAAACCTCCACCAAGGCAGCATTTCTAACACTGTCAAGTGAGTTATTGTCAAAAATAAAATAAAAATTGCCACATAAAGCACTGTTACCAAATACTTTAAAAATTCCTGGATCCACAGTGGATTTGTATCACCACTAAATTGTTATCAGTTCTTCCTTGTGCCATGACCAAC
This sequence comes from Cetoscarus ocellatus, assembly GCA_037902135.1. Classification (NCBI taxonomy): domain Eukaryota; kingdom Metazoa; phylum Chordata; class Actinopteri; order Labriformes; family Labridae; genus Cetoscarus; species Cetoscarus ocellatus. The sequence continues at coordinate 141,403 of JBAMNC010001050.1, forward strand.
AGTCCCTGTTAAAATCAGTCAGGAACTTATTTAGTCATTAGTAAAAGTCTCAAAGCCCCTATCTAGTAATGTTCACAGGATCACCAGCAAAGTCTAATCACTTCCTCCTTGTGGCATGACCAACAGTCCCTGAAAATTGTATCAACATTTTCTCATTAGTTTTTGTCCTGTTCACAAACTAAGAAATGACAGCAAAAACAAAACCGCCTTTGTGGAGGTCAAAAATAACTCCCTGAGTTTAAAGGTCCCATATTATGTAAAATAAATGTAGCATTCATACAAAAATATGTATCCATGTCTTGTCAACTACACCCCGCCCCCCCCCCCCCCCCCCCCCCCAGCATCATGAGAAAAAAAAAAATCTCCCTCTGTTTGCATGCTCTGCCTTTAAAAAATGTGTTCTTAAAATATTTCCTCTCGTGATTTCATTTGTGAATATGTCACCCCCCTTCAGGAAAAAACCCTGAGAAAGATGCTTGTTTAACACAGCTGGCTGCAGTGAAAATATCATGTCTAGGCATGTCTGTGTACCGACAGTAAACATTAGAGCACAACACTGGAAAGATTAAGCCGCTTCCAGTTCTTGATAGGGACATGGCCAGACACAAGTAGTTAGTAAATATACTAAAACAGCCTGCACTGAGCAGGGCTGAAACTAAGGGGTCTGCTCTCAAAGACTACTTCTTATGCCCTGTGTAGGGATGGCCAAAACACAGCGTGAAGAGCCCAAATCCATCAGATCCCAAGCTGCCATTTCAGAAAAATTTAACATTCAGACCAGGATCCCATATGGTTTCATTTGCAACTAAGGTTTTTACATTAACAGAAAAGTGGGAGAAGTTACCTCAGGGTGACTAACTCACACTGGAATTGGAGTTGGAATATGGTGGAGTTGGGTATTCCCTCCTGTGTGCCGTGATGTCAGAGTGTCAGAGTATTATGGGGCCATTTCCTCGTCCACAGCCTGTCACCTGTGGAGCGCAAGGTCCTCAAACCAGAGCAAAAAACAAGAACTTTTCCGAGGCAGGCAAACTAATAAAAAAGTGAATACGTTGCCTTAAGAAACTGTCTATTTTTTACAAAACAAACTCATAAATATTGTGACTATCAAGGATAGAATAGCCCATCAAATGGAAGAAAATCACTCTAGTTGAGGCTGCTTGCCCTGTAATTTGAGAAAAATGTTTGAAAGCTTAAACTCAATTGAAAAGGATGACATTTTACGCTGAGCTGTACTCTGTACCAGCCCTGTTTTCAAGCTTCAGGCAAACTAATAAAGCTTGATTTGACGACCACTCTTTAAAATGGATTTTACCTATTTTATTCAAAAGACAATAACAGCATGTCAGCTAAAATGAGACCAGAATTATTGTCATATCTGATGTCATCAAAATCCAATATTGTACATCTCTAACAGGAAGCAGGTGACATCTGCCACCCTGAAACTTGGTCCTTATGGTCGGGACTTGTAGATCACATGCAGCACCAAACTGCAGGATATAAAAATATGCAGAAAGTGTATGGAAATTGCATCTTTAAGACATATTTTCTTGATTTTTGCAACTGCTGCATTGAAATCCCCAATTCCAAACACTGATTTTTCAATATTAGTCTTAAAGATTTATGTCTCAACATAAGTACATGAAGTCTAAATAGGTTACCTTGCCCTCTTGGTTCTTGGTTCTTTGGGTGTCACAACATCACAGGACAGGTCAAAGGCAGGGCCAACCTGCTGTCATAATGTGTAAATCCTGGCAGTGAGACCTCTGACTGTTGCATTCAATTCCTAAGTGGCACTTAGCACACTGAAGCCTGTTCCCTCAACGCAGACCCTGCCGCTCTTACACAAGAGGGCCCTCGTAGGAAGAGAATAATGAGACAAAATGAATCAAAGTCATTTACACAACAGTATTAGCTCACATGGAGCCGATGGGCCCTTCGTTGTGGTTTTACGAGCTTCATTTGTTGTTGTGGTTCTCCTTACCGCTTTTTTTTTCCATTTGAAAAAAAGGAAAAAAAAAAAGAAAATCCCACATATTCAGTCTTGTCTGAGCTGATTACTGCATGGTGCATGAACTTGTTTTTTAACCCGCAGTGAAGACTGAGGCGATGAGCGGGGAGCATGTTTGAGTGTGCTTGTGTTGGTCTGTGTGTGTGTGTGTGTGCGTATGTGTGCTGGATGGAGAGGGTGAGGAGGTTATTTTGTGCTGCTGCCCCCAGCTTTAAATCTTTATTATCTCCAAGACTGAGGCCTCTGTTTTTCAAAGTCTCCTTCTTTTTGTGGTACAAAAAGGGAAATCAGGGCTGGCCTCGAGAGCATCCTCAAGAGGCGAGATCTGCTACTTAATCTTCATTCGTGGTTGGTGCTTGTTGTGGTGATGAATGGAGGACTAGACAAAGGGACTGAGCTTAAAGTCCTCTGTCTGAACTGCAGCAGTATTTCAGTCAAAGTAAGAGTGAATGGTTAGTTGAGTGGGTGACCAGCTGCTTTGATAGATTACCAGCTTTAATCTCTGCCCTCTTGTTCCTTCATTTGGTTACACACTTCCCTACCCGAGGCTTCCAGTTGTTCTTTTTGTTGAGTCAGATACAGTGGAGAAAAATACATCTCTGGTTCTATGGCAGCACAGATCCTTTGTTGCACATCATACCCTTGACACCACTGCAACACTCAGCTGACGAAGAAATGTACCAGTCTTATAGGGCTGCACAATAAATTCACGTGTCATTATTGGTGTAATACAAGTCTTCACACTAAAATCATCACAAAGATCTGAAGTGGCTGCTGCAATGGCTGTGCACATGTGTAACACGTATGTCACACAACATGCTGCCCTTTCTGTGCTGTTTGATGGAAGGTGAAACCATCTGTTGTCTCTGTTTAATATCGAATAATCACTGAAAGTCTGCCTGATATCTAAGGATGGGAAATGAAAACCAATTTAGTTGAGAATTGAACACAAGTCCCTTAAGGAATATCATTGGTCTATTTGCTTAATAATTCCCCTGTCAGTTCCCTTTCAATTTGTTCTGCTTGTCAAAGACGTCACTCTCAGTAGAGGCAGTCAGCAGATATGACAACAAAGAAGCACCAATTGTAATCAAAGTAGACAGGGAGCAGTAGTGGTCAAAACTGTGGCTTAATTTTCAATAAAAAGACATTTATTGCATGTTTAGAGGGTGGCAACAACAGAAACTTGCAGGAACATTCATCATTGCAGCATAGCATGAGATACCTTGACATTGTTGAGACTGAAAACCTGCAAAGTAGGACTGGTAAATTATGTCAACAATCCTAACTGCAATAATTTTGATAGATGTTGAGGTAACGATTATCAAACACGATTACTTGCTGATTTTAAAATAGACATAATACAGTATATGCTTTTGACACTGTCATTTTCAACATTACAGAATGGGCAATATTTATAAATATACATGTTAAAATGCAAATGCCTCAAAATAGTTCTGATAAAAATTAAAAAATACCGAAAGAAATTCGTCATGTCATGTTGCACAGAAATCTTTTAATCTTAATTATTCAGCACTATTGTGTGAAGCTGTAATTCTACTTGATGTGATTCATTTCCCACCTCTACTGTAAAGGCCAAATTTTACCCACACAGAAAATCCACAGGAATGGATTAGGTGATCGATAACGAATCAGAGTGATATGCAAAAAATGGACTTGGTATCAATAAAATCTTTTCAATTCTCATCCCTACTGATATCACTATTGGTAATCAAGAAACTGATCACCGTGTAAAGTCTCTCACCCTCATTTATCTACCTGGATGAGACTTGCATAGATTTTGGTGCAGAAATCATCTTTCACCAGCTACCAAGTGTGTTTTGACATTTTTGGCCAATGCCAGTGTATGAACAATTGTGTGATGATAAATGCAGCAGCTGAAAACAATCATCATTTAAATATTGACCTAAATATTCAAGGTTAATAAGGCCAGAATTTATGACATGGAGAGGAGAAATGCTGTAAAAAAGAGGAAATTTCTCTGAGCTGGAGGCTCAAACATGGCTTACAACATGACAGGAGAAGTGGAAAATAATAAAATGTGGTTGTTTGGATGTCTAAAACTGAGATTGTTGCAAGTCAGAGACATCACAACTGCACACAGAAGCTGAGATTCTATTTGTTAAACGTTGTGCGGCCTAAATAAATGCATTTAATGACTAATTTTAATTGCACAGTAGTATTTTTGTTTTAATAGCCCACCATGCACAAATTATTTGAGGGCATATTACAGTTTAACAGAATACAAAACATAGTGACAAATAGGTTTTTAGTTTATAATTATCAGCGATAGAGGAATATGGGAATGTGAACTGAGAGGACGATGCATCTTTTTAGATCGAAATGAGCTATGAATAGAGTAAGATAACATAACAGACAGCCTGCTTTTGTACTTTTTAATAAATTAAGTTACTTTACTTCTGAAAAACATTTGAAGTTTTTGGTTCTTTACTTGCCATTAACCGATCCCTCACTTTTGATTCCCCCTTGTGCGACCCCGCTCTTCTCTCTCCTATTAGACTAGGCTGCAACGATATTTAATCAAAGTTTTGCCTAAAAATGATGTTGAGAATGTGCATTTGAAGAAAACAGTGGTGTAATGTTTCATTAATAAATCATAAACAGTACAAGTTTATTTGATAAGAGACAGTCTGACAGTCGGACTATGCTGAGTAGAAATATGCTCTGAAAATGTCATTTCCTCTGTAAGTTTTCTGTCAAATCACTACAGCTCTTAGTTTTTCAGTTAAAGGATAAGTTCGGTTTCTACAGCTTTCACATAGTTTATAGAATGAAGTAGAACAATATACTCACCCAGAAGGCTTTCCTGATCCAAACAGTGCTTCGGGAGATATTTAGATCCAAAATCGACTTTTCAGTTCAGAGGTCAGCACAGCCACAAAAACATGGATGGAGTGACACCGGACTGTCGTGGAGGAGTAGCGCGAACGGACCATGATGAAATGTTGGTGAAACTAATGAGTTTTTGGACGATTAATGCAGTTTTAGGAGTGGCGATACATGCCCTGTCTGCTACCATTTATACGGATGTCCGCCGCTCGATTTTGGATCTAAATATCTCCCGAAGCACTGTTTGGATCAGGAAAGCCTTCTGGGTGAGTATATTGTTCTACTTCATTCTATAAACTATGTGAAAGCTGTAGAAACCGAACTTATCCTTTAAGTCGACCACAATATTTTGCTGCATAGATTTTACTGTTCAGAAGACATCCTTATAATTACTCATAGCAGTCTTTCTAAATTTTAAAACAAACCAAACACATGAATCCATTAAATGTTAACAAAGAAATCAGCTGGAAGCTCTTACTGCTCACCTTTATTCTGAAAAATGTATGTTTCATTTGAGGTTGAGTGCAGTGTTACATACATTTTAGATGACGCATATAAATGAACTATTCATCTATAAATGAGTGAACCTGTCAGTCTTTAAATGCACTGTGTGTGTGATGTAGAGATTCTTCTTCACAGACAGATTTTGTGTCAGCTTAAGACTACACTGAATGTAAACTTGCATACATGGAGCTCACACCTGATGTGGGATTTGAGCATATCCTACGTCCATGATCAAATCAGGTTCAGCTTTATAAATGATCTATGTGTGGAAAAGACTGCACACCCCCTTTTTGGCTGTGTGCATATTAGATAATTTAGGGTCTCTCTGTTTTCCTGTATACACCTTCAGGGTGCAGGTTATGCTGCTCCCTTCATTATGTGTTATGCAGATGCTCTATTACATGATGCAGACTTTCAGTGTTTTACTGCTACCAGCTCATCCTCATTATTGTGTCTGTCAATGCTGGGATCATATAAAGGATCAGGTAACGGCAAAGACATGCTGCTGTGATTGTTAATGTTACATCAGTATGTTTGTGCTGATGTGAGGCAACTTCACACGGTGAGCTTGTCTTATATCAGGTTGAAGGAGTGATCATGTCAACTAAACTTTAAATATTATAAATGTTTAATATTAATATTAAAAATGCTTCGTGATAATGAAGTAACATAATGACAAGCAGCAAGTTTAATTGTCAAGAACAATATTTTGATTCAGTCATATAAAATTCAGGAAAACTATCAGCAATCAGATATGTTGGTGTCAGTTAAACTTTTTGGATTAATTTAAATTGTTGCAACTAGAAAATTCAGTCGTCCCGTCTCAGCTATGTTTGACATTAACTGAAGCTAAGAGATGGAGTGTGATGGTGAAAGATGAAGCTAAGAAGTGAAAAAGAAAGAGTAACTTGGGCTTTTACAAGTTTGCATGAGCTTTGTGAAACAGAGGGCTACAAGTTTGACGCCAGCATTTGTTGCCGTTGGACTGTTGCAGACTGGTTATACTTCTGCTCAGCAAGAAGTTTTCATGAGTTGCCCCAAGGCTAATGGAAAAGTAACAATCAGGCAGAAGAATAAACTTTCCTGTGGCTATTATTCTTGAAAAAAGATGACTTAACATTAGGCTGTATCTTTGTGGATTCTTAAACAACTCTCTTTACTTTTTAAAGTTCATGCTAAGTTGGAAAGTTTTGAATCCGGGCCCATCTCAACTAGGAAGCAATACAATAATGACCCCTCCAGAAGTTGTTTGGCCACAGACAGAGACACACTCATACACATACAATAAGCTGTAGATACCAGCAGACTCATACTTGCACAAAATCCAGTAAAAGTTCTGTATCTCAACAGGCTTAATGGGTACTTGACCTCTCATGAAGTATTTGCTTAACCTCACCTCTGCTTGTCAACAAGTGCGTGTTGTTTATGAGAGGAGGGATGTCACAGAATTGTATGTTTTATGAAAATGCAGCTGTAGTAAAAGACATTTTGTGGGCGCCAAAGTGCACCATACAAAACTTTCTCATATTGTTGTTTTAACAATTTGCTAAAACTGTTTGCTTCTTCTTACCACAGAAGTGTACCTATTTATGTAGCGTCGACTATCTCGTGGCAGTGGGTCAACAACGGAGCGTTTTTCGTCTTACAATCAAAACAAAGCTTACAGTGACTCCCTAAGTGATTTAAAGTTAAGGCAGCCCCCTTATCAAGATGGCTCCTCCACATTAACTAGCATTGCATAAAAATTAAAAAAAAAAAAAAAAAACCTCTGTTGAGAAATATATTGTTAAAATGGGATTAGGGTTTTGTTAAGATGTCCTATTGGGGCTCGACTTTGGCCAAAGGGAATTTGTCTGTGTTTGAACACACTTGCACAGAACTTTGACTGATAAACGAAAATAATTATAACATTCAAACCCCTAATAAAGCAGTGAACGTCGGGTCAGTGTCACATTTGTCTTTAGCATGTTGTAGTGATGTGCAGAGAGAAATGCTTTATCAAAGGAGATCATAACCCCCTCATACCACCTTAGCTAGTTCTCTTGCAAGAACCACTCACCACTGAGACCTTGTTTTAAAATTTATTTAGATTTTTTAAGTAAAGTCAATAGTCATTCAAACTAAAGGTGGGGAATAGGTGTATCAGGGGCCACAGGGAAATCATGCTGTATCAGGCTGGGCAATATATAAATGTAACTGACTAATTTTTTCTTTTTTTTTTGGCCTTGCATTATTGAAAGTTAGAAATACTGAAAATGTTCTGTTTTCTTAGTGGAAAGCCATGCTATTTTTTTTGAAAAGGTACATTTCAGTCTAATATTTTCTTTAATGATATTTAGAAAATTAAAGGAGATTTATGTGCAAATGTTGTGTTATACCTTGTAGTTTGGATGTATCAAATGTAGGCCTTTGATAACAAAATTACAGCATTCACTTAAACTCAGAGAGGGAAATTTAGTTCACTATTGCAACATTTTTAATAAAGTTTAGACAGGACCTGTTCATGTTATTTATCTCGTTTCAACTTTTTTTTTTCTCTCTGAGATGAAAAAAAAACACAAAAAAACATTAAAGTCTCATATCAATATTTGTGTAGAATTTCTTTGTAGGCCATATTTTCCAGCACACATTGTTAGAAATTGTAACAATTGACACTCTCAATAGGTTTTAACATGTCACAAAAATAGGAAACGTAAAACTGCCATAAAAAATTGATATACCAACTTCATTTATAACAATTCAAAAAATGATAATAATTCATTACCAAATGAGACCAACAAAGAATGAAAGCCAAAGAAGAAAAATTAAAAATATTTAAAGTCACCTTAATGTTCTTTTTATATGCAACAAAACAATGGATGACCATCAGTTTTAAGTAAAATATTCTACAGCTGCTATTATCTAAATAAACTATTAACTGGTGTTTAATATTACATTGTTGTGTTACATAAATGACATTTGGAGAAACAATTATAACACAGTAAGTTCTTTGATGACATACAAAAAGACCAAATGGAAACTAAAATGGTTGATTATACAGAAATGTTTTTATTTCATATCCTGATTTGTGCATGGTGTTGTATTGATATCTCAGGTTGAATCACATTTGACAGACTCTTTCCACATCTTTGCAATTTAACGATTTTTGGAAATGACTGGCAGACCGCATTTGGTGACCTGGATGGCCACATGTGGCTCCCAGGCTGCCAGTTGCCCACCCCTACCATCAATAAATCAAAAATGACAAAAGCGACACCAGATGAGCAAACTCATATGGGTCAGCGTTGGAAGCTTTTCCATTTACCTTCAGACGGAAAACTGAACTCCTACAAGTTCAGATATTTCATTCCTGTCTGGTTGAGTGACTCTGGCATTCACCATAAATCCACAACATCTTTGGTCCAGAGACTCTCTCCCTGTCTTATTTCAGCCAGATTGGTCGGCTGTGTCTTGTACTGTGACTACCTCTGGGAGGGCTCGACACTGCTGTGGTTTCCCTGGGGAGGCAATGGCGTGTCCTCTGAGGCGTGTACACAAAGCTAATGCACTCTCTCCGTCTCTCTCCACCTGTCCAGCTTGCTGTTTCTGCCCCCACTTTCTCCCTTTTTTTTCTTTCACTCTGTCTGTTGTCGCATGTGTCACCGTGTCTGCACCTCTGGCTTATGCAGCTTCTCTCTATACCTTAACCTTAGATGCGAGCTGTGAATGCTGGAGCGGCGTGTTGTTGGAAATATTCTTTGGCATAATTTCAGTGAAGCATCCCGAAAGCAAACTGAGAAGTTCTTGCTTTAAGTATCTCTGAGACTGTGAGTAATCCCTCCCCATTCAGCAGACATGAGCATAATGGCATTGTGACTGACAGCCTGAGTACAAAATGGATAGCTTTAGCAGTGTCTCTTTTAGGGAGTCGAATAAGGATGCAGCCAGGAACACCTCTCATATCATGCCCTCAAATGGAGAGCCTCGATGGCTTCTCATATGAACAGCACAGTTTGCAGTATTTTCATCTGTAAAATGGGTATGAAATTATATGTTGGCTGTGTCAGGCTATACTCTTGTATTGCCACTTTATCAAACCAAGTTGTAACCACATTTCATACAGGCAGGTGGAGTGCTGGAGGCTAGCGCTGCCAGCACTGCTAACATTAGCCACGCTTCACTCGACAAACCAACTTCACATCGTTAACCCTCTGAAGCAGGGATCCCTTGGTCTATGATTCATCAATAATGTGGACCTTTATGAGTGTTTTATGAACTTTAAGACTACTTGACTTAAACAGCTTTAATTTGCTTTTGGCCAGAGTTTGAGTCTTGCCTGACGCAGACTACATTGAGTATCTATGCATGCTGTTGCTGCTTTGCTTCATTTGCATTCAGGTTGTAGAGCATCATGGCAGCAAATCAGTGGCAATTAACTGAGGTTTCAGTGGCTACTAGTGGCAGACTGTTATATTACAGCTTAGAAAAAATGCAGACCTCAATGATTCGAAGTAATATTAAGTTGTGATTAGCTGGATTCCAAGTCATTTATTTTGAGGCTTGGGTCGTCAAAGCGGGTCTTCTCCTAAGTCTTAGCCCCTCCCACCTGAGTCACATGGTAGAGACTCAAGGACAAAGTAGTTCACAGGGACATGAAACTTCTTTACTGTTGCAGCGTCACGTGAAGCGACGTCTGTTTGTCATAACAGTAACAGCTGATCATCTAATAGTGGACAGTAATGTATGAACAGTTGATTGTTTATGAACAAATACACATAATAAAATCAACATAAACATATTTTGTCTCTTTATTTGACCTGATTATAAACTCATAAACATGAAGAACAACCTGCAGACTAACAAAACAAAATGAGTCACATGTACTTTTTTCAGTGTGTCATGAACAATGATATTTATTTAGTTTTTATATATATATATATATATATATATATATATATATATATATATATATATATTTATATATGTATATATATATATACACACACACATATATGTATATATATATATAAATGTGTGTGTGTATAAATATATATATATATATATATATATATATATATATATATATATATGTATATATATATATATATATATATATATATATATATATATATATATATATATATATATATATTTATATATATGTATATATATATATACACACACACATATGTATATATGTATATATATATATAAATGTGTGTGTGTATAAATATATATATATATATGTATATATATATATATATGTGTGTATATATATATATATATATATATATATATATATATATATATATATATATATATATATATCAAAGAATTAAACAGGAGAATAATTGACCCAGTCAAGTAAATATGGACTAAGATGAGATTGACTTTGATTTCTTTTACTTCAAAAGTTCAAATACATACTTAGATAGTGAATCAGAAAAATAAAATGACATTAACACTTTGATGTGATACACTTGAATAAAGGTTTTAAAATTAAATTTCAGATTATAATTTCATCCTTAGTGTATCAGTTAAGATCCTTATTTTATTCCAGCTGATCACAGAGCATTTGTGCAGATTTATTAACTCCGCCAAGGAGGTTGTTTTTGCCAGGGTCTGTCTGTTTGTTTGTTTGTCTGTTAGCAAGATAACGCAAAAACTACTGGATGGATCTACTTGAAAATTTTACCAGAGGTGTGGTTTGGTCCAAGGAAGAGCCCATTACATTTTGGTAGTGATCTGCATATTTGTCTGGAAGCAAAAAATTTGTGAAAAATCCCATAAGTTAACATTGGGCCATATTTTTGAACAATCATCTCTGACAACACTTGATGGATTCACTTCAAAATTTACATGATAATATATATAATGTAACTCTATCATCACAGTCAATTTCATGTGGATCTGATACGGATTGAAGTTACAAAAAAACATTTTATAAAGGCAAATACCGTTCAGTTCTCCTCGGCTGCTGTGAGGGTTCCGCCCCCTTTACATCATTATGGGAATTGTAGTTTCTTTGCAAACTCACGTCAATGTTTTTCAAGCCTATGTCACTACATTACCCAGTTTCCCTTGCAATGCCAGCTGAGGACTTCTCCACACGGACAGACATGAGCGGAGACTCGGCCGTCATATAGGAGCACGTGGTGATCCAGAATTGTACCTTGGCGGAGGTCTGTGCTCTCTGAGTGCTCTTCCAGCTTAGATTATTATCAGGTTAAATGTTCAATGTGTCGGTTTTGTTGTGTGTTTTGATGTCTATTTTCTCTCCATTATTAATCTCCTCCATTGTTGTGATGTTTCACTGAAGTCCACTGTGTTGTATCGTCCAATTAGTGAGTGATATCCAGTACTGGGCATGTCTGTCAGTAAACTGACTTCTGCAAAGTTTGGTCTGTTGTATCGGTCCTCTGACCTCTGGCATTGGTCTGAGCATTTTACACGACATGGCATGGTCCTTAATATGGTGGGTGAGAAACTGCATCGGGTTCACAATCATGCTATTAGTGCCTCACTTAAACAATTGATGATCTATTTCAAATATTTAATTAGTTACACTGTACACCAGACACAAGTTTTTATTTTGAAAATCAGAGGCGGGCCTTCAGGGCACATGGCAAGAGGGCATGAGACAATAGGACAATCAGAGGTCCCAGGCTGCATCAGTACACTATTGCTTTGGAGCAGTGGTTCTCAAATGGCACCAAGACCCAAAAACTGGGTCATGGAGGTGCTTTTAGTGGGTCTCAAATGTGTGTCAGGAAAATTACAAAAGCAGGGAATAAAAAAAAGGACATGAAACCATGTCTTTTATCTTACTCAGTTCGGCCTTGGCAACTTGTAAATATTCATGGACTTGTTTCGGTCTCAATCTCTTTATCTCATTATCTTGGGAAAACAAAGCAGGTTTTTTCATTACTTTAAGCAAAGTTAATATAAGAACAGTGTTTCCAACTAAAAACTAACTTTCCTGGGTGATTGTGGGTGTGTTGGTGGTGGGATTTGTCTGTTTTTGTGTGTTTTGGCTCCTTCGACAGAATTTGTCAGCAGAGTTATGTACATGCAGAAATGCAGTTCTTTATGTTCTGTGCTCACAAGAGGTGAGTCACAATTGTAAAGGTTATTTGTGCTTTTATATGTAAGTGTTGGCTCTACCAATTATCATCTTTGTTAAAAACCCTGATTTATTTCTTTGGATCTTAAACCTTTTTGCTTTTTAAACACATTTTTTTCTGGCCTTTTGTAGGTTAATTTTTCTTCCATTTACATGCCGGACAGCAACATATTTTGCTGAATAATTTTAGTTGGTTAAAAATGTTGTGATCTTTCTCAAGGAGGTGGCGGTGGGTCTTGATGCTGAACCCCCTGAAGTCCACTGCATTTGAGTAATATTAAAGCATTGTTGTTGTTTTTTTTTTATAAGGGAGGCAGAGCGACAGCATAATCACAATAAATAAGTTCTATAAAGAAAACTGAGACCATAAATGTCAGCATATCGATCTCTCTGGATAGGGCATCAGCATTTTCGTCCAATCAATGGCATTTTTTTACTCCTGATTTCTTTTTTTTTCATATAGCACCACACATGGTGCAGTCTTTGAAGTCCCTTCATCCGCTGGGGCATTAGCATAAGACAGAGAGTATGGGCTCAACGCGAGTGGTCTTTAAAGTCCTGAGAACTCACACAGAGACGGGTCAGTCATATCTGGCGAGTCATCAATAGAGCTGTGTGTGTTTGAAATTCCCAAATCCCTCTTGAGAGCCAGAAGAACACACAGACTCTCATGAGTGGCATTTGGAGGCAAAATGTCATACAGCAAGACCAAACACATCTTTTATGCATATGCAAGATAAAGACTGAACAAACAAATTTGTGCAGGATATTGACTCCTTTAATACACAAGTCTATAAATGATTTCCGCTTAGAAAGAATCCCACATACGGCAAAAATGCTGCAGAATTCCTTATCAGCCTGCCTGGATGCTATTTGCATGTCACAGTCATTATATGCACCACCAATATTGCAGAAATAGCCCTGAGAGCCAACAACAAGGACAGAGTCGTGTGTAGCATTTCCAAACAGAGTCTCTACAGCGATGGGGATATGATTTAGGATATGGAGGCAGGTCTCGTTCCCGCTCACTTTCCCTCAGCCCATCTCACCCCTCAGCCTAAATTACTGATGGTAATACATTATAAACTTGTTTCTTTCCCCCTTTTCCTGCAACCCTGGTGGCTCTCTGCTCCAGAGGAAAAGAGAGGGGAAGAAAACGAGAATGTCATAAATAATGTAGCTCTTCCAGCGGGCCTATATCCCTCGATCTATCCTCCCTCCTACCCTCTCGCCTTCCCCCTCTAATTAGTGCCTACAAGTTTGTTTCCTCTCCCCTGTTTCTTTTTTCTTTAGAAGTATGACTCTATGGCATGAGGCCATGTGCCACTAAACATGAATAGAGAATGTGTCTTGACTGGCCTCCAGAGCTAAAGCCTTGGCTGCAGTACAGTGGGCATTTTCTGACTCATGACCTCCTGGTTTCACACTGTACAGTTTATGAGGATCTTCAGGAAAACAACACTTCTGCTCCAGCTTTTAAAGTCTGTGTGTAGGATGACCATTTTGCTAATGTATGGCCTGTCAAACTGAACTTCTGGTTTCTTCTGTGTGTAGCACATTTTTTTGCCTTGCAGGATAAAAGCAGCATTTGCTTACAAAGGTTTATGTATGCTCACAAAACAGCCAAGCACAGCTTATTGATGTGCTCTGTAACATCACTGATGGGCTATAAACCTCCTCCTGCTTTTGAGGAAATGAAAAAAAACAAACAAACAAAAAAAACCCAATATTTTTCAAATAGAGAGAGGCTTTGTTGACTGGCTTTGTGTCTCTATATGGTCAGTTGTCAGTATGAGTCATCAAATTATATACATGATTTTCTTTTTTTAACCCAAATTAAGCTGAAACACAATTACATGTAGATGTAGGAGGTTATCGCTGTCAGTAATGACAACTGTCTTATCAATCAATGCATGGTCTGTCTTACATAATCATTATCTTTATGTTTACAATGCAACTCCTTTCATTTTCAGGGTCAGGTCTAGTATTAATCATATTCATATCACTAAGTACAAAAATATGCCTGTTAAAAGCATGCTTTAAAAATATAATTCAATAATATTATAACCTACTTTCATTTAGCTATTTTTTCACCTACATCTGACTTAGTTATTGCAATCAATTACTCACTTTTTAAAAAAAAAATATTTTAACTCTGAATGCCAGTTTTTTGTCATGATGCCAGCAATTTTTTTGGTTTAGAAAACAGAATAATGAATTATTTTCAATATTCTCCTTGCAAGTATTTTTTTTTTTTTAATGTCTTGGATTATTACAGCCTGGGATATGTCAATGATTAGTATCAACACCGATTTTTACGCATTTTTATTTTTTGCACAAAGTCACATACTCACACTTATACTAAGCACAAAAAAATCACTTTTCAGATATAAGCTGTAAAAGTAGTATACAATGATATTATTTATTCCCAACTATTTTTAGTTCGTTAGTTGGACTTTCAAAACCAACATACGTTCTTTTTATGTTGTTTTTTAATGGCATTTTTATGGACTTTTAATGAGTTTAAACTTTTAAATACAAGGTTTTTTTTGTCATGATGCCACCATGCTTGAAAAAAAACGGGGGAAAAAAAGTATCGTCATGGATATACTACCTGCAAAGTAGATTGTTCTGTGTTGAATCATCACAGCCTGGGTTATGTCAATAATCAGTAGCAACACTGGTTTTTATGCATTTTTACTTTTTGTGCAGTGTCAAATACTCACACTCAGGTGGTTAAAATGACACCATCTGGTGGAAAGTAGTAAGAATGATTATTTTGAGGCAAAAGCCCGGATTGATACCCAGTTACATTAAAAGATATGTATTGTGCTTTAATGGAAGTGGGACAAAAACCTGTAGTTTCACTGGGTTTCAATGGCACACATGAGCTTAACAGTCTGAGTGTACCACTTGTTTATACACAGAGTATATAAGATATAATGTATGAGCTGAGCTACAAATTAACAAGATCGAATTGCCAAAATGAATGCTGTATGCATGAACACAGCCAGATTGTGTCTTATAGACAGTGCCCCTAAAAACGCCCAGATTTTTACTTCCTAGGGTTTCTTTTGTCATAGTTATACAGCCAGACACCATGATTGTTTTGAAAGTCCCCTCCACAGTTTGTAATCCCCTTTCATTCTTTCCATCAGACATTGTTTGGCAGCCAATCAGCGTAGAGCTCATAATCATAGCCCCCATGCCCCATCAGATCTGAGTGTTTTCAAAGGAGAGGGAAAAAGAGTTGCATCTGATCCTTTAAGGAGACATTTCATGTTTTATTCAGCTTAAATCAAATCGTTGCTTAATAGATCCGCAACACATAATATGAATGGTCAATTACACCAGGACAATGGACCTTTAAGATTTAAGAATTTATACTCTGTTTAGTCACATATAAAGCATCTAAGCAAATGTCACAAAGTCTGTTATTCAAACAGGTCTTGTAGTGACAGAAATATACTTTTTTAATTACGGGCATGTACTTTTTGTGGCAGGGACCCACAACAGGGATCAAAGGGTTAATGGTTTTGTGGAAAGTGTCAGAACTTAAGGAACAAGCTTGTTTTTTATACTTTTACCAGGATTAAAATGTACGAACCCACTGTTATATACGATTTTTAACTGATGATGGTGATACCCAGAAACACCACTATTGTCTGCTATGTAAAAATTCAGCTCTCCAATTTTTCTCAATTCAACTGGGTCAGCACAATTTGAAGATATTTCAGCTTTTATATCTCCTGTTAAAGGTCAGCAGATGCACTTAAAAATGTCATAGAGTGTTAAAACCCCTTCTTAGCACGGGTGCAGGAACACTTCCACATTAAAGAAGCCATTCAAAAGGCCATCCAATCAGGGTGCAGTGCACCTGCTCCTGCAGCACCACAGATCTCTGTTCACATCAAGCTGCTAAAAGCTTTGAAGGCATATGAGCTCATGCATAGAAAAAAGCCAACCGATCCACCAAGACGGCTGTAAGGTGTCACCAGAATTAATGGTCTCATTATGTTCCCTGTATGATTGCCACGTTAGTTGAGGTGCTTATGGAAGCCACCCCGCCACTACTTCAGAGACTTGAGTATAATCATACGCTTGGCCACTGATCCTGTTCAACAGTACAAGGGTGCTGACATTATCCATGAGCAGGAAAAGAGTGTGAGGCAGAGAGAAGTGTGAGGGTAAGTATGTGTGTTAATTACAGTGGTACACCCCAGTGTCAGATTTAATTTAGTTTCATTTCTATTCTATTAAATGCCTTCTTCCCACCAGAGAATGTCGGGGCCCACCTACCAGCTCTGCGTGTCTGCTTCCCTCCGCCGTCTCTTTCTGTGCACAGATCTACCAACCTACAGATATGTTTTGGGCCCGATGCGATGTCACTTTGAGCCATGATGATAATAGAAAGATCACCACTCAAGGGAGAAGACACCTGAACTCATGTTGGCTATGAAGAGAGGGGTGAGTTAGTGCAGGCTTATTTACATTAAGACACAAAACAACAGAGTACCGTGTTAAAGGCTGTTTACTGTTGGCTTACAGAGAGTGAAAAGTTTCCCTGGTGTTAAAAAAAATCACCAGGGGAAGTTAACTAATGCAAATTTTTACCAAATTTGTAAAAGTTTAAACATTTCATTTGGACCAAAGGAGACTATGTTAAAAAGTTGGAAAGGAGCACAATAATGATAATGACAAGACCAAATTTCTGTAATAAAAAAGATAATTTCAAACAGTGTTATAATCATGAAAATGAAGCTTTGATCTTTGACACAGTGGGTGTGTCCATTCTGTAAAATCAAACTACAACCACTCAGAAGCACAAAGATCCTTTTTCAACTTGTAGGAAATTCTCCAGATTGGCAATTGTATCCATCTGCTCTCCTGAACTTGTCAGCTCTACTTAGTAATGTTAGATCATTTTGTGCAGGGAAGTGAAGTTTAATTTTTCATTACACATTTAAACACATTGTCTGGCCTCTTAATGTTTTAGATTTTTAGTAGAACTGTGTAATTTGGGTGCAAATTTGGATGCTGGGACTATATTAAGTAGCTGCAGATAACAACAATTACATGTTGCTGGTCCTTAAAAATGAAGGTTTTTGTCAAAATGGGAAGATGTTACAAACTTGTCATACAGAATTTTTCCTTGGTCACACTAAAGTCTGCTAAAGTAAAGCCACAGAGAATTTTAAACAGCTGCTGTACGCAGATAAGTCACAACCATCCATCCAATCATTATCTATACCACTAATCCCTATTGGGATCTCAGGGGAATGGAGCCTATCCCATATCAGAATCAGAATCAGAGTCAGAGTCATCTTTATTGACCAAGCATGTTCACGACATACAAGGAATTTGGTTTCAGCAGTTGGTATCGCTCACAGAATAACAGCATCAAATATAGACATAAACATAATAGAAAAATATATGTATATATGTATATATATACACCTAGTTTGATTAAGAGAAAAATATGTATGCACCTAGTAGAAATAGGATATGGAAACTTAGTAGAGAAAGAGAAAAATATGTATATATACATATGTGTATATGCACTTGTGCAGAAAAAATAAATATATATACAATTGGTGCAAAGTACACAGTGTAGTGCAATTGGATCAGTGACCAGTGAAGGTTAGTCGACCAGTGAAGGTGAATATATGACTGTTTAGTAGTGCAATAGGTACAACATTCAGCTATTTAGAAGAGTTATGGCTGTAGGGAAGAAACTGTTTTTGTGTCTAGAGGTCCTCGTGCGCAGGGCTCTGTATCGCCTGCCAGAGGGGAGGAGGGAGAACAGGTTATGTCCAGGGTGAGTGGGGCCTCTGATGATGTTCCCTGCCCTCCTGCTGGTTCTGGAGGAGTACAGTTCCTGGATGGAGGGCAGGGGGGCGCCAGTGATTTTTTCTGCAGTCCTAACTGTGCGCTGCAGTCTGCGCCTGTCCTGTTGTGTGGCTGCTCCGAACCACACGGTGATGGAGGTGCACAGGACGGACTCGATGACAGTGGTGTAGAACTGGATGAGCAGCTCCTGAGGCAGGCCGTGTCTCTTCAGCTGACGAAGGAAGTACATCCTCTGCTGAGCCTTTTTCAGGATGCAGTGGATGTTCATCTCCCACTTCAGGTCCTGAGAGATCGTAGTTCCCAGGAACTGGAAGGACTCGACGGATGACACAGGGCTGTTGCTGATGGTGAGGGGGAGCAGTGACGAGGGCTGTCTCCTGAAGTCCACTGTCATCTCCACAGTTTTGAGCGTGTTCAGCTCCAAGTTGTTCTGGCTGCACCAAAACACCAGCCACTCAACCTGACAGTGACAGTGGGCGAGAGGCTGGGTACACCCTGACCTGGTTGACGGACGATCACAAGGCCACATAGAGAGACGGACAACCATTCATGCTCACACTCATACCAAAGGACAATTTGGGGTCATCAATTAACCTAATGACCATGTTTTTGGTCCCAGGGAGGAAGCCAGATTACCCAGAGAGAATCCACGCATGCACGGGAAGAACATGCAAACACCACACAGAAAGGCCCTGACCGACTCAGGGATAGAACCGGCAACCTTCTTGCTGTGAGGCATGTGCATTACCTGCTAATGCACTAAGTCACAACCACAGCCTGCTCATTTTGATCATTCTGGATTTGAAACAGGCGATACTTGATGATAAAAATATTCATTGAAAAACACCTTTAGCATGGAGACATACAGTATCTGCTGCCTGATATAGGGACAGACCACTCCAGCACATACCGTGCACCATCACACTCAGAGTCTGCGGTTCATTGTGATCAGTGCGGCTGCCTGGCTGTGTCAGAGATGTAAAGGCAGGATTTTGAGATTAAATCGACTTTTTTTTGTCTCACAAATCACTGTCATGCTTTTTTTCTTCACCAGTCTGATATTGTGGCTATTTTTTGCAAACCACTTGACATTTCATAAAACAGCAGTAGGACGGAGGCGAGTGTCCAACTCCAAAATAATTGCATGATTGGCAAGCAAAAAAGACCAACCACGAATGGATGAAGACTGAACATCAAAGTGCATCATTAAGCCATTTATAAGCCCCCCCCAAAACAAGCAAACAAAAAAAAAGAAGCAACTGGACCTGAAAGTGGTGAAGGAACTATTAAACACTCTTAATCAATAATTATAACAATATAAGGGAGTAAATTAAGGTGGTGATCCAAATCCATATGTGGATCTAGACAGTTTGAAGGATTTGTTAACAGTGTGAGATCAGGCAGTTTTCCACATTTTTAAAAATAATTTTTCCTACAGTGTTGGAAATGCCTTGTGCTCTTCTTGTTTTTTTAATTTAATTCAATTTATTTGTACAGGGACCATGTAGAATATTGAACATAGTTATTTTAAAGATAATTCAAATCTGAAGCTAATTAACATTTGCTAAATGAATGACTCAAATGCTGTTAAACCTTCACGGTCAAACCACTGCTCTCAAGATGCATGAGGCTCTTTTGTAACTTTTTCTGCCTCTTACAAGCCCAACTTTATTTAAAAAAAAAAAAAAAAGGATATTTTCAGCAAATAAGAGAAATGTACCATCACCTTGCAGTGCTCCCAAACCAAAGCATTGCTTGCGTATTACAGCTTCTTTTACCTTGTCAGATTTGAATTCAAGAAACATCCACAATTTTAACCTAACCCTCAGCATTGGCACTGTATGCTCCCTCAGTGTCATCCTTTTTTATTCTTGCTTGTAAAATTTGTGGTTTGAAATTCACAGACTAAGCTGTTTGCTCTCTTATTGCTTGACCTCATGTGCCAGTAAAAACCTATGTGTGATTTATGTGGTGATGGTTTATGACAGCAGAACTTGGTGAAAGGAATTAGAGATGTGAATAATTTGTTTGGCCAAAGCTGTTGGTCAAATGAAATGTGGAAAATGTTTTGCCTATGCTTTGCCTATGCACATGTGAAGGCAACTTTGGCAAGTCGCTGCCATCAGAAAATGATATCACATAAATAAGTGAACCAAGACATGTTTACATGTTTACCACAGGTTTATTTCATTGTATCTAGCATGTTAGGATACATTTCTTATTTTGCTGTCCAGGGTCTCTTAAGAATATTGAGCACTGAGGCACAGCGCATTTTGACCTTTTCCTCCCTTTTTATTTTTTTCCTCTAAGAGCCAAGCGCACACCTTGTAATGTTGATGTCCCTTGCCATTTCCCAAATACGGCTGAGCCAAAAAAGAGCGGCCAGGCGATGAGCGTGTAATAACATGAGACCGCTGAGAAGAGAAAGACCGCACGCTGTGCTCCTCTCTCTCTCTCTCTCTGCCTCTCCCTCTGTTTGCTTTTTCTCTTTCTCCCTGTCTTCCTTCGGCAGGCTCTGTCCCCTCCCACGCATTGATATGTCTTCACTAGGTCACACAAAATCTCAGGCACCCAGAGACATACTTGTTCCCATGCAAACGGGCAGACACGGAGTCACGCGCACAGAGTCCATGTAGGAAAATAACACACACACACACACACACCCCCCCACACACACACACACACACACACATACAGCCTCAATCATTCTCAGTGTCTCATCTCCCTCTCCCTGTTGGAGTGAGTGGTGTCGTGCCTGGAGGTGGTTGTCATTGATGGAGACTAATGTTGACACATCACACCCCAGGACCTGCAGTCAATTAACACATTGTCTAATTAAAGTGATCTACTGGTTTATCTATGAGAGATTGAAAGCGGCCGTAAAATAGGTTTGCGCTGCATTAACTTTACAATCAAGCCTGCTTTTTTATCCCTGTGTGGATTTTAATGGTAATAACCTCCTTAAACATCCCCCCATTACCAAACAGATTGTATTAGCATCTTTCATTGATGGCGGCAAGAGATAGATGCCCATGATTTCGGATTTCCATTTCCTCTTAATGCCCCTCTTCAAGCTGCACAAAATACCTAAGCAGCGCCATACGTGACTGAACTCCTGATCAACCCATAGTGCCCGGCGTGGAACTCAGTCTGAAAAGTGCCCTTTAAATAAATCATCCCTCAATCGCCTATAAGTCTTTTCCTTCCAGCAAGGTTTGCGCTTACTTCTTTTGAAACAGAAGCACATTACATTTCTATCAGACAAAATTATTGTCTCTTATTTACCCAGCCCCTAAGCTGAGCTGCTTTTAAAATTTTAATGACGCCGTAAGAGTTGTTTGAACTGCTTGACAGGTACAGTGCTAATATAAGACTGCCTTATAAAAGAGAGAGTGTGAGTGGTCATGGATATCAATGAATTATTAATCCTCCAGCTCTTTCATAGGTGTTTTCTGTTGGGGTGGAGCTTCTACTTGAAAAGAAAGTACAGTGCTGCCACATATTCCTGCTGAGAAAAATACTGTGAACGTCAAAGCGTGTGAGGCTGAGCTAAAGCTAAGATTACTTTCAGGATGTCAATGAACAAAGGTGAACCTAACACTGGAATTCTCTCTGAGGATTTGTTTCAGAGGTATGCACTTCTGCTCTGTAATGTAGAAACAAGAGCATGTTTTAAAGTTATGTATTATGCATTATAACACTTTCTTTAATGATTTGATACAAATAATATGTCCATGGTCCATCTACAGCTCCCCCCGCCTCCGAACATGAAAAAAAGCTCATTCTCTCGCTCCTTTAGTTGCCCCACCGTCTAAAAATGTGCACTTTTTCAAACAATCCTTTGACAAAAATTATATGCTACTTCTCACAGATGGGAGCCAGATGCTCATTTGATTAACTAGTGGCTCTAGTGCAGCCGCAGTGCACACTAGAGCACATCCCTGGAATGATGAAGCACATCCTTTTTTTCCATATTTTCCTTATTATTTGCCTTAACTCAGTTTATACATTTTATTTTGAGGACTGCAAGAGTATGTTCACAATTGCTAATAAAAGAAACCCTCTAGTTTTTATATGTAGAGTACCCCTGATCCAGCTGTATTCTCAGTCTGTCTGAGATGCTCGGTCAGAGCTTTATTACAAAAAGGCTTCTTTCCCCATGTTTGCCCAGTTTTCTTTTATTGGTTGATTGGTTTATTCTGTGGTAATTGGTCAGTTCAGTGCTACTCAGTGCTATGTTGTCAACAACGCTGTCTTTGCCCACCATGTGTATGCCAGTCAGAGCCAATGGGCTTAAACCATTGATGAAAGAATAAAAGGACATCATACTGGTGGGTCTATTCAGGGGGTCAGGAATGAACTGTTTCAGGCAGCTACTAGTGCTGTAAAGTGAGGGAGAAGGAGAAGTCCTGATGCTGCAGACCTTTCATTTTGTATACAAAAGTACTCTTTTTCTCAAAGGAGACATATAAATCCCACTAAAGGGCACATAAATATTGAAAGAGAACAATATGGCCTCTGAAAGGCTTACTCTTTATGACACTTTGCGGCTTGAAGTGAGGGTATGCACAACAAGTTGTGTTATCTTAACACAATTGAACAAAACAGATTTTAGACAAATTATTAACACTTCCCTGACATGATCACAACCAGAAATTGCTACATGTTCATAAGGTGGACTGGAGAGGAAATGGCCCCTAAGTTCCATTTTCAGCGTTATGATCAAGTTGTTTAGTTTGAATTTTACAATCACACTGTTATACTTTTGATTGTTTCGCTTTTGAAAGTTAAACTTTAATGATGGATGTAAAATTAGTTCAGAGCAGTAAAACCAGTGGTTTCATTTTTGCGTTTTTATGCAGCCATTCTTCAAAAGCTTATGTATTCCTTTATGAGCAACTTCTAGCACTTAGAAATAGATAATAGATAACAGATATTCTTCAATCTTAGTCAAGGTCCTTCCTCCTCCACGTTCACATTTTGTTTAGGCAAATGCCTTTAACATTAAAATCTGTGTATTTATCTCCCTTCCAGGTTTCATAATTGCTTTGAAGAACAAGGATGAATAGCTCTGAAAGTGATAATGAAAGGGCATGTTATTTTTTTTTTTTAACTGGAAGGCGAAGGAGTCATTTTTTTGCAAGTGTAGGAAAAAATGGTTTCTCTGATTGACTGACAGTTTAATTGGCTGCTACCAACTCAAACCCCCTCAACCCTCCATCCCGCACCAATAAGGTTTAAGCACTGATCGAAAGAATGACATTGCCAAAACAAGCCTCCAAAATAAGCTGCAGCTAAGGATAAAAAGGCAAGAATCTCAGACATCTGTGTGGAGCTGAGCTGCTTTCCTTTGTACACACTGAGCCAGCTGAGACTGATCCAGCATCTGATTAGGATGCGTCTTGGTGCCTTTCTCTTGAGGTTTTTCACGGCAAGTTGTACAGGGAGACCCCACGGCAGGTTCTGAACATGCTGAAGGGGAAACATATCTCATCTGGCCCAAGAACGCCCCAGGATGTCCAATGAGGAGCTGGGAAGCTTAACTGGGGAGAGGGATGTCTAGACTTGCTGGCTTAGCCTGCGGTCCTGGATAAGAAGAAGAAAACTGATAGAGAGATGATGGGAAAATGAAGTTAAATACACAGTATGCAAATTGTTCTGCGGCAGAGCTCCCAAACAGTCTATAGTAAAAGATAATAGAATCTGGTTCACTGTTGACTTTCTCCTTCATTGCTCATTTTTTGGTTTGAGATGGGGATATTAAAAAATGAACCCGATGAGGTGTATCTCCTAAACAGAACACCAAGCATTTAGTTTTAGGACTTCCTGGTTTGTTTTTCCATGAAGGTTTATTCACACATCAATGTATAAAAGCTTATGCTGACCAACATTGAGAAATCATGGACATTTCAGTACATGTACACTCCTGGGGTCAATTTTGCCATGTTTGAGGTGGGTCAGCATATCTTAAGGGGAGAGAAATCTGCTGGTGGAGTGTGGCATTTCCTTATGACCTGCTGACTAATTACGCCAAGGAGGTTATGTTTTTGCCCGGGTCTTTCTGTTTGTCTGTTAGCAACATTACGCAAAAACTGCTGGATGGATTTACATGAAAATTTTACCAGAGGTGTTGTTTGGTCCAAGGAAGAAGCCATTACATTTTGGTACTGATCCGATCCAGATTGACGTAACAAAATCATTGAAGCGGAGACTCGGCCATCCAACCGGAACAGAAAAACCATTGCCGTAACTGAGCTGCTTGGCAGAGGTCTGCGCTCTCTGAGTGCTTTTCTAGTTGCACAGTATATGGATTTTAGACATTTGTTAATGTAGATGTAATGCATGGGGAGCTTTGGCGTGACAGAGCTTGGTGCTGCTGACCGTTGTACAAATGCATTGTAGCATCACTTCACTCAATGAGTAACGTAAAGTAGACATCGGTTATTTCATCATGAGCAGCTGCTTTTGGTGTTAATATTCAGACACCATGCCTAAAGTTTGAAAAACTGACGTCGCTCCACGCCACTAGCCTTTCCCTCTATGTCGGGTGTAAATGCCTCTTAAGCTTCTCACAAGTCAGTCCAGGGATGATTGTTGTGAGTCTACTTTGGCAGCATTTGTTATTTAATATGTGAAATTCATCTACAAAACAAAAAGGCTTTCTTATTTTTCTGTTTATACACACTATGGAGTGCAGTTTTTATGAATTAGAATCCTCATTTTAAAACAAGACGCTATCAGCTGAAGTGGGCAGAGCTAATAGGGAGTCCCTTCCCAACCTGGAAATCTCTATTAAGGCAATACCATCACCAGGGTCAATGGATAAAGGTGTGAAAGGTAATTTGGATCCGCGGTAAAGGGGTAACTTGAGAGACTGAATTTGCAGCTGATTGCAGAGAATAACTGTGGTCCATCACATGTTAGCTGCACCAAACGGAGGTGAGCTACAGAAACTGCTGCTAGTAGTTCCTGTTTTCTTATAGAACAGCCTTAGAGTCACATTCATGGTTTTCACAGCTACAATGAGCAGTTTGTAACTGTTATGGTGTCTTTGTCATGGGGAAAGAACACCACCCTCCAATGAGAGATGTACCCTAAGGCAGGTGTTTGTTTGGCCAACAGGTGACTTCAATGGAAGAAACATGCCTAGACATTTGCCACAGCCACAGTAAGGACAAGAGCACAGCACTGAAGAGCCTTACTTGCATTCTTGAGTGTTGTGAATTGTGTTTGCTTTTTACTAAAATGTGCTTTTTGCCCTGCCTTGCCTAAAGAGGGGCATGGTCACACAGCATGAGGATATTCATTAAAACAGCCTGTTTTAAGCAGGGCTGAAACCAAGGGGTTTATAGGCATGTCAAAATCTATTGTCTTGGTGAACTTTTAGGAAATAAGGTTAAAAAAGGTATGTTCTTTGGACACCTAGGATCAGTGTAACATGTTGAAAAGAGTATATGTGACCCTTATCTAGAAAATTAAACAACAAATAAGTCATATTTTTGTAATTTCAACATTTCAGATTTGTATTTTCAGAACATTTTACACATTACCTATTTTTTACACATAAAATGAAGTATCATTTATTACAGCACTGATGCTTTTGGTTGAATTACATGGTTTTGTTTCTGTTTTTTTTCTTTTTTCTGGCACTCTTTTTGAGAACCACTTGCATTGAATCTGCCAAACGTCACTTGACTCATATTAATACTTGCTTTAAAGGCTCTTTGAGAGGTGTTGCCTTGATTTAACAACAACAAGCTGTTGCCACCTGTAATCAAGTTGTTTAGCTTAAGCACATATGCACAGAGGAATGAGGCTGTAGTGCTCTATTGCTGGTCAGCGCTGGTTTGTTTCCAGAATGATGGTAAGAGGGGAGTTTTTCCATCCACTTGCCTTATTCCTGTTTGATGCCAGATAAAGCCACAATCATCCCGAAAAATGGTTTGCAGTTGCTTGTCTGTTATATTTCTGGTTTGTCATTGATTAAAAGAGTGAAATTTGCTGTTTGAGTGTAAGGGATATGTATGAACAGGTCCATGTATGCTGTGACAAAACACATGCTGTATTTTTAATAGGTGCAAGCTGTCAGTAGGGCTGGACAACGTGAACCAAAATTGTACCTTAATATTTAAGTCTTAATTGCCTTGCATGGATGCATAATGTCTATCTTTTTTGTGTAGTATTACACAAAAAGTTCACCAGGATGTGCTTTAGGCTTTGATGAAAATGTCCAACAAATACTTTTGCTTCTTCCCTGGTACATTTAAGGACTGTTTAAAATGGACCTAGGACTGACTTTCAGGTCCTGCTATGACACCTAGAGCTACTAAATAAGACAAATACACAACCTGAATTTATTCTTCAAAACACATTTTCCTCAATATACAACCAACAAACCTGACCTTTGGCAGCCTGAATTTGCAAAATATTTGATAAAAACTATAATGTGTGTATTTTTGGTCACTTTACTTGATGGTTTTACATTGATGGCATTTTATTTTTCAATCAACTTATGAACGCAATGCTGTCCCACCCCACATAAATATATTTTTTAACAAATATTTTATATTTTCTTTAAAAAAAAATCCAAATTATAAACCTACGTGTCATTTGTTGTTAATGAGTTAGCTAACCCTATGTTGACTTAGGCATAGTGCCTGACACACATAAACCTAAAAAGCATTTCTATCAAGTGGCTGAAAACAAGGGTCACTATTGGTCCCTTTAAGAGCTGCACAGTCAATCAATCAGTCAATCAATCAACCAAGGGATTCGAGTTGTCTAGTAACCCCCTGTTGGTGTCGTACTCTCAGTCTGTATGAGACAATCTCTTAG
Source organism: Cetoscarus ocellatus (assembly GCA_037902135.1). Lineage (NCBI taxonomy): Eukaryota > Metazoa > Chordata > Actinopteri > Labriformes > Labridae > Cetoscarus > Cetoscarus ocellatus. The sequence goes on from JBAMNC010001050.1 coordinate 168,576, forward strand.
AGCCCTTTAAGCCCCCCTCATGCTGGCCCAGTCCCCTCTGATCAGTTTTCAGGTCCTCTCCCTGGTAATTGGTCAGTTCAGTGCTGCTCGGCAACATGTTGTAAAACAACTATACATTCATTCCACATTATCTACTATGCACTGAGCTTACTAATGTGAATTAATGGGCTTAAACCAATGATGAAACAATGGTATGATGTACACTGAAAGGTCTAATTGGGGGGACCATGGAACGAGCTGTTTCAGACAGCTACCGGCATTACAAAGAGGGGCAGGGGAGGAGTCCTTGTGCCATAGACTTTTTCTCTTGCTCATAGATGTGCTCTATCGGCAGGAGACATGCTAAACACAATGAAGGGCTCTTACATACAAAATCACTGTGGTCCAGAATTTTCAGCACCCAGTTCTGTAAGTAATAAGAACTCACCCACTGCTTTTTCTTGTTGTGCTCCCAGAGGTTTCTAATGAAAGAAATTCAGTTGTCAGTGTCATCGTCACTTCACCATCACTAACCAATCAAAACAAAGAAAAGTTGGGACTTCTAATATTAGTCTTATCCACAAGAGAACAGGAAGAGACAGACTTACTTGTCATGTCAAGGAACCAACTTTCAGGCCTATACAGTCATTTCTAATTTCATCTTTGTTTTCAGGCGATGTACTCACTAAAAAAAATCTAAATATTAAATGATTTATTTCCCAGCCCTAGCCTCCAGTAATTTGTAAAAAAAAAAAAAACACACAGAGTATGCTAGACTGTTGTATGAGTTGTCAGATAGTCTGCTGTTACCAAATCAAGCTTCTTAGCTTAAGAAGTTCAGTATTTATGCATTCCCCTAGTGAGTCATTTGTTTGCAGCAAATATATTATAGAAGAAACACAACAGTGTTGTAAAAAAGCTCTGCAAAGGCAAATACAACCACACAGCAAAACCATTATGAAAAATAAATCATGGATGTCTCCTTTACTTTACATTAACCACCACTGCTAAATAATAGGTTTTACTCTTGCTGCTGTAATAAAGAAATCCCCAAGTGGCCCCGCTTGGACCCTCATCGCTCGTTTCCTTCTTCCTCTGTTTGTTCCTGCACTTTATTCACAGCGTATTTAGTTGGGTTTGCTGTGAATACAAGCAGTAATGTTGACTAATGGGTGGTAACAGGCGTGTAACTAAATAAATAGCCTTAGTCTGACACTTTTTACGTGCTCCAGCTTGCAAACCTCTTTTTGCCTGCATCAACAGCACGGTGATTTTCTGCAGTGTGGCTTGTCGTGCTGAGAGCAGCACATAAAAACAGCATCTACAAGGGCTTGTTCTTTTTTTAATGTGGAGCTTTATCACCTTTCTTTGTAGTAGCTGTAATTTAAAGTGCCTCTTGAATATTCCCCACGATGGGCCGTGTCATTTGTCGATCAAAAATACATGAAGTCATCACAAACCAGGCTCCTGTGAGTAAATTTTAGCCCCAAAGTAGACGCTTAAAGCCTCTAAATCCCAATAATTCTTAGTGAGGGGAGCCGCTGTGCTGCCCCAGTCCTGTCATTGAGAGACTGATAGTGGGCCTTTACAATCAATGGTGCTCAGTATCATTCCTGGTGTGTCATGTGCCTTCAGGCTACAGTGAAAATAAGGCAAGTAAAAGTTCAGCCTCACTGTGACTTTTTGGAGAGCTGTATTTTCTCATGGTTTAAGAAATAAAACTGCATCTATCAATATACTTGACATCAGCAATAAATCAAATGGTTCTGTGATGGATTTCACTACTTACAAGTCTCTTTATTCCCCATGGGCGGCCATTTTAGCAAGAAACAAAAATGGGAATAATTGACCTCCATTGCCTCCTTTACAAAGCAAGCTTACAGAACACGAGGGACAACACACGAAAGGACAGTTTCAACCATTTTTAACATTATAATAAACTAAACACACACACACAAAATGATTTAAGAGTGGGACTACACATGTGCTGTTTGTAGTAACTAATTCAGTGTTGATTCCACAGATGCAATGTCTCAGAAACTTAATTAAATCTGACTTCTGAGAAAAAGCAGTTATTGAGGAGAACTACTGTTTTCATCTGTCTGTCATGGCGTGAGTTTAGTTTTGCTGAGAAATTGAACTGAAAAGTATGAGAGTGAAATTCTAGCTGAGAGGGCTGCATGGCTGTGGTTATGTGTCCTGCAATGGTTATCACACATCTGGTTGGTAACCTGAACTGGCCTGCTCGACCTCATTAGGTTTTGTGGGGAATCCATCTGACATAGCCAATCTTCAATAATAAATGTCAAACCTGTTTGATATTTACAAGCCCAGTCTGGATAGAATTCAACTAGACTGGGAGCAGCAATGTAATGGTATTGGAAAAACATTTTTAACGATTATTTTGAAAGACAAAATAAATAAATAAATAAATAAAAAATAGATAGACAGATAGGTTTGAGAGCACAATTGGTATTGTATTTTATATCATTGGAAAGCCTGATCTGACACCTTACAACAAGGTACAACTTGTAACGATCATGCATTTGAGGATAAACAATACAGTTAAATGTACTGAAAAAAAAGTTCCAAAATCCCCTGCAAATACCAGCTGGTGTTACTGTACTCATAGTGGCAGCATCATTTGGTGTTAGCCCTGGTACCATTTCCAAACTTAGGACCAAGTTCTGTGAGACTGGTGAAGTAATGATTGCTCAGAAAACAAAAGACAAAGTAACAGGATCATGTCTTACCATTAATAGCAGCTAAAGACTGGCACTATCTCTTCTGCCATTATTACCAGAACAGATAACAGAAGTCCTGCCCTCCTTGATTTTGATTGGTCAGTAAGCATGAAGCAACACTGACCAACACACTTTTTTTTCAAAAGTTAAAAAATGTTCAATTAACCCCTAAATCCCACCAGATCTGCATTACACATGCTCAGCCCATCTTTGCTCCATTATGGCAGCAGAGTTGGTAGGTTTTACACTTAAATAAGAGTTGTTTTAGAGGCTCCACTGCGTTGCCTCATTTCAGTCTCAGCTCCAGTGGAGCTCCTGGAGACCTTTGCAGCGGATACATAGAGCTTCTGTTTCTGCTGTAAAGGGCATCTGGTGTGTAGCAAAGGGGAGCAGCTGACTCCCAAGGTGTTTTTTGCTCAGGATGCTGGGCTCTGATATTGCTGGACTATGTCGGTTTTGTGTTGATTCGAAATGCCTGCAAGCACAATAAACGGCAGCTGTTGGAAAGGCCCTGAAGCAGGTGGAAATCCTGAGCAGAACAGATTCATGTTGAACCATTATATTCCCTTGAAGGATAGGAGAAGCATAAAGAGATCTGCATCTCCTTCTATCCCTGAGGCCATCAGGGTTATGATGATGTGAAGAATGTAGTACATCTTGTGTTGACTATAATAGTGCAGGTTTCTGCTCTTTTGAGTTGATGAATCAAAGATATTTTCTAAAGTTATTCAGTTTGTAGGACAAACTAAACTGTGTTTGGGAGGCATTAGATGTTGTATCACAACTTGTTCAGCCTGATGCCAGCAGATTCAGGAGTAAGATAATGTTACAGTAACCTCAGTATATTTGTACCTACATACATAACTATGTCCTACAGTTTGAAAAAAAAAAAAAAAAAAAAAAAAATTATTGTATCTCTGGAAGAGTTTCTTTGATTGTTTTTGGCCCTGCTATTCCAAATAAATGACTGCTCAGCCTGTGCTTTTACTTGTGCTAACATTCATAAATCACCTTTTTCGTCTTGAGCCTTCACTTTTTACGATTTTGCTTAATATCACTCTCTGCGTGGGAAAAACATGGTCATTTTTCTTTGGCTAAAATGCTCTTCTCTGTAAATCTTTGGGAAAATTACCTCTCCAGGGTGGATGCCTTGAACATCTTCATTCATAAGATACCCACTGAATGGTTTCAAGATAAATGTCTGCAGTAAAAAATACTCAGGATGTGTAAAATAAAAAAATATATATACTTATATGATTTACAAATCATTCCTCGTTACTTTAGGTCATTAAATGCAGCACAGCAACAATGTAATTCTTTTTTAAACTGAAAAACATTACTATTTTTTTTCAAGGAAATATATCCATATTCTGTCTCTGAAACATGCAACACACTTAAAAAAAAAGTTGTGACACTTACATATTTCCTACTTTGTGTTTCTTCTTACATTCAAGCAGGTATATGGGGGCAGGAAACACTTATATCACCTGTTGCCTCTAAACAATAAGCTGTTGAATGCTCTGGCATTTTCAAACAACTTCCTCAGTTTTTTCCCCTCTCCTACCTCTCCTAATTGTGTTTGGATAATCTTTAAGCATCAATCCAGATAGTGTGCATATTGAACTAGAAAGCACTCTGAAAGTGCAAAAGTCTGCCAAGGTAGCTCAAATATTGCTGTTACATATTTAAGCAATAGTTCCATGATAAAGTTACCATCAAAATGTGATTCCTTTACCCTGAAAACCCACATCTTCTATTACTACCATTATCAGTTAGACAGTTATTGAGCAAAAATGATCATTCGCTAACGGTGGTTATCTGGATCACTATCAACATCTAACCATTTTTAAGTTGGGCCATTACCAACATCTCCTGAAAATTTCAGGAAAATCCGTCTTGTAGTTTTTGCGTAGTCTTGTTAACAAACAAGCAAACAAATACACATATGCCGGCAAAAACATAACCCCCTTGGCAGAGGTAATTAAGAACAATTTTGTATGTTAGCTTAAGGGGCCCTATTGTGACAGCCTGAAACCTGTTTTCTAGAAGCCTGTGGCAGTTTTTGGCATGTCTGTCTATTTCGCTATTTTGATGATGCAAAATTTCCAGGCACAGAGTGGATGTCTTATGTGCCTTGATCAGACCTTGGTGCACTTCTGGGCATAACATGAACAAACTTATTAGTGCCAGTGCTCATTCTCCTAAATGTATTGTGCAGCAGCCAGCACCGGTCATGCTACACACACAGCAGATCCATTGTTGGGACTGGACTTTGTCAGGATCACATGATTCCTCTCCTTGTGTTGTGCCATTTAACATGAAGAGCCAACAGAGTGCTCTGTATGAAATATGTTAAAATTACATTTCACTGAAACATTGCAGAGCATCAGAAAAAAGTCAAAAGAAGTTGTTGGACACTTCCACATGAGGGTAAAGCGAAACTTTATTAATGATTAAAATCTCCTGAATAACTGACAGGAGCAGACAGGTTTATGACAGGCCTTTTACTGACATCAGATAATTGTTGACTGTGAACTTTTTTTCCTCATTTTCCCTCTGACATCAGTGGTGTTTTATGCAATAAATATCCTTTTTTGCATGTGTAAAAGACTCTGGACAACCCACATACATGTCTGTTTGCATGACATGGTGGTGGACATGAAAATGTGTAAAAATGATGTAGCTCTATGTTGCCTGGAAATCTTAAATTTGCGTGTGTTTGTCTGTGTGATCCTGTTTTTTGGGGAGGGGGTAGGGGTTGCTTTAAGAAAGGCACACTTTCTCTCAGCTCTCTGTCTTGTTTTAAAATTAAAATGATTTTTAACAAATGGTCTGATATGAAATGGTAAAAAGGCAGAGCTGTTGTGCATCCTGTGTGAGTAAATAAAAAAAGGTGTGATCTTCCATTAGATCATGTGGCTATCGCTCTAATGCATCCTCAAAGTAACAAGATCACTCTTCACCACAGGCTTTAGAGACTTGACAGGGCCAAGGTGGTTCGATTTTGGTTCAGTCATTTTCTGCATCCTGCTGCACAGGAATGGAACCCCCCACCCCCACACACCCAAACTCAGTCTCCCCCTCCCAATTTCAAACATGGAAAATGTGCATTCAGAAGGAAACATCACGACGTTTGCTTGAAAAAAAAAAAAAATTGGCTGATTGTTACCCTAGTACTGTAAGTACCAAGTAGCTGAATATGGTGCTAATCTTGTGTTTAGTTCTTGTATTAAGTATTAGTACCTGCACTTTAGTCAACAGTTCTAAATCTTCATAAATGTGATATTGACAAATTTATGGTCCAGGCCTCCATAAATTTGTCAATATCACAAATTCTCATTTTATTCCCTTTATCTCTGCCCACCTCTTTATCTTCACCCAGCAACATGGCTTTGTTGGATGGCTGGGTTCATCATGAGTCTGGCTCTGCTTAAGATTTCCTTTCTGCTAACCAGGAGGTTTTTTCTTGCCACTGTAACTGTTGAAGATTGTGGCATAGTGTTGTACTCATGAGATTCATGTTGAGTTTATAAAATAGAAAAATACATCAATTTAAAAAACAAGTCAATGCAATATTTATAAAGAGAAGAAGAGTATGCAAATAAAGGTTGATTGCTATAACACCTGCTAAAGATAGATTTTTTTTTTGTTCTTGTTTAATTATGATTTATTGTAATTGTGAAAGAAAGCATTATAATAGTGCCAGAGTTTAGGCTTCTAGCAATGAAAATTATATTCATGAGACCATCATGGTAACTGAAGTCGCCCATCCCTGCTCTAGAACTTCAGGAACATGGCAGCTTTGCACAGGACCACTCCTAATTTTAGACAAACACACGTCTGGGTGCAGATGGGGGGCATGTCCATTTGCTATTTAAACAGTGTAAACACACAGCAACTGCATCAAGTTGAATATAGGAAACAAACAAGTGTGCTATGCCAAAACGCTATACCCAGGCATATGATAGGGCCCTAAATATTTTGTATTTGTGCTAAATTTAATTGAATATGTATTAATACAACATACAAAATAGTGTATTTTGTTTTATTTACGTTTTAGATAATGTCCCGACTCTTCCAGGTTAATGAGCAGTATTTTTTTTGTTTTGTTTTTTCTGTCTTTTCCTTTTCTTCTTTTTTTTTAATTAATCATATACATTTGTAATGTATATGATCATGAGGGCAATGGTACATTTATATCCAAAATAGTGATTAATTTCCTTTTTTTTCCCACAAGGCAAAAATAGCCCCCATTGACTCACACAGCATGTTAGCGATGCTAGCCATATGCCAGAGCCTTTTTAATTATCACACATTATCCCAGAGCTGTCACATTGTGAAAGCAGGAGCATTAGCTCAGGCTTGACCTTTTCATCAGGAGGAAGAGCCAAATCATGACAGGAAATATGGAGAAAACGTGTAAAATGCCAGCGTCAGTGAGATAATGTTTGCTCTGAAAACACCTGGATTCAACACTAAACACACAGTGGTCGATGAGTAATTTGTCGACCCACTGCCGGGCATGTCTGAGATAGAACACGTGCAATATTCTCATCCTGACCAGGCTGTGAATTTAGCAATGCATATGCTCACCAGGCTGACCATAGCTCTCTCCTGAACAATGAGTGTTTTTTGTGCAATCTTCAAAAGTGAGTCAGTTATGTAAAATTTGATGAATTATGAATAATGCCCCATTTTCACTGTGTGGTCTGCCCAGACTCTGACAGTATCAATTATCTTGAAGGGGATAGATCTCATTCCAGTCTCTGTATGGTTATAAGCATGTCGCTGTAAGGACACAATGGAATTTAAATGAAACCACTCAAACAAGAGCAAGGATTTGTTGCATGCAGAGTGCTCTCTGACAACTTTATTTAATGAATTCTATTGAGTTGCATTTTTCCTCTCCTCGTAATCTCTTCAGCACATGCAGCACTCGACTGAGCTATTATATTCATTAGGTATCCTTACATGCAGCCTGATTCTAAGTGAGCTAATCCTTGTTCTGAACACATGGACACAGAATGATATAAGAACTGATGAGTTATTAAAGCTGAAGACCTGGATTTTTTTTCTCCCTGCTCAAAGTGTTTATCTGGTGTAGCCGATATCCCACTGATAAGTGCTGGGAACTGCAAAACTTGGGATGGAGGCTGTGTATGATTATTAACATTCACAGGGGTAGGCCTGCAACTGAAGGCAGCGCTACATCATCCAGACTAGTGAGATGGATGAGCTGAGTGGGGGCCGAGGGAAACTAGGCCTTGTCGGGTACCCACAGAGGAACATGCAGCTCAGGAGAAACCCAGCCCAGGTAATTATCACGTTGTGCCACTTAAATACAAATGGAGATGCTTTTTCACAGCAGAGAGCAGTTCAATCAAGGGAGTTTGTGTGAATCTGTTAGTGTGTGTGTGCCTTCAGGCTGAACAAGATGTCGTTTTACCATCGCACTTGACCTTTGTCAAGCCCCGCCCTCACTGTGAAGTGCCCCTTTTGAAGCCTTGCCCTGCTTGGTTAATGTGAAAAGGTTAGAAATTTGCTTCTTTTGCTTGGGCCTTTCCTATTTAAGACACTTAGAAGTTCAACTAATTTGACTAACCTTTGTTTGTTTATTGAATTTTATATTTATATATATTTTTTATGTATATATTTATTTATTGTTTTGTGTAGATATATATTTTTTTATATATACTTGAATCTGTAATACTGAACTGCTACTGAATCTGAATTTCCCTGAGGAAGGTTTTCCAAGGGGATTAATAAAGTATTATCCAATCTAATCTAATCTAATCTATATAGTTCTTTTTGTCTTTCTTGAAGAAAAGTGATCTTACTAAAAGAAAGTACGCAAAGATTCAATAAAGGCCTGTTCTTACATCAATGCTGATGTTGACCAGCAATAAAAAATCATTAATTTTCCAGTGAAAGTAAATTCCTGAGGTCAATTTGCTGTGTTCAGCATTGGTTGACATATCTAAGCGAGGAGGAACCTTGTGCTGGTGGAGTTTGACGTTTCCCTGCAGCCCCCTGACTAATTGTTGACAGGTTGTTTTTCTGCCAACCTAGATTTGATGCATGTTATGCATGTAACACACTCAGCTAAAACTTAGGCCTAAAGGAGCTTGGCACTTCGACATCACTCGACAAATGCCAAAAAAAGTGAACATATATTCAATTTCGCCACGTGCAGCTGGTCTCAGTAGTACAACACCATGCTTACAGGACAAAAGATGGCTGTCCCAGAAAGGGCACCTTAAGTTGTACTGCAGGAGTCCAGTCCTGAGGAGGAAGCAGCTGGAGCTCACAGAGATGACTGCAGCTGTAACTGAGGGTAGCAAAGGTAAGTATAGGTCAACTAGTGCTGATTTTTACAAGCATGTTAGATCGAATTTCCAAAATTTTCAAGCACTTGCATATTTTTGTAAACATACCCAGTAAACATCAGCGTTGCCTAGCTGATGTTAACTTTCGTCTGCGAAGCCTGACTTAGCCTGATGTGGCTTGACCTTTCACTCTAAGTAGGCAATAGTTGGCCAAAACGTCATTGTGTGAATACAGTCTAAAATTTTAAAGGGTAGCTCAAAATCTCAAATACTACAGATGTCAAAAGTGCCAGATGCTAGTAGTGTCAGCTAACGTTAGCTGTCCCTCGAGGGCACAACAACTCTGGACTAGTTTTACAGATAAATGAAATGTTACATTTTGATCTACCTTAGCAAAACAAAATTAATGCTAACAAAGTATCATCACGCCAGCATTACATCATGAGAAATGGCAAATAACTTGAGCATGTATAGTCCTTTTCTAGCCTTCCTGACACCTCAAAGTGATTTCACAATGCAGTTAACTCCTAACCATTTGCACGCACTCAGTCTTACATTCATTTACCAGTGGTGGAGGTTTCTATATAATTTAACCATCCGTTTCAGCTCACACATCCTTGCCCTTTCCCACCTACTTTAGCACCATTGACTCAGTACTGGGAGCAACTTAGGGCAAAGTGCGTTGCTCAGGGATGCCTTGACACAAGATGATCAGAGCTGGCTGCATGTCTGGGCAGGGGCGTGGTCAAATTGGGGCATGGGCCCCCAGGAACTTTGGCTGGTCAGCCCATGTAAGGGAAGAAAAGGTACTAATCTCTAAGGAGGGCCACTACAGAAAGTAATTGAGAACCATTAGTCTAGCCTGAGGTAGCCCAGCAACCGTTGCTGAAGATTGATTCAAAATTTTAATAAGATTTGTCTTTTGTTGTAAACATTGCAAAGTTCCAGTGTTTAAAAAACTTCGTATTTAAAGATGGATTCTGCTAGAGCATCCCTACATACTGAAAATCAAAAGTTGTCGTGATGAGTTGTGCAACAGCTCTGCAAGCTTTATGCCTGAGGTGTTCCCTCAATAATAGATTTAAATTCAGAAAATTTGGTCATGCACCATTACATTTAAAGTTCTGATGTTGCCCAATATGAATTACACACAGTATTTGTACTGACTGTTTACTCTCACAGACTTAATTTGCAGAGTACAGCCACTTTACTGACTGTTGTCACCTCTGTTCATGAGTGTTTTTTTCTTTCTCATATAACACTCTCAGCTTTAGAGAGAAACCTCGCTTATACAGAGAGATCTGTAGTACTTCCTGCAGTTGTTGAGAATGAGCCAAATGTCTAGCACTAATGACCATCACTTGAAGATTGTTTGGCCTCCAGCTAAGCCCGGCCCACTAAGCAACATCATACTGTTTACAGACATGAACATGGTCTAATACAAGCCTTTATGTGATTATGCAAAGAAAAAAAGACATTCAGCCTCTGTCAGTCTGCTCTCTTTTGCCCGTGTCACTACTTCTTTGTTTCTGTATTTTAGTACCTTTACCTGCTGCACTACCTGAGATGCAGCTTGCACACAGTCTTTTTTATGCATGTTTTGTGCTTTCTTGTCACACAAGTGTTCCTCTCATCTTACCGCTGTGTTTCCGAACCAGCAGCCCTGGCACAGCATCAAGCCTGCAGCCAGGGAGGCCGTCTCTCCCTGTCACTCCTGTGGTCCCACATTTGCCGTCTGCCTGCCTGCCAGCTGCTCCATAGGCAGTGCCTTTGTCCATCACTAGAGGGAGTGGGTAGCCTAAAGAATAATGAAGTGTAATGTGAGCTGCAGGACAGAAGGACACAGGGAGAAGTAGAGCGAGAGGGAGAAATCACTGATTATTCATTACCCTTATTTTAAAGCTGTAGCCACAATGTGCCTCTTACGGCTTCAGTGCACCCAGATACTAAATGATGAATATGCCGCTTGTTGTATCTGTTGTAGAGTGTATCTGGATGGATGCTGCTGGACAAATTCTGAAAGAAAACAGCTTTTCATGTTAGCTTAAAAGGATTGTGAGATTGATAGGAATCGATAGATATGGTGTTTATGGGCCCGTGTTTGTGTGTGATGAGGGAAGGCAGAGAGGGAGGCACGGATTCAGATAGATGGATGGAAACATGACAGCTGCAGACATACCAAGTGATAAAGAGACACAGCCGCTCTTGGACTCTCTCAAAGCAGCGAGTTCTGTGCATGCTAAATATTACTGCACATCTCCTGCAGCATCTCAAATCTTTTTTCCCTTCCTCTGTTCCTCAGAAGCAGATCCGGCCCCGCTCGCCTCGTCCCAGCTGCAGCCTGAGCCTGTGCGCTGCCCTTTCACAGCTCACTTGCCACACATGAAAATGTTTATGTGGCCCTAATTGAATTTAGAGCTACATGGTTTACCAGATAGAAAAGCATTTGTAGAGCGCGGCTGCTACAAGGGAGATAATCCGGCTAGTAAAGATTCTCCGCTTCCACAGCCTATCTCTGCGTTTAAGGAGCTTTAGTTTCAGCCATCACTGAGAGAGGGAATTTATGTGGAGCTGAATGTGAGCAACGCTGCCTCAGGATACAGTGGTCACAGGGTGGCATATGAATTCACCATCATTCATTCTCCCTGCAGAAAGTGTGTCAGCTAACCTTTAATATTTTGGCCTACTAGTGAAAACAGTGTTGTTCAATTTGTCCGCTTATGTCCAGAGCACATCCCCGCTGCATGTCTTTGAGTGTGGTCTTTTATTTAAGGCTCATAGATGACGGTTTCTCGTGACCTTTACAAGACTTTGACCCCTTCTGCAGCCACATCATCAGTCCAAACTTTGGAGATTTAAAGCAGAAAAACATCTAAACAACCAACAGTTATTAAGGTGTGTTTCTATGAAGAACTGATTGACTAAGTTGTTCCCTTTCTACCTTGAAAAAGAACGCATCTGTATCACCATCTGTTTAGATTTGTCTGCTCATTTTTAGTACCTTAAAAAGCACATATATTGCAAATATCATTGCCAAGTGGCATATTTAAATTGTTACTAAAAACGTACAACAGTGGAATTTCTGTATTTCCTTCTTTATCCTACATAAGATCAACTTATTCCTTTTCCCATCCCGAATGGAATTTAATGAAAACTAATCCCATGCTTTTGCTTAATTCAATTGATATGGTTATTTTTAACATTTAATTGGTGCAGGAACAAGTCCAAAATCACAGAAGTGAATTAGCATTTAGCACGTCCTGGCACCAAAGCCCAAAACTATATGGGATTTGGAATACTGGTTCCAGATAAATGTTTCAAATAAGGTTTGTGATAAACACACACATGAGATGACTTATGATTTTTCAGATTATTTATTTTTTTTATAATCAATAATTCATACACTACTGCCATAGCCATAAGGACAAACTTGATCAGGTGTCAATTATGAGGACACTTTTAAAAAAGAGGTCACAACAACATGCTAAGCACTGTAGACATCATGCTTCTAACTTAAACTGCCATGATGTAGTTTCATGGTAGTTTAATAATAGATTTTTAATCTTGCGAAATACCTTTCAACTTAAAAATAAAAAAAAAATGTTCTTTTATGAAGGTTATCACAATGAACAGAAAATGTATCTTACATTTTTTTGTTACAGAGCTTATTATCAGCAATAATCCAAAGCGCAGGGAAAAGTGAACGACAAGAAAACACTCCAGAATGATCCCAATGTCATTATTTACAATATGTTTACATTATTCACACAGAAAATACAGATAAATGACTCACATGTTTGTCTCTGAATCTCTCTACTCTCCAGCACAGTCAGCTTACTTCCCTTATCTCCCCTCAGCCAATCCAGCCTTTATGTATTGTAATGGACTATATATCACTTGAATGCTCCACTTCTCAGCTTTCAGAAGCCATTAGAATTATTTGGATAGCATGGATACTCGAGGAGTTACAGTAGTTTGAATCATGCATGTCTTTTTCTGTCACCGGTGGCAGCTTCATCTGTTGAACAAGCTGAGCAAAATCCGGACATTTTTCGGGAATTTTATAAAATCCCCCCGGACATAATTTAACGACCAAAAAGGGGGATGTGTCTGGGCAAAAAAGGATGTATGGTCACCGTAAGATAAATAACAACTGATTTTATTACAACCTAAAATATCGCTGCTGCCAAGCATAAAACATGTCACTTCTTTTCAAGAGGAAAAATTAAATTATAAAATAAAAATAAAAGTTGAGTATCCTCAAAATTGGTCTCTTGGTTTCGATACTTTCAGTTGGTTTAGAATTCATAAAATCAAACAGACATGAATGGTGACAAAAGCCCTGTTAACAGTCCCAGCTATTCTAACTTAGCTGTCACAACTCATTGTGTTGCCTGTAAATCACGTCATTTTTGAAACCACATACTCACACTGATTGGCTGTTGCAGCACAGTCACATGCGATGTCGCCTGAAAAGTTCAAATTTTTCAAGTCTGGCGACTGAGCAACGCAACCTGGTCATGCATCCAGAGCAACCCGGTAGCGCCACCAAGTCGCGTCTGTCGGGTCGTACCTGATTGCAGGTGTACATTGACTTTGCATGGAGAGTGGTCACCCAGGTCGCCCAAGTCGTGTTCAGTGTGAATGCACCTTTATTGAGAGACAGGCAAAAATCCACGCTCACACTCATACCTGAGGGCAATTTGACGTTACCAATCAACTTAACTAGCATGTTTTTGATCCGTGGGAGTGCCCGGAGAGAGGCCACGCATACATGGGTAAACACACCAACTCCACACAGAAAGGCCCTGACCAACTCGGGGCTTATACCAAATACAGTATGCAGTTAAGTTATCAATAGGTGCTTTTAAAAACAGCCTCAGTGTCTCAAATGCAAGCAGCAGGTTTTAACACTTAAGTCATGTAATGTGTTTTAACAGCCCATCAGCACCTGGCCCAGGGAGTCACTCCTATAAGGGAATTTTTACTAACAAACTTTTTGAGCACACATTTTTTGAAAGGAGGGGAAAGCAGTAGAGGGACAAGAGGGTTTTTTTCTCATTTGTGGGTGGAGAAAGTGAGGGGTAGACAGGCTATAAACACATAAAGTATTTTTTTTGTATTCAAATCATAAAAGTGTATTTTGTTTAAATCAAAGTCAACATAATAAAATACACCTATTTCAAGAATTTTCATTTCCAAATCAAGATGCTAATTCGATTGGTTGACATTGTCAAATTGATTTATGTTTTATTGCCAAACTATGGAGATTTAAACATGTAATAAAATATAATTGAAAGCTACTAGCTATCTGAATTCAGAGACAAATGGTGTTTTTAAAATTAATAATTTGAAGTCCCACAATGAAGACATTTAACTATATTTTTGATCAAGCTTTTGTGCATTTCTCACAAAAATGAACCATAAAGAGCTAGACCAGATAATTCCATAATAAAAATGTAAATTACTGCAACCCTGTTCCAAACAGCTTAAGTATTTAATTCCTGTGAGCAGAGGGTGACCAGTTAGGCACATGTAGCAGTGAAGGAGGAAGTGAAAAAAAAGTTGTATCAGGATTTTGTCCTTGACCAGTGGGGCCCCAGATGTAAATTTTACCACTTGACTGTCTCTGGGCTGTTTGTTTATTTTAAGACCCTCCTGCTTCACTTCCAGTGACATGATTGACAGGAAAGGAGAAAGAGGGATGGGATGATGTGACCTATGTTGCATAAGACTTCAAAAACATGCACAAGGATTCCTCTGATTGTTGGAGCGATAAGTTTATCTAAAAGATTATGGATTAACTGAACTGGCTGAGGTATAATTTCTATGTGATTAGCCTGATTTCAAGTGTTGGCTTAGTGTGTGGTTCCCACTTGATTGCAAAATTACAGACATGGCAAAAATATATTGACATTTTTTTGTCACACTGTTATGTTTTCCTGCACTGAATATCAATACAAATCCTTTCAGTACATTACTTCCATGTCATCACTATGCCAGGCAAGACATGGGTTAGTCTCTGCGGCGGCTTGAGTTGTCAACACAAGTTCAAAGGTCAGGGAGAGTGTTGCCAGCTCCCCTGCCTGTCTCATAGGGTGATTGGCGCTTGGCGTCTGGTGACAGGTGACAGGTCAAGATAATCAATGACACAAAGAGCGAGGAAGTCAGAACACGACCAAAATAAAGCAGTTTAATGAAATGATCAGAGGGTTTGCAGGAGCACCGACAGCCAGTTGTGCATGGAAATTAAAACAATCTAAATTAAAATCTGTCCTGTTATTCCACTCGGTAATGGAGCAATTTCATTCCTCGGCACAGTTGAAGTGTAATTTTATTCTTTCCCGTGATGGTAATGTCCTGGAATGAACTGCAGCACATCCACAAATATGTTCGGAAAAGGAAATTAATGAGGATAAAACAATGCCAATGTGAGCACAGTTTAGCATTTTAGTCTGGAGAAATGATTACTTTTAACTAAATATGTGCATAAACATGATGGCTGCTAACGGTCCAATATGCTTGCTTGATGCGTTGGACAACGGATTGTGGATGTGACAGAGCCATGGAAGGAACTCATAAAGAGCTGGCAGACAAGGTCCACTATAAATTTTAATGGCATGGTCACAGCCACAAATATGTCTGTCAAACTAGCAGGGGTAGTTTTAGTTTTTGTTTTAGAGGCTGATGCAGGTAAGTAAAAAGGTGGAAATAAGATGGCTTTTTTCGTTCAATCAGTGACTCTTTAAATGGGTGACTTTCAAGTGAGTGTATGTGAGCCTGTTTTTTAATAAGCTTAAAGACTGGGAATGACTGGATCTAAAGTCCGTTACGCACATAGACGATTTGGGAGAGTTGTTTTCATACAAGTGGGCATTCTGTGTTCGTTCACATATACAGTATATGAACACAAAACAACCATGCCAAGCCTGCCTGAATAGAAGGTGGTCTTAGCTAGTTTCCAGTTGACCCCTGAAGTGGTTCGTTTGCAGTGAGGATGCAGGAACCCACACAAACAGGGTGACATGTTAAGTCAACGCACCATTAGCAGTAGTAGCTGTTATAATTGCAAGACAGCTACCAGGCAACGAGGCTGATGGCAAAGTTCTACTTAGTAATAACATTTAGATCCCACTGTTATTTTCTGAAGGCAAGTGTAACATACCATGAAAATAGCAACAGGCAAACACTACAGAGGATCATTAATGGACACAGCAGCATCAACTGATTAAAAAACTTTCCCAGACTGTAGTCAAACTCGTTTGAGCAGGAGAAATTCTTCTTTTTGTAGCAGCTTTCTACTTTCCCTTGTCACTGACTGTTTTTCTGTGGACACTTCTACATGTGTAATGAGTTCCCATGCTATCTGGTGTCCTCTGTGTCCTGCTGTAGGCACCCTTGAGCATTGAAAGCCTTTCTCTTCGTACACAGAGTTCTTCTACATTTATTTTGTAAGGCTTGTCTATTATTATGCTCACCTGTGTGATGTTACATGGGACATTTATTGTACGCTTTTATCATTATTATATTACTTTTCTGTAGTAGTGTAAACCTGTTTCCTCCTTCATATAATGTAGAGCTTGACTTGTAGCCAAAACAACGCTGGCTGACTCAGAATGACACTGGTGCGACTCAACCTCCACTAGGCCCTTTTTAAAATACTGCAGTGTGAACATGAAACAGACCAAGGGAAATATACAAATTTGGAGCCTTTTTTCCATCTGAATCAGAAGGAAAGCAACCAAGCTGTAGGTGTGAAAATAATCCAAGTATTTACTTGGGATGGGGATTGATAAGTTTTTATTGATACCAGTGCCACTAACAATTCTAATTATTGATCCAATTCTTTGACCATTTCTACCAATGCCTGCCGATTTTCTGTGTGGGCAAAAGTCGGCCTTACGGTAGGTTTTCAGAGGCTGAATATCCAATACAAGACACTCCTGATATTCAATGCCATGCTGCATGGTTGAATGCCTCTGTAAGTTGCTGGCGTTTCAACTTACTAAAAGTTGTGCAGTAAGGGTCTTTTTACTTTAGTTGAAAATGAAGCCAAAGTTTTGACCACTTCTGACACCTATCTGCCATGTTTTTTTTTTACTTCTTTGTAATAATTTCTGCTGCCTCTGGTGAGAGAAGAGCATCTTTCATTTGCAAAAAATGCAGAACAAAGTGTAAGGAATTAATAAACAAAAACACTGATTAAAATGATTCCTTGAGAGAGTTGTTATTGATTCTCAACTGAAATTGGTTTTCTGATTCCCATCACTATTATTTGCCTCTACAATGATAGACTCTGCCTTGTGCAATTGAGACCGACAGAGAAGAGTAAAAAGGCTTCTTAACACCTCTTTCTTAAAGACCTCTTTGGATCCATTTGTTCATCCCTCGTGGTTGTTTTTGTGAAAAAGTGGGTTTCGCTTTTGAACTGTGTGGTGACCAGGGTTGGCAGCATACATCATCTGGCTCCAGATATCAGCCCATTGTACCATTTAACTACATCAGCTGTTGCTGGTTCCAACCTTAGGAGAGGACTCTTCATCAATATTTTACACAAAATGTGCAGTTATGATATTTTGGACTTTGTGTCAGGACTTGGACCATAACTTGTCAACAGTTTCACCAAGGTTATAACTTTAAGCTGACAACTCAGCAGAAATATCCCCCCTGCCTAAAGGATATATTGATTAGAACTGAGGTCGCAGGTCAAGGTTTAAGGTTATCAAGCCTTATGTTTACAGTGTTTACCCTTTGCTTTTGGACCTGATATCTCAAGGATGCTCTGAGAGATTTTGGCCAAACTTTGCACAAATGTCCCCTAGGACTGGACATATAGATTTTGGCTGTCAAAGGTCACTACATAGTCTCCCCACACTTGTGAATGTGTTAGCTCTTGGAAGGTTTTTTTTTTTTTTTTTTAACTTTGAGCAAATTAGCCCTTTGAAGAAGTTCAATCTGGGCTTCAAAGACCATTGCCTCTCTGCCTTATATTCATTTCTTGTTCTTAAGATTTCCTATCACCCTTCTGAAAACCAGTCTAGCCTGTTAGCACTGTGACAAAGATGCATGTTACCATGAGCACATATAGAGAGAAACTCAATCAACCATAGTCAATTGACACACAAAAAAAAAGGATCCAGCTTCAGATGATCTTCTAATTGGCTGTATATCCAGGAGGCTTCCTCCATAACAGGCTATATTCCTGCTGCTGTCGTCACTGCTCTGGTCTGTAGCATGGGGGGGCTGAGGAATCCATTTGAATCTGAATACGGGAGTCTGGGGAGCATCATTTTTTGCTCTGCTGCATCGAGTTATCATGGAGTGGGTAATTCAGCCAAGTGGAAAGCGTTCTATTGGGAGGCAGACAAAAAGCGTGCCAACATGCCAAGCTCCTACTCATACCCCAACCTTAGAAGCAACATCGAGACAAGATTATAGATGATTAGAGCAGAAGCAACACTGGAAACCCTCTAAAATGAATGCATGGGCGATATAGGGATATCTGATTTTTGTTATCTATTGAATATCGATTCAATCATATTCCAATGTAAAGTTTCCTATTTCTGTGTGTGCAATATTGTGTTTCTACAAGGCAGTGTGTGTGTAGGTGTGTGTGTGCACATGTATGACTGGTCTGCGTAGATAGCATGCTCACAGGCTCTGTTATAGAGAGTGACATGAAGTGTGGGTGGATTCACAATTCGGACCATATCTGTTCCTCAGGCTCTGATGTGCATGGTGGGGGCTGGGGCTGAAATTACTGAAAGAGCCCACTCCACATTTTTCCGTGCTCCCTCTGGGGCTTCCACAGTAGTAGAAAAGTTCTCTCAGTGCCGTGGTGTGCTGCAGAAGGATAGAGTTAAGGCTCCAAGCGACTGTAAAGGAGTAAAGTGCAAGCCTGACACTGTGGCGCTATCGCAGCTGTGGCTGGGCGTGAATAATCAGCGTTGAGATGTTGCTGCTATCCAGGCCAGTAAGCAGCAGGCAGACAGAACTTGGATGGATGGCAACTATGCAGGGACCTCCTGGAGATCTGTTTATTGAAAGGGAAAGGAATTGTGTTTAAGTGTAGGGCCTAAGATTGTTTTGTTGCTGCAGCAAAGCCTGACAACTTAAAGCTACTCTTTTATTTTGACCTTTTCTCATAGCTTACTGTAAGGTGCTTGTGCTTTGCTTCAGTTTTTCTATTTATGCAGTTTTATATACCACCAAGAGAGGAATATTGCACATGCCAAGTAAATCTGCTCACTTTATTTGACAGCTGCAGTCGCTGCTTTTGTTTCACATAAAAATGTCATGTTTAAAATATTTCTGTATGGAATCACTACTACTGATATATAACCCGTAAATAAACATGTAAGAAACAAGCTCTTAATCTTTAACAAGCTTTCATACAAAGGAAAAGCTGTTTTTGAATCAGAGCTACATATTTCAGTGTTTTTCCTGCACTCAGAATTTCCCCACCTCCTATTAAAACACCACCAGCAGCCCTGATGAGAAAGAAAAATTTTTCTAGTTTCTAGTGCTTAGTGTTTAATTGAGTTTCAACAATGACCACAATTTTAGCCCCCCAAAATAAAACTGGATAATTGCCATGCAGGGATCATTGAACTGCACCCAATGTTTTGGTCTCTCAGGTGTGGCAGAAGAAGTGAACCCCTCCCTCCTCTTACACAGCCTTGACCACTCTGCAGTATTGAGCTTCAGAACACCGGATAACCACACTCCTGTTTTTGGTGAACGACAAAGGCCTCGTTTACACAACAATGAGTATTTGTGAGGCAGTATTTGTTGTGTTGGCGCCTTCCATTTACACAAGAACGGTGCCCGGAGTGCCTGAATCCACAAACTTTTGAATCCATGGTCCAGAGTGAAAAGTTTTGAAAATGCTTCCATTTTTATCTCTTTGTAAACAGGAATCAGCATTGTCAGGGAAAACAGTGATGCATGCTTCATGCCCAGTACTCTTTCAGATAAAGGTTGTGCGTGCACCTAGGAACAACAACAGCTACCGGGCAACATGTGTGCTGCTAACTGTGCTCAATTTGTTGTGGCTCCTACAACAAAATGTGGATTTGCTGCGGCAGTACTCTGACCAGCGGAGACACATTGTTATAGTGCATGTCGTAACACCGCTGTTTCAATACAAACATTGCCAAGTACTGGCCTGGCATGCACGCTACCCTGTTTTCAGTCGTTCTCGTGGATTTGTGTGAACGTGCATCATTTTTACATCGTCTCCATGTGAAGTACTGTTGGAAAATGCAAAGGTAAACCCCTTCCGTTTGTGGTGATAAGGTTGTTGTGAAATGAGGCCAAAATGTCAACAATTCAGTTTTTAAGTCATGAATGAAACAGTGTAGAGTTCACTTTAAGAGAAGGAAACCCAGCATGTTTCCTTCAGGAGCTTTTAAAGTTTATATCTCTTAAGGTGCGTTCACACCGAACGCGACTTCGTGACCATATACGTGTCGCCCACTGAAGTCGCGTCGTGTGTCCATAAATACCTCATTTTGGTTACCGTCACGCGTCACCGTTGCTAAGTGACGTCACGCCCGCTCGAGTTTCACCACGATCATATCATATATCATATAATAGGATGTATAAGCTGACATTATCCCAACTGTATCCTTTTCACTCATCTACTAACCACAAAACACTGCAGCTGATGGCCCTGCAGCAGCATCGTCTGAGTTCTCTGCGGTCCGTCTAGGCGGAACTGATGTACTCACTAACCAATGTTTCCCACTAGGACATGGACTCTGTAAGCCGGAATAATAACAGTCTGTCACAGGTACCATCACTCAACCACACATCGCTGATTGGCTGTTGACGCACAGCCACACACAACATCGCCTGAAAAGATCAACTTTTTCAACTTTAGCGATGGAGCGACGAGCAACCAGGTTGCCTTGATTGTGGCCGTCGGGTCGCGAGAGGGTTAACCCCGCCCCATCGCGGCTGTACAGTGACTTCACATGGAGAGTGGTGGGCGAGGTCCCTGAGGTTGCAAAGTCACGTTTGGTGTGTAGGGGGCTTTATGTGCTTTTTGATATGTCCTGAGCCTGCATGAAAAGCACTGTAAACCTGCAGGTGGCATTTCAAAGTAAAGGTCCAGTCTGCTTTATCAAATTTTGAGAACAACCATGTTAAAACCCTGTCTAAAAACCCTCATAAGGGCTTAATCCACTTCAGTGCAGGCATGACAACATCTTAAATAAAGAATATGCCCTTTTTAAGAATTTAATGCACAGCAGTGGATGATTTTCAAGACAACATGATTTATTTTTCATTGAGCACTGATATTTAAAAATCAGTGACCCATTGTTTTTGATTATCGTTACTGGGCCTGCCATAATCATTATGGCAGCAATGATGACGCAATATCCAGAGAGTCCACGGAGTGTCTGTTTATGTGTACATGGCCATATATTATGGCCTTTGGACCATTAGTGGCCTGAAAATATAAAGAAAACTTGAACTTACAAAAGAAAAAAATAGCATCACTAACTTGCACTACTCTCCCTTAAACTTGATTTATAATGAAGAACTGTTACTTAAAATATGTCATAGCATTTTAACTCATACACATGTGCAAGGTGGGAGACCCTCCGTCAGCACTGATCCTGTGATTTTGCCTGCAGGCTTAATCCAAAGCAACAGATAGGGATTTGGCTCAGGAATGCTTTATGGACTTAATTTTCTCTTTCTCCATACATAACACCAGGGCACATTTTGTGTCATGGATTACACATGTGCTCAGATTGTGGTCTAACATGAATCTCCATATTGTGCTGTGTGAAATTTAATCGCCCTTAGTGTCATTGAGAATAATGGAGGCTGGATATATGCATTGACATGGAACTAGGAGAGTGTTATGTGTCTACCACTTATGAATATTCTTATTTATGCTTCATTTAGTCTGTTAGCCAATGTCCATGGTAACAACCCATTTCTGCCGTGTGAACTGACTCCAAAGGTCCTTAGCAGTGGCATATGTTTCCCCAAATTAAGAGCCTGTTAGAGTATGTGAATTGGCTGTGCTCCCTATGACTCCCCAGATGGATGAAGATTTCCCCAAGGACAGGAAGTTAAACCATCTCCCCAGCCCCTGTACCTCCTTCTGTCCTCTAAGGGTCCTTCTGTCTATTACAGATATCTTGGGCTCACTTTGTGACCTTGAGAGGATATCTCCAGCCGCAATTTTACACATATAATATTCCCTTCTATCCATCCTTGAAAGGCAATGGCTAAACCTGGGGGAATTTGACATTTCACCCTAATCAGAGGACCACACTTTAAATGTGAAAATGTGTCTTTGGAGGCGCATTTAGCTCAGCAGTTGGATCATTTCATCCCCTAAGTTAGAAAACACATTTTGTCTCTCAACAGGGACTTACAAGAAATAAGATTTTCAAGACGTGGTGTTGAATATGTGGTTGATGAATTCACAGCTTTGCCTCTGGCGCTTGGGTTGATCTTTTCTGGCTGTTAAGGCTGCCTGAATATGTGAAAATAGCCCCAGAAGTCAGGGTTATATAGCAATTAAAAACAAAGCATTTGTTCCCTATAGTCTTATATTTAACTCCAGGAGGTAAAACCCTGATATATATATTTGCCTCAGGCCTGTGGGAGGCAATTAGACATCTACTCCTGCTTTAGATTCATGGTCATTCACTCACAGCTGATTTATAGATGTATACAAACAGACGGCGTAAATCTTGATTAGTAAACAGCCTGTGTGGCGACAGCAGCTAAAACCTCCTGGTGTGAATGGTGGATGGCAGTGCTCCTCTGGTCATTTCTCTTAAGGTCTGGCAGCACTATGGCTGCCACTGGCTACGACTCCGTAAATCCACTGTGGATGAGGGATGAATGCTGATCAATTAAAGTACTGCATTAAAAGGAGCCTGTTCCAGGAAGATGGCTGCCATGGCTTTCTGGCTCAGATTTCAACCCTCTGTGTGAGTTTTGTTGCTGAATAATATTTGTTAACCTTTACCTCAGGGTCCATATTACTTTATTTGACAGTTCATACATACTGATATATGATTCTTACATGCTGTACCAGGAAGGTGTCATGAATGACTCTGGAAAATGTACAATATAATCACAGAATTGTTCAATGTGAGCTTTGAGCTGATACGAATAAATGGTTAATTTGAGGGGAAAAACTTAAACAATTAAACTTATGCTTGAAGGGTTTATTTTAGTTTTTTGAAGCTGGGTTACTTGAGGCCTATGACACTAGTAAATATGAGTGCCAACAAAGCAACTTGTGAGCTTTGTTCCTAACAGGAGATATCCAGGGGCAGACGGTCAATATATAGCAGTCAATGGTGCCACCAAAATCCTCAGAATTGACCCACTTTTAGGTTAAACTGGAATATAAACAACACTGGTCCAAGTGGACGCTACAGTAAGGTTCTTTAAAGGGTTTCACTTTTCACAACACAAGCCTCTGTGTTTAAATCTTCTGAGTGTTGCGATGAATGGGGTGATGTATCCCTCCGCCATCAGCTTGTCAGGTCACAAACTCTAACTTCACTCTTTTCTCTTCTTCTTCTCTTCCGTCTTTACAAAAAAAAAACCCAATAATATTCAGGCATCTTTTACATGGGTCAACTCCCATGAATAATATGATATTGGAATGAGGCCCTTTTAAGCATTTATTGGAGGAAATTTGTTTCATTTCTGCATTTTTCTGTACCAAATAATTATATAATAAGGTTGTAGAGCAAGGACAATTTATAATCTGCAGTTTTGGATCGTTGTTTTACAGAAGTTTAGTTTGAGAAACAGTGTGAAGCTGGTTTGGGATAGAGTCTAATTTGATATTTTTTTTATGGGGACCAACATTTCTGGCAGCACCTCTAACCTGGATCCTTCAAAATATATTGATTGAATACATCTTCTTACTCTCTCAGTATCTCATTACCGTATTTTTTTTTCAGTTTTGTTTAATTTTTGAATTTTGATCTTAAAAAAAATATTTCTCTAAAAGGTAAGTGGACTTGAGCTTTTGAAGCCCTTTAACCTTCTTTCTAACCACTCAAAGCAATTTCTCACCACAGGTCACGTCTGCCCATTCATAACCATTCACACTTTCATTCAATCACTGATGGTTGAAGTTTCTGTGTAAGTTGCGCATAAGATTTTGCTTTCACATTCATGCACTTTTATAGCCATGTATACATCACTGATGCAACAGTGAGAACAACTTAGGGTTAAGTGTTATGCTCGAGGACATATCGACATGTGACAGCTGGGGCTGGGCTTGAAATTGTAACCTAACAAATGTCAATAGAGCACAAGACTGCACTACTGATGCCCCAACCAGTTCTTTACCAAAACATTGATGCTCAGTATCTCCAAACTTCCCTTGATTCAGTCAGAACCTCAAAATTCCAAGGGGACTTGACGATAAACAGAGGAGATGACCATTTGACACTAAATGATGGATTCTTTATGAGAGAGCTGGCGTTCCATTTTGGAAGGTTAGAGGAAATTATGTTTACCACTGAAATGATTCAATTTGACATTTCTCGTCTATTAAAATCTTCAGTCAGGGGTCAACGCAATGTTATGTCAAGATTCATGCTTCAGCAGCATATACAACAACATGGTCTTGAGTGCATCTGCATCTACAAACAGCCTCATTTAAGGGAACATCAGTGTTTAGGAACTCCACAAGCAACTTGGCGCTTTCTTCATCAGTGATGGGAGGACTTTGATTGAAGCTGCTGGACAATGAGAGCTAATTACAAGGTTCATAGGGTGATCAGGACGGATCTGGGGTGATGAGGATAGGATGCTTGACTCGGACCCCTGGGCCCTGATGAAGGAGCCTCCATGTGATGGAGCATGTGGCTGATGGTGTTAAAAGGAGGGAGGAACTCAGCGGGAGAGGGGGATTGTTTTGAACTGCAGCAGTAATTAACGGCACATCTCAGAGCTTGTCTAATCAAACCCGCCCCCCCATTCCTACTCCGTCCCCCTGTCTCCCTCATGATGTCTTCCGCTCTGTCTCATTTAGTAATTTGCTTAAGGTCCACCTTTATCTTTCCACTTTTTACTTCTTAAGTGGCAGGGCCCACATGAGGAAATACCATGCAACCATTTTAATTAACAGCAGTCAATTTACATGTATCTGGACTTTTTGACATGAAATTAAATTACATCCCAGCAGATAGTGTATGTTTTAACGTCTCGCAAATCCCCACAAACACCCAGTGTTGAGATAAGTATTAATTATTTTCTCATTTCCCTTAGTATCATGTTCAAGATTTCATGCAGTCAAGACTCTGGAAGTAAAAAGTTGGTTATTTTTGTGAGCTGCCAATCCAAAGTTTCAGTCACTTTCATGTCTTAGATCAACATCATGATCTCTTGCTGTAAAATAAAAATGGGCGACTGTGAGACAAAACATTTGAGTCTTAAATGAAGCACAAGCACTTCTAATTTGAAAGAGTGTTCAGTTAAGGGAACATAAAATCATCCCTTTTTTTCTGATAAAAAGGACACTCTCAGTGTTAAGTTAAAATACATGTCAAATAGACTCCTCAAAACAAGTTTGGAAATGTTATTTCAGTGGATATATCTCCATTTTAATAATACCTATTGGTATTGTACTCAAAAATGTAGGAGAGCCTGTTTAGTCACTTTCACAACAAAAGCTCAACTTGTGAGGATCATGCATTTGTGGAATGAGTATCACAGCTAAATGTGTGCACAGCACCCCCCCTAAAAATGTGCCAAAATCTCCTCTTTCCCTGGAGGACAGTCCACAGTTCTTCAGTGAAGCGAGGGTAAGGAGCTGAGCATTGTCTTCCTGGAACACCCACTTTGCGATCTGTCTTTGACTTCACCAGTTTCAAATGAATTGGGTCCCAAATTTGGAAATGGTAACAGGGCTGACACCAAGTAATGCTGCCACTTTGCATACTAGAACACCAGCTTCCAGTTGTCGATGATTTTGACACAATTTTTAGTGAGGTGATACCTGCATGTTTATCTGTTCTGCTCATTCCATGAATGTATGTTTCTTACAAGTTAAGTTGTACCTCATTGTAAAGGTGACCAATTAGGCTTTCCAACAAAAACAATATCAATTGGTTTATTATTAAAGGGGAGAATAATCCACTGAAATAATTTCCAAACCTTTTTTGCGAAGCACAGATACATTAGTAGGATAAATTTAAGGTAAATCTGAAACAAAACCCAACAATGTCCCAATAACAATGTTTGAAATCCTTACAAAGGCTCATCTGCTTCATCTGTAGACCATACCAAATATACTGCTTAGGCCTCGTGCAGTTCACAATGAAGTGGTATTTTTCCTGAGGATCAGATTGGCAGTAGCAGCTTTTTCTCAGCTGAACTGTAACAGACAGATTTAGAGGTAGCTTAAAGCCAGTGGCAGCTTCTTCTGACTGCACCAAAAGGTTTATAAGCAGGGCCGTAACACCATGAAATTTTGCTTGACCACGTTAAAAAAAAGTTGTTTGTAGCTTACTGCAGTAAATTCCAGGCACATAGTTTGGGATGAAGATAATATTGCACTTCATTGTGCAGCACATTTTTTTTTTTAATTTTTGCTGCCAAATTCTATTGATATGAAACATTTGAAGTCATTTCAAGATATCCCCCTAAAATATGTCCTCCACTATGTACACAGTCAAACTTATTTCTTTCTCAGAATTCAGCAGGTTAATCAATCTTTAGTCTAGAAAATCATCAGCAAATGATATGATGACTTTACTGTCCACACAATGCAACAAGCTCTGACATATGATGCAGTGATTAAGAATACATGTACTTTTTACATAATAGCCTTTAGCAAAAATTTGGCTGCAGCAGCCCACCACTTACTTTTGTAATGTTGTGGCTTAAACAAGAGGATAATCTCTGTGTCAGCCTGAATACATGCCAGGATGAATATTTACATTCTAAGTTCCCTCTTTGAGCAGACAGGGTTTAACAAAGATTAGACAAAAGCAGATAAACACTCGACATCTTCGGCACCTTTTTTAAATGCAGGCTTCTCAGTTCACAGACAAAACAAATTATAATTTTGAGCTTTCAATTCTTTATTTCTTCTCATCATGTATAACTTGACTGCGACTTTATTTTCATAACAGCATCAATAATCATAACATAATACATTTGGGAGAAAAGCTTTTGTCGAGCAGCTATTCATTAATTCCACATTGTGCTTATGCTGTTTTTGTTCTCTGTGCTAAGCAGCAGCTTAACCGCTCATGGCTGAGTAGATCCACGGCTCCCTTTATAATTCATAGCATTTTCTGAGTGTGCTCAGTGCTTTTTTTTTTTTAAGCCAAATATGTGCGATAGCTCTACTTCTTATTCCCTGGCATCATTTGAAAGGTATCTGTTTAAACTTTATTTGCAAAAACAAAGGAAAGTATTAATAAGAACAGGGACAGTAAAACATAATCAAACACGGAGAGATTTTGAACTATAAGATTGCTACCTGGCTGACCCTAATTGTGTCACAAGGCTTGAACAGCATTTGCAATCAAGGGTGCGCAGATCTGTTTTAGAACTGCCAAGGACAGCACATGAGATGATTGTTAAATCTAAACCAATTTAGGAAATGTGGGACAGACATCAGGATAGTTTAAGCTGATTTCAAACATTCAAATCCTCCGTACGCACACACCTGATTTGGCTAGTCCATGAGACCACACGCCTGCTGTTTGTGGAAATGGTCCCTTTGTTGTGATTCCCCAAACATGAGATCTTTTAGACACTTGCTTGATCAAATATGACTTCAGCAGAGAAACAAATATGGAAGACTGCCAGGCTGTTCTGGCTTAGATCCTGTTTTCAGCTACAAGAAAAAAAAGAAAAGAGGACTGGGGGTGAAATCAGGCCCCAAAATCTGACTGAAATCAGACAGCCTTGAATAATTTGAGAACTAAACTATGAAATATTCATACAGTTGCACATGTGTTAAGGGCAGTCTTTCTCAAAAAGGGGAATGCAACTCTTTGGGGGAAGTAGCAACATAGAAAAGGGGCTGCAGTTACCTGAGGTGTTGATCCTAAATCTGCGACTTTGACTGGCTGTTTGCCCTGTTAAAGGATTGTTGAAAATGTCAATGTCTTCTGTGCTGGAGCAGGCTGCAAATAGCTTTCACTGTTTTTCAGTGGTCCAGATTCACTTTCGCCAGATCTTAAAGCTGGGACTTTTGACATTTACCTTCTGCTGGACCTTCAAAGATATGACCCTTGAAGAAATGTTAGCGCTCTATTGTTTAAGGTATTGACATTTAAATCATAATAAAAGGTTGTGTTTAAAGTTGATATAATAAGTAGACAGGAAAAGGGTAATAACACACAAATGTTCATTGGGAAATTAACCCTTTCAGTTTTGATTGGACCTGGCCCAGGGGGTCATGAAGAGGTATCTTCCCCCAAAGGAAGCCAGGACAGGATAGAAAAAAACAGAAAAAAGGGAATCTTTTTTGGAACGATAAGTGTTTTACTCTGACAAATAGCAACAAGACAAACAAGTGCATAAGTCAAAGTTAAAAACTTCAGCTGCAAATCCCCTGGTTTACCTGAAGCTTCTTAGTGCGCATTCACACCAGGCACTCCTGTACCCAGCTCAGAGGGTCCAGTTTGTTTGATTGGTGTGGATGTTAAGTGTCATGCTTTTGTTTTGTTTTTTTTAACCAGTTCTTGCTGGGGTAGTGTGAGTGCAGGTGAGCGTGAGATGGGAAGGGGAGGGGCATGTGACTGGCCTTTGTGTGAGTGCCCCCTAAGTGGGTTTTATCCAAATGGTTATGCCACTGATAAAGGCTGTTTTACCATTTGATATAAGCAGGAAATTGCTAGGGTAATCATGCAACAAGGAGCCTTACCCCTAATTTGGTGGATGGACTTGAGCTACTACAGCACTTTTCTAGTCTCTTTTGACGACTCAAAGCTGTTTTACACTGCAGGTCACATTTACCCATTCACACCCATTTGCTCTCTAATTCACTCACTGATGGTTCTCAGTGTCTATGAAGGTTGTCCATCAGTATCAACTAACACATTCAAGCCCTTTCATACCCATTTACATGCCTCTAATGCAGCAGTGGGAGCAACCTGTGGATAAGTGTCATGCCCAAGGACACATTGTCATGTGACAGCCAGGGTTGGGCTCAAATCTGCTACTTTTCAAACTACCAACTGAGCCATCGACGCCCCTATTCTTCCAGCTTTGTGCTGGTTCAGCAAGGGTGTCAACTCATTGTCAATCTCCACCAAGCAGATTGACAGGATAAAATTCACCCAGAGTTTCCGGGCCTTTTCAAAATACAGCAGAAATAGTGGATATCAACACCTACAGCATATCAGCGTCCGACAGAAAATATAACTTTTTGTCTTCATGTTGCTCTCCTTTGATTTCGTAAACTCACAGTTACCTCCCTCGTGATCTTGAGATCCCACGTTTCAAGCCTCCAGGGCTGCGCTCTGCTGCAAAGGGCTTTAAATATGCTTCCTGTGGGCGAGGATACGTGCTGTCGGACAGGGTAAAGTTGTTGCATGGACAGTCCGTGGACTATGTGGAAATCCAAGTTAGTGCAGAGGTGCAGGATTACATCTGGTGAGAGGTAAACATAAAAGATACCAAAGCAGTATTAAATGGAGTTTATCATCAAAAGAAAAAAGATGCCTGGAGCCCCGCTATTAAGCAAATATTAAGCAAATTGTAGTTAGGGAGATCATGCATACACCTAAGTATTGAACATATTAAATTCCGTCCACGACATAGTGGATTTTTTTTTTTTTTTTTTGGTTAATTGGCACATAACTTTTGAAATGATTTATAAGCTGAGGAAGAACTGATATGATACCGGTAGTTTGCACTTTTCTTTTAATTATACCTTTTCAAACTGTGTGATTAGAGTTGGAACCTTTTGTTACATTGTTACTAAGATGTTTCACTCTCCTTTGGGCATGTCCAGCAATTATGTTGGTCTTTGTTAATTAAATGTAATATATTTCTTGATTAGGTTTGACTGCTTTAAGTTAATTGGAGGGGGGGCTTGCATTGCTTATTGCATAGAGCCCTCTCTTGTTCACAGGACCATAACTTGCAGCACTTCTCTATTTGACTCTCACAGCTTTAAGTGCTGTTTCCCAGCTGAGGCTGTTCTCTGGGAGTAAGCTCCCCAAATCCACAGTCATCCTCTTGCTCAACAGCAAACAGAGGAGGGACTCGGTTAGCTTTTTGCAGCAATAGAGTCAAGTATTTCCCTCAGGAGTTGACAAAGAACTAAACTAAGCTCAAACGCGAGTCTGAATCAGTTATTGTGTTGTTCTGTACCTGCTGGATGTGAAAATAAGCAATTGTTTGCTAACAAGCTTGCCCACATTAACTTAAGAGGTGTTGATGTCCTAATTTAGTGTTCACAGCCTGTTTGTGCTTTCCCTAAGGGGCTCACAATTCATTATTGCAAGTTTAAGGAGAGAAGCACACAAATAGGACGACAGTTTCAGTCTGGTGGCGGACTTTTGTAGCATATGTTTCCGTTGTCCTTCTTTGACTTACATTCTCTGCTATAACACTCGAGATAGCTTTGGCATATCACCACAGATATGGAACTCCCTTCTGGTGGGCCAGAGAGACCTCCCTCTGCCGTGGAGAAGTCATTAATTTTATTTCATTTTTTGAATGGTAGCAAGTTGTTGTTCAGTCAAACAAACTACCTGTTGAGGAGACCATCCTAGGTTATAATTCTTCAGAACAAAGCTGTCAAGTCTCCCATTTTGGCTGTGAAACTACTTTTTTTTACCCCTCTTTCCTGCCATCCTCCCGTACTAGTATTCTCTTGTAAATCTCCCGTATTACAATGTAATAATAATAATAATAATAATAATAATAATAAAACATTCCTCTGCCTCTCCGAACTGAACTCTGTCACTAGCCCTGCGAGAATGGGGCAGTAATGCACCAAAGTGATGGATGCCAACCGCCATAAAACTGGAGAAGAAGAAAAAGCCTCTTGCACCTTGCAGTAGCCTGGGTGGCAGTTGTCACAAGGTTACTGAGCTTGGTTGGAGTGGTGGGATGGCTTGTAGCGGGCGCGGGAAAATTTCCCTTATTTTCAGATCCAAAACTTGACAGGTATGCTTCAGAATCTTACTTAAGACAAAAATAGATGAAGAGCAGATATACGCTGTTAGACCTTTAATGCTACCATCAGATATTGTCTTAACTTGAGGCTGATATTGCTGTCCTTCATGAAAGTCATGCCCCTGAAAACTTTTTAAAAAGTTTCAATGATACTGAAATGATTATAAAATAGCTAATTACCTATTGTTGGCTCAATTGACTCCATTTGCACTTAACCATTCTCTGTGATAAAGAGTTTTTGCTCTATGGAGTTCAAACAGCAGTATTTTGACACATACAAATTAAAAGATCATAGTAAGAATAAAAAAAAATATATATATATTTATAATTTTTTAGACTTTCATCCTGGTGGCTGCGTGTGGAAAGGTCAGTGGCTGAATTATAGATGGGCCTCGAGAGCCTTGTCCTACTTGCTTCACAAGTTAGACTGTCCTTGCTCATTTTTTTAACAGTTACATTTTGTTTTCACACATTTCTTTCATGAATGAATTTCTGTGTACTTTATTATTTCTGCTGTCATGTATAGTATGACCAGTCAGATGAGGGAATTCTGCTTAGGCCTATTAAAGCAAGCTTATCTGCCCATCCTGTCAGCAACAGATGATGGATCTCTTGGGCCAAAGTAGATGTAAAGAAAATAAACACAACTTCCATCCCGGTTAAAAGAAAAAAAAAAAAAAAAAAAAAAAAAAGGAAATTATATGAGCTTTCATGATCCCCGGTGACAAACACGACCTCCGTTGTGGATAATGTCTACTTTCATAATTGGTTAATATTTCTTAGGTAGTCCAAAAAAAAAAAAAAAAACATTTTTAAATGTAAGACTGACAGAAGGTATTTTTAAATGTCTCTGTCTAATCTGATTACCTTTAATTAACTTTAGAGCATAAAATGCTGTTTCTGTTGACATAGTGCAATATGTCCTCTCTCGTCCATTAAAAACTCAGCGTGGCTCACACATTGACACTCGGTTGTCTTTCACATTCTGCTATCAAAACAAATGACAACGATGTATATTGTGAATAACAGATAACTTTATTAATTAAAAATGAACAATAATGATTCAAAAAGTGATTTGTGGATCTTAAAAGGTTATCCTCAAAAAAATTCAATTCAACAGAAAAAAATTAAGTTAGGACAAATTTATGGTCCGGACATCGATAAATGTGTCACTATCATGATTTGTTATATTAGTCCCTTTGTCTCTGCCCACCTCTCTATCCAATAACAAGACTTTGTGGATGGCTGGTCATAAGTCTGGCTCTGCTCAAGGTTTCCTGCAACTAAACAGAAGGTTATTTCTTGCCACTGCAAATTGTAGCAAAAAGCTGTACTCATGGTGGATTCATGCTGGGTTTGAAATAAGAAAAAAGAATGACTATGAAAAGACTTTTTCCAGGATTTAACTTTCTATTGGTAATATTAACACTTTTCATAGAAAAGTCATTTTTAAAATTGATTTAGATGTATCAGTAGCA
The DNA here is from genome assembly GCA_037902135.1 of Cetoscarus ocellatus. Lineage (NCBI taxonomy): Eukaryota > Metazoa > Chordata > Actinopteri > Labriformes > Labridae > Cetoscarus > Cetoscarus ocellatus. The sequence goes on from JBAMNC010001050.1 coordinate 201,255, forward strand.
AAATTCTTAAATTTCAACTTTAAAATTCCAAATTTCTTGGGTAATGTCCCCATAAATGCGACAATAATCATATAAACCCACTCATTATAAATAAATGAGTAGTAGATGGTAAGAAGCTGATAACTCCCATCAGGCCCATGCAGTCAAAGACGAGGGAACACGATGGGAGAGGAAACACTCTCACAGCGTGATGTGCCATGCAATTAATGCACGGAAAACATTATATATTTATTTACAGTCATTAGGATTCAGACCCTGCGGAGCCACATCCTCTCTCTCTCTTTGCCAAGCTCTCTAAGGAGCGTTCATTTTGTTTGGTCTACATAACAAAGAGAAAAATTAAAAGCAGGCGTAGAAGCCCTCAAGCTTAGAGCACACAAAAGCTTTAAGTTTGCTGTGTTGACGGGGAAGCTTAAAGCAAGGAGAGGGAATTCTGAAATGTTTATAGATTTAATTAAATTACAAGACGAGACAAAAAAGCCCAAAGGCAAAGCGCTATAGTGTTTAACAGAAGCTGAATATGGCTATTGTGTGGAGTGAACAATCAGCTGGAATTCCTCTTTGAGCGTGAATACTGCTTTATATTCAACACAATGTGCTGACTTAGAAATGGTATCAGAGGGTTTATTAAGTAACGGCTGCACTGTAGAATAATTCTCAATAGTGTGATCTGGGAAAAGAAACAGCAAGCATAAGAGAAATAGAGAATGTGTGAGTTTGCATATGCAGGAGTTTTTTTTTGTTTTTTTTTTTTAAATTAATGTTCGCATGTGACTGCTACATTCATTTTGTGAATAATTCATGCTGTAGGTGAGCAAACCATTCATCTACATGCCCATACTCCCTTATTTCCCAAGCCAGAGGTGATGAACTGGCATGGAAGACTGCCATCATTATGTCATATCATCAATTAGTCTCATCAATTAATCCAGTGACATAACATGCCCTCTGACTTCACCCAGAGCTCGTTCTCACTGTGCCCTTGCCCGTATGCATCCCCTGTGACAAAAGCCGCAGTATTGCCAAGCCCTGATATTGCCGCTCAGAAGGTCATGTTAAGTAGAAAGGGGCCTTCCGAGTGCTGATGCTTTTTCACATCTTACAGAATATACCCCTCCTCTTCTCACAAATACAACAGGTCTGCTGCGGCCGATGAAATCGTGACCTTTTTTTTCACATGGTGTAAATGTCAGTGAGCATGTGAACTTCCAGCATGAAATGAGTGGAGGTGGTTCAAATGATCAAAATGGAAAACAGCGTGAAGAGATAACCAGAAGCTGAGGTCAGGATTCAAGGTAAGGAAGAGTGCAGCACTCAGCTTTCAAGCAGAGCCAAAGAAAAACATGATTAACTCACATAAATAAGCAGAGGTGCAAATGTGAGCTTCCAGCATGGTGAATGATGGAGTTTAGTGCTAAAAGACTTAGAAGGCTGATCATTCCCCCACTCTGAAAAATCTGCTGTGTCATTGGCCTCTTTAAGGTCCACAGGCAATGTTGATGTTCTTCTACAAACACAGCTAAATCATCAAGAGACCAAATTCTGTACTCAGATGCCTTGAAAAATTTGCTTTGAAACAGGTTGGCCAGTTCAGTGGTTATATGGACCCTTGCTGTGCATGTAAAAAGTACAATGATTTTAGTGGGTGGGGATTTGCTGGTGAAAAAACAAAAGGCACTTTAGCAAGTGCTGGCTAGCTAAATCTTTCTTGGCTTTTTGTGAAAAATAACAAGGACTTTTCTTTTTTTATGCATTTTATTTTGAAAGTTTCGAAAGTTTTTCAGACCACAAAAGACATACAACACACAGGTCACAGCACAAACACAAACCACAAACACTGCCAGTCCATTCGAGATGCGTATCTCAACAAGTCAGTCCAACAAATTGTGAAAGTGTTCTTTAGATGCCAGGAATAGTCCATGAGATGAGAACCAAAGTGTTCAGGGAGGTCCAGAGGGTAATGTCCCAGAGTCATGAATGTATAACAGTGGCTTAGCAGGAAAACAGGCAGACAAATCAGATACAAAACAAAAGGAAAGCATCCAACCATAAAAAAGGTGTATTACAGAATACTGTAGTTGTGACTAGTTTGATACTATGTCTTTGTCCCTCTTAATATAATCAGTAAAGGGACCCCAGACCCGAAAAAATTTGGTACAACTGTCTGACATTGTGTATCGCAATTCTTCAAGATATAAACAAGAAGCCATGTCATTTAGCCATTGTTTAAAACAAGGTGTAGAGCTAGATTTCCATTACCTCAAGATCACCCTCTTTGCTACAACCATATCAAACGCAAGAGCTTCTTGCAGTGCTTTTGGGAGAGTCATGGAATAAGTAGAGCAGTGTAGTATTGCAAAGATACCATCAGGTTTCAGTGGCTTATTATAAATTACACTGTATAGATGAAAAATGTCATCCCGGAAACCACTGAGCTTGGGACAGTCCCAAAAAAGGTGTGCAAGGGTCCCGTCACTTGCTTTGCACTTGTCACAGGTAGGTGAGACAGTGGGGAAAATCTTATTGAGTTTAGTTTTGGAGTAATGTAAACGATGTATGATTTTATACTGGATAAGCTGAAGCCTTGCATGAATAGAACAAGCTTTAATCCCCTTCAGCGTCATTTCCCATAGCCCATCTGAAATCTCCACACCTGTGTCCTCGATCCAGGCATCTCTAATGTGAAGCGAGGATATATGAGAGGTGAAAAGCGAAACAAACTGAGAAATGAGACCTTTAGACGTAGGACTAGTGGTCATTAAAGTGTAAAACTTGTGCTGGTCAGGTAACTGATCAAGGGGAAGAGACTGCCTTACAAAATTTCTAGTTTGTAGATAATGAAAAAAATGCCCAGCGGGAATCTGGAACATCTCCTGTAGTTGTGCAAAAGATGCAAAGGATTTGTTTACACAGTAATCTTTCACTGCAGACAAACCCTTCACAGCCCAGGAAGCAAATATGGGGTCCATTAAACCTGGTTTAAAAGTAGGATTCTGCCTTAAGGGGGCGTAACAGGACAGCTCGGAGAGCTTCAGAGCACTTTTAATTTGCTTAAGAATTCTGAGTGAGTTAGATAAAATAAAATCAACGTTAAACTGTTTGAGCAAAGTGGTGAGCAGGTTTGATTGCGAGAACAGAGCTGCTGGTAGAGATGCGCCTGTCAACGACATTGCCTTATGGGACTCTATTAAAGGCCAGCTGGGGTCAAGGTTGCATACCTGTCCATCCACAGTTGTAGCACGGTGCCAAAAAATCCATGTTCTGGCATTGCAGGCCCAGTAATAATGGCGCAGAACAGGGAGTCCAAGACCACCTTCAGTTCTGAGTTTCTGCAAATGCGCCTTGGTTATGCGCGATGGCTTGTAGGCCCATATGAAGGGCGTAATGATAGAGTCTACTGTCTTAAAAAAAGAGGGGGTAAGGAAGATAGGCACGTTCTGGAAAAGATAGATAAATTTGGGTAGCACAATCATTCTAATAATATTAATACGTCCTGTCAGAGAGAGGGGGAGGAGTTTCCATTTTTCAATCATACTTTTAAGTTTGACAATAAATTCAATATAATTATGTTTGAAAAGGGGTTTGGGGTTTCTGGTAATGTTAATTCCTAAGTATTTAAAATGATCTGTTGCGAGCTTGAATGGCAGAGCCTTGAGAAAAATGGAGTCTAGGTCACTAGTTGAAGGCATGAAAAGACTTTTATCCCAGTTAATGGCGAACCGAAAGATTGCCCAAATTGCTTTATCAAATCAAGGAGGGGAAATAGGGATGTCTTTACATCTGACAACGTCAAAATAATATCATCCGCATATAAGCCAATGGTACAGTCAGATCTGCCACATCTTATCCCACTAATTTGAGAGCTAGCTCTGATAGCTATCGCCAGTGGCTCAAGAGCTAAGGCGAAAAGCATGGGGGAGAGACAACATCCCTGTCTCGTGCCGCGCCCTAGCACAAACTGGGCAGACCTGTCAAAATTAGTCAGAACAGATGACCTCGGACACGCATATAGCATTTTTAAAAGTGTTAAAAATTTGTCACCAAAGCCAAATTTTTCCAGGGCGGCAAACATGTATCTCCATTCCACTTGATCGAATGCCTGCTGCGCATCCAGAGAAATAACAGCAGCATGGAGCGGTTTAGTGGAGTACATAACATTCAACAGACGGCGGGTGTTAGAGAAGGAGAATCTGTCAGGAATGAACCTCGTTTGATCCGGGTGTATTAAGGTGCCAATGTATTTATTCAGACGATTTGTTAGTGCTTTGGCTATAATCTTTTGGTCGGAATTTAGTAGACTTAGAGGACAATACGAAGCCACATCAGCTTCATCTCTGCCCTTTTTTAGAAGCAGACAGACATGAGCATCATAGAGGGTTTGAGGGAACATACCTTCCTCCAAAGAGCAATTAATCATACGAAGTAGCAAGGGTGCGATGGTGTCAATATGTGCTTTATAAAATTCGATACCAAATCCATCAGGTCCACAGGCTTTGCCATTAGGGAAGGAGCGGATGGCAGTTTTAATTTCATCTAATGTGAAACAGCCATCTAAAGCCTGTCTAGCATCATCATCAAGGGATGGAATTTCCAGCACATTGAGGAAGTTTGCGATCTCAGTGTCAGAAGTATAAAGATGGCTATAAAAATCAAAAAATCTTTTGTTTATGCTTTTGGGATCGGTGATCAGCTGACCACCAGCAGAGTAGATTTTATGTATTGCCCTGTCTGCTTGCACTCCTTTTAACTGTCTAGCAAGAAGCTTATGAGCTTTCTCGCCCAGCTCAAAGTGTGTCTGTTTCAGTCTGCAGATATAATGTCTCACCTGCCCTCCAAGAATCTGACTATACTCATATTCTATTTAAAAAATAGCATTGAGGGTGTCCTCAGATTTTGAATTTCTGTAAGATTCTTCTAAAGCAGATAATTCAGAGTCAATCTCAGAGAGACGCCTTAGTCTAGCTCTTTTACAGGAAGACTGATATGACATGACTTGCCCCCTCACAACTGCTTTAAAAGTCTCCCATAATATTGAATCTGAGACTTCACCCGTGTCATTGCATTGTAGGAAGTCTTCAATCTTATTGGATAGGTATTCACAGAAACCTTTATCTGAGAGTAGAGTGGGGTTAAATTTCCAGTTATAGTGACATGTATTCAAATCAAAATTAATATTAATTGAGAGAGGAGCGTGGTCTGAGACTAAGATGCTATGATATGTGGAATTGTCTATTTTTGATATTAATCTGGCATCAACTAAAAAGTAATCTATTCTGGAAAAGCTGCCATGGACTGGGGAGAAAAAGGAACATTGTCTGTCAGAGGGGTGTTGAAGTCTCCATGTATCCACTAAATCAAGTGATTTCATTAGATTGTTAAGAGTGGGTACAGATTTTAAAGGCGGAGCTGTTTTAGAGGAGGACCTGTCAGCCTGAGGATCTAAAAAGCAATTAAAGTCACCGCCGATAATAATATTGTGAGTGCTATGGTTAGCCACAAGGTTAAAAATTTTGCAAAAAAAAATCAGGGCAATCAAAATTAGGCACGTATATATTTAAGAGGGCTAGTGGGACAGAGTTAATCGTACCTGTGACAAGGACATATCTCCCAGCCAGGTCAGTGGACAAGGACTCAAAAATAAATGGGATGGTTTTACGAATGAGAATTGCAACACCTCTTGCTTTAGAGGAAAAAGATGACTGATAACTGTACGATATCCATGGAGATCGTAATCGTCCTTGTTCGGTTGGTCGAATATGAGTCTCTTGCAGAAAAATTATGTCTGCTGACAAAGATTTTAGATGTGAGAAAACTTTCCCTTGCTTTAATGCTCCACCAATACCTCTACAGTTCCAAGATATGAAAGTAATAGGACCTCTTCCTGACCCTACTGAACAATTATCCTGCATCTACATAGAAGCAAAAGTGCAGACTGACACAAAAGAACATAATATCTGGCAGATTAACAAATAAACACACACACCCCAAAACACACCCAAAGCCGCACTGGTGAACTAGGCAGCGTAACATACTTCCTATAAGGAGGCTGCCGGGTAACAGAAGACTAAACCACGCCGGCAGCTCCGTGAGAACCTCTGATGCATTAAAATTAAACCTACTTGGTACTGCACAAATAATACCAATTGCCTTGCTGTATGGGCATCAATGCGAGACATGTAAAGAAATCAGACCGGGCATAAAAATCAGAAAGTCACAATATGAATGGAAAGTTCCGGTTCATAGGTTAGCAGCATATTGTCCTTTAAAAAAAAAAGCCCGGCTGCAAATATCATACCAGCTAATCAACGTGCTATGGCAAAGCTTAATGAATGACATGAACTTAAGCTCTGTCAGCTAGAGTTTCTGCAAACCTCTCTGCAGCTGCCGGTGTCTCAAAAACATTCACGGAGTCGTTGTAGACCACATTAAGTTTGGCGGGGAAGCGAAGGGTGCACTTAGCTCCAGCCTCGGTGAGCCTTCTCCTCACGGTGTTGTATGACTGACGCTGGGCTGCCACCTCCGATGTGTAGTCGGGATAAATCGACACTCTCTCGCCGTTGTACTTGAGCGGTGCAAGCTGACGACTGAGCCGCAAGATGTCGCGAACGTCTTTGTCGTTGTGAATCTTAGCGATGAAGGGTCTTGGCCGCTCATTTTCTTTGGGCTTGGGCTTCAAGCTGCGATGTGCTCTGTCCACCTTAACTGGCTTGTTGAAATTGTCCTGACCAAGTAACTCCGGGATCAGTTTGGAGATGAATTCCTTCTCTGCCCTTCTCTTCTCCTTCTCTAATGCCAATAACGCGTATGTTAAGCCGGCAGGAGCGCCCCTCTAGGTCATTGAGCTTGGCACTGAGATTGCGGTTAGCCCCCTGCAGCCCCTTGCATGTAGCCTCCAGCGTCATGATACGTTGGTCAGCAGCCAAGAGAGCCTCATCCATATCACCCATACGGCTCTCAGCTTCACAATGTTTGGTCTGAAGAGTGGACAGGGATGACTCTATTGAATCAAGGCGTTCTTCCATTGATTGCCTGAGTCCATCCACCAGTTTGGAAACTTTAGCAAGCTCCGCACCTTGTTTGTTGATAGCGGCTAATATAGCTTCGTTGCTAGCAGCATTGGAGGCAGCGCCTCTCCCACTTTGAGTTTCTTTCTCCTTGTAGGGCATTTTGGTGTAAAACCAGGCTTGAAAGACCGTGGCAGAAGTTAAGCAACCTGCAGTAACAGAAAAACCTTGTGTGCAGTAGATATTAACTATAAAAAGAGGTAACAGCACGGAGCTCTAGAGAGGCACGTCCTACTCACTGCACACTAGCGCCCCCGCTAACATGGACTTTTCAATATTTGCAAGGTCACTTACTTTCCTGGAGAACTTAACATTGACAAATAGGGATAGTAAAGACAAATATAATCTTTGAACCATTACTACCTCATTCTTAGACTCAACATGTATTGTCATGGAGTAGTATTAATTTTGTGCATTCATATATAAAGTGACACCATTCAAATAAATGCAATCTCACTGTGCGTTACCAGTACATCTGACTTTTAACCTGAGACCATTAGGTCCTTCCAGCCTCCACCTGTTAAGTACCCTTGTAAGCTATCTGAAGCAAACTCTGTGGATGAACAAAGACTCCTGAATAGACCACAGAGGTTACTGCTTCTTCTTATCAAACAATAAAAGCTCCAGCCATAAACATTTTCAATTTGGGTCTGACTCTCTCTGACTGCAGGGTTGGTGGGACAGCTTCGAAAATACACCAGTCCAAACGGAGTACATGTTGGCTTGTCAAGGACAGTGCTGCATAACAGGCAACAGTGTATTTATGCGCTTATGGGTTTTTTTGTGGACAATGACATTTTTGCAAACTTGATATGTGGCTGTGATTTTTAAAATGACTAGCCACTGTGTGGAAGAGACCCGAGTCCTGTTTTCATATATACTGTATATACATATATAAGGTCCTTCTTGTCTTATCCTTTACAGTCTTTCTTTATTTGATTTTATGTGCATGATCTCATTTTTACCTATATGTATCTGCACTCTACACTGTAACCAGAGACTGTACAAAACATGGGTGCCAAGCATTAAGTGTGTTTGTGGCACAGCTGTCGAGAAAAGAGTTCTCCACAAACCGAGCCACTATCTTCAAGCAGGCATTTAGAGGTCTTCGTGTCATGGCTTTCAGCTGGTCTTAGGTTGCTTTCACACCCAACATGTTGGCCCCGGACCAAAGAAATAAACTCTGGTTTACATCTTTGTGTCAAAAAAAAACAAGGCAAGCGAACCAAAAGCAGAAAAGCATGGTTCATATTTTGCAAGATACAACAACAGTCATCAAGCTGAAGTAGCCTTCATTCACAATATCATGCAGACAGCAGATAATGTTAGCATTGCAATCACCACCACGTGTTGAAATCTACAAGAACCTGTAGAATTTGCTTTCACATCACCCCAGTGAATATGCAACTGCCATCCATCCCAGCCTGGGCCTCTGTACTGCATGGTACTTTAACTGGAATAAGTGGGGAACAGATGTTAAATCTCTTTGCTGGCACCAAAGGATCTAAGTCTTCCCAGAATTTAGATATGAATACAAAGGACACATTATGATAGAAACGCAAGGAAAAAAGTCTGATAACAACTGATCTAGATCTAAACCTTTTGGCTCTACTTTTCCCCCCTTGGAAATCAACTTAGCTAACTTTATTTGCAAAATGATCATGCAAAATATTAACTTAATGATGCTATAGGTGCACGTCACATAGCTTAGCTCCAAGCTAGTTTACATCTGCCCCACGTCCACCATGAGCAAGTCAGTGGTAAAGGTGGCAAGAATAAATTGTCAGTGAGAAAGTTTTGATGAGGACCTTGGATTTAGCATGCCTGTATAATTTAGAGTTAACTATTCTTGCCTCCCTGATAATGTGACCTTGATGATGGAGAAATGTTCCATCCTTCTGTGCTATTTATCCTCCCTTCACTTCTGCATAAGGTAACATGTTTGAGCTAAAAGCGGCAGCATGTTCACCCACAGGTAGACAGACACATTAACACATGACTTGAGGTCCCTTTGGGTAGTCACTCAGATGCATGTATAAATCACCTGTTTAATGTTAAGAGCCTACCATCATATGAGAAGGATGATCACATTTAATTAAGATTAATATTTACACCAGACTTGACAGCCACATAAGCAAGATTTCCTATCATTCTGTGGGCATCCAAAACATTTCACAAGACAACTCTAAAATGCATTGATACAAGAAATGATATGCATTATCCTGGTGTTTTTGTCTTCATGTTAAGCAAATACATCATCAACAAATCCACCTGCTGTATGACCCACTGAAAATGAATAAAACAACATGAAGCCTGAAACAGATTGGAACAAAGACCAGAATTGTAATTTGATGATAAAAAGAGTCAAGACTAGAATATCCACCAATGCCAATTACAAATCCTCCTTTGCATATTGACTTTGAGAAACATGGATTTAGAAAATAGGTGTTATGACCTGTAATGTTTTCATAACAACACAGAAAAAGAAGCAGTAATTTTCAAGAGTCTGTAGAGTTCATATTAAATGAAATCAAAGCTCATAATTTGCTCTTTATTCTGATATTAGTTTGAACCCTCAGCCCTTGTTATGCACCCAGAGGCCATCTGACCAGGTGCTGCAGGAGGTTACTGGGTCAGCACGACGCTGCGGGGGCAGCACCGAGTGTGTGCTGAGGCAGAAATAGGTCAGTACTGAAAGAGTACGGCAAATTGGCAGTGACAGTGAACCCCTCGTGTGTGAAGGAGAATGTGGGCAAACATGAAAACAGGAGTTTTCTATGATTAGTCAAAACCCCAGGTAATTATATGAAAAGTTTACCAAAGTAACAAATTTGTTCTTCAGAGAAATGCACGTTATTTAGATAAGTGTTAAGGCATTAAGACTTGAATATAAATGCAGTGGTTCAAGAGTTCATGGATCACAGGCACAGCTGCCTCCTGCTGTGGAGAACTCTTAATGTGCTGAGGTTACAAAGGTGGGAGGAGAGCATCAAAGACGACGGTCCAGCTGGAAATCTGCAGAGCGCTATTTCCCAGCCTCTGTGAGAAGAACTCAACAACCCGTTCAAATATGCACAAATAAACCCATCAGTGGCAGCAGAGGTAAATCTTTCAAATTTGCATTTTATAACTTATTAGTTGGAGTGTTTCCCTGTGATAATTTGATGGCAGAGTGAAAGGAAGGGAGGGTGAGAGGAAATATGGAGCAAATATTACCCTGATGAAAAAGGGAAGAAATAATCACAAGAGTGATATGGTGATGTTTCCTTCTCCAGAGTGTTTAATAGAATGAGTTCACACATTATCAAAATTATTACATCACACAGTCGATACCAAGTTTGCTCAGAGTTATGGCTTAGAACTGCTATGAAGAGTTTTCACTGTACTTTATTATAACCCTTGAATGCTCCCTAAGGGCATTTTAGACACTGCTTCTAGGATTTTTTTTCATGTTAAGGGTAGTGACCTGGCTCCTCCTGGCACTATTAACCCTTTAAAGCCTGAAAACACAAATTATTGCCAGAAAATTCAATTTTTTTGGAGCTGAAATGTTTATTTTACTTTCTACTGAAATCCAAAAAAATCTAAAATTTCCATAAAATTTAATCTAGATTTTTTGTATCTCATTTGATACATTAGGTGTTTTTGGCAACTGATAATCTACTTAGTGACATTTTATCATTTATCTGATTGTATTCAGATGTTTTTTTTAGTAATTTGTTGATCAAATTGATTAGATGGAGACATCATAAAAGTATGTATCAAATATGATACAACAAGCTTTAAGGGGATAACCCCTTGAGATGCACCATCTTGTTTTCAGGAGAGTCCTCCTGTCTACTTGTTTGTAAAGCAAGTTATTGTGTTGGGATAGGCAATGTAAACCATCTATAGAGAGATGGTTTTCATTTTAACTTTAAGGTCTATACCTATTATCAAGTGTTTAGTTGATATGAAATTAAATTGGATTTAATCAATTGAGAATGAGAATTTATGTTAAATGATGTCTCTGTTTAAAGCTGATGTAGGATTAAGCAATTGGAACCAAGCAAGTCCACAGCAGGTCGTCCGTATTGGTAGTCATGGTTACAGCAATGTATGTGTGTATTGTATCTTAGGCCCCAGTCATACATTCCCATTTCTCATGGCGATTGTGCACGATTGTCATAATCCTGATGAAATGTGCTTTGGTCGTGGTGCATGCACTACTTGATGTGGATCAGCACTGTATAGTCATGGACGAACGCTGGGGAACGGGGAAGGGTCCCGATTGTTTTAAACTGTTCAAAACTGTCTTGGAGAATCGCCGCTCTCAGTATAGCGGGGCGGAAGGGACAAACGCCCCCCGAAGCACTGAAGAAGCATTACTGACGGTGTATGTATGGGGTGTGTCCGGGGTAGACAGTCATTTCTTCCGGTATCATGCCGATCAAACCAGCCTTGCCAATTGTGTACAGTCGTGCACAATCGCCATGAGAAACGGGAATGTGTGACTGGGGCTTTACGATTGATCACTCTGAGGTTGATATTAGAAACTGTAATGATAATGGAATTGGGCTATAAAGGCCAAATATCAGTAAAGTAGTTGAAGCTATGCAAGTCCACAGCAGCAGGCTGTCCACACCAATGATCCAGAGCAGCCCACAACAACTGCATACAGCGAAGAAAAGGGAAGAGGGAAGCAGAACTAAAGATCCCAATGGATGGGCATTGTTCATGACCTGATATTTAAATGATCTAAATAGTCTGTACCAATGAGACTGAGTGATGTGTGACTTTATTTTTTGTCCAAAGAGTTTTTAGCAGAACACTCAAGAAGGAACCACACAACTTTTCAAGGGCCAACATAAACTGATTAACTTCCCCAAATTCAGACTAATGCCATACTAGCATTCATACAGAACCACTCAGCCCCTCTATACAGAGTGTCAGCTGCTGCCATCTTGTTGCAGATACTTTCCCTATAGTGTTAGACAATTGCATTTAAAAACAAATTTTTCCCTGGTACCACTGGCCTCATAAACACCATTATGTGACTTGATGCCCTCATGTGTGAGTTGTGTGCACTTCAGTGCTTTTTGAATGTGTACTTTCCTCATCCCTGCTGCTATGATACAAATTGCCCTTCAGGAAAAACAAAGTAATTATAAAAAAGAACTAAAGGTGGCTTCTACTTTGAAAAGCATAGTGGGTGTACTGTAGTACCTTACAGTTCATCCAGGCCTGACAGGCAGGATGCACACCAGGTAAGTTATCTTAACACAAAGAGGAATTTAACTTCCAGTAACCCTCAGCGTATCCTGGTGTTCTCTGTCTCTAGAATAAAGTCACCCCAGGTAGCATTCATATCCGAAGAATTAAATTAACATTTCAACATTACACAAACAAAAAAAAGCATGTCCAGGCAAAACACTGGCCATGCTCTCTTTTAACTTTTGCTACTGTTTTAATGAAGAGTCCCTTCTGACTGAACTTAGATAAAAAGTGTAAAATTATTTCTACATGTCCAGTTACTCTATGTGGCCTTGCAATCAGCTTGTGACCGTTTCAGGGTGTACCGAAAGTCAGCTCAAATAGACTCCAGCTCCATAACCCTGAAAAGTGAGAAGCAGTTCATTTTTTATATTAACCCTGTCTTAAGTAAAGGTGATATCTGTAATATCTAACAACATAATTACATCACCAGCAATCCCAGAGTTTCACATTGACATCTCTGATCGGGGAGCCCACCGTTACCCACAAAGTTTGGTTGTCAACTGCCACCACCGCCATGTAAGCCACATGTACAAACTGAGGATTTGGCCAACTGTTGCCACCATGGAGGGAAATGTCAAGCCACATCAAGTTAAGTCAGGCCAGGCAGAGCAAAGTTAATGTCAGTTGGGCAAAGCTGATATATGCCAGGTACAAATATCACCGTTTTCCAACTGACCTTAAAAAAAATATATGCATGCCTAAAAAGTTTGATCCAACACACTTGTAAACGCCAGCAAGAGTTGACCTCCACTACTCTCAGTCACAGCTGCTTTCATCTCTGTTGAATCCAGATGCTGTCCCCTCAGGACTGGATTCCTGTTGTTTGACTTGAGGCGCCATATTTGGGACAGCCATCTTTTGTCCTCAAGGCATGTTGTCAAAATTCTGATACCAGCTGCAGCTGCATATGATGAAATGGCATATATGTCTGCTTTTTATGGTGTTTGTTGAGTGATGTTGCCATACTTTTCTAAAAAGTTCTGCAGCACCAAACTCCGTTAGACCAAAGGAATGTGATACATCTATGATCACAAATGACAAAAATCTATCTAGAATTACAGTTATGTTCATAATAATAGCAGTGTTTTTTAAAAAGGTGAGGAAACCTCAAAATTCTTCAAATAATTTACATTTTAATGCACACAAATGCATTGGGGACACTGCACATTCTATTTCAAAGCAAGAAAATTGGAATAAAGTAATTGAATTTGATAATATTTTACAGAAAGTCAAGAAATATAATGTTCAAAAAAATAGCAGTGTTGACATCTTTATTTACAAACTCAAAAATGTAGTGTATAAACTAAGAATTGCTTGATGAATCAACTTCCCTGAGAATCATAAACTAATATTTAGTTGAATAACCACAGTTTCTGATAACTGCTTCACATCTGTGGTGCATGGAGCCTACCAACTTCTGGCACCGGTCAACAGGTATTGAAGCCCAGGACAATTGTACTACGTTCCACAATTGTTCTGCATTTCTTGGTTTTGCCTCATGAACAGTATTTTTTAGTTTTCTATGGGATTAAGGTCCAAGGATTGTCCTGGCCACTCCATTACTTGAATTTTGTTTGTCTGGAACCATGGTTTTGCTCGCTTGCTGGTGTGTTTGGGGTCATTGTCTTGTTGAAGCACCCATTTCAAGGGCATTTCCTCTTCAGCATATGGCAAGATGACTTCTTCCAGTATTCGGATGTACTCAAACTGGTCCATGATCCCTGGTATGCGATAATAGGACCAACACCATAGTACGCGAAGCATCCCCATATCACAATGCTTGCACCACCATGCTTCACTGTCTTCACTGTGTACTGTGGCTTGAATTCAGTGTTTTCAGGTCGTCTGACAAACTGTCTGTGGCCCTTAGACCCAAAAAGAACAATCTTACTCTCATCAGTCCACAAAATATTGTGCAATTTCTTTTTAGGCCAGTCAATGTGTTCTTTGGCAAATTGTAACGGCTTCAGCACATGTCTTTATTTTTACAATGGGACTTTGCGGGGGCTTCTTGCTGGTAGTTTGGCTTCACATAGACGTCGTCTGATTGTTACAGTACTCACAGGCAACCTTAGATCTTCTCTGATCCTCCTGGAGCTGATCATTGGCTGAGCCTTTGCCATTTTGGTTATTCTCCAATCCATTCGAATAGTCGTTTTTCTTTGTCTTCCTTGCCTTTCTGGTTTTGGCTGCCACTTTAAAGCATTTGATATCATTTTAACTGAACAGCCTATCATTTTCTGAACTTCTTTATAGGTTTTCCCCTCTTTTAGTAACTTCTTAATCAAAGAACGCTCTTCTTCTCAACACTGTCTTGAACGACCCATTCTACTCTGTTTTTCAAGGACAAATGCACAGCCAGCATATGCAGCGTCAGTTGCCTTGATCCTTAAATAAGGGCCACCTGTTTAAAACCTGTTTTTTTCACATAATTAATTACCTCACTAATTGAACTCAGCACTGCTATTTTTTTGAACACGCCTCTTTCAGTTAATGATTCAGTTTCACAGAATCAGCAGCATGCACGTCATGCCTGTTGGGTCTGTTGGTTTTCTATACCTTTACTAAACCTTCTAGAAACTTACTTGCAGTGTAGAAGCTGAAATTCTAACAAAAACAGTGATTTATCTTGCTAGTGATGTGGGACTGCTATTATTTTGAACACAACTGTAGTAATGGGGGCTGTTGGGAAACATCATATTCCACCAGCACAATGTTTATCTACACTTGACGCTGACCTGAGTTGAACAAATTAAAATTGACTCTGAGAATGTAATTTCATTGAAACTTTGATGATTTCTCAACCTTGGCAAACATTAGCTAATATATGCTAATGTATGAATGGGTCTTAATGGCTGTGAGAAAATTGGAAGATCCTGTTAAATATCCATATGTTTCTTGCAGAAACTAAGGTCTTGGGTTGAGTTACCATTAAATATGAACAATTCCCTGTTTGAGCCAAAAATGGACAACCCTTAAATAACTTCATGAGCATTCTTGGCTCCAAGGCGAGACAAAGCTGGCATCATTTGTCCTTAAGACTGGTGAAAAAAATGCTTCTCTTTTTGGTGGATATAGCATCAGTTTCATGCTTTGACAGCAGAGCAGAACAGAGAGGCTGTACACACAGATGAAGGTGGTGATGAGGAAAATTCTTTCACAGAGAGTTGTTGGAAAATCCCTTTTTAATTCAGACTGATCCGAGAGTATTATACTCAAGGAGCTTTGCCAATTGTCTTTCAGCTCAACCTGATTTTCAGGTATTTAACGCTCTTAGGAGAGCATCTGCATATTCTCTTCACAGTTAGAAAATGTGTCTGTAGCACATTTCAAATTCTGGGATGAAAACTTGATTGCACTTAACAGTTATGTGGATTAGTTTCATCCCAGTTGAGTTTGGTTTCCATCTGTAGACAGCACAGATACACACAAACAATCAACTGTGACATGTTTACACTCAGACTGTTGAAAATCTTAGTGCATTAGCAAAAATACTAAAAAATACAACAGACACAAGTTCAAGTCTAGTTCAAGGCAACACCCTAAGACAGTTTTTATTCTATTTTATTTTTTCATGGATTTATTTTTCTTATTAAATATATTATTAAATAAATGTGGTTCTTTATTTCCTTGCATGAAGGCCCAGATGCTATTCCAAAACAATGAAGAGTGCCAGCAAAAATGCTTCTGTTTTTTTAGGATTGATGAACATACATTTTTTTTTTTTTAATTTTCATCTTTTATAATGCTGTATTTGAATTTTAAAACAGAACATGCAACCAGTCTTCAATCACTGCTCACTGACACATTGCTAGGTTGTCATTTAATTTTCAATACCAAAAACTTAACTGAACCTTGTGTGAGTACACCCTTAGGCCTGACACACACATGAAGATCTAAACAATCTTAACTAATTTTGAAACTGTGAGAGCTCCCACGAATGCAGATGATAAATGAGCAGTGTGCTCATACTCAATAATAGCACTTATTATTTGTTAAATAATAGTTTAAACACCATTTGAACACATTTTGAAATCATCCTTGCTTTTTGTAAAGCTTTCCATTACAGCCCTCTCAGTGTCTTGGAACTCTTTCAGTAGGTCTTGACCCTTTCACTGGGAACCACTAAGTTAGTATGAAGTGATACTTCTAGCATTGCTATGAACATTTTTTTTTTCTTATCTGAGAGCACCATGACTGCTCTGAGCATAGCACCAAAACACATATGACTCGCAGGGAGTTCATTTTTTGCCTGGGGTCCCAAGCAGTGATTGGTCTTGTTTTAAAAAAGTG
Organism: Cetoscarus ocellatus; assembly: GCA_037902135.1. Taxonomy (NCBI): domain Eukaryota; kingdom Metazoa; phylum Chordata; class Actinopteri; order Labriformes; family Labridae; genus Cetoscarus; species Cetoscarus ocellatus. The sequence continues at coordinate 217,868 of JBAMNC010001050.1, forward strand.
TGGCACTCTGGAGCAAAAACACATTATAAGTGGACAAAGGCATAGCCCCAAATGGTAAACATAATTAAGATTAACTTAAAGTTTGTTAATTACACTTCAAATGACTTCCTCTTTGTAAATCCATTATTTTCATTCCAATGCTCTCCTAAATTTAGACTTCAGGTAAAGACAAGTCTTTTGGGTCATAATTAAAAACCATGCCAACTCCTCACAGAGATAATGAAACATTCTGTATTTCAATGAACAGTTCTACTTTTACTTTGAGGTCATGTTTGACTCCAGCTGGTCATTAGTAAATGCAAATCACTGCATGTTAGCAGCCTCAAGGTTGAATTGATGTTTGCTCCACTATTTGCTACCCAGATAGTTAGCAAGGCAAATGCAATAGATGGAAAAATCAACTAAATATTCATTTTACATAAATACATCATGTTAATTTGCAGATGAACATGTGGTTGTGGATATTTTTAGAAAGCTGATTTTCTACAGCACAGGGCAGAAACTCTTTTTCTTTTCTCCTTCAGAACTGACCTGTTTGACCCCCTCGGTCACCTCAGTGCATTCCGGTTATTTTTCCTCATCATGCATGGCAGTGCAATTGCTCACAGAGGACTCTCTCTAAGTGTAATGACTCCCAGAGCTGATTTCACTCAAATTGAATTCCACTGAATAATCACCCTACAATATAATGAGCCATTACCCATTGTCTGGAATTGTCTCATTTGTCTTTGAAAATGCCTATTAATTCTCCAGTAATGTATTATCTTTTACCATCAGTTTTAATATTTAGGCATGTGTCCCTGAACATGGCCCTATGAGGTCCGTTATTCAACCATCTTTTTTAACAATCCCTCTTTTCTAAAGATGCCCTCAAGTTTGGTTAATTTATCTTTGCATCAGTCAGAACTAGTCGTGTATCCCTTACTTTTATTTCAAATTGGTCAGAATTTTAGTTTAGTCAAAAAGTATTGTAGAAATTTGTAGAAAGTAAAACTGGACTTGGATGGAGATTATCCTGCAAAAATGAGTTTTCTGAAATTTTGTTCTTTTTGGTGTCTGTCTAAAAGTTGTATCTATGCGGCTTAAAGTTAATGATTAAACATATACATTGCAAGATTGCCTGGAGACTCCAGTTAAAGGATTTATTTGTTAGCAAGTGAAGTTTTGAGCTGATAATGCTGCACCTTGAACTTCATTAGTCAATGGAGGTGCATGAAAAAAAACCCATTCCAATTAATTTGGGATGTTGAGTAAAACATAAATTAAAAAAAATTATTTGCAAATCATTTTCAGCCCATATACAATTGAATTTACTGCAGAGGCAAGACTTGTAATGTTCAACTGATAAACTTTATTGTTTTTTGCAAATATACATCCATTGAGTATTTGATGCCTGCAACACGTTTCAAAAATGCTGGGACTGGGGCAACAAAACTGGGACAGATGAATAATGCCCCAAAACACCTTAATGGAGCATTCCACAGGTGAACAGGGTGATTGGAAACAGGCGAGTGTCATGATTGGGTATAAAAGGAGCATTTCCGAAAGCATCACTCATTCAAAAACAAGGATGGGTTGGGGTTCACCACTTTGTGAACAACTGCAGAAGGAAATAGTCCAAAAGTTTAAGAAAAAGGATTTTCATCATCACTAACATTGAATGCCTTTGACCTTCAACCCTTCAGATGGTATTGCATTAAAAACTGACATCATTCTGCAAAGGATTTTACCACGTGGGCTCAGGAACACTTCAGAAAACCACTGTCTCTTAACTTAGTTAGTTACTACATCTACAAGTGCAATGCAAAGCCAAAGCCATATGCCAACAACACCCACATATGCCGTCAACTTTTCTGGGCCCAAGCTCATCTGAGATGGACTAAGGAAAGGTGTAAAATTGTGCTGTGGTCTGATATGGTATGGGTATTCAAGTGAACAAAGGTCACAAAGAATTTGCAAATCATTGAATTCTACTTTTATTTACATTTTACACAGAGTCCCAACTTCATTGGAGTTGAAGTTTGGATATTTGGGATACGCAACAGTTCACCTTAACAACTGACTATTTGAGTTATTTTGATGAACTTATATCAAGTCTTAATGGGACAGAAGGCTGAGACATGGGTGTCTCTGCTTCCAAGCAGTCCTCAATGTGCACTCCATAGTCAGCTTCCATACACGCTGAAACACACTCCCTTTGGCTCTCAATCTCTCAAATGCACTCATGCAGAATGATGTTTGTTTTACACTGTGTGTTTCAAACTGCAAAACAGGGAATTAGATGTTTTGTTAGAACACATATTGTAGAGGTATATGTATATACATTTTTCTATTCTATTATTATTAACTGTAGTAACATATATGGTGTGACCGGTCAATTTCGACCCCATATATATTTATTTAGAGAAAAAGGCAAAACAGCATTTTTTAGCAAGAGGACTTTATGAGCATGAATATCTGTGAACATTTATGAACATGTATCTGGTTATCTTCATAAGTGCACCATGATATCAGTTTTGGCTCAAATTATTGCTTCATAATCTTATTTTTATAACTGGGTCAAAACCGACCCTAACAACACAGATGACACTATTTCAACAGAGCACTAATACTTTTTCATTTTTTTCTTTTCTTTTTTGTTTAAATAAAGGTTCCTGACAAACTCATAAAGCCTTGATATTAAGTGGTTCTTTTATGCATTTAAAACCTAAAACGGATCGGTACCGACCCTAACATAGGAGGAAGGTTAAAAACATACACGGTGCTTCATTTTTAAAAGGTACTTTTTCAGAGTATCAGGTGCTTTCTTACTGAGCATACAGATAAAGCACTCAGAAGCAGACAGCCAAAACACTGAAGTACCACCACACTTCAACTGTATTTAAAACTGTGGATAAGACAAGTGGCTCCGTCTGTTCACAGTCTTTCAAGTAGAGGCACTTAGGCAGTCAAATGACACAAATTCTCTGATTGCCTGAGTATACTTGTAGATACTTCTGCTTTAACTTGGAAGTTGTTTATTTCATATAGTTTTCTGTCAAAGAACTAATATTTGGAAGAGCTTTGAAGCTGTTTGGCTTCATTTATTTTTCCTTTTCTTCTCAGTCAAAAATGATCAGCCAAATTATGATATATTTAGCTCCCCACAGCTGTTATGTTATTTCTCTGAAAGTGAATGCTAAGGCCGCTGTTAATAATATAACCCTACAATACCTGTATGTTCATTGTTTTCAGGTTATGTTTGAATTTGCACATCTTACGTTAAAAGGTACAATATGTGGTCTTTTTGTGTTGATATAAATAAATTATGCTTACATATTTAACAAAACACATACTAAAACAGACTGTTCCCCAAGACAAAGGCCACAAATACTTTATGTCTTGATATTTTTCTTATTTCTGTGTCAAAGAAAAAAAGCAGGACAAAATATTGAAATGAGTTAAATGTTGACTGATAAGAAAAACCTAAAAGAGAGAACAAGCCCTCTTCAATGACACACAGAAGAGGTTCAGAGGTTCTGCACGCAGTTTTCCACCTCCAGTTGATAGAATCCAGCAAGGGAGTATAAAGTTTCTTATTAGATACTATTATGCAGGCAGATGTATTATTAGATCACATCCCTGGTACAACTACACCAACTGTCAGATAATGGTTATTCATATTTCATTAAAAAAGAAAGAAAATTCAATTTTAGACACTTCCGTTTGGTGCACCATTTGATTAAACATGAATGAAAATCACAAAGAGGACCAGAGGGGTCTTTATGGAAGAACACTGTAAAACTATATTTGCAGATGACATAAATATGTATAAAATCCTCATACATCTTTATTAGCATTGCTTTATAATTAAATGATGTAGAAATTATGTAGAAATACCCCAAGACTGACTGCCAACATTAATTCATGAAGCTGAAACATTTACATTGAATAATGTATCATAAACTCTCTATTTTGAGTACTAATCAGAGCAGGTAGCAATTGGCATGTCCAGAGTATTAATCCAAAGAGATTTATGGAATAAACGTGATTCAGCATTACATGAGCTTTGTATTTCAGGTTAAGAGAGACAGAATGTATTCAAGGTTTTGTTCTTGCATTCTACTTAATAATAAATAAAAAACAGGCAAAATTATCTAAAATATTAATTTAGAGCCTTGATTAAAATAACATTTCCTCCCTTTGTACTCAGTACTTTGATCTGAAGGGAGATTATTTTGATGATGAATGAATTTACAATAAAAATTTGAAAAGTCAATGCAAGAGCTATCACAAAAAAACAGACAAGGCTTTCCTTTTTTAATTTAAAAATCAAAGTCAAAGTCACAGCCAAACTACAATCTTGACTCAATAGATGATTTTTAGTAGCTTTCTCAAGGTCCATGAAAAGCAGAATCAACTCAGTAGCATACATGTCTATTTCTGTCTATTCTTCTTGGACGATCATTAGGCTACACCACACAGGGTGTACTGAGGTCACCATTCCCATGAGAAAGAATGGGATGGCCAAATGACACAATGTTGTGTAACTTTATACTTTAAGGAGCTACTGTGTTCATCATTGAGTTAGGGTGGATGTTTGTGCAAATTATACAACATAAAAAAAAAAAAATCTTTCTTGAGATATTTGTTTCACATGTCTGGGATGAAAACTAGACTCCATAACTCTAACCTTTGACCACCCTGATTTGTTGACTTTTTTTATTGGGGTAAAAACAGTTTCTATGCATTTGAACAACGTTTGACTTAAGTCAGTGACATATGACTTTAGTGACCTATGATGTCTTAAATCAAATCATGTCATCCTTGAGTCAGAGTTTGTGATTTTTTCATTCACAAACAAGGGGTAAATACAAAGACTTCATGACCCTTAACCAAGACCTCCAAAACATGACAAGGTCATCCTTTGTTTGCAGAGGAAATATGTTGAAATTGAGTAAATAAAGAGAACAGAAAGAAAATCTGCATCTGGTACTGCTACCTTATAAGAGCCACACTAAGCCAATTAAGGTCATTACTTATGTTTTAACACCATCAGTAATTGTCAATTAGTAGTAATTAGATGGGGATATGAGACAATTCTTATCTAGTTGAGTATGGCCATTTAGTATAAGGTACTAATTAGCTCTTAATCATGACTAATAAGCAGCCAGTATGTTGCCAGTTATAACACTGACAATCAGGTAGTTAATGGGGAACGCATGCTCATTAAACTAAACTCTTTCATCCTCTGTTAGTGGATTACCAAAATTAGCAGGCATCAACCTTTTGATAACAATATGCCTCATGTCCATCTATCAGCTAGTTCTCAGATATTTCTCAAGGACTCTAATCATTGAGCCACAGACTGATTGGCATCCACAGGAAAAACTAAACAAATATAATTATAAAATAACACCATGTTTTCCTATCATTCTAAGGCAGATTAATCCCTATCCTGAACTCAGTTATCTATAGGCTCTTCATCCTCCCTCTAAATCTCTCTAATCATTTCATCCATCTTCCAATCAGGCTAAAAATATCTCTGCACATCAGTGTGCAAAAGAACACGCCACATACTTCAGTATCGGTGCTTTGATCATGCCCATGAGTGATGTGCTTTAACTGTCTCACTGTGTCGAAAGTGTTGCGTTAGCAAGTTCCCATGGTGAGCGCCATTCAAGCTTCAGCCATTAATTGGCTTCTCAGATAAGAAAAACGTTTTTCACAACGTGGATGACTCAATCCCTGATCTTGTTAGGAAGCTTTTACAAGATAGAGAAGGTCTCTGATGCCGGTCTGGGGTTTTCCATCTGTGAAAAATGGTGGGTTCAGTATGGCCTGTTTCCAGTCCAGCAGTGTGCTCACATCAGATTATATTCTGATTCCACTCAGATGACAGGAGGTTTGGTTTAGGTGGAGTTTTCTTGGTATTGAACATTAAATAAAACTTAGTCTTGGTGAAATTCTGAGCACTCAAGCCCTCCTCAACTCGAGTGTTCTTCCAAGGGTTTTTAAGAGAGCTGAAATAATTACCTCTTCAGACAGATGAAATGCTTTTGCTGTGTAGGTGAGGACAATTATCAGCTGGTCTTTAGAGTGCTCCAAGCCTTTTGTGTGTCAGTTGAGTCACTTTTTGTTATTTGAACAAAGTACGAGCGTCACTGTGATTTTAACCAACCTCTTATTTGATTTTTAAAATAACAACAGTGTGATATTAAGTCTATTAAGTCTCCAGGAGCAACAACTTAGCAGTTCTAATAACTGACTGAAGTGCTGTTGGTTACACCACTAAGATTTTCCTAAAGTTGCAATCAAGCAAGCAACGTCATGCAATCTGAAAAACTGAAGGACTTACCCTACAGTTAATTAACATTCAAGTACTACACTGTAATATCGCCATTTAAAATGAAAAAAACAAAGTGATCGAAATATATTGCCGAGGAGAAATACTCACGGTAACATGAACATACTAATTTTATAACCAAATAAACACTGTCCCGAGATGTAATTTATTATAAACCCATGCTGACTATCGACAACATTTTGAATAATTTATCTTAATGCTATCCATTCATTAGTCATTAAGCACCCAATCAACTTAATTAAGAGTTCATTACATGTTAACTAATGGTAACAAGTGATGATTTCTGTATCATTATCTGAGTAGCACATTCATACCAGAGTATGAATGAACGACTGATACATCCATACTCTACTACTTCCTATCTATTCAAAGTGTTCCCACCAACCCCAAGTCTGAGTCGGTCTAGTCCAGAATTGCAGCCATCATGAAGCAGCAGTGATCTTTATAGTCCATTCAGATATCTTTGTTCATTAGGATAGAAGACAACTTAACTGTGGTTGTGCTGTTTACTGCACACCTAATGGCCACTTGATTCGGTACACAGTGCTAGTACCACATTCAACCCCTGTTGCCTTCAGAACTGCCTAAATTCTTCATTGAATTGATTTAACCGAGTGCTGAATTTATTCCCCTTAGATTTTGGTCCTGTATGTTGCAGCAGAAATTGATACTCATGAGACTATGCAAAACATTTCCAGAAAACTCAAGTCCTATTTACAGAGACTGTGCCAATTGTAGCCTCAGGTTGTTGTTCGTAGCTGACAGGAGTGGAACCAACTGCTCTCCTGCTGCTGTAGCCTGTTTGCTACAAGATTCAATGTGCTGTATTTAGAAATCATCATCATGCATATATTGGTTGTAACAAGTTGTTATCGGAGTAACTGTTGCCTTTCTATCATCTTTAACCTCTCTGATGGTTCTCCTCTTACCTCTGACAGCAACAAAGCATTTTTGCCTGAGGACCTCTGCTTGTTGGATATTTTCTTTGTTTTGGACCATTCTCTGTAAAATGAGCTGCATGAAAATCCCAGATTAGACCAGCACATCTGGTACCAACAACTATGCCACATACAAAGCCACTCAATTCACTTTCCTTTCTCATTCTGATGCTTGGTTTGAACTTCAGCAGGTCATCTTGACTATGAATACATGCCTTACTGCATTGAGTTACTTACATGTAATTAGCTTATTAGCTATTTATGCTAGTTGAATGGTTGTTACCAATAAAGTAGTAGCTGAGTGGAGCCATGTGTGTGAACCTTAATGCAAACGTTCAATGAGAGCCCAGCCAACACAAATAAATTCACTCTGGAGTTTCCAAATGTCTATCATTCCCTCTTCTTGGGTAAGGTCTAGACTTTTGGACACAGAAGAATTGAGACTTGAGGCTGGTGGAAAAGTAAAGAACAGATGCATGGAGAACAGCCTGAAGTGTTATTTTTTTCAACAGTTTAAATTTAGGTGGAAAATCAGGCATTTGAAAAAGCAGAGCAAAACTTTATTTTGCACAAAAGACCACTTTGTATGCACAACATCAGATGACCAAAAATAGCTTGTTAAAAATAGATTGTCTAAAAAGTGTTTCAAGATGAATAGTCAGGGGTTTTAAATTGAGGTTTTCATTTCTGTGCACTTTTATGGATATCATCATGTCTCAAGCATGAAAATAGCTTGGACATAATTGAAATAGAAATGCATTAAAGAACAGCCCCCTACAAATGCAGCATCTCATTTTCAAGGGGCAGGGGGGGAAGTAAGGGAGAAAAAGTCAGAATACTCTACAAGGACCCATGACTGAATAACAGGGGACCCTTAAAACATTATTACTAGTATTTTTTACAAATTGAAATATTTTTTTGCCATGGGTCTTTTTAGATTTTTTTTTCCTTTACATATTAAAAATGCAATGCTTTTTCTGTTTATAATTGCAAAACAAACAAACAAAAAAAACATTTAGGCATCTATTGCATGGGTTAACTCCCATTTAATAACATTTTTAACATTCATAAGTGGTTAATATTTAAGTTTAGTTTAAGCTCTAACTGTCATGTGAAAAGACTTGGGTCTTCATAAAAAAGGAAGAAGGTTATTGCGCAATACAAATGTATAATCTACAGAAAGTATTTCTTTTACAGGGTCCAAACAACAGTTATTCTTGAAGACTGACTTTACAATAAATAAAAATAATTTCAAATCCTTATAATGGTCTAAATTTTAAAGCTTAATAGTGTGTCTTTCAATATAACAACCTTGCTAGTGTACTTATAAATGGTCCATTTAAAATACATATTCATATTTATAGTTATTTGTATTATCAGTTTGCTTTACAGATACTTGTATTGGGAAAAGATGAGCTGGTTTGGGATAGGGCCCAGTCTGATATCTTTTCATGAGGACCAAAATTTCTGGCAGCGCCCCTGTCAAGGGGGTCCTACCACAAATACAAAGAAAAGTACAGATATTAAGAACATACAATGCAGCTACATCTGGCCAATGAATATACACCCTTTCTCTCTCCATTCTCCCCAGTTCCACCTCCAACTCTTGTGTATTCGATTGCAGATTTAATTTACATTTAAGATGTACATGATGCAGCTGGTCTCTGGCTTTTCCAAAAGGTGTTTAAATTTTGATTTAAAATTAAATTCAAAGAACTTTCACAAAAGGCAAATGATGTGATTTTTTTTGTTCCTCAGAAAAGTCAAAGGCAGCTGTTATGGAAGCACAGAACAGAGTGTTACTTTTACACATGGCTGTCAGGCCCATTCACAGATAGCTGAGCCCTTGAAAAGTTACGGTTGAAAACTCAACAATAATTAAAATGTTACAGCTGTGTGATAGATAACAATTAAATATGCTGAAATGAGTCATTAAAATCTCATTTTTGATGTTTTTTTTTTTTTTCATTTCTTTGAGCAGAGTTCCCTAAGCAACTGCAAGTGTGCAAGTGCTGAAAGAGCACAAACCTCCACTGAGGCATTTCTGACATTCTTAGCCGATTAATCCCCGAAAATGTGGAAAACTGTCCTGTTACACAATGTCAGCATATACTTCAAGAATATTCCACAGCCTGATTCAGATCACCATCAAAATCCATTTTCTTTTTCCTTGTGCCATGACCAACATCCTCTGAAAATTTCAACAAAAGCAGTTAAAATCCTTCTGAGTTATTAAATGTGGAACACTGCTCTATCTCATGATGTCAACAAATCCTCTAAAAAAGTTCCTGGAACCACATCCGTATTTGTATGACCACTAAAATCAGTTGAGAACTTTTTGATTTATCTTACACACAGACGGGCGGCCAGACAGACAAATAGATAAACACCAGTAAAAATGTAATCTCCTTGGCAAAGGTAATTAATCACCCTTCATACCAGATATTGTTCATAGGAGAGGGAGTTCACAATCCAAATCCCCACTCATGGCCATTCCAGTCCATAATTTTGCCCCTATCATTGTTAAAATCCATACATTTCTGAAATAGCTGTGTATCAGATTGAACAACTCTAATAACTGATTAACTCTGAGTTGAGCTCATTACATGCTGTTCATAAGGTGCTAACTGACAGAGACAAATCAATAAATCAGTGAAACTGTCAAGATCAAGATCAGGAGCAGGATGCCAGCACTCTGTGTCTTCACAGCTCAAGTTCTTTGTGTTGTGAGACTTGTTATTCAAAATCAAAACAGGGATACAGCTGAGCACATCAATGCACATTGTTGAGAAGATGAACTCAAGCATATGACATGATATGAATCCACTGTATGCTTAACTGTGCAGATGAGGAGCCATGAAATGACCCTCCTGTCACACTGCTTGTTATGGTGTCACTGTAACTAGCCGCTTCAAATCAGATGAACGCTTTGACATGCATGAACTGTGAGAAAGGTCAGCCTGCATGTTGATGAGGCTTTCTGAATCAGCAGACATTGTGTTCAAACATGATGATACAGGATGTGTCAAATTGAATCACACTGGAGATATTCATTCACACAATGTTGAGACATAACAGATCAGCTTGACTCTTGACCCAGGGAACAGCCACAGCCAGAGGAAATGTGTGAAAGCAATACCCAGGAATAGCTTTAGGATGTACTGTTTACTTTATTTGAGACCCATAGGCCCACATCAGCCTCAAAACAGAAATACAGAGACAATGACAAAAGGATGGACTGCCTACAGATCACACATTCTGAGAAATTGAAGAGACATTAGTTTGAAATCTTTTCATAAACAAGAAGAATGTCTTGTATCACATAGTGTGTTAAGCAAGTGTAGAGCTGGGCAATATAAGCAAAATCTTTTTTTTTTTTCTTTTGGTACCAGCATATATAGTACATAGTGGTTTCAACTGCATGTTTCAGTGCTAATCTTACTCTATTAAAAGAAGCCTATTATGGCACTCAATGACTGTTGCACACAGTCACAGAAGGATTATTGTACGTGTACTATATATGCTATATATATTATATGTATGTATAATGTATTTTATATTTTATTTTTTTTATATTTTATTATTTTATTCATATTTTATTATTGTTCTGTGTACTTATTATTTAGTGCTGTAGCTGAATTTGTGATTTGTTTCTTTCCTGAGCAATGCTAAGCAGCAACTGATGGTATAAAATTACCTGGTTTGGCTTTTCAAAAGAAAGGCACCTTTGCTAAATAAAAAAGAGCACAGAACTCATCTAAGGCATTTCCAAAATTGTTAGGTTATTTTCCAAAGTGTGGAAAACTGCCCTATCTTGCACTGTTAACAAATTCTTGAAAATATTCCTGGATCCACATCAGCATTTGGATCACCACCAAAATCAAATCACTTCATCCTGTTACCATGGGTCATATTTTTGAAATTGTCAGCAAAATCTGTTGGTGAACTTATTTGGTGATTAGTGAAAATGTGGAAAACCCATCTCACATTGTCTACAAATCCTTAAAAAAAATCCTGGATCCTTATCTGGATTAGGACCACCACTGAATTCTAATTACTTCCTCTCTGTGCCATGATCAGAATTCCTTGAAACTTGTCTTAAAATCCATCCATAACTTCTGAGTTATCCTGTTAACAAATTAACGATAAAAAAAAAAAAAAACAACTTCCTTGGAGGAGGTAACAAAATGAATAAATAAAAAATGAAGAGATCAAAGTTACATTTTTTGAGTCCCTACTTTGACCAAGATTACAGCCTCAGCTGGTATCTGAACTACCTGGTACTTAAAACAAAAAAGCCATGAATTTAAACATACATCTGAGCAGCTGTTTAGGCTTTTGTAATGGAGACTAAAACTGTGTCAGCACTGGCCCAAAACAAACTGTGTCTATTTATTCCTGAACACAGTCTGTGGTGAAACTCCAATAGGACAAACAAAGTTGATTCACAAAGCTCTGTAAATGTTGCTGTTATAGCAAGTGTTAAAAAAAAAAAAAAAAAAAAAGAGGAGGACACATTCACCTGGCTGTTGTGCAATAGTTTACTTAAACAAATTGTCCAAGGGGTGAATGAAGTGCTGTTTGATTAATGTGTTTGTGTGTCTTCCTCACTCTACTTTTTAAATATGAGGAGGAAACATGAACAGGAAGACGGGAGCCAAACTGAGCAGTCTGTGTCATTATGTTGTCACTGTCTATCCTATTCTGGTATCCAAATCTCCATTTTTTTTCCCCTGACAGTGTGCTCCTCTTTGCTTCTTTATTTTCTGTGATCAGCTTTTGAAAGGTTCTAACTAACTGCACTGATGATGATTGGGTTTAAATGTGTTTGTTGTGTGACATTATTTGGGAAACACTTGTGTGTATTGTGCCAGTGTGTGTCCTCACTTTAGTCTGCCTTAAGGCTTTAAGGCAGGGATCATCAGCTACATTTGTACTGAGGCCATTTTTTTTCTTGACATATGCTACAGGGGGCAGATTGTAGAGAATAAATTGAAATGATATTAATGTTTCGGTAGAATAGGAGATCAGCCTCTTCTAACCCTACAGCTGCAAGTCACACAGAGCTGACTACTTGGAGCTGCCATGTTTTCCATCACTGGTTTTGGCTCTAAAAATACTCACACTTCTGTTTGGATATTGGCTAACATTGACTGCCAGGAGGATTTCTATTTAAAAATAATTACATATAATAATATATCATTCATGATGAAATTGTTGCAATTGCAACTGTTGTGGAGGTTCTGTAAATACCTGTAAGAAGAAAACAGCAAAAAAGATACCCTTTAAACCACATTTTTTTACTCTTGTATTTTCAGAGGTTAATAAGACTCTAGGGTCAGATGGGAAGCTGTGTGGGGCCTGATTTGGCCCCCAGGCCACCAGTTGATGAACACTGCTTTAAGGACTGGACAGCATTGGCACTGTTGTGAGGAAAAATGTCATTTTTAACAAAAGATACAGTTTCATGTACTGTATGTGTCGCATCCTTAAAGTTAGTTTTAGGTCTAAGCCAGAGCGTATCATTGCTCTAATGTTCACCATTTCTGTTCCCCTTTTAGTATGGGGAAATGTTATGTCTTTTAATCCTACTTTACTGCTTGATGTATTTAGATAACTCAGCTAATGGAAAGCTATGTTATTCAGAAAACAAAACAAACAAAAAATGCTACCCCAAACCTATAGAAAATGCACATATGTTACTAAAGCTGCTATGAAATGTCTCATTACTGTCCAACACTGATTTTATTGTAATGCCAATTTTTTTTGTTTGTTTTTCTATTTTTTATATAACAGTTGACATTAACTCACAGCAGCCAATATTGAGGCTTATTTGTAACAAAAACAGGGAGGTTTAGCCCCAAATGTACTCATTAAAACTTATTTAAATATGTACAAACAGCACAGGTGCAGAGAGATTTTCTTTAAATCTGCATTGCAAATTTAGAGACATTTAACCCTTCGTGTGCACTCTGTGAAATTGAATTGTGTCCGTTTGTCTCAGCTGTGCAGGTGTAGCCGGTACAAAGCTAGCCCTCAGTCTGTAACACTCAAACATTTACAGTGGTATTTAGCCTTTAACCAACATGTCTTGATTTTTAAAATGGCAGGTGCTATTATTGCCTCTTTCTCTTGTTGTTAGTTTTATCCTGCTGAGAACGTGGCAATGAAATGCCATGCTGACAGGCTGTTGATGGGCTCAATAAGGAAATGAACTAATTGCAATGACTTTCACAGTCTCATAGCCTCTGTCCATATGTCCATTTTGAAGTCTCCCTGTGGAGTCACAATATGCAACAGCAAATTACTTTGACTATTAGAACTTGAAGTCATGCTGGCACATGCTTATTGACTTAGAGAAAGTTGCACAGATGAGAGCTGTTCCAAGATTAAAGAAATAAACTCTTGACATAAACAGGGATAATGGAGGAAGGAAAAGGAGTGTTGCAACAAACTTCTATAAAGGTGTCGTGCATTTTTCTCTTTTAGAGAGACACACACACACGACTCTTGCAGGAGGTCAAGCCGAAATGTTCATGGCCCATTTATTCCTGAGTGCATTGGATCCAAAGTGCCATCTGTGTTTCCTCTTGGAGGACCTGAAATCCCCAAAAAGTGCAGTAATGTGACAAGGGGAGAACTGTCATGGTGATGTTCTGAGGGAGCGGAACAGAACTTAATTAGATTCAGAACATCCATGGGGACTTACCAAACAAACAGCTCTAATATTATCATGATCAGGCCTCTGCTAATGTCAACAAGCAGCTCAGATTAACCTCCTACTTTTATAGTTTTAGTTTTCTGTAAATGCTAACTTTGCTCTCAGAGATCTGCTGCAGAATCAATCCTGTGAAATCAGGTCGGTTCGGATCAGAGGGTGGGGCTGGAGAAAAACAAGGGAATGGCAAACACTAACTTATCAAAGTTAGACAGCTTGTGCCCAAGGCAATTTAAATAGCTATTTAAAAAGTTACCAACAGTGCTGAGCACATAATGAGATTCTTTTTGTTGTCGGGAGCTGACTGAGTTGATTATTTATTAGACTAAGAAGTTAACAGAGCTTGTAGGACACATCAAATTGCTGCTTGCTCAAACATATCACAGATTGGGAAAGTGAGAAACAGATGAGTGAAATGAATCGGCTATTTTATAAAAACCTCTTCTCATCTTTGAACGCAGAGTCGTTAATGGAGAGAAAAGCCAACCGCCATTACAACCATTCAGTGGCCATCATACTGTTGATGTACAAAAGTCATATGAAGGCCGGAAATGGGTCGGGAATTTTCAGGAATTTGAAAAAAATTAAAGGGATTTCTTAAACTCTGCCAACAAGCAAAAGGTAATCAGAAGTTTAGTTGTGGTTAGATGCATTAGCACCATTTTGATGTAATGCTGATATAACATTGATGCTCTCTTTATCAATATCTTATCATTGTCATGAACTAAATTGTTTTTTTGATATATCAAGTAATAACATTATGGGCTAACCACTTATGAGCTAGTTTTCTCTATGAACATTATCCTCTTACAATGGTTCTATCTGTGTTGTGCTGTGTGATTTTGAATGTTGTTTTGTTGTATATGTAACAAGTGTTTGCTTATTATCATGTAGTAATGCTGTAATAAATTGTAAATATTGTGGGCTTGAACCAGAAGACTAGAAACGTCTGCTGGAGGGCAGGGACAAGTAAATAAAAACAATTAAGCCAGAAATTGAATGATATGATGGTGTATTATACATTTACAGTGTCAGTGGGTACCCAAATATTTACAAGACTGCAGTAATATTTCTAGTTCAAAGTTCAGAGCTTAATCAGCCAGCATAATCCAAAGTTCATATTCTCCATGTCACAAGGGAAATCCAGGGTTGAAGCTCACACCACGAATTAGCCCATTTTATTATTATTTTTTGTGATTTGTCCGAAAGCACTAAGGTATCCAAGGGGATGTAGATGGAGTGGGTGGCTTCGAGTTGTAAGGAGAATAAAATCAGGCAGCACAGCCTCCTACCATACCATGGATAGATGCACACAGAAAGGAACAGGGTCAGCTCCAGGCCAATTTCACTAGCTCGCCATCAGGTTTCAACCCTCCATAGGGCACCTGGCCTGTATACACAAACAGGACCTTTTAAAATCTCAAAGCATCATTCTGTGGTTCAAAACATATACACAACATGGCACCAACATGAAATGCTAATAGTGAGGCTAGCATTAGCATAACTGAAAATACCACAGTGTTCAGAATACAAAAGCTTATACTGACCCAATATAGTTGACCACATGTTAGCATATTAGCATGCTAACATTAGCATGCTAGTCAGCACTAGCATAACCCCATTTTAACATCAAAATCATTAAAAATATACAAAGACAGATCCATTTGTACAGCATGTTAGCATTAGCATTAGTATTGTGGCTAATGCTAAGGTTGACTTAATTTGGATTTAGACTCACCAGTTCAGTTGATTAAATTGCACAAGACAAGGTTCCCAGTCACCAGAAGGTCTGTTTTGGTATCTACAGAAGGTTAAATGTACTTTTTAAGTTTCAACCAATTTAAGATGAAACATTGCTAATTGTTCGGAGGTACTGACCTTCAGCTGCTGTCCCTTGGCTTCTCTCCCACAAAACTGCAGGGAAAGAAGTCAGGGAAGCTTAAACATTCCCTCCTAGGTTTGTGATTGGACCATGTGGACTGTCATGTGTTGTGCAGTGGAGGTGGGGGAAACCAGTACTGGACTGAAGTGGATAGTGGACTGACACTTGAGCAGATGGAAAAACAAGGGCTATGGATGTCAACCCTGAGTTACATATAGTTTTGCGATGCATTGGTTTTGTTCATTCTATTGAAATTTTGAAGCATTTGTAGCTGTGGGTTTGTTATTGACTCAAGTTTTGATCCTTGTGTGTAAGAGGTTAATGTGAAAATGTACTGTATGGGAACACATGCTGGGATGGACTCCAGGAATTGTTGTTTCCTTTGTGACAGCTACTGGAGATCTAAATGTATGATAACTGATAAATGTTGTCTTAAAGTAGCAGCCCTGTTGATAAATAGATAATTGACAAAAAAAAGTGGCATGAGCAAGTAATAGCAGTTCATGCTTATCTGCGGTGGGGTATCACTTTAATGCTGCACGCAATCCTGTCTTATTACTATTTCTGAAAGAAGTATTTATCAGGCGTGTTGCATCACCTGCTGAAGTTCAGTTATTTTGAACATGGGAGAGAATGTTGACATTTTGTAAGAATTACCAAAATCAAACAAACAGAAACAAAAAATATATATATTTCTGTATTGGTATCTTAAAACAGCAGAATAATGTTTGTACATTGACATCTGTATCCGCCCTAATTTTCATGATGAATTCGTCATTTAAACATTTTGGTAATTGGTTTGATCCCTACCATCAAAAGGAAAAGTTTTTTTTTTCCCCACAGTTTGACCAATTTGCCTGGACTGTAAGCAAACAGTATCACAAATCATTTAGTCTTGTGTAGGAATGAGAGTTGGGAATTGTTTCCAGTTGAGAACCAGTTCCAGCCAGCTTGAGGCTTATGTGTTACTTGCCTATATGCTTAACAGTTTCTTCATCAAGGTTCACCATTCAGTTCCATTTGCCTTGCAAAACTATGACGATTTCAGGAGGGGGAATAAGGAGCAACAGCTAGAAGAAGTCAAGGAAGCAACCATGGCAGATACGGGACAGAGGCGGGCTAAAGTGTGGCTTGATTTTACACAAAATGATGCCAACACTGCAATATGCAATGTCTGTGGCTGTGTGATTTGTTGCAAGGTTGGAAATCTAGTGACAAATGCAGTATTGAGAAAAAACTTTGGTGCCCTGAGTGTCCTATTTTAGGCCGACTGATGAAGCATCAAACATACACAAAAAGGCCCCATGATAAAGGCTGATTTTTACTGAAGAATTGAACAAGTCTACAGCCTGGTTTAAGAAATAAAACAATAGTTTGTCATTATGTCCTTACTCTGCCCTGGGGGTAGATTTCAAGATAGGATACCCCCCAAAAATAATAAGAACAGAAAACAAACAAACATTAGAGATGAGACATTGAAGGCCTTACCTTGGCAGATTAAACGGACTTCCAAGTGAGGTAGGCCTTACCTTGGCACATGAGTGAATTACTGCAAAAATAACTAAATTAGACAGGAAAAAATGTAAAATTTATTCTATAGGGAAGTTCAGAAACACTACCCTTTTAGACCAACATCCACGGTCTGAATGACCTGACAATTGGCCTGGCATAATTAACTATCATCATTAATGCGTGATCTGCTATGTCCACTGTTGGCAGGCATGTGACCAAGCATGTTCCAAGTCTGTTTGACCAACTCCTGCATGAGACCTGGCATGTCAGTGGTCTTATTGACCTGACATGTGGCCTGGCATACTTACTGACCCTATAGTCATTCAACCCAGTGTGTCCTGTGTTCCTTTGATCAACTAACTACATGCATGAGATCTGGCATGGTCCATTATTTAAGACCTGACCAAGGCTCACGTGATTACTGACGCTTTAGTCATTGTCCCTAATGTCCCTTACTCAAAAATGGAGATCCTCAGAGCTAAATAACTATCACCCTATTTCTAAACTCTCAGTCCTATCAAAGATCTCAGAGAGCCTGGTAAATTTGCAGTTAAAGGAATTTCTACAAAACAAAAATATCCTGAATGATTTCCAGTCTGGTTTTAGATCTGGTTATAGTACCACTACTGTAGCTATGGTTGTAACAAATGGCCTAATCAATGCTCTGGACAAAAAACAACACTGTGCAGTGTCATTTGTAGATCTCTCAAAGGCATGTCACTCAATGAACCATGAATTACTGCAAATAAAACTTAAAAATGCTGGCCTCAGTCTTAAAACTGTAAACTGGCTTAAAAATTATCTTAAAGATCGGACTCAGTGTGTTCATGCAGAGGGTCATAAATCTGATTTTCACGAAAGGGGTTCCCCAAGGTTCCATTTTGGGACCCCTTGAATTCTCTATTTTTTATTTTGTACACGCCTGCATCTCCATCAGTTTTACAAACTCTTGATTCAGTGTATCATACTTCTCTTCGAAGTACAACGACCTCCACAACAAAGAAGGCAACAACCTCAACAACAAAGAAGCCAACAACTGTTCAAATGACAACCCTAGGAACTTCATTACTAATGCAAAATCCCCAACTCACCACTACACTCTTTATGATCTGGTAGGCTGGACATCCTTCTCAGTCTGTAGACCTCTTCAGCCTCCTTTGTTTCAGCTCTACATGTTACCAACTGCACTCCTTTAATTTGTTGCTCTTTACAGTTCCTCAAGCTCTTACAGATCTTGGTAAGACTGCCTTTTCTCACAATGAACCTTGGGCATGAGACAACTTCCAAAAGAGCTAAAAGTAGAGACATTGATCTCACTGAGAAAATTTACAAGGATCATAAAGAGCGTGGTGACTGACTGAGAAGTGTAGCTGTTTGTCTTGAAAGGTCACTGTTCACTGTATTGGTTGCTACCTTGGCCAGGTCTCTTGTAAAGGAGATTTGTAATCTCAATGGGACTTCCTGGTCAAATCAGGGTAAAATAAAATAAAATAAAATAAAAATGCCTGAGTCCGATTGACCCGTTTCATGGTCCAGCATAATTGACACTACAGTCATGTGGCCCAATAAGCCCGTTATGAATGAGGTCTACCTGAGCCCCAAAGTTTTAGAAATGCTATTGGCAATGGTTAAGAAATTACATTATCTTTAGCTATGCGTGAAGAATGCTCAGTAAGTGATGGGATATTGAGTGCTAAGTGCCCACTTAGCAATATGACATTTAATTCTTGATGTTCATAAGTTAAATGTCTGCTATGTCTGGTTTAAGATGAAGACTGAAGGATGGCATGTTTCTGATTTAACTTGGAAAATTTGGCTTTACATATCTTATGACCTTAAATCTGAACATGGACTGTAAATGTGATAACACTGCAGTGACAACAGATACTGAGGTAAATTGATGTAGTCAGTACAACTGCTGCGTGTATGTTAGGAAACAATTTACATGATTACGTGAATTTTTGCTGAGATTCTATCACGTATATCAGCAAAGTTAGCTGTTGATGATAAAGCCATTTGTTCATGTCATAAATTACCGGTGATGCTAAAGTTTAGCCAGAGTTTTAACTGTTTGGCTTTTGAGCCAATGACAAAACATTTCAGTCAGTTGGTGTTTTATTTTGCACAGATTTAATTTAGCCAGTTGCTGGTGTAAAATGTGATTAAGTCAATTCCTTTTTTTAAATTATTTTATAGCCTAAACTAACCTTGCATTAGGATGCAATACCTGCAATACCTGCAATACCTGCAATTACATTGCAGTCAAGGGACTCCCTTTTTTTTATCTTTATTTATGATTATTTTTATTTTCATTATTTTTATTAAATATTTCTCAATAACTCCAGTCCATATGAAGCCTCATCAAGCTAATGAGTGATGCTTTGATGCATACTGTTTCATTTTATTTGTAAAACAACTCTGGCACAACTTTATAAATCAGGCTGTACTGCCCAGCCCTTTGACCTACTGATCAATGGAAACACCAGAAGTTTGAGCAGCTCGGAGACGTTTCTCGAGCTTGGAGAAGATACTGACTTCAGGCAGTGAGTGGAGGCGGCTGGATGGCTTTTGTGAGTCGACAGGAGAGCTCTCCAGAGCGGATCAACACCTGAGGGAGAGCCGAAACCCGCGGTGATCCTCGGGGGGGAATCCTCGGGGTGAACCTGCAGTGTGCAGCTGGAGTGTAGCTCAAGCGAGGGTAGAGACAAACTAAAACACGCAGATCACGGAGATTAAAAACAATCAGGACATGAACGTACGATGGTGAAAATGATCCAGCAGCTACTGGAATAAATAAATCAAGAGTCGTAGGAGGTAGAATTCTTCAACTTTTGCGTAAGTGCGACTGTTTAATGTGTCCGAAAATCAAGAGGACTGTTCTTTTTTACCCGAGCGAGCAATTGTTCACACCTGAGCTGAGCTGAGACAGCAGGAGGCCTCAGTGTTTGGTGAGAATGAACACAACGAGGTGGAAGACAGCAGTCGCCATGCGCGCGGATGATGAGATGAAATATTTCGATCACTGATTGGGAGTGATGGACTTCTTTGATGATTACCAGAAACTTCATCTGTGACATCGAATAGTGTTGACGATGGTGAGCCATGATGCCGGTGAATCTCAAGGTAGGAAATGAATGAGCTGGAGGAAGTTTCTTCTTTGAGTATTAATCGAGTACACTTAGGCTGCTGATGTGAAAGGGAGTTCAAGGCGTGTAAGTAGATTGCCAAGATCATATATATCACGACTGTAGGGGAGCACAGACATGATTTAAAAATGTGACAGCAGCAGGATGATTGGCCAGTTGGGTGGTGGCAGAATCTGGCTGGCTCAGTGCTTAAGTGAGTTTCAGCTCCAATCAGCTAATGGTTTGAGTTGAGCTCATAAGTTTCATGAGCCACATTGATGGCGATCAGCTCTGCCTCTGAGGAGGGACAACCACCATGAAAACCGAGCCATGCGTGCCAAACCAAATTCCATGTCTGTTTTGACACAGATCCATCTTCCAAAGCTTCAAGTTGATGTGCTTGTACCAAGTCAAAAAAATGAAGGGGCCAGTCAGTGTCCTTTGAGGAGAAAGGAGCTACAAAACCGAACATTTAAGTAATTGCAGTTTGTTTTAATTTATTTTTTTTTTCTTTAAGGTCCCATGTCCTGCAAAATCGATTTTCTTTGTTTTTAATGTTATTAGAAAGGGGCTTGGGGAGAAGAACTAACACCTTTTCTAAAGCTCTCAGTTCACAGAGAAATGCTGTATGCCTCTTTAAATAAATGCCCCTTCAAACACTCAGATTTTTACTTCCTGGGGTTTATTATGTAATAGCTATACAGCCTCCACCTACATGTGTGTTTTCTGCTCATCACAGGCCAGGACTATTTTGAAAGTCTTCTTCCCAGCCTGTAAACCCTTCTCCCCTCCTTCCATCAGAAGCTCTGTACTGATTTTGTACAGAAAATCAGTACAGAGCTCAGTATCACAGCCTCCTGTAGCCCCCCTGTTCCCTCAGATACGAGTGTTTCCAAAGGGGATGGTAAAAAGAGCTGCATCTGATCTTCTAGAGATATTACATTTTTTTATGTTTTTGTCCAACGTAAATCAAATCCTTAATAGACACCCAAGACATGGTGTAAACAGTGAAACACACCAGGGCATGGGGCCTTTAAAAATGCAGGCCTTGCCATACAGTGCCAATGGGAATGTTGCCCAGATGGACATGAAACATATTCTTTGGATGCGTGAAGCAGTCCAGCTAGCAGGCCTTTTCCTTTGTTTTGTTGCCATTCACTGCAGGTGGAAGGACACATATCTTTGCATTGTGCCAAGCATCTCTATCATAAAGACACTTTATGGATGAAAATGTGGGCACGTGAACAGTCACCCAAAAAGTCTTACTTTTTGTTTATTTCACTTGGAACTAATTGAATTATCTTTAGCTCTTGGCCTCTACAGCAGCTGTGTTCATCCTAGCTTTTGTGTCTGTTCTGTCCCGACAAGAACTCCCAACTTCATTAGAGTGTCCTCCAATTTTTTCATTATTTTCATCAAATTTTAAACACAAGCAACATGCTGGAGAGTTTGTGGACCAAGCAATGCATTAACTAGTGGGAGTGCTGTGTGTTTGATGTTGCTGACCTGGAAAGCCTGTAGACTTTTTTCCATCCAAAAAATCCACAAAACTCAGTAAACAAATTAACAAACAATTAGACTGATTAGTAGATTGATACCATTACCCATAATGGTAATGGTATTTATATAAAACGTTCTCAATCTTCCCACCTAGTTTTTACCTCACACAAACCTCAGAAACAGATTTAAGTAACAGTTTGAGGAAACTGTGCTGAACTTTGCAAAGGTATTGCAGGAAAGAGACAGATGATATGAGGAGTGAGGCTAAAGGCAATCAGCACCAAAGGTCCCTGTTTGGGATGTCGGAGCATTTATTCAGTTTTCATTAGAATGCGGGGAAGCAGCTGCAGTCTGGCGCTCAGGAAAAAGAAGTGACACAGAGGAGGAAGGGAAACAAAAGGTAGCATGGAGATGAGGAGGTTGTCTGTTGAGGATAAGGTAGACATCGGAAATGACAAAAGTTGATGCTTGTGATGATTTGTGAAAAGTAGGTAAAGTATGATAAAGACAGTAGGAGAAAAGTGAACTCAGGAAGTTGTCTAAAGTTCATGATGATTTTATTGTGTAATATTAACAGTAGTAAAAAAATGTGTGCTGCAATGTAACCATTTTCTTATGACAGTTTATAATTTAGAGTAAGTTAGTGTTTTAACTGTACTACAAAGTGAAAAAAAAAGGTGTTGCACGCCATTTCAACTGAATGATTGCTCATCAAGCTTGTCTTTGAAGAAAGCAGACAATAATGAAGAACAAAGAGCTTGCCAAATGTTGTTATTCAGCAACCTCAGGGCAGGATATTGAGAACAATTTCATCACATTGGATTTATAAAAAAAAGTACTTAAACCGGTGACATGCTGCAGCCACGTGGGGTGTGATGAGAAAAGACACAAAAGCCTTTTTGTCAGTGTGTGCTGCATACTTTAATGCTCTACTCACATCCCAGCCTGAGGGCAATATTTAGTCATTTCATTAAAATGGAGCACAAACAGGAGTGATGTTCTTGCTTCATTAGATCTGAACAGTGCTGATGCTTTACTACTCTGTGCCTAGGATCCTTTACTCCCTCTAGAAAGTTTGGAACAGCGTATGAGATAACTCATGAAGCAAATATGTGAATGAGACATGAATGGGAAT
This sequence comes from Cetoscarus ocellatus, assembly GCA_037902135.1. NCBI lineage: Eukaryota > Metazoa > Chordata > Actinopteri > Labriformes > Labridae > Cetoscarus > Cetoscarus ocellatus. The sequence goes on from JBAMNC010001050.1 coordinate 241,024, forward strand.
TACATAAAAATGCAATTATTTCCAATTTAATGTTGAACATTTTATTTTTTCACTGTGATTGCAAGGGTCTTTGAACATTATATGTATATCTTTTAGGTTAAGGTCAGCCTATTTTGAAGCTGTTGTAACAAATTGACTGTCATCTAAGAATCATAGGCAGGGAAGAGAGCTCTTTCTCCTCTGTCAGGTAGCACTATGGGAGGCTCCACAGGGGTGATGAAGCCCCCCCCCCACAAAAAAAAAAAAAAAAAAAAAAAAATCATTTCAGTTAATGTTTTATCCTCTTAAATAATACCATGTATTATTTGAGATTGTATTTTATATAATTGGAGAGCCTGTTTACAATGAGGTATGTCTTGCAAGGGTTGTGTATTCATGGAATGAGTAACACAGCTAAACTTGTGGGTAGCACCCCCCAAAAAGTGCCAAAATGCCCTTTAACTGGAAGCTTCTGTTCTGGTTCGCAGAGTGGCAGCATTATTTGATGTCAGCCCCATTTCCAAACTTAGGACCATGTTCCCTGGGATTGATGAAGTCAAAGACAGAAAGCAAAGTGGGCTTCCTTGGAAGACAACACCCCAAGAAGACCTGTTCCTCACCCCTGCTTCACTAAGGAACCTTAAGCTTTCTCTCAGGAGAAAAGAGGATTTTGGCACTTTCTTTGGGTGCTTCCATCATGTGTCGCTGTGTAGCATGAATGTGCAATCCTTAAAAGTTGTACCTTGTTGTATAGATGACTTATCGGGCCTTCTATCTATGTTAATTCACAACCAATTCATTTTACTTAGATGGGGAAATAATCAGGCATTTTCAAACTTTTTTTGAGGAGTATAGATGTGAATGACGTCCCTGGTAGGCCAGCTCAAAAGTTCTTTCACTTAGGTCTTCTTGACAAAAAAATCTCAATAGGGTTTTGTTTTTTTTGCTGAAAAAGAAGTCTCTTTAAAGACAAAAACAGAATAATGCACACAGTTATTTTCATTAGGAAAATCTTGACAAACACCCACTTTGATTATTTTGGATGCATTTGAGTAAAATGACAATCTAGGCTTTATGAAATTACTACCAGGAACCATTTATTTTCCAAGATTGATTCCACTCTCTAGTAATTTGCCATTAAAATTTTGAAGTAAACTTTCTTTGTATTGATAATCAAATTCCTCAAAATGGACAATTACAAGATGAAAGTGATGCTAACATTATGCATCAACAATCTAATTACATATAGGAGATATCAGTGTGGTGATCTTTGCCCTTCATTTTACCCTTACATGCATTATCATATTTCCTTTCATCATTCAATTTGATTCAGATATCTTAAAGAGAGCATATTATAATCCACTTTTGTTTATTTTTGCACAAATACATACTCTAAGTATACTCATTCTGCCAATACATAGTAGGTGTAAAAAGACAAGATGCGTTACAAATAGACCATTCTGAGAAAGGCTGATTATAGCTGATTTAGACTGTCAAATGCCTGGTCTGGTGAATGATCTGTAATGAGTTTTGACCAAAGCCTGGTAAAGATATTTCACTGAGACCATTGGGTGATTTAGTTCAGAGAGAAAAAATGTGTTATGATGTGCCATTCAAGAGAAGAAATCAAGCTTCCACAGTAAAACACGCATTTTAAATATTTGTATTTTTGTTTTGGTAACAAAGCTAGAGCACTTGGTCAACCACGTGGATTAACTCTCCCTGTGCCACCTGTCAGTTAACTCAGCGCAGAACAAGTTGAATGAGCTTAGCTTTTGTTCTGGGAAGAGGCTGGTGTTTTTAAGGGAGCTTGATGTTGGAAGGAATTTTGAGCATAAGTGAAGCTCTTCTCCCTTCTACAATACCTGTCAAACAGATATCAACACATGACATACTACCTTAAGACACATAACAGGGATTAAGGAGATTAAACTTTAGAGTTAGCCTGCAGGAGATGAAACATTTCTACATTTTACCTGCATTTTTATCTTCGTGCTAAGGGTGGTTGTGATGATGTGTGCATAAATATACAATTATGGAACAATTTTACATTCCGTGGATTATAACTGATAAGAAAAAGTTTAAGTGGAGGAATTTTGAATTAAACAGCAAAATTCTACAGAGGTTAAAACTAAGAGGGTACAAAATATTGAACAAAGTCTCAGATATAGTCCCTTCTTTGCTGTTTCCTTTTAAAACTTTATAGCAACCAGACTTTGGTTTTAAGTGGTATTAAGCCAGAAATCAGAGAAGTAACTGAGAGTTTGTCTGAAAATTCCAACTGGCACCCCCAATTGAAATGCTTGGCTAGATTTCTTTCCTTTTTAGTTGTTCTGGTGGAAAAGTCCTGATATATGATGTTAGATTCTCCCTTCAATAGAGGGAGGGGTGGCATAAGGCACTATCTGCTCAAGAGGACATATATTTGATTTAATGTGCTAGGACAGTGCAGAGTGAGAGGATACCCTCTGGTGGTTTGCAGAGGAGAACAGGAGGACTCTGCGACCAGCATGATAGGAGGCTTTAATCAGAGGACAGAGGCTGATAGAGGAAGGCAGAAGTGTGCTAAAGAGGTTCAGAGAGAGTGATAGGAGGCATCTGGTCAAGCAGTAAAAAGGCCCAGCATGCAGGCCCTGAGATACATAAAAGAAGCAAATGTGCCCAAAACCAAAGCCCCTGGGGGCTGCTGGAGCTCTAAGGTTAATGAGCAGAGGGACCCTCTGTAGAAAGCTCAATGAGAGAGTATGCAACAGAGGAATACCTCTGCAAAGAGCAAGTGTGAAAAATGCCAAGGGCTTCTCTTATACAAATGGACACAACTGTCTTGATCCTAACATACACCATAGGAAAAAAAATGTGTGTGTGACGTCAGCCAATTTGCTACTAAAATGGGCTTTTGAGTCCAATCTGAGAAGGTCTCCATGTTGGAAAATTGTCTCAAACTGACTTTCAGTCAACCTAGAAATCAGATCAGCCAATACATTGTGAATTATTACTGGGAATTCTCATAGCTTTTTTCTTCCTGTGAGTCTGTTGGGTACCTACCTATTTTATGCAGTAGGCCATGACAGTAGTCTCTGAACTGTGTGATGAATAGTGTTGACGCAGTTTGCACTATTACATTTTTGTTTGCGTCAACTTAAGCTGGGGTGTATTTCAACTGGATGAGACTGCAGTGGAAGTAATTTCACTCCTCCTCCCTTCCATGGTTGTGCTCCTAGCTCTGCCCCTTTCCTTATGCACGACCAATCCACTAAGTCTGTGTGCCTTTAGCTGCCACAAACTTAGCACAATAATGTATTTGCAGTACAAAAGAGCCACAAACCACGTTCCCTCATAAAATTACCATTACCTGTACAATCTAAACTACAACTAAAGAGCATTTAAATATAACAAGCACATACACCTTAGTAAAGATTCCAGTAAGAGCACTGTTCCTGAGTTAAGCCATGATGGACTGAAAAGTGGGTGTCCCTTGCTAGATTTTCTAAAGGCCAAATATAGGGCAAGGTCCATGTTTCTTGCCTAAAAATCCACACAGATAGGCCTATTTGTTTTGGCATGCCTATAAACCCTGTTGTTCCAGCCCTGCTTAGAACAGGCTGTTTTAGTGTAAAGCCTTATAAGCTGTTTTTGGATCAAGCCCCTTCCAAGAAGTGAAAGTTGCTTTGAATTGCTGCTATTGTGCTCTGATATCTACTCTGTCTGAACAGAATTGCCGTAACATGTTTTATCTACTGGAGCTGTCTGTTAGCCTAAATAAAACTGTGGTACTTTTACAAAGGACTTTTTGAGGCCACGATTTCTAACAGGTTGAGCAAGTACAAAGCAAAAGAAAGAGAGGAAGGATTTTTCTCATATTTTGGTTTGGGGGGTGTAGCTAGTTCATGGACGTATTCTTCTATAAAACAATAATTTAAAAAAATAAGTGTATATAAAGTGTATCGGTAAATATAAAACCTTTAAATGTAGACATATAGAGACTGTCGAGATTAGAGTTACAGGTTGCTTTCTGTGTTCAATGCATTAATTAGAGATATTTTTTTACCAAGATAGGCCATGACTCACGACTTATTCAGAGGAAATGGGCACAGCTCTTTAAAACCAGACATTGATCTCCTCTATATGGAATGATTGCTTTGTCACAAGCATTTTACTCTGAGACTGGCAGTTCAGTGAGGCTCTTTTTGTGTGAATCATCAACTCTCTGACGATCTGGGTGACTTCTAACTATGCCTGATACAATGTCGACAATTGGTCTTAAAAGTTAAGCAAAAGTCCTCAGTGTTTCACATATGACAATTTAAAACAAAACATGTGATTCCAATATCACACCATGTCAAAAGGAATTTTGATAAAGAAGACCCTGTATGGACTGTTCATCCTTTGATTATGATGTTTACTCAGATCCTTGGCTCACATATTCTCCATAAAAAGAGATAAGATATTCTGAAGGCCATTGTAAAAGCAGTCTAACAAAATTCTGTCCTTTGGCTGACTACTTGGATGTAAATGACCATGGATAATATGCCAGTAGACTTTCACTTGCACATTTTAAGTTAAATTCAAAGTGAATTTTCTGTGGAAACAGCATCTGTCTCGAAGAATGAGTCATGCAAAATAAGTCTGTAGCAAACCAATGGTGCATTTACATTTTGTATGTGTGGGCACAATATATGTAAATGTATTGGATTTGGTTGTACTTCCAGAAAGTTTTTTTTTTTCCATGACTATATATACATAGTTTCCATCAAAGATTAAGATAATTTGAAATAACATCATGCTGCATTACTACATGTTGGGCTGCACGTGTTATTTTAAAAGGATCATCCACTGTTTTAGGTTTGTGTGGCTGCAAAAATCAACAAAATACACCAAAATTGTTGCGTTAAAGAGAACGAAAACACACTGTGCAAACCAAGTCGATCATGAAAGGCATTTCTTTTTCACATTTCATCTGTAAGAAAATGTTAAAATAATATTGACAGTATGCATACTAATGCAACTTTTGAATATCTTCTATGGGGCACAGTTGAGAACCATTCTTTCTTTTTTATTAGCTGTAAACACCATCGGCTGAATGACAAATATCTGCTCACAGACACTGATTATTATATTCTAAAGCCGTTTATCTAGTCTTCTCAAGGCCACATATAGTGTAACCTTATCTTTAAGAGTAGCATAAAACTGGACCAGTTCTCCTTGTTTGAATTAATGGACTTATTCCTTTGGTGGAAGTAAGACTTAAAATAGTTATAAAAATCAATAATGTTTGAGCTAATCAACACTGCTATCCAGCTTCATAGCTAGGTCTTGTAACATTGTGTAATCCGATCAAACCAGGGGTGAACAAAGGTATGTTAACTGATTTCTGTATTTGACATTTCACTCGTGATGAAATGTCTCCACATCACCTTTTAGTATAAGCTGACCTCAGCAGAAGTGATACAAAATACAAAATAATAATAACAAATAAAGATGCCATAATGGTGAAAAAAAAGAGTAGAGTTGAGACGAGTAAAGATTCCAGTAAACAGAAAAGACAGAAGATGAAAACATATCATGTTGTCTGGCAAGAGACACAACCCTCTCACCCCTGCACCAAGGTTCCCCAACAGAAGAAGTTGCCAGATTGCTGGAGCATGAAGCACTAACAGCTTTGCCCAAGGCTAACTTCAACCTTTTCCAGTGGAATGGAATAGGAGATGTCTGCTGAATTTCTCATTGTTTATAGTCTCATTTCAGGAGGAGATTAAGAGCAAGTCTCTTGCTTGGTGAAACAAGGGGAGGCAGGGAAGCGAGAAGATCATTTACCCCTCTGACAAAATGAGCTTTCCTCTTAAAGTGAAGGCGTGTGTCTTTTGAGAGTTGACTCTAGCCAGGAGTGCGGTGTAATACAGTGTAATTGTTCTTTCTACATTTTCTCTCTGTCAAAAACTATTGAATTTTCTGTATTTCCTGCTGTTATCGGTACATGAGAAATGAAAGACATTGGTTTAGAAAGATGGATGGTTGAGGGTTGGCTGAATATTACAAAGACTGATCATTTGTGCTGTGCCAAAGAATACGTAGACTAATGGACATTTTAAATAGTTTTGAATCTGAATTCCTGAATTTAACAACATTGGCAGGTTAGAATCTGTTAGTGTAGAAATGCTGTCTTTCTGTCTTATGAAATCAGACAGCCAGACACTGGTCACACCAAAACTCTAAATTAAACATCACTTTTACAAAAGCCTTCCCTTGCAGGGGAAGTTCAAACACTAAAAACTTTTCAGAAACTTAAGAGGTGAAAAAGTTTAAAAGTTTTCTAAGACTCTCAGTCTGAATTTGGTTGAAATAAAAGAAATAATGTAGGAGAATAACAGAACCTGTATTTCCGTAAGAATTGGAGGACCAGAATCAAAATATAGCTCATTGAACTCATACTTAAAGGCGATTTTTGTGAAGTGAGTGAAATAAAACTGCGTCCTCAGAGAATGAAGAGAGAAAGATCCAGAGGACTCTGGAAGGGGCGGAAACTGAGACTGGAATTTGTTTGTCTACACAGCTCTGCCTTTGCTGCACTGAGACTGAGAAGATGAAACAAGCATGTATGTCACAGATACACTTGAGAATGGTAGCATACACATTTCTTGTGTGCCATAATTGGGCACACTTAAATCATACCATAGATCACCTCAACAAGTGGACTTTGGCACCTTCTATTCTCACTTGGAAAATTAAGTGGACTTTGGTGTGAAGTTAACTTAACCATGCTTGAGACCCTCGAGCTAAAACACTGTCAGTAAACAAAAATTCACAGCTTACCTTCACTGATGTTCCTCATTGCCACAACACTGGTAACTGTGATCCTGCCCAGTCCTCTCAGTGTGTCTTGAAATTTAAATCACTGAAGAAGTAAGGCTTTCCAGCTCAGTAAGGCTCACAGAGTATTCAGGGTGGCATTCTGATTGTCCCTGAAGTTGTGGGAATGCTTCAGTGAAATACAACCTAATTATAAGTGTGAGCATGTTTTTCACTGTACAATGATTTTTATTTGCTCTGTGTTTAGTAGCACAGAAAACAAAAGGAATCAAATTAGCTAGCTAGATTTTGAATCAAATGACTTAATTCTTGTGTCAACAAAGAAACATGTGCACACTGCTTTTTAAGGAATTGAGGGCTGGCACTAAGAATGGTTTAATCATAATTCCACGCATGTTTTACATATGCAAAAAATAAAGGCACATAATCCACACTCTTTGCTTCTAGTGGCTACTTATGTGCAAAGACCGCACAAGGTCTAGATGTCAAAATTTGCATGCCTTTAGACAATGCATTGCATGGCGTCAAAATATGGCCTTTCAGAAACATTATGTATGTAAATGTGAGATAATAGCAGGCTTAAGCAGGATGTAAAAGCTCTTGATACATATCTTATGACAGGCTTTAAGCCTCTCGCTTCACTGTCTCTAATCTTAACTACTCTGACCTAAAAATGATCAATACAAGTGGTCAAAAAGTCCAAGCAGTGGGTTATACCTTAAAGCTCTACCGGGACCAGTGTTAGCTTGATGTGCAATTCATCCTAACACCTCTGGCATGGGTAAGCAGATCTAATGAATTCCTCCGTCTGACCTTTTCAAGGATTATGAAAGGCTAAGATGTGAAGAAGCTGTTATGTGCGTCATTCCAAAGGGATGATCTCAAAAAAACAGACTGAATAGGAAGCAGTTCTTTACTGTATCTGAATCAAGCATTCATCAGGTGTTTGTCCCTGCTGTTATAGCGGTGACGGTGCTTTTTGTCTGAACAAAGGCTGCAAGCTGTTGGCGTATTGTTGTGTATTTTTGGAGCTAGTTGCAGCCGTAATGATGCTGCATACTCCTCTTGATGTTGTTTTGGATCTTTTACAGTGGTGCTGACGATTTGCTCCCTTTGTAAGGGCTCGCTGTCTGCCTGTCTCGCAGACACAGAAAGCAGGTGTTTGACAGCTGATGGGTCTTACTCTGCTGGGAGCGCCCGGCTCATCTCTCCTCTAATGAGCTACATGAGACGGATTGTTTCTTTACCCTTCATTTGACTTTTTAACAAAGAAGAGACCATCTTAACACAACTGTTTTGCTGCTGACGGAATATGTTTACCCCTTTGAGGCAGCCGAGACACAAGTTGCCTCGATAAGGTCTTTGAAGGTGGTTTTAATGATTTTCCCTAAATTAATGTTTGGCACTTCCCCCATCTGGCTGCCTTTGCGCCTATGTCTGCGTCTTTTTTTCCCCCCTTTTACACGTTTGAGCTGCTGTGTTTTCACTCTGCAGAATTGTTGGCATTTAGGCAGTGTGGGAGATATTGAGTTTACATGTGAAAGAAACCTGGGGTATTGATTGTTGCTGCAGCAGTTTGTGTCACATTTGATCATCCTTACTCATGAGACACGTTGGAACTTTGTTACAGGGCTATGCAGACAAGTATAACCCATCATTATCTGGCACTGCATCAGTACACCAGGGATAAACATGTAGCGCTAGAGAAACAAATGCAGTCAATCTAATGTACAAAATAATCCTTCCATTAAAACAGGATAACACAACCCACAAACATTACAAAAATAACAATGCTGTGTCTAATCCTTGTACATCCTCACATTGGAATTTGTGACAAGCTGTATACTTGACTGTGCATTTGTTCAAAAATGCTCGGCAGCCTTCATCCTTTCTACCCAAGAGAAAACACGATGACCTTCTAAGGAGGCCTGAGTAAAAAACAAAAATGAGAAATATTTACAAAGATATGCTGTATGTGGTAGTGTAGAAAATGTCGTATTTAGGATCAAATGTCAACAGAGGAATGAAAAAGCTGCTCTGAATGTGTTTTGTATCACAATATGGGCAAACTGGATTGTGATTGACTACAGGCTGTCCATTGCTACCTGACATTTAACACTTTAATTTGAATATTCAGAAATGCATGTGATGACTGGTAATAAGATTTGTTTTGGTACAAAAATGAATAGATTTTATCTGAAGGGATGGAAAATATGCAAATGAAAAATAAAAAGTTTGTAAAGTTGCATGTCTGAATTGTAAGCTGGTTTGATATTATGCTGTTCTCTTGAGTTGTTACGGAAGCTCAATCTACAGCAGGAATAAACAAATACATTTAGGGCCAGCTTTTCTCTTGACAAATATGTGGCCAGATTTAAATATAAAATCAAATACTTAGATGTTTGGGTCCAATTAACACATAAAAGGTTTGACGTTTTTATATTCTTCCAAGCTGTATGCATTCTGTCACCATTAACAGTGAGATTAAAGTCTATCACTTTAATTTCAAACAGCCACATAGGGGCGACCAAGCTTTTTGGCTTGTTACCTCTGGGGCTGTAATTACAATTTCAAAGTGTGTATTGTCATTTGCACATTGAGAAACATGTTTCCCTGCACAATGAAATTCCTACTCTGCTGTCCACCACGAATGCCAGTTAAGAGGTATAAAAATAATAATAGATTTAAATAGCAGCACACACACACACACAAAAGAAAACCTTAATAATACTAAATAATAGCAGCAAAAAGAATACTGTCCAGATATAAACAAGATGAAGATGGATTCTGACTATATACATTTATGAAGATATTATCACCATTTAGGAATGGAAATATTAGGCTATTGATTTCTGTACATTTCTGTAAACGTATATTGTGCAAAGATCCGACATAAAGTGCAAGAACAGTTTTATCTGTGCAAATAAGCTGTGCGGTTGAGGTAAATGCAGACTCCTGTCAGCTGTTCATGAGTCTGATGGCAGTGGGGACGAAAGAGTTTTTCATCCTTGAGGTCCTGCATTTCACACTCATGTACCTCCGGCCTGAGGGTAAGAGTGTGAACAGTCCATGTTGGGGGTGGGTGGGGTCTCTGAGGATGGAGACAGCCCTCCTGTGGACTCTGCGGTGTAACGGTGTCCACCTCTGGGGTTGACACTGATATTGTTGTACTCCTGGTGGGATGTTTACTTATAATGACTGATGTATGGACTTCTGTAAAACAAATCAAACATTGAGTTATTCCTGTTTGCTCTGTTTCAGTCACAGTAGGTTCTGGGGTTGCAAGGTACTCTTAACATCATTGCCCCCCTAAATTCATTTTTTTTTTTTAATTTGATGATAATTTGAGGGCAAAATAGGAAGCCTGATATGGCCCTGTGGCCACCAGTTTATACCTGCTGTTTAACAGTGTTATGGACTTTGTAAACACTGAATCTCATTGTTGGGCACAAACCACCAAATTTGCTACTTTTTAGGAAATGACAAAAAAAACATTCTGCTACTGAATGGACGTATATTGTATTTACAGATATCAACTAATTTAAGAAAAATGGAAGTTGAGGTATTGTTTTGTTTGCTCTCTCTAAAATCAGCATAGACCTGTAGATGTTGTCAAGTTCCAGCGCTGGACAAGCCACTCTACAACTTTTAGAAGTTACCTTTTCGTAGTTACTCTTTAAAAGGTCATAAACTTGCTTTGTAGATTACTTGTTTTCAAAAGTTTTTTTTTATTTTTTATTTTTTCATGACTTCTCTCTCATTTGAAAAAATGAGATAACAGGTTTAATGCAAAGATTATTAAAAAAAAAAAAATGCTGCTTTTGTCCTTCTTGTTCTCAAATTCAAAATAAAGACACTACCCACATTACTGCTCACACTCTATGAGCTTTTGGACTCACCATAGTATGTATGTATTTTTTTTTAACAATATGAGTCAAAATTCTGACTGTAATAGTGAAATTTCTTTAAATTATACAGGCTTGACAAAGCAGATTTTTAGGCCAAAACAAATGAGTAGGGTAAGAATGAACATCCTGACAGACAAAAACAATAAAGTATCTGGCTTCAGTCCCATCAGCCATTCCTCTATTTATGTATTGTTTATTAAAATCTTAAACTACTGTGTGCCCTAATAAACATGAACTGTTCCTACCATTTCTTTAACCAGGCTGTAAGCATGTCTATTTTTGCTATAAAAATTGGCAGTGCAAATTCTTCTGCAGCCACCCTTGAGTGAACATGATAAAATCTGTAACATCAACATCTGTTAGAAAAGTGAAGGCTTATTTCCAATCAGCCGGCTCCTTCAGTCCTTGGCCTACATACTAAGCTAGTGCCTTAGGGACCATTTTATCCACTGACCACACTGACTGACTGCTTAGCAAAGTATTGGTGCCCAAAGCCAATAAAAATGTTTTTAAGTCATAGTTTTCTCCTCAAATCAGCAATCTTCAAAACAATCCTACACAAGCAGAATCTGCTCAGTTACATTTCATGAGGAGCTGAGTCTTTCCTGAGAACATTTCTATTAAAAATGCACTGAGGGCTGCTTCTTGCTCTTTCTCTCTTGGCTGGATAAAGAGTTCCTTTCTTGGGCATTACTTTTTCATTTTGACTCATTTTTATTTTATATTAAGGGTCAAACCATGACAATTCACAACAGCAATATCAGAAAATATAAGAGCCTTCGGGGTTTAACACACATGCTAAATCCATGGCGAATAATACATACAGTATCATATCAAGTGCAAGGGTTTTTGTTTTAGATTCTCCATAGTTTTATACCTTTGGTTTTGCTCCGACTAGTGGTGGATGAATGTTTCACAATCTTTAACCTGTAAGTTTAAGTCCTTGTTCTCAAAACTACACTATTTGCCAACATAATCAAGAACTTTAGGGTTGTTGAGAAAGACCTGGAGGGGAACTTAGTGATGCCCCTTTGTGGCACAACATGAATGCACTGATTGGAAATAAGCCACTGGACTTTAAACCATGGTCTTAGAAAGATATTAATGTTATTGGGGACCTGTATGATGGCAAGGGCCTACTTAGCTATCAGGATTTGAAGGTCCGCTTTGACCTACAGGACTCTTCCTGTTTTTATTATTTACAAATAAGATCAGCACTTAAAGCACATGGTGTGCCACCAAGGCTTCCCATACATCCTCTAATAGAATAGCAGATAATGGATACACTTCTTGGGTTGTGAACAGAGGAACACCACTCACTATTACATACTGTTGACACTTGATGATGTTTGACTGGTCCAGGGGAAACCCAGGAGGGGAGGGAGGGTTGCTGCCAGAATGCTACTATATATCTCATTTTCAGTGGTTCAATAAAAAAAGTTGTTCACATAAAAATAAATAAAAATACGACCAACTGAATATGAAACTTTTGTTTTTTCAACACAGTGTCACTCTCAGACAATAATGTTCCGGTAACAATTGCCAAAAACACGCCACTAAAACCATCAAAGATGATATGACCTACATGCCAAATGCTACATTGTAATAAGTTCCAATGTTGGTGTCCTGTACGGTCCAGTGTTGACACCTGTTAGAGTTTGTTTACACTTACAGCATATGGAGTGTCCCACATTGATAAATATGCTCGTATGCATAGTTTTACATAGGACCTTTGTTATCTGCAATTACTGTTATTATATTATTGATTGGTAGGTACATAGCCTGCTTGCCTCCTTCCCCTAATGCACTGCACCTCTTGTAGTCAAAGTAGCCCTGGCTGTGATGTGACTATGTAAGGCCAGCACTTTGGCCCTTTGTGCAAAACAAAACAGTGCTGGAGCAACTTGGCGTAGACTCTGCCCTTGTCAAAATACTACCACGTGAACATGAACAATTCAAAGGAACTAAACAAATGTGTCGTGTTTTTCAACTGAATATGAACGAAGGAACTCAGCTGCAGGTGTGAAAACCACTTAGGACTATGAATCACTCAATATGCTTGTGTCAAAGAAGAAAAATCTTTTCAATAATTTTGGCCTATTTGAGTTACTTTTGCACATACATAATGCTGTTTGAGTTAGTCTTTCTTATTTGGCCTCATTTCATTCTATTTCCAGAAAATATATGTTCTTCACACTTTTTTAAAAAATTGTTAGCTTTTATTAGCATCAATAACCATGATCCAGCAAACCTGGCTGTTCAATGGGAGAAAAATGAAAACACAGTAAAGGCAAGGACAAATAGAGAGAAATATTATTAACCTTTTTTTTTTCTTTTGGCCCTCTCTGACTTTTCATGTGTGGTGAAACAGCGAACATTTCCCTAAGTGGTTTGCTCCGTATCTTGTCTATAAATAACAAAAAGGTCAAAAAGAACGGCAGCAGAGAGAGCTGAAATCCGAGAGGAGAAATGTTTTGTTAAGGAAACCATATGGTGTGCTGAGCACTCTGCTGCTCAACCTGAGGAGACCGAGCTGCAGCAGAAGATGATGGATTGTATCGAGCTACAGGCAGGGAACGGTAGAAATAAGTAATAGAAAAGAAAGTGGGGGTAGAAGGTGTTTATGTGGAGGGGGGCTGCCTGCCATTTCATTCCTTTATTCCAAGAGGTGATGGAGCTTGTTATGTTGTTGATGGCATGAGGTATTGTACAAACTCAACTGCCTCCTGGCTCCAGTAGGTGTTTTAGTGGAATAGAGTTGAATTATCCATTTAGTACCAGAGGGGCAGTTCATGACCTCTTCCTCTTCCACTCCTCCGCTCCTCCATCAGCCTCCCACAGTCGCAGCTGTGGTCAAGGTTAGTGCTGTGGCTATTTCCTACGCTGTTGTTTGGTGCATAAGCAGAGCCAAGAAAGTCTGCCAGACAGGTACTGCATGAACAAGAACAACAGAACTGGTTTCAGGGCTGCATCTTAATATGCAAGCAAATGAACCAAGATCTCTCTCTTTTTCATGTTGCTATGATACCTGAACACCTACATACACCAGAGGATTAGAAGGAGATACTGAATTAAAAGAAAACTCAACAGGAGGGCTGTGGGATTTTAACAGAAACAGAACATCTAAAGATACATTGAATTTATCAGCTAATAAATAAGAGAACCAGCTAATAAATAAGAGTAGAGCACTGAAAACAGCCCTGTTAAAGACACAAATTGTAATTCAGTAGAGTCGCAGGCCAGTGGTTGCAGTTTTGCTATACTTTTTTTTTTGTCAGCCAGTGTATTTTTTTCATGAAGGTGACTCATTGTGGAGAGTCTGTTGCCTTTTTATGTCTGCTTACCCCATGCAAAGAGGCTTTCATCCTCAAATTCCCAAACACAGGCTCAGATCTGGCATTTGGCTCCTTTCAGGCATGTTATTTTACACTCTCCCTCTCCCCATATTCCAACTCTATTCACAGTTCCAATTAAGCAAAGGCATAGAAGTAGCTAAAAGTAGATGGAGCATATCAGACAGACTAGGAATTCAAGTGGATCAGGGTTACTTAATATGTGAAAGCTAGAGGCTTTTTTGAGCAGTTGTGAACATATGAACATACATAGCATTTAAAAAAAATGAATATGTGAACCATAGAAATCATGCATAATCATGGGCATGACTGAAATTAATGTAAGGTGTCATGTAGCTGTTTGTCTGGAGGCAGTTTAGTTTCCTTTTAGCTGAAACTGGTGTTTGAGCCAGTACTGTAAAACCGTACAACCACTGCTGGAGTACAAATCACTGAAAGTAGATGACTGGGGCACTCAGTGGAAATGGGACTGACACATTTTTTTGAATTGAATGTTGCCCCTAATGGCTATTTTGAGATGGTTAAGTTGCATTGTGTTGCTGTTAGATCTGCTTCATCTCTTTGTCTGTTAATAGGTTTGCTGTGAGTTAGTTTGATACAGCATTTCCAAAATAGTGCTTACTCTGGATTGGCCTCTAAAGAGCCCCTTCTTTAATCAAATGGCTGACATTATCAGACTCTGGCCAATATATACTCCACAGTCACCTGTGTCTAGAACTATTCTATTTCTAATTTCCCCACTCTCTTATTCACAGTTGCTTTACATGTGATGGTCTATTATTGCAATAATGTCATCAATGTAAGCTGGAAAGCAGCTGTTAGAGCGTTGCTATGCCCAATCCGAGGGGAGCTATCTGTTCATGTTTTTTGGACAATGGTTGTTGTACAATGGCAATCTGCTAAGAACAATAAACCAATTCAGCATGCAGAACTAACAAATGATTTTACATACATTAAGAGATGCCATTTTACTCTTGTTAGCTTTTCAGGCTGCCTTTAAATGTATAATTATGGAGGAATAAAATGAGTCAAAAGGACATACAAATCAGCTCTGCATCAAACCCTTGAAACCAACTATAGCCTACAATTATACTTTATTTTGTAATGCTTCACACAAAACAAAACCTGTGGAGCATACATGTACCGTAATGCATCATTACCACTGCAGGTGAAGCTTGTGCAGAGTTTTTAAAATGCATTTGGCATGTCCTGCCAGGACTCCTCCTCACACCCAGGCTGCTGGCTGCAGATCTGAGTCCTCCCATGGATTCTCTGAGAGTTCCTGCTGTTGTTAGTTTCACATCAGATTTGGAACATCTTTTTCATTTTTGTTCGTGCTTTGTGCCTGGATGTGCTCCAGACTGTCCCCAGCTGTTAAGTTAAAATCACACCATCCATAACAATCAAGTCTGAAGGCTGCTAGTGTACAGGTAGCACAGAGGCAGATTTTCCACCCTCAAAGACGCGGGTTATCATTCCCAGAGGAGGTATCCCTGTCTTGTTCGTGCTTCCTAACATTCACTGTTGGCTCTGCTGTTGGATGGGAGGGCTGTGAGAGACTATATCAGCCCATTTCTCTTAACGTCAGCTGCTAGTGGAATGCTCTGATACTGTTAAAGTTTTTTACTCATACATTTCAAGTCTGAAAATTGTAGAGACAAGGGACTGTCACTAATTGTGTTTATTTTGTAACTTCCAAACTGCATAGCATCACCGAAGACAAGGAAATTGTAAACTAAGTGGCCATAGTTTATTATTTGTTAAATCTGTTGGCATTGTTACCTTAAAATTGTACTTTCAAAGTGGACCTAACAATACCTTGTTTTTTTTCCACTTGCTTTTTACTGGGTTACTGTCGTTCTCTCGTGAGGCATGGCTTTGGCTTCACTGCACAAGTTTACAATGTTAGCCATTTGTCCCATATTGTTACAGTGGATTCTCTACTACCACTTTGATAGCTGAAGAAGTGGACCAAAAAGACATATAAATGATGTTGAAAAGAAAAAAAAAAGACAGAATGATCAACAATCAGCCAGACAAGAGTTAAATAACTTCTTCTACGCATGGGACTCAACCCTTCAGGAAGGCATTTCTGACATTCTCAGCCAAGTTATCAGTGAAAAATGTGGAAAAATGTTTTTTTTTTTTTTTTTTTAACAAATCCTTCAAATTTAACATTTCATCAAAATCCATTCATAACTTTTCAAGTTATATTGCAAACAGTCAGATAAACTGATAAACAGACAGATGGACAAACAAACTGGCATCATGACTGACAGAAACACCAGGAGGCTGGACAGACTGGTGAAGAAGGCTGGCTCTGTGCTTGGCAGGAGTTTGGACTCACTTGGGACTGTGGTGGAAAGACACACATGCAGCATAGTGCAGGCCATCCTGGACTATAGTAACCAGCCACTCCACAACATCCTGGAGGGTCAGAGACACAGCAGAAGTGGGAGACTCATCTTACTGCACTACAGGACTGAGGGGATTAAGAGGTCCTTTGTTCTCACAGCCATCAGACTGAACAACACTCTTAACAAAGGCAGTGCCTCATGACCTGGTCTGTTTATAACCACTATACCCAAATTTCACCAAGTGGATTAATAAAGTACCCATCCATCCACCACTGTTTACATATATTTAGATATGCATTTTTCTAAAGGTCAAATGCAATGTGCCCATGTACAACTATGACTCAGAGTGGACATAGTACACTTTTTATCTATCTATCTATCTATCTATCTATCTATCTATCTATCTATCTATCTATTCCAACTAACACCATCAGAACACCATAAGTTTTATGATTTTTCACAACAGATATTTTCTTTTCTTTCATATATTATGAAGGGATAAGCCTATTCCTGTAAGCCAGGTGTTTGTTTGGTTCACTGTTCTGGCTTCCAGCAACCAGGTTTTGGAATAAACATGTCAGGCCATGCCTATGTGGCCGTTGTAGACACTAGACCACAGCAATGGAAAGCCAAAGCCAAACCACTTCTTGAGAGGGACATTGTCAGAGACAGCTCCTGAGGATTTACACTAAAACAGACGTTTCTTGGCAGGACAGAGTGGATTTTCAGGTTGGAATTTTTAAGAATATGATCTGGGGATTTGTGTTAACTTGCTGAAAAGCAAGTGAAATAGTGATTTGAAATCTGAAATTCAACTGGTTATGCTATGGTTGTTTTGTTGAAACTGGTGGTAACTGCCAATGAATAGGTATAATGGTCTGTCTTATAAATGGGAAATCAGCATCTTAATAGCAGAGTTTACATCCCCTCAAATACTGCAATACTCATGACAGATTGCAAAGTCATGATTAGCTGTATTGCTTTTAGTGCAGAAAGTCACCTATAACTAAAATTATCTCATAGTTTTTGATCATGATAAATGAATGGATTTATCCCCTCTCAAAAAGTTGTCTTTTACCTTTTTATCCTTTCAATCTGTTTCAACCAGTATGTAACACATTAGCCTCACCAATGCAGTCATATAGCCACAGCCTTCAGATCCTTAAATGGACTTTGAAATAAGAAGAGGTGAGCATGGATAGTCTGCTAAACTGTGAAATGTGCATAGCAAACCAGTCAGCACCAGATTTAAAGGCTGTTGTTTTTCCAATGCAGGCCTATCATCCCAGTCGAATACTCCATCTTAACTGTAATAAAGCCCCCCAATACTATGAGCCACTATGGCTGCTATCCTAATACAGAATTGCCTTCAAGCCTAGTTGTTAAGAAAGAGGCAGTTTGGCAGTTTTTTTTTTCAGTCTTAAATGTTTAGATGTTTAAAAGTGGGGCCAAATTATCATTATAAATCATTATTTACCTGAAGCAGTAAATAATCTTAGTAGCGTTATCTATGCTCCATTCAGCAAGCTAACTCCACGTCATTTATCTGCTGACACTACAATTATGTAATTAATCAAAGGTAATAAATTTTGATCTTTTTATGAATCCTTTATTGACTTTAAAGGAGTTGTTTAAATACAATTTTGTCACATTTACTTTGAGGCAAAACAAAGCAGTAGGGGCAAATACTAGGGGTGTGTCTTGGCAAGAATCTGCCTATACAGTTGTATTACAATACATGAGTGACAATACAACACATGATGATATATTGGAATACCATAAACAAGGTAATAAATACATCATTATTTTTTACACGAACATTAACTCCTTTGATATTTTAATAGCATTATGAACCCACAATATCGAATGCATAAAAAATACAGTTTTCAATAAATAATGCATTTATTTCCATTATTACAGAAATTATAGCAATACATGTAAATGGAGGAAGAAGAGTCAAATGGCTGAATATCTGTTGCCAACTGGCAGAAGGAGGCTCTACTACGTATATATTGACTATATTTTGGTGTATCGATACTTCATTACACTGACAGCCATTCACCACCATGGGCTGACTTTCAGAAAATGGTAGCCTAAAAACAACACCTTGTTATCTTGTGAACTGGCCAAAAAGAAATATAATGCTCAAGGCTGAAATTTTGCCAGTCTTCTCATCAGTGTTGACGTATTCAAGTAATACACTGTATCCCAAAGAGTTGCCAATAAACATAATTCTTTGTCTTTTTGGGCCTTTTTTTTATATTCAACCGCTCTTTTTGTCAACTAGTGTACATAGTGTAAGAGTGGTGGTGGTTGAGGAGGGCATAGTAGCACTATATGTGTTTTTCTACACCACAGTTGCATTTAGAGACTGGCGGGCATTATGACATAATCTAAAAGTTACAACAAGATACACAATTTCTAAAAAGCACCATTCCACCTTAGTCTAGAATGCTCATCCGAACCATATGTATCCCAGCTTAATGAGAAAAGGATGAAAGATAGTCTGTTTTTTCATCACCCCCCTTCAGACCTTACAGGAAAATAGAGGCTTCAGCATCAGTGCTCTTTTCTTTTTATCTGCTGTGTCTGATCAGAGTGCAAAAGCTCAGGAAAGGGGGCTTTGAAAAGATGTTGCCAGCCTGCCAGTGAAGATGATCAGCCATTAGTGAGCAGAATGATTGATTTCTTAAAGTGGATGTGTGGCACTACAAAAGAAACATTTACCCCTCAGGCACAGAGGCTGCATTAATAAAACATTACAAGGAATGGCTGGCCAGCTCTTTTAACATCGAGTGTTTTCATATGGAAGTTTTGATTGGACTTTAGTAGCTGTTAGTCACTAAAGACAATTAACCATTACGTCAAACGATCAAGAAACATTTACACAATTGTCAAGTTTCCCAAATTAAGTAGCAATATTCAGGCACCCAAATATTATGCTTGACGCATTGCTGAGTTATTGCACATCTATTTAACATTTGCTGTTCTCTTTTAGATCATCAAGCATCTTTTGTCCACATCCTACTTAAGTACTCAAGGCTTAAGGCTTCTTAGGATTTAAGGATAAATAGAAGAGTTGTCAGCACATGTGGTCATCCCTTGATTATTACGTTACTTGCTGTGGCACAAAAGGCATTTATGTCACTCATAGTCTTTAGTGTGAAATGTTGAGCAGCAGTTGGTAAGCTCGAGATGTTTGTTTGGGCTACATAAATATTTAATTTTATCATTTACAAGATTATGGCAGTGGATCAAATCAATACGATCATTAACAAAGTATGGGGAGACCATCACCAGCCATTTTACCATGGCAGGGCTTAGACATCTGAAAGTATAGTGAAAACTAGATCTTTGATTATGAAAAAACCAACGGAACCGAAGTTCTGTTTTCTTGTCCGAGACATGACGGGATTAAAATGTTTCCAGTTGGCTTAAAGGAGTTTTAAATCCACTATATAGTTTACCTAACATAAGTGTTAAATGTAAGCAAAACGCAACCAGAATCAACAAGAGGAGTGATTTCTGCTGCAGTCTCAAAACAAGTATGTGTGTGGGTGTAAGCAGGTTGCCATCTGTGATTAAAAGCCACAGATGATAAGCCATCACCACAAGCTTAAAGAACAGTCTAGTAAGTGACTGAAACATGGACACCAATATATACTCCTCAAATAAGTTTTGAATGTTATTTTGGTCAATTGTTTATCCTCTTTAATAGTACTAATTGGTATTGTATTTTATATATTTAGTTTAAATGACTGATTAGTCACCTTTACAACAAGGTACAACTTGTAAGGATTGTGCATTCATGGATTGAGCAACACAACTAAACATGTGGGTAGTGCCCCCAAAAATATGCCAAAATCTCCCTTCTCCTGGAAAAAAAAGGTTCCTCAGTAAGGCAAGGGTGAGGACATCACTTTGCTGTCTGTCTTTGACTTCTCATGGAACTTGATTCTTAGTTTGGAGGCTTTCTCTATCTGTATTCATATAGATCACCAATAATTAAATTCTTGTTTGTTAGAAATGAAATATTAATTGAAAATCATACCCATTTACAGATGTCTGTGAGTCACAGCTAATGGAATATAATTACAGACAACACATTTTCCTGCATATCTTTTTACATATTCTGAAAGCCTGAGATAGAGATTTTCCTCTCTGAAAGTATATGAAAACTACCAGGAGAAAAGTTGGTGCACTTCTCAAACTTAACATCTGACTAAAAGTTATGAGTCCCAGGTGGTGTCACAGAGCTGGTGTTTCATTTCCAGCATGATCTTCTTTCAATAAAATGACTTGTAATTCTAGTCATTGCTAGCGCCAGTTTCAGATGTTTCCATTAAATTTGAAATGGTCGGAAATTACTGTCAGTTTGACACATTCATTCAAAGCCAGGGACTGATAATCCGAAAACTGCTGCACTGTTTACCCGGCCATGATTTGGAGTTAATTAACTGTGCTAATATTTGATATGTAATCTGTCCTCACTGTCCAGACGGCTGTCTCTTGTTTATTTTTTTTGCATGACAAGTAGTAATTCATTTCACAGAGAAAAATGCAACACTTCTCCTCAGTACAGAGACAACCTCACTGGATGTTTGTTCGGAGATTTTTTTTCTGCCTTGATGTCACTTTTCTCTCTCCTTCTTCTCTTTACTTCTAATGAATGGAAGTCATTGAACTCTTGTCCAGGATTTTAATTGCTTTCCTTTGGTTCATAACCTAATTTTCCAAAGGCCCTCTTTTTCATCAGAATCGTAAATGGATGTTCAGATTGACCTTAAAGGAAACATGTTAATAGGTAAACAAAGCCACTGACTCATGTATTATTATAGCTTCAGGCCAGTCAAAGAAGCACAGACTATCTTTTACCTCCTTCAGAGTGGATGATCCCAAGAATACGTAATCCTTTCAGTGTGTCCTTGGTAGAGCTGGGATCAAGAACCTATTCCATTTAAGAACCAGTTTCTGCTTGCTTTATTAATATTATTTACCGTTATGCTCAACAGTTCCCATTACAATGACTATTTCATAAGAGGCAGTCAGCATGAGCAACAACAAGGGGTCAAGGGAGTTACGGAGGACAGGAGGCAAAAAGTGGTTTAAAGCCTTGGTGTTACATTGCTTACAAAATATGACACCAGCAGCACATGGGCGTCGTCTTTGTATGATTTCAAACAAGGATGGCCCATGGGCAAATTATTGGAGCAACTGCCTACATAGTATGGCATTAATTATCAGGAGTGACACTCAAAATTGAACCAATTTTGAGCTTTCTGGTGACAAATGCAAACACAAAGAATCATCTGCCATCAGATCAGCTGGTTGAAATGATGTAATTACAATAGTAAGGTATCAAACTGTAGTCAGTTATTATTTGCTTTGGTATTGAAATGAAAAACCAAAAAAACACAGTTGTATTAATCAGCATTCAGCTATATGTAAATCTATGCGAGATAGCCAAAAAGCAAATTTTCAGGGGTGTTTCCTCTAACACATATTCTTTGACATCCAACAGTAATGCCTAACACATGAACATATCTTCAATTGTAGATGTGGTATGAAATCACTGGAATTTCATCCTTGACTAGATTTACCCTTTACTATGACATGAAATGAAATAGCCAGGTTTTGGGGCAGACAGTCTAAAACCCAGCAGCTGTCTGGGTGGGCTATAATAGTGCTTAAATAACACAGTCTGACCCGAAGTGCAGAATTGTGTGATTCCCTCTAGCTGCACCTCTGGTGGATTTGAAGAGGGGCGATGCTTTCCACATTGACAACACATTACGAAGAATTTAATTTGTCCATACTTTGTTCTGAAATGTTGTGATTTCTATCTGTCAGATATCCATTGTTTTCATCTGAAAAGTGGTTGAATGCTTTAGTTACCCTCTGGATAAACACATATGTAAATACTTTAATTTGATTTACCACCAAGACTTATTTTAGAATTTCTCTCGAGCTTCCTCTTTCTTAATGTGGAACAACTTGTTCAACTCATTTATTCGCTTGTGATACATAGTTGAAGACTTACTTCAGCCAAGTCAGGTGATTTCTCCATCCTGTCCTTGAAAGACTCATTCAGAAAAATCCTCAAGTGCATCCTGAATAGACAGCCTGCCTCTAGTACTGTAAATCTTAACATGTTTTTTTGTTCGACAGCATGCTCAGATTTAATCATTTTTTATCTACACGCCAACTTTATGTTTAAGTCCTTGATGCATTTACAAGAAATCTCCTCGGTCTGTATACTAGAGTCTCTTTTCTATTGAAAATCAATGGAACCTGCACAGGGCTCTAACAACCCTGCTTTTTGCTGGATTTTGAAGTTGCACTGGAAATGTCCTTCAGCTTTAACTTCTCAGTTGTGTTGGGTAAATCTCATGAACAACCACTATTTGGACATTTTTATAACTACTGTCAGAAAGACGATTGAATAGTCCCCTCACCACAAAAGCAGCAGCTGGGGTTTGGCTCCAGAGAACTGACTGTCCTGCTCCCTTTCTGCTGCCAGCCTCATTTCACTGGTTGTTAAGATGGACAGAAAACCCTCACTCATGGAGTGAAGCCTTCGGGGAATGAGGAAAATTACTTCAACTTGGGATGTCATTGTCAGTCAGGTTGTCCCACATCTACCAGGGCTATAGTCCTCCATGGCGACATAGGTTCAAATCCATTTTGTGACTAGGTGTCATTCCCTTCTTGCTGTTGGTAAAAGCTAAAAAAATCCCAAAATAAAAATAAATTGATGAAATCAATAAAGACAGCACAGCCTAAACATTCAGTATCCTGACACAAGTATCTCAAACTGACATAAGAATCTCATTCTGTAATTTGGAAATGCTGAGACCCTGTGTGTACGTACAGATGCAGCAGCTTCAATTTTCCCTTTCAAGTCAAATGCCTGCTGGTTTCCAGCTAACTCCCAGCCACTAGGAGTACTCCCCACCCCCCACCACTCTGGGGCTCTGTCCAAATTTTACCACAAACAAGCCCATTCATGCAACTGTAAGGTATCCTCAAGAGATGGCACATCTATCATAAGAATATATTGAGTGGGCTTCAACTTTGGCCTAATGGTGCATTCCAATTGATGTCAAAAGTTGAAATGTCCGAGTTTCAAATTATAGACATATACCTGAGAGCACCCCCTTTGGTCAGAATTACTCTGACATTACTCCAGCTCACAACTGGAGCATGTTTGCCTGGGATGTGACATAATTCCCAGTTTCCGCGTCCATGGTCACAGGTAAATGGAAGGCACCATCATTACAGTAACATAAGCGTAAACTAGTCACCACATTTTCATCATGTGAATACAGGGGGTCACATTACAACCACATTGAGAGCAGATCCCAGCATGTTCATGTCATGGACCAGTCAAGACTCAGTCAAGAAAAGTGGGGAAAAATTGTAGTAGCTCCATCCATGCAGGTTTACCCACAGACAAAGCCAGGCTCTTGAAAGGCTCTGTAAATGCGCCCCATAAAGGAAAAAAAAAGAAAAATCTAATGAAATGAAATAAAAATGAAATTAAAGCTTGTCCCAGTTATGTAAGAGGGGGGTCTTTGTTAGATAAAATATGTGTTTGATGCCTTTAATAGGTTATGGTAGGAAATAAGGTTATAAGAAAACAAAAAAATACAATAATAATAATAAGATTAACCATTTCTTAAATTTAGAATGTACCATGTCATTGCGCATCCTTTGGAGCTCCTCCAAGACTCAGGGCTACAGAAACCTTTACCCTTTATCCCCCTCATGGGTGGTCTTGTATACGTAAAGTATTAGGTTTTTCATACATCCTTTCATGCTCTAACTTGGACACATCTTCAGTGTTGTATCCTGGTATCATCAGGTGTTTCGGGTCTTACAACATACACCCTCCACCAGGTGACCTGACTGAGGTTGATCAAGCCCCGGCCTGATCAACCTCGGTCCTCAACCTCATGCGCCTCTTCCATTCGCTCCTCCCATGGCACAGTTAGTTCCAGCAGAACGAGTTGCCTTGAGGCCTCAGAGACCAAGATGATGTCTGGTCTTAACAAGGTCTGGGTGATGTGAGATGGGATTTTCAGCTGCCTTTCAAGGTCAACTGCCATCACCCAGTCACGTGCTGTGGATAGCAAACCAGCAGGACACTGTTTGGGTCTGTCCTGTGGCCTCTGTCCCTCCCTGACAAACTCAATTCTTCTAGCTGTGGCGAGGGTGTATCTGCTGCACCTGATCCCCTTGCTGATTGATTCAGCGATGGATTTGAGGACCTGGTCATGTCTCCAGCGATACCGCCCCTCGCCTTGGAGCAGCTACTCATGATGTGTTCGAGTGTGCCTGGCTTGGAACACAGGGGGCAAGCTGGTGTGTCAACCTTTTCCCCATGTGAACAGGTTGGATGGGCTAGGGAGGACATCATAGACCCCCTGGATCAAGAACTTAATCCTCTGGGGGTTCCATTTCCACATGTCCTGCCAGGTGACATTCCGCTCCATTGCCTGTTCCCACTTCATCCAGGCTCCCTGATGGCGCATTGCCACGGCCTTGATGGCTCGTTCTTCCTCCACTGAGGCGCGTACCTCCGCCTGTAACAGTTTCCGCCTCTCCTTCCCGCTGGCGGAGTAGTATTGGCTGGATGTTGTTGTGCTGCCGAGTCCTGCTCTGCCCTGCGCCACTGTCCCAATAAGGGTCTTGTGTTGGAGTCGACCTTTTGCCTGCTGGACTGCTCCACCTGCACTCCACTTTCTCCCTGTCTTCACCACAATCCCTGCACCGGACACTCTGGTATCTTTTGGTCCAATGTACTGCAGGTGTTCTCGTGCCCGTGCCACCATGAACTCCTCCTTCACTGAGCTGAATGGAAGCCTGAGCTTGTTGTTGTTCCCATACAGCCCAATCTCACTCAGGCTGTGTGGCAAGCCTAGCCATCTGCGCAGGTACCTGCTCACCTTGCGTTCCAAGCCTTCCACGACTGTCATGGGGACTTCGTAGATGAGCAGAGGCCAGAGAATTCTTGGGAGGATCCCGTGCTGATAGACCCATGCCAAGTCTGGGCTCATACCAGGGAGCCCAGACTTGTCTACGGTCTTCAACCACCCCTCCAAGTCAGCACAGGTGGCCTTGATGGATTCTGAGTCCTTCATGCTGCAGTTGAAGACTTTTCCCAGACTCTTCACTGGCTTTTCTGTGACAGTTGGTATCTGGACTTCGCCCAGCTTAAAGCGGAATTTGTCAGTGACCCTCCCTCCTTTCAGAACCAAGGATCTGGATTTAGGAGGTTTAAACTCATGCTTGCCCATGTCATGAGTTTCTCGAGCCCCTGGAGAATCCACCTGGCTCCTGGCACTGCAGTTGTTGTCACAGTCAGGTCATCCATGAAGGCTCTGATGGGTGGTTGCCGTACTCCTGATTTGCTGAGAGGCCCTTGGCACTCCGTTTCTGCCAATTTGACCAGCATGTTTATTGCCAGCGAAAAGAGGGTCACCGAGATGGTACATCCGGTGATAATCCCCACCTCCAGCCGGTGCCAGTCCGATGTTACTTGGCCAGAAGAGACTCTCAAATGAAACTTGCTACAGTAGTCAAGGATTAGCTCTTTCATCTTCTGGGGTACATGGTGCCTCTCCAGTGCCACTTCGACCAGCTTGTGGGGTATTCAACCGTAGGCATTGGTAAGATCGATCTAGAGGACTGCCAGATCCCCCCTATTAGAACTTTATTTTGTCTTTCATGCATCACAGTGATTATTCTTGGTAATTTGGGACCTGGTGGCCTTATTTACTGATGTGTTTACCTGAGGCAAATATCAAAATGGCTGCCATTTCCACTTAAATACTTTGTCTATAGTCCTGTTAGAAAACTGGACCACACACAGAATCTCTTTGAATTTATCATCAATAATTGCTGATTTATATGTACAAGTAGTTATTGCTTCATACAACATAAAAAGTTCACTAATTATATAAAAATCAACATTAAATAAGGTAAAGTTAAAATAAAGTTCTCATTTTTGAACTATATCACCATTCACAAGCTTGAACATGTCATATTGCACCATACATGACTTACTTAAAAATATCAAGCAGGCTGACACCAAACTTACAGGCATTTCAAGAAATGTTTTGGATACTGTTAAGAATTTTCATACATGCTTTGGTAGTTTCTTGTATAATAACCTGGAGTAATTCTGGGAATTTTGGACTTTCTTTTTAATATTCTGAAATATTCCCAAATATTTGCATTCTGTGCTGCTTATTCCAAGTATTTTGGTAGAAATTTAAAACAAATTCTAAACATGAGCCTGAATCTCAGGAGGTTATAATTTGCCTTGAGTTAAGGGAACAGGCTGGACCAGCCTGCTTCCTTCTGCACATTTCCTACTTCTAAATCACATCACCAGTGCCTGTCACAGACTTCTGTTATTAAATTTGGTGTAATGAAAATAGACATATAAGCACATACAGACCATTAACCATCTAAAGCTATGAGTCAGTTCAGAAAAGCTTCCCTGTGTTTCCGCCCTCTGACTGGCTATGCTTTAGCTGTACATCTTTTCCATGTAGGAGGTGTTCCCACTAACCTGTCTTTTTTTTTTTCACCATCACCAAGCAGAGCAACACAAAGCCCATGAATAAAGAGCACTTACCCCTGAGCTGCCCCAGCTCCAGGGGGTACTTCAGTCTTCCCTACACAGGGAACATAGTGGTCTATGAATTGCCTACCCTTTCACCTTGGACCAGTTCATCTTCAGGGTACCAAGTGGAACTATTGCCTCTGACAACACGGCTCCTATAGCAGAGAAAGGCACCAAGAGGGCAGCACTGATGCAATTTTCACTGCTAAAGGGCCATTTCTTTGTACATTTTAAGACAAACCACAAGTCTTGCAAAGAAAAAGAATAAATTTATAGTTTTCAGGAAATATTTTAATAACATTTACATTTTATAGGGAATTCAATAAGCTCAACACAGAATAAAAGTAATCCAAGCTACTTTTTCAGTGCAATAAACTCAGTGTTTTACCAAAATAAAACAATACAAAACATTATGGCAGGGATATTAACTTTAAGTCATTATGAAGTGTCTATTAGTATCTTTTTCTACATTACTGGAAACATTAGCATAGGAATGAAATATTGGATAACACGATTGAAACTACAAGTTAACTGGTTATAAACAAGACCTCATTTCAACAGGAGAAAGAGGTTTGGAACCACTGCTTTAGGGTAACCAGAGCATGCAATCGCAACCACACTGATAAAGTGGAAGTGCATGTGATGGACAGAATCCCCAAGACAACGGTATTTTCATTCAGCACATAATCCTTCTGTATTTGCATTCCCAGGAGTGCTTGGACCTATCTTTTGGGAGAAAAGAGGAGCAAGTCATGGTGCAGAGGAGCACCACAGGTTGATCACAACATAATGAGTAATTGCGGGAGTGGGAGCTGGCAGCTTTTTAATGGAGGGGATTTGAGTGAAGCCTGCCATAATATAAAAATGTGGAGCCGCTGGCTAGGTGCCACCTCCATGCATTAAGTAAAGTGCACTTGTACTGGCTGAGTGAGTTAACAAGGCACTCTCAAGTGAAGAATCAACATGCCTGAGAGAGAACAAAAGCCCATTCCAGTCCAGGCCTTTCCAAAAAGTCATAAAACTCTCAAAGGGAAAATAAGGGGAATAAGAAAGAGGTCAGCACAATAAACCTCTCACAAGAGTTCAGCTGTGTTTACAGGAAATGAAATGATTGTACCTCATGTTTTAAGATGACATTTTGAATATAATTCAGCAGAGCTTCTGTCTTTTATTTAATACTTTTGCTCTTACCGTAAAAACTGCAGACTGTGTTTTAGCTCTTGTAATTATGCTGCGTCTGGATCCTGTAGTTTTACTCCTTTTTTCCTTTTCAATATAGAGGGACAAAACACATCTTTAAGACACAACACTAAGTCAAAGCATAGAGCTGTCCTTTGTGGCACATATCTAATGGACCAACCTCCAGCATCAACGTAGACAAATCAAGCTTTTCTTCAATCATCTCAGCAACTTCACGTTTGATTTCCCTTTAGATCTAAAGACCTTGTTATCTCACGTCCTTTGTAACCTTGTAGACTGTTATAGTGGCTGTCTTGCTCAAGAAACACTTTCTTTCCCACAATGGGGTGCTGAGGTGTGCAGTAGCCCATCAACTTAACGCCTACTACATGCAATGATAGTATACCAGCATGGCAGATCTGCTTTTGTGTACAAAAACAATACTGCTGCATTTGTTTGTTAGTTATAGTCTTGCCATATAGGTGGGATTGTTTTACTCAGCCTTATTTCCAGCTCATTTAATATTTTTAAATCATACAGGAGTGTCAGTGTTTAATTCAGACTTTTATAACTGTCTTCACTGATTTTATAGTAAATGATTCTTTTACTTACATGGAAAGGATATTTAACTTTATTCTGGATGTTTTAAGGCAATCCTTTACATATTCATTAAAAACTGATGAGTTTGAGAGTAGCAGAGAGTCACTGCCTCTGAAGACACAGAATTCTTGTGTTCATATAAATTAAACGATGTGTTAATGCAGTACGAGCCATTTCACTGCACTTTAATCATATAATGTCGTTACAATAACAACACTGAAGCCACCTATTGGCCACCTATTGCCTTAGCATTCCACTATTTTAAAGATTAAGAGGCACGACTTGAAGGACTGTGAGCGAGCAGAGCTGCCGCGCATGTTTCTATAACGTTAATGGGCTCACAGTAATCTTACTAGTAGCTGTGAGTTGTAGAGGACTGGGATGTTTATTACCTCCGCCAAGGAGGTTATGTTTTTGCCAGTCGTTTATCTGTCTGTCTGTCTGATTGTCTGTTTGTTTGTTTGTGTTCAAAATAACTTGAAAAGTTTTGAACGGATTTGGATGAAATTTTCAGGAATTGTCGGAAATGGGATATGGAAGAACTGATTAAATTTTGGGGGTGATCCGGATCACCGTCTGGATCCAGGAATTTTTTAAAGGATTCTTTAACATTGCCAGATAGGACCATTTTCGCCAAAAGTGGACCAAAGCTGCTTGGCGGAGGTCTGCGCTCTCTGATAGCTTTTCTAGTTACAATTTGGGGAGAGTCTGCTGCCTTAATTTATCTTAGAAACCAAGGCTCCAGGAGCAGCTCCGGGCTTTCTCCATCGGCAGTTTCTTCCTCCTCTCCGCTGTGTGTGTGAGCAGAACTGCATGCACAGCTTTCAATGCTGATTGGCTGTTCAGCGTGCCCTGACTCTACGTGTAACCAGAGCGTGTAACCAATTGAATGGGGCTGTGGGTGGGACAATGCTGGAGACAGAGTAGAGACAGCAAATGGAGCGGCGTGGAGAACTCCTCCCCTGGCATTGCAAGGGCAGCTGGGAAATGTAGTGACATAGGCTTGAAAAACTAGACGTCAGTTTGCAAATAAACTACAATTCCCATAATGCCGTAAATGAATGGGATTTGCCGCTATAAACGTAATTTTTTTTTTTTTTTTTTTTTTCATGTAAATCCATTCAGCAGTTTTTGCGTAATATTGCTAACAGACAAACAGACAAACAGACAGACCCTGGCAAAAAAATAACCTCCTTGGCTGAGGTAATAAAATCATACATAGTGTTTAGATGTTATTAGATACTATAACCATAATCAACCCGATTTTGTACACTATCCCCTGATATGAAAATGGATATTAATCAAAAGGTCCACACACAAAATGTGTGAGAGAATAGTAGGGTCAGGCATGAGAAAACAACAATAAAGGGTGGAAGATTTAATTTTTATTGAACAATTTAGGGGGGGATGAAAATCGTGGGATTAAAGTTAAAAAAAACGTGACAAAAATTTGAATTTCAAGAGTGATGTTGAATTTTTTTAATGTAAAGAAAACTATTTTATGTACAGCTTATCATTGACATTTTAACTGTATTCTCGACATTTCAACTTTTCTTTCTCATTGAACATAATAAAAAATATTGTTCTCTCCTGAAAATTGTATTTTCCCCTTTCTGTCCATCGTACTTTAATAAAAATGATTGGTGGATACTTTTGTTGCGATATCCACAGTCTTACACATGTTAATGATTTTTACTTAATTCATTTAGGTGCTTTTCTTACTTTTTGATGGCTAGATCCTAAGATAATTTAATATGATAATATAATAATATAACAGTAATGCTTTTTTTTTAATGCACTTTACATTTGAAATATATCTCAAATAGAGATAGCTGGATTAATAAAAACAGTTCGGTGCCTGATTGCAAAGTGAAGCATGGATCAAAACATGACATGCTTCTATGCTTCAGAAGCCATATTATCTAAAATCACAGTTATTTTGGATTAAAATGGGACCCATTTTGGCCCTAATGTGCAGAATGTCAACAATTCAATTACACATACAAATGCAGCAGCTTCATTTTTTTCCCTCTCAGCCAAATGCCAGCAGAATCTCTGCTGAGCTCCAGCCAATTACCAGCGAACTTCCAGCCACTGCGATAACAGACCTATCTCGATGGGGGTGTGCCTAAATTCCACCATAATCATGCCCATTCATGTCGTGTGTCCCCATGAGATGGCACTTTCTTAAGGACAAATTTCACCTTTGCCCTTATAATGCTTCTTCGAGTAGAAGTAGCATTAACCAGTTTCTACATGTCACATCATTGCGGGGATCTCACTAGAGTCATGGCAGTGGGCAGGGCTCATCATTTTCCAGTCACGGACCAGTCAAGACTCAGTCAGGGAGAATGGGAAATATTTAAGTGGTTCCATCCGTAGCATTAAAAAGCATACTTACTATAACAGATAACAAGCAAATCATAAATATGACATCAAGCACATTTCTCACAAATGTCTAGCAAAATGGATTTGTGATGAAAAATGCCTTTAAAATTAAAAACTTGGACAAAACAAGAAGGACAGATGGGACTGGAGAGTTAAAAGCAGCAGTTTCGATTTGCCAGTCATGTCGTCACTGTTGGGTTTTGATTGGACAGAGTTAATACAGAACAATCACGACTCTGAAAATAAAGTACGTCTCCACCTGTAAACTGCAGGAAATATTTGAGGTAATATGGGTTTTCGACTAAAACTCTACAGCTAATATAAAATTCTAGTGCTTTAAACTGCACTCACTGACAGAAATGCAGTTTGGCTTGTGTCGACAATTTACATGTAAATAAGAATCCAGCTTGTTTTTAAATCCTGTGGTGAGAGACGGGTTAAGGTTGTTATGGTTCACAGACATGACTTTGCCTCGCACCCCCCCACAACCCCTCTACCCCCCTCCTCAAGCCTGAGTGAAGAATTACTGTATTTGGTGCAATTTGATGGACTGCTGAACTGTGAATATGCTTCAGCCTCAGACAGCTGTCTTGCCCAGAGTGAAATGTGATGGATGGGCAGGAGAGCAAAGGGGACATATGGAAATGACCGGGCATGAAAGGAAAGAGGAATTCCGAGTGGCTCTGTTTCTCTAACCTCAGACCACACACAGGCGTGCTTGTTTTCTATATTTCATATTTATTTGACTGTTTCTGCCGAAAAGTGGATAATACTGGCTGTTTCACTTTCAGTAAATCTACACCCATGTGCTTTCATCTCCTGCATCTGACTAAATTTCATCAGGAAATGTAACATTCCTCTTTGCCGCTCAGTACTATTGATCAAAATAAGCAACAACTGGACTCATTGGGATGCATTTATCACGCCGGTGGTGACATCTGCTCTGTCTGCATTAGCGGCGTCGGGTCACAGAGTCGAGCTGGGTGGTGTGGCGGTGACAGCAGCTAAAGATCAGGATTGACAAAGTGGATCCCCATCCCAGATAGAGTGGCAGCTAAGCATAATTTCCCCAATAACTCACCATATTTGGCATCGCCTTAGTCAGCAGAAGGCTTGCGGGCCATCAATCCAATCGGAGAAGATTGATCCACTGAGTGTGTTTGCGTGTGACTGTGGAGAAAGCAGAGAGACAGAGGAGAAAGAGAGTGAGCGGAGGAACAGAGAGCCAGCATCTCAGAGGTGACTGCGTTCACAAGGTTGGCAGGATCTCGAAACAGCTTTTTGTGGTTTTATTGTGCCAGAGAACGAGTGTGTGTTATGTGTGTTGTATGTGTGTGCATCCAAAGGGAGATGTACCGGAGCTGGTGGGTGTCAGGGAGCCTTCAGCGGAGTCTTAACACGCCAAGTTAAAGTCGAGGAGGTGACCGCAGGCTGCCGTGAGTGTTGGCTGTTGGAAAGGTCACTCGCAGCTCCCACCGCTGACAGATTCCTCCAACAGAGCCTGCTAAGAACACAAATATAGCTCATTTTCTCCAGCAAGTATGACACTTCAAACTGGAATGGAATTTTATGAAAAAAACAGTGGAGTGTGACCTTCAACAGGTTGCATGTTTGACTGTTTTATTTTATCAAAATAAAATTAACCATGAGTGAACCCCTGTACAACCCGATGAGCTCATACCAGTATGAAAATGCACGCTCATATTATACTGTCTAATAATAAGTCCTTTGTGAGCCCTGCCTTCACCCAGCTGAAAACCTTGCTCAAGTTCAGCCATCATTGATTGCCTTTACCCTGCTCATAAAAACCTGTTGTTAAGCACCCTGTTTGATGACCAAAAAAGGGCTCCTGGTGAAACAAGTATTTTTAATTCCCTGCCAACACTTTATTGGTGAGTCCATAAATGATTGAAAATTAGTGTATGAATTTCTGCAGGAAATAATCATGAATTCATACAAGCAGAAATATCAGTAATACACATATTGATCACTTGCATGTGCTGTCACACTCATAGGCTAAAGCCAATACAAGCAACCATCAAGGAAACTTATCATTCAAAACATGGCTGTGACTTTTTCCATTAAACAATTAGTAAAAGTTGTATATTTAATTTGAAGATAAACTTTCATTTGCCCATTGGCTCTTTATGGATGTGATTGCCAGAATTATCTTCCTACCACCTGCTTGATGTACTTTTAAAGGTTCTTCCCATTCCCAAACACTGTCGATGGACTCTATCCTTGGATGGACGAGTGAAATATATTGAACGGTCCATCTGGTGTATCAGGTTAGCATCGACACAGACATGGAGGGGGGAAAAGGGGAGATTATAAAGATGCAGGAAGGATTGCCTTGACTTTCTTTGACTTTCTAACTCGGCAGAGCTTGTAAAATCAGTTGAATATAGCAGAGATAGCAGAACACTTTTTTTTATTTCTGTGAGTAAAATGTCTGACTTCAGTTTTCAACAAAGAGGAACAAACTTTAAATAGCTCATGGGAGCTTTGTATTTGTGAGCTTCTGAGTCAATATCTCGTCAGTACAAAGCGCTACATATCCGTTTCTCCAGCTGTACACTAAAATCACTGATGTACAAGGGGAAAGGGGAAATATAGGTAATAAAAATACATTTTTAACAGATGCAGTGTGGACAGCAGACATATGACGCTGCTCGATGCCATGTAATGTTTGCTGCTCGCCTTGTTCGGACATGGTATAATTAAGTTTTAACAGTCGGGCTCTTACATCGGTGCATTGTGGAAAATGTGGTCAAAGCCATGTGCAGACAGTGCTGGTGGTGTTTTGTTCACAGCTGATCAGTCTGAGCTGATCGAATGTAATCATTGTTTTTTGTAAAACATTTAGTACAATAATTTTAATATCTGAATTAACCTGATAGTAACTTTCCTGGGTGTCACCCAAGTTGTTGTATAAGTCTGTAGTGTCCCCTTTAGGTGTGTCTGTTAATTACACACTTTCAGGCAATTATAATTACAGACATACACATGAACCAAAGGACAAACAGCTAGAATGCCTCTGCTCAAAAAAAGTGCAGATAAGCCCCTCTCCACATTTAGTCACAAAAAGAGTGAGGCAGCTCTTTTGTATGTTTGCATCAGAATGTCTTTAACCCTGTGAGATTTGTGAATCAAACCTCCAAACAGTGCAGACAGTGTGAGCAAATGAACAGCGATTTTTTGTGCTATTTGCAGCTGTCATCCATTCTCTGTGAATTAGGCCGCATGACAATAAACCCACTTTGATGTTTGCATATGTGTCAACACCTTATGAAGGTATTGAAGTAGAGTAGATTTTCAGAACACTTCTGACTACACTCCACTTTGAATAAATAGCAGCATCATCCACTTTTAATACACAGTATATGTAGAAGGTTTTGTGACAACAGGTAAAAGCTGCCAATAAGTCTCTCTCAAATGCCTACACAGTTACCTTACAGTAACAGATATGAAAGCGAAGGCCTTCAGTTATATGTCTTCTGGGGACATGGCAGATATAAATGGTGTTTTTCTCTTCAAATCTGTGTAGCTATTGTGCCTCTCAGGATTTAAAAGGTTAGCTTTGACTGTTAAACTGTAATGGATACACTGAAAGATGTTGTTAGATGCAATTTTTACTGTGTGCTTTGGTTCTGGAAAATATAATCGGGAGGCAGTGTAAAGGTTTATTCAATTTCCTAAAGCCATGAAGAGAAAAAGGCATTATCCACTGAGATGCTTCTTTGCTCTGAATGCACAAAAAACAAACACATTGGCTGAATTACAACATTTTGATTTTTTTTATTCTGCAAAGAAATCATGAATTAAGGATGATGGATGAAAAAGAAGCCATATTATTTTTTCTTTATAATTGTAAAAGTGTTAAAGGAGCAGGTTAGATTTGATTATAAATGCACTTTGCAGCATTGTAAAGACAAACTGTTCAAGCACAGAACAAGTATCAGAAATGAAAGTCAAAATGAAGCATTGATTTTAGAAGAACTGCTGCTCTGTTTCGGCTCTCAGCCAGAAAAAAACTCCAAAACATGATTCAGGTTTGAGAATGGGCTCTGTTCAGTCCCAATGCTTTGTTTAATTGATTTTAAAATATAACATAAATTCCCTATTATTAGGTTTTATG
The DNA here is from genome assembly GCA_037902135.1 of Cetoscarus ocellatus. Taxonomy (NCBI): domain Eukaryota; kingdom Metazoa; phylum Chordata; class Actinopteri; order Labriformes; family Labridae; genus Cetoscarus; species Cetoscarus ocellatus. The sequence goes on from JBAMNC010001050.1 coordinate 276,366, forward strand.
AAAAAAAACAAGCAGCAATTCCTTTTCCATCATATAAAGATGTGGATCCATGGCTCTAGGTATTTTTCATCCAATTGCTATATTAAAAGATTTGTTTGTTTTTCCCTCCAACACAATGCTCTCTTGAGTTCACCATAATTCAGTAACACCTCCCTTGGGCTGACAGTCAGATTTTAGTGCTTATTTTTAGTCAAACATGACACACATAGACTGCAGGAAGACATGAACTTTTCCATGCTCATGGTATTTTGGTTTGCAGGCAGTGTTCGTCAACTGGCATATCATGACAGATTTTATGCATGTTTGACTAGACTTCCTTTGCAAAACTTGTTCAGCAACTTGTCTGTGTTGACTAGCCGGCATGTTTCCACACAGAATATGTGGAAACATGCTCCAAAGTGCTCTAACTCCAGGTTGAATTCATAATTAATGATCTACAGCTCTACAAAATCACATACCGGTCTTACAACTTCTTCACTACAGGGCTTGAGTTTGTGGTTCTGTGAATCAACATGATCTTTATTTCGGGTATTTTGGAAGTTGCTATTTTGTTTGCTGGGATTGAATCAGCCTGGTTGTCCCTCATTTGGACCTGAAAATGATTTGACATGATTAATTTAAACAGATTACATTGCACATTCATGCTATATCCACACGTAAGAGGATTTTTTTTTTTTTTTAGGGTTTTCCTCCTCCGTTTAAAAAGAAATAGTTCTGTCCAAATGTGGAGTTTTCAAATCACATTAAACACATATTATTATCATGCAACAAAGTCCATAACATTCATTTTCAGATTCCATCATCAAGTCTCATCAGTGTCAGGGTTTTACTTGTGACCACATAAACTAGCATGGCGGGTGTTTTTAGTAAAAATATCTATAGATGTAAATCCAAGGCACGTCTTATGGGCTTGATCAGTTCCTGTGGTTAAAGAGCATTCATGAGTGCTCTTGTCTGCATCATCTTGAAGGAGCCGATGAAATTTTGTGTAATCATGTTAACAGTTAGCAACAGGTAAACCTGCAAAAGTTTAGCAACCTGTGTGCGGCTGTAATATTTTTGAAGCACAAATAGCACGCAAATGATGAATCATTTTGATCCTCAGCCTGGTTCGTACTTTGAGGAAACAGGAGGTGATTCAGCACTAAAGCTGGGGACGGCAGGCAGAAAAGGATATAGAAGAGGGCCCTACGTATGACAAAACAAGCTACAAAGCTTCAAACTTGCTCATAAGGTTAACGTTTATTTGTTTCCTTTGGTCTGTGATTTGCAATTAGGGCAGCATGTCAAGTTTCACATATTTCTAGCTGTTTTGATTTAATTTTGAGGTGTGTGCTTTGTGGTTAAGGTGATGTTGCTACCTTCTGTTAGTTCCTTGTTCACCCTTCAAAATAAGAGCAGATTTACCGAGGCAGAAATAAAAACATTTGCGTCCTAACTGTTAAAGCATAAAAAAAGAACAATTCTATATTTTAATTGTACCCTTAATTTGGTTACTAAAACAGAGAAATCAACCAAACTGAAAAGTCTGAAAAATGTAAATGCTGTCACATTAACGAAAGATCACTCATTATCTTTAATGTCTGCACCTTAACAAAACATCGTCGCTGTCAGGCACAAACCTCCTGTCTCCATTTTTTCATCACTTTCATTTTTTTCACAAACTGTGCTATTAGTCACCTTCCCTGATGAGGACTAGGTTTTATAAACTTTTAGCCAAATTAAAGTGTAAAAATAAGTTGTAATTAAAAGGATATTACAGTCATTCACTCAGAACAAGAGCATTTTTTTTCACCTCCTGAAAAGTAGAAGATTTGTGCCCAGCAGCGTTGATATGTTACTGTGTAAAACAGCACATTTGGAAAAATAGAATTACTTTGACGATGTCTCCTACTTTAAAGTGATGGTTTCAGACCTCACTTATGCTGCAGTGAAGTAATTATTATGAAAATCCCAAAATAGATAATATTTAATACATTTATTTTTATTCATTTGAGTAATTTATTGTATTTTTTTAAGGATTTCTTTTCCAGACATGCAAGTGAAAAGTGATTTATCTCGAGTCAACAATCAAAAATTGGAAATTAATAGAGATTTAATTTCAGTCTACAGCAGTAATATAGTCTAGAAACTAGATCTATACAACTTAATAAATCTTGGATAAATATTATTTTAAATCAATCCCAAAACTTTTCTTTATGTTTCTTTATCTTTTTCTTTAAATTGAGACCCACTGTAAAAGTGTTGTTCTAATGACAAGCAAAATGTACTTTTCTAAAGTAACTTTTAATCTTAAATAAGGGGCAGTAAGCCAGTATTTCTTTTAAACGCAGTTCTTCTTGTAACTTTTTTTTTTCTTAGACACTGAAATGAAAGAAATCATGACAATAACAAGTAAAACAAAATACACCAAAACATATGCATAGATATCATTTTATCTTTATTTTACCAGCAAGTCTATTTGAGATCTATTTTACAATATAGATCTGGTCAACGTAGCTGCCAATACAAAAAACAAGGGCACATTAAAAACCAAATAGTACCAGAATTTAGGACAGGTAGTCAAATGTAGAGTAAGCTTTTAAGAAAAACAGCTTCATTTCTCTGTCACCCCATTCTTTATCATCCCCTTAAATCTGTTTATTGATATCAATTAATCTCATTTTAGCTCTTTTTGTAGTTTTTTTCCATTGCTAAGGCAGTCTTCTCCAGATCCATAAGGGCTTGGAGTGTTCTTAAGAGCCTCAGCTTCTGAGATGTAGTGTGTCTTTTTTGTTTTAAGGGATTTGTGGGCAGAAACCCTAAATGTATGTCCTTCGGTGTATACTAAAAATACAATAGAAATAAAATTGAAAGACCTTTTTAAAGTAATTATTGATAGACATGATGTTACATGTGTCTTCACAAAATTTATCCTAACCCCAAATAAAACTCTCACTGTTGTTCCTTTACCCCATGCTCGAATGAAAGGCCAAGCCCTTCTTTTTAATTGACCACCAAAGCTGCCACCCACTGCAGCAAAAGTCCCAGATTTAATTGAGAAGCAATGTCAGCCTCAGCTTCGGTACTCTGAGCTCCAGCCGTCCTCAGAGTCTGCTGAGAGTCAGCAAAGTCAATGAAAGCCTTGAACTTTCAGACAGCATGAAAGAAATGAAGGCAGGTGATAGAGATAGGGGGCAGGAAATGGCCAAGAGGGGAAAGACAGGCACGCAGGAGAGAGCGAAAGAGTAAAGAGAGCAGAGAGTGAGGGAGGAGGGCAGTGTGACAGACGAAGAAGAGGATAGATATGTCCCCGCTCAAACGGCAGTGCGCCTCTATGCTGCAGAGTACACCTGATCTGAGAAGAAGCAGACAGTACCCTCCTCGGAGAGAGTTAGGGCCTATAATCTTACCAGTTGATAATGAGAGCTCAACCCCAATGATACATCAGCCCAATGGAGAAACTTAACAGCAAAGGCATCATTCTTCATTGCCAAATCCTGACACTTTTATTACCCTGCTTTTCTGAGGATCCCTATTTATAGCTGAGCAATGCTGCTGTAGATGTAGAGCAGCAGCCAAGAGAGGCAGCTGAAAAGTAAGTTTAATAGTGCAGCTCACAGTCAAGCTCCACATTTAAGATTCAGAAGGAGCATTTCACAGAAGAAGAGGATGCAAAAGAGGATGCACGCTCTTTAAAAACACAAAAAACAGGAGCATAAAACTACCCCTAACTCCAAGGGGTCTCAATCTAGAGTCAATAAAAGTGAGCTTCTCTATAAAGGTTAAGTATCAAAATTGAATGACAAAACACTTGTGAAAGTAATTAAACTTGCTTGATAAAAAAAAGTATTAATTGATGAAAATAGAATCAAACTTCATTATTCAACTTCATGTAAACTGAACTGTTGAGTTATAATTCGATGTGAAACAGTGGGTGGCTTCAAATTATGAGTAATTTAATCCAGTGATAAGATTGTTGTCAGTGGTACCATCACGTTTAAAAGGAATTTGTTAAGTTGCAGAATTATACTTGAAGAAAAGTGATATATTATGTTACTACATTAAAACTCAGAGAAGTGACATTCAATGTAATCAAAAATTACTGACCCTCTCAGATGCTCTCTTCTTGTTATTGTTATGAAATGGCACATAGTCAACTGAACATATTTCCTTTAAATGTGCTGGATTCTGTTGTCATCCTGCAGCTTTACAATTATGATGAGAAGACTGATACGGCAGTGTTAATACTTAACAAGCACTCAACCAAACCTACACCTGTGCTCTACTCATGGCTATTTTTAGTCTCTCTTTCTTTCTCTCCATGCCAAGACAGTACAGTTTTCTGTGTCAGGTGTGAGAAACATGTCCTGCTTGAAGAGCCTGATTTAAACTTACTTCAATAATTTAGTCACAACTCACAATCCAACGAGCTTTATTGTTTTGAATGTGGAGCAATATTTCCAAAGCATTTCATTGAGAATAAAAATGGGAACATAAATAAAATAATGTCGAGCAAAAGGCTTATTTTTTGAAAATATATGAAAAAGAATAGGTAATATAAAAATGAAGAGAACCCCAAAAAAATTTCGTATAGTTTTATTTTATTTTTGTGTGCATGAGTGAATGTTTTATTTTTTTTTTCATCAATATTTGTGTGTGCATGTCTATAAGTCGCAATGTAATATGCTGCACTTTTCTGTTTCGGGTTCCACTGACTGTCCTCAGGTCCTCACACACTTTGACATTTTTGGATGCAATAATCTCACAGTTTTGCATTTCTCCCAGTAAATATTTTCTGATTATCACTTGTGTTTTCAGACTCTGTGTGTGTTATTTGGGGATACTTGTGATATTTAGGGCAGGATGTGAGGAGGTGGAGCTCTGTCTCAGTCTGTTTGGTGCCACATCCTCCTCTGGAAGCCAGCTCTTTTTGTGATGACCTGTTCTAGCTATTGTGTGGTCACTGAGTGTTCCTCATCAGGAGTTTTCTCAGTGAAGGATCTTTTACAGGGCTTGTAGGTATGTACTGTCTGTAGCCAACTGATTGGCTGTTGGCATTGTTTACTTTGTAGCCAATAGCCAATCAATTGAGTGCGGACCATCATTAGTAATTGTCAGTAGCCAGTGTGCTGTTTATGTTTACATTTATTTTTATACATGCTGTACATACATAAGTTTATCAGCAGTAAGTATAAGAAAATGTTATTAACCATGTGACACTGTCTAAAACTTACAAGTCAGAGCCCTCAGTCCTCACCATCTTCACACACTCATCAAAACATCAATGAAACATCACCTGCTATGATTGAGAGTTCATGTTTTTGTCTTTTTCTAGGGCCTCCAAATGACAAAAACTGTCCCTGTTCATTTACACTAGTAGATACACCTCCACACGCCCTAACCAAATATTTTATTTTTAATTTTTCAAAGTTTAGAAATGAAAAAAGAAAGACGATCTGTACTCACTTTATTCTCCTTGACCTCCCTCTCTTCTCTATCTTTGCAACAAACGCATTGGCAACAACAACAACTGCAGCATTAAAAGTAGAACAAACATTGCTTTGCTAGGTGCTTTTCTTTTTGGAAATTTCCTCGTCTCAGTGGTCTCAGAATTAGATATTCATTGGCAGCAGCCACTGCGTCTCAGCGGCTGACAGAAAGAATAAATGTGCTTCTGTTTGTAACGATCACTTCAGGCCTTCACTATCCCCCCAGCAGGCCTAAAGAACAGGACAAAAAGAGCACACGAGCAGGCGCTGATCGAGTCTCTTAATGAGACCTAATGGTCCTAATTCTCTGCATCAATAGAAAATCCTTTTCTTCTTTCAGCATTTGTGGCAACAAAGCAGATTAAACGTCCAGGACTACAGGGGGTGCGGAGTGATTCTTTAAGCTTTTTACTCTCAGAACGTAGTTTGTCAGACATAAGGGCTATGCAGTTTTCTGACTTTTATTTTCATGATGAGGATTCCACATTGATTTTATAGACTAGCCTTTGCCCAATGGCTGACTTTGATCCAAATCAGGAACTAGGTGCTCTCCTCTCCAAACCTTTTTATTTGCTTTGTTAAAGGAGTGTGTCGATGTAAGCTATGATCAATTGCTTGGATTGGCAAGCACAGTCCAGGATTTAGAATGAATGTAGAGTTGTTGACAACCTGCTGCTGAGCAGTGCTGACTGACCAATTACCACTGGGTAGACCGGTCAAACAGTCGGAGTGGACTTGTCCCAATGGGTAATGGGGCCTTAAAGTGGCAAGAATTCTAACAGATGGTCTCAGGCAGACTGAGAATACAGCAGGATCAGGGGCACTCATTTTGTGAAAACTGTCAGGTTTTTGGAACATGAAGGGTTGTAAACATACTCTGGCAGTAATCAAAATGGAATATGAACCTGAAGTGAGGCAAAATATGGACTCTATAAGATGTTTTCCATCACAACCATGCTTGCGCTGTTTATATCTTCTTTTAAAAGAAGAATACAACCTCAAGTTATGAGTGCTTAAAAATAAGGGGTGGACAATAACATCAGTTTTAACATTGAGCTCTGGTTAAGTCCACAGGAAAGTCCATGGATATGCAAACTAGAGATAAGTTTGTAGTTTGATGCTGAAAGGTCTACATCGGGGCCTTTTACACTCCATGATTTTGCAGTTTGAATGAATGTGTTGTCTGTAGGGGGGAAATTGTGGTTCAGTCCTAGTCCCCTCAGAGCTACCTGTTAACACTATTCTTCTTTTGTCATTGCCAGCATCTAGTCTCTTGCAATCTCTGAGGATTTTTAAGATTATGATTAGAAATTGAAATCAACATTTTCTTTATGAGTTTAATTTTGATAGAATATTGTGAGTGATTAAAAGATGAATTGCCTCCGGGCTGTCTGGGTATTTGGCCTGAGGCACAAATGCAACTGGAACGGCCCCGTCAAGCTCAGTCTGCCTGCTGCAACACATTCATGTGGTTAATTCCATCAAGGTAAATATGGGTGTGTACGTGTACCTGCTGAACGCAAATGGGGACGTGTTAGTCTGAGCTGTACATCAAGCTTTGCTCTAAAACATTAAATCTAATGTCCTCATTACAGACTTTGTGTGTGCATGCAGCAAAAGTTTTATATCCAAGCCGAGGATCGTCCGTGTGCAGCTGACTCCTCGTTTTTTTTCTTGTTTTCACTGATAAGCCACTCATGTCTCATGTTGTTGTTATTCTCACTAAATTTCATTATAGATTGTGATCATTTTCTCATCTTTTGGGTTCTTTCTCCATCACACAGACGCAGTGATCTGGGTGCTGCAATTCATTTTGATAAGTTTGCTCTTTTTTATCAGCAGCTCTGGTAGACAGACTGAAACAGGAGTACTCTCTCATCTTTCCTCTGCTTCTTTGCCCATTTGAAAGAGAGAAATACGAAAAGTGCGATGGTCAAAATTAGAGCATGAACAAATCCAATCAAGCTTTTATCTCTTTTTCTCCAAGGCTACTGTGTGACCTCTTCTCTCTCTAATTGGTTTATGTGGAGTCTCTCACAGCTGCACTGAAGCTTAGCTGGATAAGTGAGGGTGTCCTTTTTTTCATTCCCCCATGTGAGCTTTAAGCTTGTAAAGCAGTCATTGAAGTCATGTCATGCATGATTTTCAAAGTAGTTATTTTTTATGTACTATGAAAAGTTTAATCCTTTAAATATCATCAAGGAGAATTGATTCCCTGGCTTAAAATCAATCTGAAACAGTCAAGATCAGATGTCTCATGAAGAAATTACTAAAATTATTTTGTGTGGCTATGAGTTATTTTAAGAGCTCTGATTGTTCTTGTTTCAGGGAGACTCAGATACGACTCAGGAAGTCAATCATATTTTTGTTATTAACATTAATGGGTGTGCAAGAACAGTAAATTCCTTCAGGCCGGATTCACAAAGAAGTCGAAACACAGAGCTACATTCATTTCTGCCAGCTGCTCTTTCTTGACGTCTGTTTTGTCAAGCTTTTGATGCTCAGATGCAAAGATGCTGATATTTTAGGTCTTTAAGCAGAGAGACACTATGCTGAGATTGCCCCTGTGTTTTCATGCTCCTGAAGGACAGTTTTGTCAATGTAAGGATAATGAGGAGGGGAAACTTCTCACAAGAATCATTTTGATGCCTAAAAGGTGAATTTCACCTTTAAAACACAACCCCTGTTTGAAGAAAGTTTTGAAAGAAAAACTAAGTCCAGATTGGCCAGTAAACTCATTCATATTGACCGTCCTTTCGACCTACGACCTCAAAAGCCAAATCAGATAGCTACTGCATCATTGTGGACATTTGTTCAAAGTTTGAAGAAAACACCTTCAAGACACATGCAGTCAACTCTTGACCATCAGATGTTAAAGTGGCTTTCATTTTCAGTTTGATTCCAAAGAAAATCAATTTGGGAGATATTCCACCATTAAAGATTAAAGGGACAAATGCAGTGTCCATAAATACAAATGAGGCCTATGTTGCACTCATTAATAAATATTTATTTTATTAAGTACAAGTACTCTGAGTTATTCGAAAAGTGACTTCAAAATATTTTGTTGAGAGTTGCACTGCATAAAATGGAATTTTCTTTCTGTCATTCTTACTTTAGTTCGTTACAAAACTGTGCACTGTGACTGTGCGTAAGCATGTGGGTACAGATGAGTAGTGTTTTGAAAGTCTGACTGATCTCACGTCATGTGACACGCTATGGCTGAAGAAAGACTGAAAGCATTCACAGAACCTGTTAGAGTATGAATGATTATGCGATTATATCTAACTAGAATTGTTCTGAGTACACAAAGGCATTTACAACACTGTTGGGAGATTTATTGTCAAAAATGTGGAAAACTGCCCTATTTTGCTTAGTTAATAAATCCTTTTAAACATTCCTGGATCAATATCAGAATCAAAATCAAATCACTTCTCCTTTGTTTTATGACCACCATTCCCTGAAAATGTCATCAGAATCTATAGAGAAGAGTTATTAGAGAAAATGAAAAACTGCACTTTCTTGCAGTGTTAACAGATCCTTTGAAAAATTCCTAAATCTGCATCAGTAGTCGGATCACCAAGTAAATCAAATTACCTGTTCCTTGTGCCATGACCAACATTCCCTGAACATTGTCAAAGTAATTCATAACTTTTGAGTTCTCCTGGTTGCAAACAAGGAAATAAACAAACTGACACATCCCAGCAAAGACACATCAGCCTTAATGGAGGAAATCATAAAATATGCAAAACTAGCTACTGTTTTACTGTTTTTTAGTTTTGCTGAAGGAAGCAACAGATAGGAGGGTAGATATATCTCACCAAAACCTGCAGGGTTGTGGTACTCTTTAACGTGAGCACTGATATTAAAATGAAGAAATAAAGATTGGTGCCTTTGCGTTAGGCTGAAATTTCCTGAATTAGGATTTCAATTCTAAATGGCGGCACACTGTACAATAGCTCTTTCTCCTGAACAAAGTGCCCTGATGCTGATACAGTACACAGTCACTCTGCCACTTTCTGTTCCAGCTGCTCATATTTCTGCTATACTTGCACTATTGCACCGCCACCTTAAGCTGTTGCTGCATTGTGCAACACTGTATTTTTCACTCAGATGTCTGTTTTATTTTATTTTATTTATTGTTTTTGTTCTTTATCTTAGTTGTTCTATTTCATTCTGATTTTTGCTCTTATTTAGATTGACGCTGCATAAGCTGACTTGGGTTACTGCATTCGGTTCTCATCGTGTCACCTGGTTTGAAGGACAGTAAAGCTGAGTCTGATTCGGTTTTTTAGGAATCATTTTTTTTTTACAAAATTATGCTTCAGTTTTAATGGCATCACATCCTCCAAAAATATACCTCCAATCCTCTTTATCTTGCCAATCCAAACAGACTGTTGTTGCATCTTTAAAGTAATAATTCAGTCTATTTTTATTTCAAATCGTGTGCAAGGTTTCTTTTGTTAATATGAACAGTTTATTGCTTACTGCCAGTTAGCCTAAGGGGTCATTCAAATGTGGCGAGTTTGGCAATCAAACCTTATTTTTCAGACACTTTCATCACTGCTACTGCTATAAATGTGTATCAACTAATGTGTTATTCTCAGGATATGGGACAATAGTCCTACATTTCTATGTCTACAAAGTTTAACCAAACCCTCCATATATCAAAGCTGTTTGTTTGTGTTGTGAACCTCCACTCTGGACTTTGACTCTCAGATATGACTCACTTAAACTGACTTGGCTGTGAGGACGCTGGACGTTGGGCATGTCAAAATGAATCATACCATAAAACACATGGCACCAACTGTTTGCTAGCCTGGTTACTGGTGTTGGCACGGAGTGATGCCCACTGTCCATGAGCCTCCGTGGCACTGGATGATGAGCTGAGGCGTGCAGACTTCCTCAAGCTCTGGTCCCCTGTGTAGTGACTGGTCCGGCGAACAGAGCTGTCTCTCTGGAACTTCACTGCAGTGACAGTTTGTGCTTTCTATGGAACGATGGGCCGATTTCACAAGACGGGACAGAGATTTTCTTTTTTTGTCCACTGAGGAGATGTTATTTTACACCACTATAGCTCTCTTTTTAGTATCACACCTTGGTCTCAGGAAAAGACAAGATATTTGTCTGCAAAATGGAGTCATTCAACAGATTAAGAAAGGATCTGAAGAGGCTGTTGATTCAGTCCAAACTCTGATCCAACATTTTTCTCATTAAAATAAATCACACGTTTGGCAGCTTTGTTGCTCTAAAACTCTTTAGATGTTTGACTATTCTGCATCTACAAATGAGAACTACATATGCATAATATTATGACTCATATAGATAGGAAAATGTAAATGCCAGTGTCCTTATCTAAAACTGGAAATATGATACACAACATTTTCAAATGTCAGCTTTCTGGGATTGCAAATGTGCTTTTGCATGCTAATTTAAATTGAAATGCAGCTGGAGAGGTCTCAGAGAACAAAAAGGGCATTCGGGCTAAAGTCTGTATTTTAAATATTAATATCTCAGTCAGTTTGATTTTGTTTGTTTCTGTAAGTCCATCCTTCCTGCAAAGTCTAAGACCCCATTCATGCTGGAGAAGACAAACTAAGGACAACGGCTCCGCCCTTGTAAGATACTCCATTGTAATTATGAGACCACTGTGCACACTACAGTCTCATAGACAGATTCAAGATTCTGGTGTGCGTCTGTGACCAGCGTTTATCAGTATTATTTTTAATCATTCTGACACACACACACTTTTCAGAATGTCCTACAGGACAAAAGAATCCCATCCATCCATACTACTCGACCTGTGCAAGAGTAAACTCTGAAATGGTCACACCCTATGAAGTATTTTTGTCAATGTTCAAATAAAAATATACATTAAATTCCTGGTCATTTGTAATATAAAAACCTAACATTAAAAGACAAACTAGGCTATGTACAAAAAGACAATAAATTGGTGTTTGATGGATTATTTCTTTGTTGTAACAATGCTTCTTGGCAAAAAATATTATAGAACTGGAAAGCCTTCCAATTTCCCTTTTAAATGATGCCACATTTGTAAGGAACCTGCATTTGTGGGATGAGTAGAAGAGCTGAGTGTGTGTGGATTGGGCCCTTGAAAATTTATCAAAATCTTCATTGCCGTTGCCAAATAGTTTTTTTTTTTCTGTTGCTATCGACTCTTGTTTTGATTTTCTGGTACCCCAGTAGCTGGAAATCAGGTGCCCCTGCCACAGTGGTCAGTTGACGTCGGCTCTGTGAATCGGCTTGACTGATTTAGATCGAGCCTGCGTGATAGGGCAACCTTGAAATTTGAAATGTATTTATTCAAAATATGGCAAAAACAACATCAACAAAATAATAATAATAATGATACTGACACACCACCAAACAATGAACAATAAAATAGACTTCACTGTGGTGTTCTGGAAAAAAGTTGTAGCATTATTTGGTGTGAGCCTTCATACTATCTCCAAACTGAAGGCCAACTTCTATTTTAAGGGGATGTCAAAGGCGAGCCCTGAAGTGAGCAATCTTCTGCAGATTTGCAGGACAATAAGGACAACGCCTTTCTGCCCAGGCAATCCAGAACAGACTGCATGCAGTCAATTTCGGGTCTCAAAGGGTTGCCAGGAGGCCTGCCATGACTGCCCTTAACCATCGGGCCCCTGTGCACTGGTGTCAGCAACACGTGCACTGGAATCTGAACATGTGGAGGAACGTTAAGATCAGAAATGAGTCCAGATTCTGCCTACAGCAGTTGGGTCATAGGGCCGAAGAGTGGAGAAGATGCAGATAATGCTATGCTGATTGCTGCACTTATAGAGTAATATCCATTAGTGGTGGCAGTGTGATGGTGTGGGGTGGCTTCTCCCTCACTGGAAAAACAAGGCGTTTCGTCACTGGAGGAAACTTCAGTGCAGATAGATATCGAGATGAGGGTCTATAACCAGCGGCAATCCCACATCTCCACAGTCTGGGAGCAAACTCTATTCCCCAAGATGACAACACTCGCCCCCACAGAGCATGGTTTATCAGAGACTACCTTAAGAGTTTGGGAGTGGAGAGGATGGATTGGCCTGCCAGCAGTACTGACCTCAACCTCATTTAACACTTGTATAATCAACCACATTGGCTGACTTGGACGAATGCTGGTTGAAAAATGGGATGCCATCGAACAGCAGTGTGACCAGCATAAGGGGGAGGTACCAGGCTTCTGTGGCTGCAAATGGCTCCTCTACATGCTACTGAGGCTCCTGTTTATTAAATTAATAAATTGAAGATATGTCTTTTTTCTTCAGACTTCAATTATCCCACCAAACAAGAGTCTACAGCAGAATAAACTGTTTGGCAATGGAAGAGAGGATTTGGCAAATTTTCATGGGCACATGGGAACAAGCTCTTTCAGGCAGCTTCGGTAATCTAAACAAGAGGAGGGAGTAAAGTTTGGATGTTGCAGACTTTATGTCTTATGCATAGAAGTTCTCTATCATGAGAAGGACATGTGAAACACACTAAAGGGTAAATTAAACTAAACAAACCACAGTATGACCTTTCTGACCTACTTCTTTAAATTTCCATTTTTTTTAAATTACCAATAAAACTTTTACTTGATTATTGCATCCAGTCTATTTTTTGAACAGATTTTTAAATTCAAAGTCTAATGATTTATAGTATCTATATATTAAAATGCTATAGTCATAAATGATATTCATAGTCATCTTTAGTTTTCCTCTTTCTCCTATTAATCCATCACGTTTAATGACCCCCTAAAGTGGTTTTATAAAACACAACCCCATAAAATTTTTCTAGGAAGGAGGAACAAAAGTTTTAACCTCTGCTGTCATTCAAAAATGGAAAAGTCTAGACTGAAACAAATTGAAAGAACAGGTGACGTGTCAGTCAGTATGTTTGTGTCAAAGATGAGACTGACAGACTGTATACATTTTTTCCTTGCTTGTTAGTCTAGAACAGAAACAAAGCACTGACAGATATCATTTTTGTTATGTGTTTTTTTTATTATTCAAGTTCTCTAACCTGTTTTTCTACTATTAAATTTGCCTTCGCTTCAGTTCAGTTAGTGTTTAATAATAATAATCTTTTACAGGCATATGGTATGATAGAAATACACTGTAGTCATTTTTGAAAAGCGTGGCTCAAAGCAGGACTGATTGCAGGATCATCTTAAAGAATGTATCACATGGATCTTGATGTGTTTATCATCCCTCCATCTTTTTAAGATCTCATCCACTGAACAGCAGTTTTTTTTGTCCTTATACATAAGGCTTAGCTAATGAATGAGGATAAACATCACATGCAGCAGCTTGAGTTTATACCACAAAATACATACTCCTCAAAACAGTATTGGAAGCATTTTTTATGTTGATTATTCCTTCCCCTTGATAATACCATTGGGTAATGTATTTTAATTAGGTGGAAAGCTGATTAGTCACGTTTACAACAAGGTACGATTTATAAGGACTGCATTTGTGTAAGGAGCAACACAGCAAAACATGTGAGTAGCACCCCAAACAACTACCAAAATCCCCTTTTCTCCTGGAAGAAAGCCTTTAGTTCCAAAGTGAAGTCAGGGTGACAATCTGGTCTTCTTGGGTGTTGTCTGACTTTATGGTATGTCTTTGACTTTGGAAATGATACCGGGCTGACACCTGAATACCAGATTCCAGTTGCAGAGGATATTGGCAAATTTTTGGGGGGCAGAGCATTTCTATCTTTGTTTAAATAAAGAAATTTAGACAGTTATTATTGCAAGAAATCTCATTGTTTTGCCATCTGTTTTAATACGATATAAATCAGATACGTTTTTTAATGTAGAGGCTTTACATTAAACAAAGCGTTGTATGTACCAGTTTAAGTTTGCTCAAATATGTATTTTTCTATGTATCCATCTGTCTGTTTGTCTGTCTCTCTGTCTCTGTCTATGATAAATATAAAGTGAGATAGCCCAGGAGGTTGGGGGCTTTTGTTGTTTTGATCCATGTCATGACTAGAACATGTTAAACGTAAAATCTTCTTGGTTATCACGAGTCTACACTTTTTTCAGCATGATTACTGAAAATAAAAAAGGAACATTTGCTTAGTTTCTGTCTAGTTTCAGAAATCAAAATGATACATGATCCCCCAACTAATATTTGAGGGTTACTTCAGCACACCCAATAAAAGGGTTGAAATTGCCTCTGGCCTAGAAGGAAGTTATGAATCCTGGCCAAAAAAATCATCCCATCCTTTTGCAGATTCATAACCATTAAAAAAAAAACTACCTGACCTGGAATGACTCTTCAGTCGATCAGTCGGTTGGAGGTATTACAGTAATGGATGGTGCGGCGGGGTGGCGTCAGCAGCACACTCTGGTGTCTGCTAACCCAGCGTTGTCACAGCAGATGTCGGTGTAAGCAGCCTGTGAGCCATCAGCGGGGCCGCCTTATGTCGAGCTGGGCCGATGGATCAAGTGGCTGATGGATAACATAATGTCTCTGAAAGGACAACACGTTGCAATTTTAATTACGCCCTGCTTGCTTCTGCTGCGTTTAGTGCGTCTGCAGTGTCAAGCCGGGCACACCTGCATTAGCCAGCAGGATCCAAAGATGGGAGTTGGAGCAAAAGGAGAGTGTATTTAGGAGTTTGAGACAGAGCCTGGTGTTAATCAGCTGTCCTGCTGCCTCCACATAGTGTCACCTCAGAGAAGATTCCCGATGACACACGAGAACGCCTGCAGTTAGAGCTCTCTGCCTCCTGTCGCTCCTCTTCTCCTCTGCTCCCACTGACACCAGAGAGAGAAAATTACAGCGGCTCACAGAAATGGTGTAAAATAAGAAGAGGGAATAATGTGAAGATGTAAATGAAAGACTCCAACTAATTTCTGTCGCTCGTTTGCTGGATAAAGAGCAATATGCGGCTCTAATCAGAAATGATGTGCCTGTGGAAAAGCGTATCCCGGCTCGATGTAGTGGAAGATGACTCTGATTAGATTAATGGGAGCTTGTGCTCGAGGATGTGTTCAGACCTTCAGCTGTCAGGGTGATTCACGCTTTTTGAGAATCAAAGCTAGCAGTACTCATTGTGATAATAAAACACAGTCTGTCCTTCTGTCTAAGATTTAATAGGACCAGCATGTAGAGAAAGGTAAAAAAAATGTCATCCTCGACCCTTTCAAGCACAGTCAAGTTAGAGATGTCTTTTTTGGGACAACCTCAGTTTTCAGAACTTTTTAAGCTGTAATGATGTCAGACTAATGTTCTAAATGTTGTATAACCAAATCAGAGACAAAATTCCCGATTGAAACAGAGTTTAAATCACACGAACCTTAAAGGGACAAAGTGTGCCGTAACTCAAGTTCAGATATGTATACCAGCACAATTTGATGGCTGCTGGCATATGTTGACAGTCCCTAATTTCAGTTCAGCAATGCTCTGCACCAAGTTGCCTACATCTTTGCTTTCATTCTGCCTATACTTTGTACTGGGCTTACCAGCCCAAACCAATCAGCTTAAACTGCCAATGAAAAAATGAGAGGATACCATGCCAGATTATAACGTGACACACCAGATGGACTATTGAGTATATTTCACTAGTCCATCTGCGAAAGAGCCCATAGAAAGTGTTCACGAAAGGGCAGAACCTCTCAAATGCTTATCCAGCAGGTGATTGGACAATCATCCCATCAATCACATTCATCATGGGCCAATCAGATAATGTCGTGAGTGGGAGCTACTGCGCCAAAGAATGTGAGCCAATTCATAAAACGAACACTCAAAACATGCCAGAAGCGGAGTGAAAATCCTTTCTATTGAGAAGCTTGTAGTGTTGTTATTTGTTTTTCATTTGATAAAGAAATGTGGTCCAGTTCTGAGAAAAAAAAAAAACTGCTACTGAAGCTGTTAGCATCTATGCTAATCTCTGTATGAGCAGTCACTTCCTGCTGTCATCATGCTAGTAGCTACCACCTCTTTCTGCCCTTAAGGATACTGACAGTTGTTGTAGATTGGATCTTGGCAAGATGGATCTGCCTGATTACAGATGTTTAATCAGTCTGACTCATCTGTCCTACAAGGTTAGCCAGATTAACCATCATGGCCAGGCGACTGCCCTGGGGCCTCAGATGTGGAGAAGACCCATGATAGTTAACCTTGCAGTGCAACTGGATCCCCTTGATTCACTGTCTGTTATCAGGCAGATCCATCCAACAAAGCAACTGAGCTCAGTCTGCAGAAGCACTGTTCATTCAGTCCTTTAGGGCAGGAAGAGGTGGGAGCTACAGGCATGACATCAGAGTAGTGAGTGCTCATACAGAGATTAGCATAGATGCTAACAGCTTCAAGTCGCAGGTTTGTCTGACCAGGACAGCATTTTTTCATACAATTAAAAACATCTACAAACTGTGATGCATTTCTTAATAGAAAAGACATTTTTGATCCACTTCTGGCATGTTTTGATAAGAATTTGCTGTACAAATTGGCTCACATTTTGTATTTTACACCATTGTATTGTATATATCGAACTGTCCATCTGGTGTGCTAGGTTACAGGGTAGTAAGTGTAGTAAAGGTAAAGGATACTCAAGCCTGTCTTACTGGTGCCTCTGTAACTAACTATATAGACATCTGGTGTGTTTTCATGGTGTAATGTCACTGGGTTACTTTTGTTAGGCACAGTTGTATGTGATAGTGTTCATATAAAGCCAGACAGAAGATGCATTAAGTACACATTTTTCACTCGATCACACTGGAATACTGTGGCACTGACTGGACTGTATAATTCTATCCTTATTTCTGATTCTGTGGTTGACAGGGCAGGACGTGCTGGTGGGTTTTGGTTAACAGCAGATTTCTAAAGGTTGTATGTCATACAGGGAGGTCTATTCAGGGGGCTGGAGTATAAAACTTTTTCACTGGAACTAAAGACAGGGGGCAGAAGTCCTGTTGCTGCAGACTGAACTCATTTTGTCAATTCTTGAGTTCCATTCTTGCTCATGAATTGAAAAAAAAATCTAGCTTAATGGGAAAACGCCTTTACATGATCAAGGTCATTTTACATGTTACACAGCTGATGGACTTTGGTGACACCATTACAAAGCTGACATGTTTTGCAAGAGGACATTTAATGTCCCTGCAAACTCTGAGGTCCTTCTTAGCCATTTGTGAACAACTATCCTTTTTTGGACTTGAACAACCTTTAAAACTCACATGTGGGACACTTCATGTTGTTTGATTTGTATATGCATTAAAAAAATAAAAGAAAAAGAAATCTTCACCTTGTGTTAATCAGATACCTAATTCTGGAGATAAAACAAAATTTCTTTCAAAAATCACATTTGCTATGAAGCCGTTAAACAGTGCTGATATGCACAGTCATTTCTAAATTTAAGGACTAATATGTGTGACTCACTGTAACTCTGATTTCTTTAGGGGGTGATACTTCCCAACGTGGCTTGGCTTTCCTCTCTAACACCATTTTCTCTCCCTCCTGAATCAGTCCACCAACAAATATGTACATCACACAAATTCTGAAAAACAGAAGCTGACTATTTTCCTGCCAGAATCTGAAATGCCCTCATTATTTTCCCACTTGTGAATTTCACAGTCAGGTGTCCATCACATGAAAGCAGTGGACAATCCACTGACCAGGCTCCCTCTGGCAAAAACTCACATAATCCTCCTGTCAGGAGAAAACATTACAAGTTCTTTTTTTACCTCTAATTATTTGTTATTGGTTTATTTTTATTGACTTATTTTTATCATCAGAACTGTTAGACTGCTGAAGGTCTTTAGTGACTTTGATTGACAACCTTTGGTTTTAGATTTGATGGATAAGCAACATGAAAAAAATGCTCTCAGATGTGGCCCTTTTAAGGTTTCCTACCGTCATTGCAAACTTTGCACATACTCAATAAGGTACTGCGGTGATTTAGAGTTTTTCAGCCTCAGAAAAAATGCTTAACCCCCCCCCCCCCAAAAAAAAACTCAAAATCCTCCTGTCAGGTGAATACATCTCTATGTTCATCTTTTAGCTTTAAGTCAGATCTTTCAATTGCACCATTGATGGTCTTCAGTCACATTGCAAACTTTGCACACAATGAGCCACTGCTGTGGTTTCGAAATTAGCCCAAATCATGCTGTCATTTCGAGCTTTACTAATAATAACATGTCGATCCCCATTTGCTCCATGGGGAACCATCCTTTGGCCTTGCTTGTTGACATACAGCACCCCTGCTGGTGGAGCTACAAATATGACAGGAATGTGTATATATGTTCTGTGTTTATCCACATAGATATTGATTTTTTTAAATCTCTGGATATGGACAAGAATATGTTCTTTAAAAAAAATAATAATAACATTTGGGTGTCTGTCATGTGTAAGCTGCAGATCATTTGTCCACCAGAAAGAAAAACTGCATAATGTGTCTGTCAGGTGAAAATATCTGATGTTTTTCCTTTTTTCTTGCAATTTCCCTAGAACTTTAAATAGCATCTTTCATCGTGGTTTTTCAAAATGATGAATAATCATTTGGCCTTCTTGAACCCTGGAAATTTTCAAGGCTGGCAGTTGAACCACAAGCTTCTCTACCAGCATTTTATTAGGTTAATGAAAAGGGTCTGCTTTATTCTTTTAAGAGGAACTCTACAGCGTTTTGTACTCGGTATTGACAATACTCAGCCATTGAAAACTGTTTTTCAGTAATTTTAGACGGGCTCCAGTCCTCAACAAACCTCATAAACAACCTGGGTGGCACCTTGATCAAAAGATATTGTGAGTAGACTTTTTTTTTTTTTTTTGCTCAGAATTTCTGTACACAAGTCAGGCACATTCTGTCTTATTTCTTTTATGTTTATCACACAAAGGTCAGATGTTCTCAAACAACTCGCCAATTTTCAAGGTACTTGGAGCAAGCTTGAAAAAAATCAAAGGAGCTCCAGCAACACTTTGTTGTTCATCAAACAACACCAAGTGTGCTGGCCTTGAGGCCACACGCCGAGACGTGTTGGTCTAATAAACTTGTTTCCTGAACTGCAAGTGTTGCCAGAGCTCCTTTGATTTCTTAAACCAGAGTTTGAACAGACATTCAACAAGTCCTTTGTTGCCTCAGAAGATCATGGTGCCGTTGTGCTACTTTGAATGTCAACAACAAACGAGGGTATTACTGTGATGTACAGTTTAATATCAGACCTGCTCGACAAGCCAACCCGCATACTTCTGTTTGCACAAGAGCCGTGCTGTGGTTAAGGGTGCAAAGCTTTTATGGTTCAGTGTTTCTAACCTAACCTTTTCTGATGAGGTCTTGGTCTATGTATTGGTCAGGTCTGAGACCCATACAGGGTCTTCTACAAATTGATAATGTGCCAATTAGTTTGCATATGGGCTAGCCAATAGCTGACATGCTAACATTAAAACCATTACGTTTCTTGGACCCACTTGAAAACAGCATGTAGGTGCCATCCACTCTGAAGGAATCCCAGTGTTTCGACCTTACAGATTATGGGTATTTGTTCCAAGTTGGGGAGAGTGTGGAGCCGAGCACTCATGTTAGCACACTAGTGTTGAGCTCCTGTTAGCTTGCATGCTATTTACTACTTGTAATGTTGTTTTCAATGAGGGGAAAGTGAAATCAGTATGTGGATGCTAAAATCAGAGTCTTGTCTTCTTTCTTTTTCTTTCTTTATTTTTTATTGGCCTTTCTGGGCACAAGCCATTAATTGTAAATAATCTGACAATTTCAAAGTGACGTCAGCTATTTGTTTATCAAAGGATGCTCTGGAGGCTAATCTTTGGATGCTGACATACTGCAAATGCTAAGCTCAAATAGACTTTGAACCGCCTGATCAAGATAGACTTTGCAAGGGCTTGTAGCTACAGTATGTCATCATTTCTCGAAAATTGTAGTGGAAATCCTAGCAAAAATTAAGAAAATATATAAAAAACAAAAATTACAATCACTCCATGTCATTCTATGTTGTCCCAGCCTTATTAGGACAGCTTCTAAAACAGACTTTCAACACACTGTATCGGTTGAAAGCTGCACTGGCAGACATGTTTGTCTCTGTGCAGTGTCACTGACACATAATTTATTTGGAAGTAAATGCTGATGGTGCATGCATGGTTTATAAGTTTGTCCTCAGACTCAAAGTTACTGCTATGATGTTGTCTGTAACACTTCCTTAGCCCCCACACTGATTGTACTATCTGTTGTAGATTGTAGAATGTTTCATCTTGCATCCACATTAAATTGATTCTGGCGTATGTGCAGCCAATAAGATTCAGCAACGAAAAGGACGCATAGTTGGCATCCATATTCACACAAATAATTAACAGTGAGGATATTCTCAGCATTAGACTTGGGTCAGTAGACCTGACTGAACTCTTTGGCTTGGGGACTCAACTACGTCATTACAAAGAGAGAAATTTGTTATAGGAGAACACAAAGTAGTTAAATATGTTGTTAGTGTGTTGTACACAGGGGGGCTGTAAAGGGGGAAAAGTTGGGGAGATTTCATGACTGGTAGGGGCCCCTGAGATGTAATAATATCAGCAACATTTATATATTTTAAGATTTATTTACTCTTCACTTACAAAACATAAACCAAACATGTTTATCCTGTTTTAACTTGTAAGCATTTAAATTGTTGTCATCTTTTGTGTCAATAGACTCCCCTGACATGATATTTATCATAAAAACAGGTCCTTTATAACATTAAGGATATTAGTTTATTTTATGCATTTTGCATATACCTAAATGTCTGAACTGTATGCTAATATTACAGATCATGGGGAGAGACGATATTTAATCTACGGAAATGTTAAATCTTTGACAGGGTCAAACGATTCATAAGGGCTTTTTATATCCTAAAATAAAATAATACATAAAATGAATGCTTTAAATGGGCCAAATGCCCAAAAAACACTTTTTTTTCCTTTTTAATAGATGATATTTTGATTTTCCATTTAATGCACAGTGTGTTTTGTACTGTTTGAGGCTTATTTGTGTCCCTAAATGGAACAACTTGGCTGTAATAGTTACAAGTGGGTCTGGGAGATATATCGAATTTTTTGAAAAATAATATATTTTCAAACAAAATGACATTTTAGGCAGTATCCTTTATAATGATAAAGTTGTTTTGTTGGAATACCAAAACAGTTGGACAAAAAATCTGTAGCATGATGAACCCCCTCCAAATTTCACAGAGTGTAGTATGGTGGTCAAATGTTGAGCTGCAGCTCCAAACCTCAAGCTTTTGTAGTCCTCTGCATCAAAACAATGACACTGTATGCTTCATTAACATTTGTTTTTTAGAATTATTTATTTGAAAAAAAAATATCACCCAGCCCTAGTTATAAGTGGTCCATTTTTCCAATCCTGTATTTATTTGCTTGATGGATTCTCTTTTTTAGTAATTGTGCACATCTACTTTGGGGAAGGGCCCCGTATGTCCTCTTTTCATGGGGCCGATTATCTCTGTAAAGTGAACAGAGGTTTGCATGTTGCACTTCATAGAAACTTCCTCTCTGAAAGGGAACAGCTTTGTTGTTTGCTTGCCTCTTTTTACACTGCAGTAGTCATTAAACTACACTTTTTTAATTTACTGTGGGAGAACATGTTGCAGCAACAGGCAATGCTGCATATTCTAACAAAACTATTTCCAAAAGCATCTTACAATAAATTTTTCTGTCTTTTTCCTGTGCTGCAGTCCATTTTTCAACACAGGGCATCACTTGCATCCTATTTGCACTGCAGCAACTTCCTCTATTTTTTAATTAGTGCACATGCCAGGCTGCATTCCTGTAAAAATATTCTCCTTTAGAGAGATGAAGAAATTCTTTGAACATCTCCCAGATTGTCACTGTGGGCTCGTACTTAGTTAACTTTTCATCAGTTAAAGATAAGTTAAAAGTAAGACCTTATGCAAGGTACTGTGGTTCCACATACTTTTTCTTTAATAAGGTTCAGCGCGTAAGAACATGTGCGGTGTTTTTTTAGTTTAACTGTGATGTGTGCCAAGTCTGTATGTCCATGACATGTCACTGCTTCCTTTTTTTATACCTCTGTCTGTCTCTGTGTTATAAAGTATGATGGGCTTAAAGTGAGGGAGTCCACACAGCCTTTGTTTTTATTGCACCCTTGCTTGCACTGTGATAAGCCCTAACCCCCAGTGCAGGCTTCACAGCCAGCCAGATAGTGTTTGCTTCGCTTGACTTCCTCGGGAGCTGACCTGAGAGACAGATGCGCTATGGGAAAGAAAATAATGGGCGAATAGGAGAACTTGTGTCCTGCATGCTCTCCAAATGCCTTAAATAACTGAATGCTAATGGAGGCTATAAATAAAATCTTTGAAATCATTCTCCAATTAACCAAAGACCTGAGGAGCTGTGTTTTCTCCTTTGTTTGTTTAAGACAATGTAGATTTCCCTCTGATTCTGCAAATATTTTTAGAGTTAGTCAGGCTTAATTAGGAGCTGGAATGAGGCTTATGTCTTACCTTCCACTGTGAGGCTTTCTGCAAACAGGAGGCATTGCAGGAATATTTTAAGGAAAAAGTAAGAAATGCCAAAAAAAAAAAAGAAGAAAATACAGATTCAAATCTGAAGGACTGCCACTTTTTTATTTTTAGATGAAATGTCCTCCAGCCTCCTGCTATCATTCAAAATGGCAGCAAATGCTAAGCACAGCAGCTCAGCATCAAGCTGTGAGAACATATAGCCAACTCCTGGCAGCGCCACAAAAAGAGTAGTCAAAGTTGAAAAACTCACTTTCCAATTCCTTTTGACTTTAGGTGCGTTTCATTTTCATATCACCTGTGCCAGAATATCCCCTGCTTTTGACAAATTATAAATCCTCTCTGAAGCAGATAGCAGCGGGTTTTCTCCCGACTTGGAGAAACTGTGGACCCAGAGTGGCTGGAGCTCTATGAGCTTTTGCAGCTGCTTCACAGACAGCAGTTGTTATGGTAACGTGTCTATCTCCAGTCTTTGAAGCTGAGGGAGGATATAGTGTGCTCGTGTGAAATAAAAGCACAGAAACTTTATTTGGGGGGAAGGATGCAGGACATAATGCGACAGGTTTATCTCAGTGTGCTGGGAAGGTTATTCCTTCTTCAGTCTACAAGTCCAGCACAGGTGATAAAACTCACAATCTCCCTGCTGCCAAGCAGACCACTTGATTGCTTTATCAATTGACCTTCCTCTCACCTTGTAGCTGCATATTGATCCCCCGGCTCTCCAAATGTAACATCTCCTGCTCAAGCAAAGACTTAAGTTGTTCAGTGATAAAGTAATTCAATGAAGGGCTTTTGCTGGAACAATGTCCATCTTTTATAAAGTTAAATGCAAAGTTATACAAGGTACAAATGAGCTTAAGCAGATGGAATTTTTTCAGTTTGTCATGAAAAACACCTGCAATACCTTGGTATTTGTGCCACCTGAAGCCTGGTAGTATTTCAAAACTTCTACCACATACTACTGTCATATGCAGCATTTGTTCAGACGTACAATTATGATGGGCTTAAGAGCACAGATCGGGATAAAAAAAAAAAAGTCCAGCCCAACACTTCACAAGCCTGTGCACATTCACTTTGCCAGATCCTGTTAACTGTATTTATGGGCCCAGAACTTATTAAGGATGTTGGCTGCCTTATTACAAGTTTAAAACTACAAATCTCATATGTGTGAATGACAGAACTTCTCTAAGATGATATTTTAATGAGTACAACACAGAGGCATTTAATAAAGTAGTGAGGATGATAAATGAACACCCTTAAAGCATGTAAACAGAGGCTACGTTCTGCACTGTTATTCACACGCCCTTTAGAGAACTGAGATGTGTTTCAGCAAATTATTTGTTAAAATTTGTCCCTCAATGTACTGTACAGCAGTTAGAAAATTTCCACATGGGAATAAATGGGAATTAGTGGGGATGAAATGAGATTAACAGGAATAAACCTGGACTTAACAAAACTGGAGGTTGGCCCTTAACAATGATTTTACATGTAGGTATGGAAATGTATTTTAACATAGTCTTGACTAAAAGTACCAGATTTCATGGAAGTATACCTGAGAATATCCCCAAATTTCCTCTATCCTATGCACATAGCACACCACTTACTGCTTCCTACTGGACTACTGAGGCCACATTTTTTAGCCCAGAGCATGAAATCACACATTTGGGCCAATAGACTACATAAAGTACGTTGAGATTGATTATTCAAAAAAACCCAAAACAAAACAAAAAAGCAGAACTAACTTTGCAGATGACAACACAAATAGTTTCCATCTTTGTTTGGATATGATGCAGTTACTTTAAATTACCTCAAATTTCTAGTTCATTCCTATATATTAAAAAAAAAAAAAAAACAAACAAAACAAAAACAAAAACAAAAAAAAAACAAAAAAAAACATTTTTTCTCAAAGTTTCCAGTTTGGAATATTTCCGGCATTTCCCAGCATAACTTCTAATGGAAAGTTTTTAGAAATTAACAGAAAATTGTCCACCCCTTTGCAACCCTAATTTCCATATTCACACAATAGGAAAGGCTGGTATCATCCTTTTTTTTTACAGCTTTTCTTCCTAAAAAAAAAAAATACATTAAAGAAAACAATGATCTAATGTGAAGAGATGCTCTTGTGGTCAGGAAGTGCTACAGGGATTATTTTTTACCTCCAGGTAAGTGACCATGGTTAAATTCTACCTTCAACTCGTTTGCAACACATCATTTCCCACTTAACTCATGGATTTTCGATTCATTCCACCATTCTCTTCAAATACAGTTGAAAGCCCTAAAATTATTTGATGGGAAAAAAGGTTGTTTGAAGGTTTTAATGGAAAAAATAATACCAAAACTGCAAATCTGTGGAATCCTGGTTATGCTGCTCCATCTGTGTGACAATTTAATCTAAGACCTAAAATGATCTTAAATTTAACACAGATAGGTTTACCCTCATTTTTAAGCAACAATATGTCTCTGTAGGCTATATAGCTGATGTTTGTTTGTCACATTTTATGAAAATATCCTTTTTAATTGAGTCCTACACAAAAAGTATTTGTCCAGGGCCTGTCTACAATCCATTCCCTCCCAACAAAAGAAAAAATCCCCCTTCCCCTCTGTTGTTGTCTGTCCATCTTTCATAGAACGTATTCTCAGTCTGTTTAAAAATTTTCTCCAATGATATCTTTAGGAAACAAGCACTTCCCCCCACCCCCCTGACATGTCTGTGCAGCCACAGTAAACATTAGAGCACAGAGCTGAAAAAACAAAGCAACATCCCACTTGAGAATGGCATGGTCAGACACAGCTTATGAGGTATTACACTAAAACAGGGGATTATAGGCATATCAAAATCCAGTATTGGAGAGATGTTTTGGTCAGAAATCTGTTGACAAGGAGTGAAATGAGGAGATTCTTAAATGGGTTATGTACTAATATACAGTAGAAGGCCCAATAGGAGTAGAACATTTGGGAAAGCCCACTTGGGGGTCCCATGGAGGTAGGTAAAAACATGATCCAGCATTTACCAATGAAAGCTACAATTATTTTTTATCTGAATACTAACCATTTTCATTAAAGCAACAAAAATATAGTTTTGATCATTTGTTACTGAATATACCAAATTTTAAAATGCAACCTATTTCTGCCAAGGAGGTTGTGTTTTTACCAGCATTTATTTGTTTGTTTGTTAAAAGGATAACTCAAAAGCCCAGAATTTGGTGAGATTGAGATTGATGAGATTTTCTGGGAAGGTTATGAATGAGCCGAGGACCAAACAGATCCTTGGTGACGATACAAATCCAGATGCAGACCAAGGAATTTTTTGAAAGAATTTGCTAATGTTGCAGGATAAGGCAGTTTTCTATATTTTAGCTAATAACCCAATCTGTTTTCAATGGATTATGATGACATTTTAAGGGAAAGATGATCATGGAACAAGAAACAAGTGATTAGATGTTGGTGGTTATCTGAATTGATGTGAATGCAGGACATTTATTTAGGAATTTGTTCACCAGTTCTAGATAAGGCAGTTTTCCCCAATGTTGACAATAACGTGCTTGAGAATGATCGCAATGCCTTGGCAAGAGTTTGTGTTCTAAGCCCTTTTTTATTTGGCAAATATGCATGGCCACCTGAACCAAATTATGTCAGTAGTTGTCTGGCAACATTAGAATGCCATGACCTGCAAAAAGTTGAGATGCAAGAAAAACACCAAGTACTTTTTAGGGACCATTTGCAGCCAACAATACCTTGTTAACATACTTCTGAGCTCCAAAAGGAGGCAGAGGATTGCCATGAGACCAGCACACGTGCCTTCATATCAATGCATCACATCTGGAAAGGGTCCACTCACTGGACTTTCAGGGGCTCAGTTTTGTATGTGGTCAGGCCTGTTGATAAATATTGATATTTTACATAATATATCAAATGTAGATTTCTCTTTGAGAAATCATATGATTTGTCCTTAAATTAAAACATTCTATGTTAGTGTTTCCTAGTTAACAACTTATTTAATCAGAAACATGTATTTCCTCTGTAAAAAAAACAAAAACAAAAAACTACCAATCAATGCTGTCTGCTTCCAAATATACAGAGTCTGTGCATAAAAAAGATGGGAAAAACAAAACAAGATTACAGATCAGAGCATAGGTGATGTGGGAGCAGTATCAGGAAGAGATAACCTGAGTATAAATGACAAAGTGAAGGTGAGGAACGCAGGTTGGGGCACATTAGAAAGACAATATGAGAAACAACTGAGAGAATAAAGATAAGAGGAAGGCAAGAAGATAAAACAAGGGAGAGCAGCACAAGGGAAGAGAAAAAGACATGCCCAGATAAACAGAGATAAGTGACTTTAGTTTGGAGGAACACTCTGAGTCTGTGAGGTAATGGTTGGGTGAGATGTGGCTGGCGAGAAAAGAGGGAGCAAGGGAACGACAGACAAATGACGGATGCAATAAATGAGAGAAAGTTCACTCCGGGGAGACATTGGAAGGGGGTGGGAAAGGGGATAAAATAAAAAAAGAAAGAAGGAAGTGATTCAGATAGAGGGAGATTGAGACAGAGAGTGTGAGAGTGAAACAGCAGTGTGACAGAGAGAGAAAGAGAAGGCGGATGCTGTGAGGAAGCCGAGTGAGTGATGTCCAGAAGGAGCACAGTACTGCAGACTTCTCCCTGGTGTGGCCTTGATGGGAATACAACACGCCAACTGCTAAAACAAACCCTGGTGGACTGCATTTACACACGCAAACACTTCTCATTTTACATCTTAACTCACTAATCATCATCCACTGATGGACTACATGGAAACATAAAGCAAACATTCAGCAGGATCTGTCATGGCAAAGCACTGTACCAAGTTCCAGCTCACCACGTGTGATCCACTTTAAAAAGCATCCCTTTATCCAAGGCTTAAGTGAAGGCTTGACAAGAAGGGTTAGCACAAATACCTGCAGGCTGCCTTTCAAGGCTCCTCTCCTTAAGAATATACATATATATTTATATACATATACACTTATATATTTAAACACACATATTTATAAACATATAACAAGTGACTGAGCAAACATTGGTTATTCTATGGCAGACCGCAATGTGACATGAATGGAAAATACAGAGGAAAACTGACTCAGGGAAAAGTACTGTAGTGAAGCTGAAGTTCAATTCAATTCAATTTCCATGACTAGAAGAGCTCAGAGACCACTACTCCCAACAAGGAATTTCTGACATTGTCTGGTGAGTTATTGTCAAAATTTTGGAAAACTGCCCTATCCCGCACTGTTAACAACTTCTTGAAAAACTACCTGGGTCCACACCTGAATATGGATCATCACCAAAATCTCATCATCTGTCTCTTGTGCCGTGACCAACATGCCATTGAAATATCACCATAATCCATTGACAGCTGAGTTATTAGTCGAAAAATGGAAAGCTTCCCTATCTTGCAATGTTAACAAATCCTAAAAAACTTCCAGGATGTGTATCTGATATTCTGACCAAGACCAAATCTAACTAACTCTTCCTTGTGTCATGACCAACATTCCCTGAGAATTTCATAAAATTTCATTCACAACAGTTGGGTTATCCTATTGTCAATCTAGCTTAAAAACACTGGCAAAAACACAACTTCCCTGGCTGAGGTACAAAGAAGAGAAATTCAGAGTGTTTTTTTTTTTTTTTCTTTTTTCTTTTTTTTGTGCTTCTTTGTACATATTTGTGGGATATTTACATGTTTATAATTTTTGTCATAAAAGTAGATATTCCAATGAAATAGTTATTTAATCTTTTTCAAATCAAATTTGACATCACAGATGAAATATGTCAAAATTTCAGATAACTTGAACCTAAATTTGTTTTAATTCGCAGTTAAAATGATTAGCTGTATGACATATTTTAGTTGAGTACATAATTTCCTGAAGTACATCCAATTGGTCATCTTTGAAGTTGCCAAAATGTGATTCATAATTGCCATCGTAAGCAATGGTAACACATTGAGAACGTATTTTCTTGGAAGGTCTTTTTCAAAAAATGTATTTGTAAGTACATTTTATCACATTTTAATCTATTAAAACAATTAAAATTGATGTTATATTTTTTTTTTTCATGGAAGTTCCAAGGGGGCTCAGCTCTTCTTCGGCTCAGATAGGGGTTAGGGCTTGGATGATAAAAGGTAAGAAACCACTGGTCTAAGAAGCCATAACAGACATGGCTGGTCTTGCATTGCCCTTGAAGCCAGTAGTACGATGTCAAAAACTGCTGCACAAGCAAGCTAGATACACCTTCTGTTCTATGTCTCTGTCTTATTCATTCCTTGTTCCTCTCACTTGTGATGGACCAGGATCATTCTCTGGCTGCGGTCACTCAATCTTTCATAAGAACATAATCCCGTGCAGCAGCTGGACCGGCCTGATTCATTGTCTGTTATCAGGCAGATCCATCTTGCCTAACTCCAATCTACAATGTTTGTTAGTGGCCCAAAACGGGACAGCCCAAACTGCATCCTTTAGAGCAGGACAAGGTGAAAACTAACACATTTATTTTTTTAAATGAAAAACAAATAACAACACTATAAACTTCTCCAAAGTAAGGATATTTTTACTGCACTTTAGGACATATTCAGATGAGTTTTTGTTTCATGATATGGCTCATGTTCTGTAGCGCAGTAGCTCCCACCTACAACATTATTTGATTGGCCCGTGATTGATGGAACGATCGTCCAGTCACCTGCTGGATATGCTTTGAAAGGGTCTGCCCATCCCCAAACACTTTCTATGGGCACTTTCCCAGATGGACTAGTGAAATATATTAAACAGTCCATCTGCTGTGTCAAGTTATTAAGTTCAGGCATAAGCACAAGAACAGACCTGCTCCTCTTTCAACATTTAGGACTGTAAGAAAAAAACAAGAGAAGTAAAAAAGAGAAAAAAAAACTGCTCTCCTTGAACTGTATTTACAAAATGGTAAAACAATGTTGCACCAGTGATGTAAATTTGTAACAAAGTCATGGTCTGAAGAGAGCTGGATGATGCCTCAGATTGCTTTGGATTCTGTCTCTGTTAATGTTAATATGTCTATATTAACATATCTGTCTATGATAACATGCCTGTTTTATCAATATACCAACTACGTTATTTACAAGTCAAATAAGCAGAGAGCACCAGAACTAAGTATTCAGACATGTTTCTTGCTTCTTATTGAACTTCAGGCTGATATCCATTTGGAGCCATGCTTTGGGCTCCATCACACTTGAGAAAAGCACTTGTATCTGCCGTTTAATTGATGTTTTGGATATTTTAACCTGGCTGCTTTCTTGGTCTGTTTTGTGCTGATTTTTATTCATTCTCATAACTTGTTTTAATTTGTTAAAGTTATCTGCTACTCTACCCTGAATTTTCAAATGTTACAGCTGACTAAATGAGTCTGAAAGGTCAGACAGGATCAAGGAATGAGTTATTCTTAAATAAGGGGTAATGCGCTTACGTGTGATATAATGGATTATCTTTAAATATCTATGAAAGCAAGAATAATCTTTGACTCCATAACCAAAAAAGAAGTAAAGCCACTTAAATGCTGATCTCTCAAAGCTGCACTTGAATGTAAGATTCCAGCTTTCAGCTCTCTAGGGGCCTCTATGGTTGTTGAGTGTAACTGCACTGTCGTAAACAGAGCGCCTCACAAAAAATAAACCAATAAAGACAAATAAACCATGTGGACTGATAAGGTATAGTCTGATCATGTTTCTTTTCGAATAAATCATCATGTACTTACAAGCCTAACAATAACAGGGCCAAATCAGCATCGGTCGGACATCCCTCCTCGTCTTTCAGCTCACGCCAGCGAGTTAACGCCGGGCCAATGTTTATCCCTGTCCAGGCATTTAGCTTGTTACTCTCCTGCTTTCTTTTTTTCGTCTCCTCCGATAAAACTTTTCTTTTCTTTGGGTTTTTCGCTGCTTCCGCCATGATAACAACTCTGCATTTAGCTTTCTTCTTCTTCTTCTTCTGTTTAACAGCAGGTGGCATCCAGCATCAGAGGAGCATTACTGCCACCCACTATGCAGGAGTGTGAGCCAGAGGTCCCTATTTCCATTAGGAAAATACATGCATATTTACTTTAAACTAAATTCTGTTCATTAAATCTGTTTTAAAAATTCAAAAACTGCTATATAGTCTCTTTTTACTAATGTTTAGTGACATATGCCGTAAAGATAAGATAAGATAAGATATTCCTTTATTAGTCCCACGGGGAAATTCCAAAATATACAGCAGCTGCAGGATATAAGAGAAATAAAAGAAAGAAGCATTATAATGAAAATAAGGTAATTATAAATCAAATACAGTAATGTAAAAATAGAAATAAATTAAAAAAAAAAAAAAGTATAAAAACATATATACTATATAGTAAGTAAAACAGAGTGCCTCACACCAACCGTGCATTTGTAAAGCAGCTAAAGCAGCAAAAATTTGTAGTTTTTATTGTGGAAGTGTTTCTACCATCCACCTCAAAGTTACATTGTGCCAGTGAAGGTGATACAGACCCCCCTCAGACCATGACAGAGGTGTCATTTAACCTTTTGTAAGGTGTTGTACCATCACAATGACTCTAGAAATATTTTATTAGGGTGGAAAAACTACATAGTGTTGGTTTAAAGTATCATCAGGGAATTAATTTTAGTTTTACTTTTACTTTTAGAAAAAAAAAGACACCTCCATATATGAATTCCTCTATGATTCCTCTATAGATAGGAACTTCAGAGTTGAGATTACCTGTCAGTTCATTTGAACCTATTGCAAAATCAGGGATAAAGAATATGCCAGTACAAAATGCGTTACTTTCCTTTTTCCCCTCTTGGGGGGAAAACTATGTACCTGTGTAATGATTTCTATTGGTTTAACAAAATACACAATGGCCACGGTTACATGATGTTTTTTTTAATTCAGAATTAACTATTCAGAACTAAATAATTCAGAATTAAAGTTTTCTCCTTCATGTTTACATGGAAATAGTAATTCCGGATAAAGGTTTACATGGAAAACACGTTTATTCGCCTTTATTCAAGGCCTGAGGGTTGGGAATGGTTCTGATTGGACAGGGGGCGGACGTGACGTAGTGACGTATTTATGTCTACCGGAAGAAAAACTCCAGTTCAGTGTCTCCAGCGTCTCTGTAAGGGAAACCTCATCCAACTTGGACGCTACAACTTTAAAAAGGTCCACATTTTTATGCTTATGTCCATCCACACTTTTCATTATTTCCAAATCTTCTAAGGCTCTAAGTAAATAAATTATCTCGGCTCGAGTCCAACTTGCTCCGGGCGGCCATCCTCTTCCCCTCAGCGTCATCTCGACAGGACAAGGGAACGAGCATGCGCAGAACAACTGGAATTAATTCAAAGCTGAATGAAGGTATACATGATTGAGGAATTATTTAATTCGGATTTAAAATCAGAATAAACCAGCCACCTACTTCGGAATTAAGTTTTATTCGTAATTATAGTTTTCATTCGGAATTAGGTGTTTACATGGTCATTTTTAATCTTTTTAAAGAGTATTTAAGTTTTATTCGGAATTAAAGGGGAATTAAACTCTCATGTAAACGTGGTAAATGTGCCATCAAGGTGCAGTGTTGCTCTTGAAGCACAATCTGTTTTCACCACGTTGCATTTCCAATCCCATGCTCACTACCAGTGCAGACTGGTAGTCTGAGGTAAAGAGGTTTTAACTCATTCCCCTCATTCCATCTCCAGAGAGGTAGACAGTTGAGGCAAAGCGTCACAGGGTCGTAAATGTTATGGATTGAGGTGGTAGTGTGAATTGGTATTGATATGGCTTTGGGGATTCACAAATACACAAGCCAACACTGCTATCCCCCACTGAGTCTGTGTGCTCCACTCTCATCATTGTTACACCTCTAATACTACCTGTGACGACAGAACAAATGCGGGTCAAACGTCACAGGGTGGTAAATATTACAGCTTGAATCGTAGCATGCATGTATTTTTTGACTCTTACACTTCATTCCAGCCTGTGGCGGTGCATGATTCATGTTTGGCTTCAGTTTGGCCTTTTTCTTCATTCAGTTAATGCAGTGATGTGACTTGTGATGTCGGTTGTAAAAGGATCCATGGGATGCAGCCAACTACAGAGTAAAATAGTCTTCACAAATGTGTCTTTTACAAATTGTGCAATGGTTCCTCTTCCATGGGCTCAACTGTAATCATTATTAGCACTGCTATATGTGTTTCCCCTGTGAGGACAATCATACATCTTTAACAAGTCACTCACTGAAAAGACCGATCGAATTTATAATGTGAGTTTTTCTGTTTGTGTGACACTTTATGTGATCCAAAGTACAGAGTATTAACAATATTGACTTGT
This sequence comes from Cetoscarus ocellatus, assembly GCA_037902135.1. NCBI lineage: Eukaryota > Metazoa > Chordata > Actinopteri > Labriformes > Labridae > Cetoscarus > Cetoscarus ocellatus. Next base: position 309,698 of record JBAMNC010001050.1, read on the forward strand.
GCGTCTTTAGTCCTGGAGAAAAAAGCCTCTTTGTACTTGAAGTGTTCTGTAAGAGTATTTCATTATCTTGTTTGTTTGATTCTTGTTTTGATGAAACTGTTGAATGTATAGACACTCAGAGCACAGCCCTTTCTTGCTGCAACAATGCAAACAAAAGCAACAGATGCTGCTTCTTTTCCTTATTGTCAGACAGTCTCTGTTGTTGTCACCCTCTTTTTACCAACTCTGTATTTGTCTTCTCTAATGTTCCTTACAATTATTAAAAAAAAAAAAAACTGTGGGTGTTTATCCACTTAGCACCAAATAAACAGCTTTTCATCCCCCATAGTCAGGTCAGATTGTGAAAAAGGATTCAGTGTTTTTGTGCCTTGCCTTGCTTTTAACTGGTTGCTCTGTTGCCACCGGTTGACAATGTGTCTCATAAACAGCTCTCGCCAATTGACAGAGTAATTGCTCAGCTGTTGACATGCTACTGAGAGGCTTAATCACTTTTAGATAATGATCAGTTCCAGCTGCCATTTTGCTGTTGACTGGCCTGACGTTTGTTTGCACACCACTAAAAGCTTGTTGTCACTCGTGTGAGACTGTCAATAATAGAGTACCGTGACATTTTGCAATCAAAGGCAGAGTAAACGCTTTTGTGCTCAAATGGGGCACTCAAAGCAGATGTCTTGGTATGATTTTTGTTTTTTGTTAAATTCAAATCGTCTCATGGGATGGGCTTCAGATGTGATTTCAAGTTTTATTTTTATTTTTTTAACAATATTTTTTCACTAAAAGAATGAGTCATAGTTGTACAATGGTCTACTTTGTAAACCTTGAACTCTCGTACAGCAACAAACGTAGTCTTTCAACAATGGAACCCCCCCTCCATAAAATATGTGAAGTTTTCAATGTGAAGTCGGTCCAGTGTAGCAGGTTTATCTGTTTACTGGTGCTCCTTGCAAATGTGCCTTTATTTAGTTTTCATTCATGACTGGTGGGCTACAGCTGGTATGACGATGAAAACAGAGGCATTTGCGAATTGTCTTGATTTAACATTGGTTCAAAGGTCACTCAGAGGTCTGATAAATATAAAAAATTTTATGAATGAAATAATAATTTAGAATCAAAGATAAAATATAAAACAACCTGTGCACTGGGATGCTGTGTGTGTTAAATGTTCTAAAACCACATCCACAAACAGAGCGGAGGATTGAATCTACATAAATTTATTCCTAAAATATTTTGGAAACCTTATTCCTGTCAGTTATTTCTCTGCTTTAATAATACCTATTAATAATGTATCTCATTTTGGTGGTAGGCCTGAATAGTCACCTTTACAATTAGATACATCTTGTAGGGACTGTGTGTTCATGGAATGAGTAAGACAGCTAAACGTGTGGGTAGCACCCAAAAATATGCCAAAATCCCTCCTGAAGCAAGGGTAAGGAACCAGTCACCTTGGGATGTTGTCTTCCTGGACGTCCTCTGTCTCTCTGTCTGACTCTCTGTCTGTCTTTGACTTCACCAGTCTCATGGAATGTGGTCCCTGTGTTTGTAAATGGTACCAGGGCTGACATCAAATGATGCTGTCGCTCTGTGCATCAGAACTCTAGGTTCTAGTTGGAAGGGAATTTGACACCTTTAACTCACATACTTAGCTGTGTTGCTCAATCCACAAACGCACAATCCTTACAAGCTGTGCCTCGTTGTACAGGTGACTAATCAGGCCTTACAACTGTATAAAGTACAATACCTGTTGGTATTACTAAAGGGGATAAACAACTGAACAAAATAATGATTCCAAACTTTTTTGAGGAGTATATGGAAAAAAGCTGACACTTGACAATCGAGGCCAATCGGTCTGCCATTTTGGCTTTCAAATACAGAATCACATGCATGTCATTAGAGGTCTGTGCTCAAAGGTTAAAATTTTTTACCTTAGGAGGTTATGTTTTTTCCAGCACATTTGTTTGTCTGTTTGTTTGTTTGGTTGTAAGCAAGATTACGCAAAATCTACTGGACGGGTTTTGCTGAAATTTTCAGGAGATGTTGGTAATGGCCCAACTTAAAAATTATTAGATTTTGGTGGTAATCCAGATAACTGCCATTAGCACCAAATCTTTTTTGCTCAACAACTTTCTAACTAATAATAATATTAACATGATTCTGAGTGCTAGATGTGGGTTTTCAGGGTCAATGAATCATATTATGATGGTAACTTTATCATGGAACTGTTGCTTATAGATGTAACAGCAATATGTGAGCTACCTTGCTGGAGGTTTGTGCTGTCCAAGGGCTTTCTATTATATAGTGGCTTCCTTATGATTCAGCTTCTTTCTGCGATCTTAAATTTCACTTTTATCCTGAGCTTTAATTTCAGGTTTTTGACCAATGTTAAGGTGCTGTAGCTGAATGCATTTCATTTTTTATTATGCCCCCTCAGAGTTAAACGTCTCATAAGAGTATCACACTGTGTAATAATGAAATGCAAAGCAAGTGCCAGTGACAAAATCAGGCTGATTACATAGAATCATATTTGAGCTACGCAATGTTTTAGCCTCAACACACTATTTCTGTTTTTTCTCTCCATCGCTTGCATCAATGCAGGCAAGAGGTAAAGAAGTGGAAATTGTCGAGGCACTGGAGGGATTTTCTTGGCTTTTGTTGACTTTTCTTGCTCTGCAGAGCATGTTAATCTGTTTAACATATGTCTACTTGCAATTTCAATTTCTGCCGAAGAAGGTATTTAATTAAATCTTTAACTGGTGCAGCGTGGACAGTGGCCATGCGGTGCTGCACATGTAACACAACATTTGACGTTCTTACTGTGTTAGAGGTGGATTTTTGTTGCTGTGATGATTGTCAAAAGTTGACATGCTAAATATAAATGAGCACCACAGAAATGAAGAGACTTGTACTATTTCTACTGGCAAAGACAACTTGTTTTTTTTTTTTGCCATTCTGGACTAAGGACATTCAGAACAGTGGATATAACAAACCCTCAAAAGGTATAGTTTTCATTTTCCACGATGTGGCACTGATACAAAATATCCCAGCACATACTCCACTCCCTTGTAAAAGAAGCATTGCAGGCAGAGTCTGGCTGCTGCTCTGTCAGATAGACAGAGAAGAAAAACTCTGGTTTTAAGTCTCCCAAATCAAACCGTTACATTGCTTTTTATAAACCCATCCACCACTGTCAAGTTCAAATGTCAATGGACAAAAAATTTGGCAGTTAACCTGTTGCAAAATTTAAGCTCCGAAGTGTTGGCCCTGCTTGCAAAATAAACAACAAACTGTTCTGTGCTAAACAGCTCAGTACTCTTATTTGGTTGAAGGCTTGGGGGCAGTATTGTTTATCAGGAACCCCAAGTGTAACGCTGAACTCTTGTTGGTTTCAATAATTTTGTTTTGCTTATGAGTCATAAAACCCCAAAAGGTGTGACCAACTGCACTTGTTCATGAAAAAAATCAAACATGTTTAAAGTAGATACAAGGTTCTTGCAAGACAGCACTGATATATAATGTGTTTAGAGTAAAATTTTGATTTTTTTACAGAGACATTAACTATGGCAACCCTGTATGTAGTTAAATAAACTTGACTTTTAAATGTCAGTGCTCAGTCTCATCCAAGACACTGAAGGGGTCATTATAAGCGTAGTAAGGTCTAAAGCAGTGGTGACCCCTGTGGTCCATTCAGTCCTCTCTGTCCTTCATCATAGCAGGAGAGCATCTGTGTGTGTGTATGTAAGCATTAAACATCCAACAAGCAGCTTCTACCATAGCACAATGCTAATGTGAACAGCAGTAACATCACACTGGGGAGAAATAGAGACCAAAACACAATTTACCTTGTGTTTCTGACAATCTTCATCTTGGCAGAACTTGATCAAAGTGTGGGTGTGGGAGGTAAAACTACAAATTCAAGAATGCATGCCAAATGTAATATTGGCCCCCATCTCTGGCAAGGATCTCCCTCTGCAAAACTTCTCAAATACTTTGTACAATACATCAGCAAATCATAAAATAAACATACAATACTATCGTACAACTTTTTCTCTATTTTTTATTATCAGATGATAATGTGTTTCATGTTTATTTCATTCATTGTATTTGTACAGTCAGTTTTGGCTTGAATCTTTGAACAAATCATTGGCTCTTACCTTCAAGTCTCTGTGACTACCCTGTTGACAAACCAGGGGGAAGGAGCCCTACTTTGAAAGAGAGAATAATTCTTTCATCCAGAAAGCAAGTTCTACATCCAGGGTCTGAATCTAGGGGTGCAAATCAGGATTTTTGGTTGCAATGTTACAGTGTCATTTGGCAGATCCTTTTTCTAAAGCAACGTACATCTGAGAGTGAGTACAACACAAGCAGGAATCTAAACTGGAGGGAACAACATTAATAATAGTAACTAACTGCTTCAAGTGAGTTTTGGCACAGGTTTTGCCATGTAGTGCAAGAAGAAGTGCCTGTTTTTATTGTTATTTTTTATTTTATACCAAGCACAGGCCCGTAGCCAGCCTTGCGGAGGGGGGGATCTTTTGTTTTCCAAAAAGTGGACTTCACTACCCACCCCCCCTAAATACACAAGCACATTTCATACGTTTTAATTTTTATTTTTTATTGATTACACCTTCACTTTTACATGACATTTCTCTCCCCAGTTGTCTCTCAGTACACTTAAATTTAAGTGTACTGTCTCTCCATCATTCAAATTTTCCTTCAACCGTTGTGATGTAACTATTTTTGGCCACTTTAGATATACTTTCTCCTCTAATGTGGCAGTGGATGAGCTGGTACTCATCACATTTGGTACAGGTGATTATTGTTAGATCAATGTTCAAATTCCAAACACAGCCTATTACAACAATTTTCACCATGTAATTCATTTGTATATAAAAAAAAATTCTGATTATGGCCACTTTTCAAATGTATAATTTCCCATTTTCAACCCTCTCAGTGACAGTGTTTCTGTGGCTTTCTCCTTGTCTGTCTCTCTGTTGCTCAATGTATATGTGCGTGTGTGTGTGTATATATATAATATACATGTTCAGCTATTACATAACATCTATCCTACTAATGTATACATATCCAGATTTTCTGATATTTATGACAGCTGTACCTTCTGTAAAAAAGATCAAGAAAACATCATCTATTTATTTTATAAATGTCCATTTTGCATCACCTTTTGGAAAGATTTGGGACATTTTCTTTTCATTAAAACTACAGTCAAATATCACTTTGATAAGAAAATAATCATTTTTGGCTCCTTCTCTCAAAATAATAAATTTAACATAATTAATCTCTTCATATTACTAGATAAATTACATATACATAAAGTCAGAATATCCAAGGCAACCCCCTCATTCCCATTATTTTTAATTGAATTAAAATGTAATTTGAGTCTGTCACATATCAAATCCAACAAAAAATGCTTATCAGCTATTCAATTTTATTCCAATTACATTAAGTGAAGTTGTCTGTCATGTTAATTTGCCCGTGTTTAATCTCTTTTTCTTTCTCTATATTTATTTATATGAACTATTCTATTTACAAATATATATTTTATCATTTTTATATTATCTATATTAGTTATCTATTGTACATTATCTATTTATTCATCTGCCCCCTGGTTGCGTGCGCATCTTAGTTATGACGTTGGACAGAAACCCATCTATTGTCTATTGATAATAAAGTTTGAAAAAAAAGTGACGCTAACAGAGCTAACGGCGCTAACGATCGCTAATCGATACACGTCAGTCGGTGCCTGGACTTAGCACCTTACCCATTTGGCCTTTTTTCAGAAAATCTTTATTTTCGGACAAAAAAGCCACAGTTTTCTTCGTTTTCTTTCTTCATCTTCTTTTTTTAACCATTTCTTCGTTTTCCTCTTCCTCTTCTTCTTCTTCTTCTTCTGCAAGTAATAGGGGCATTACCGCCACCCACTGGCCTGGTGTGTGAATAGCAGCACAGGAGAAATGGACTTCTGTTTTTGCAACGTTACTGACAACTCATGCACCAAGACTCGGTGCTAGGGCTTCGATCTGCTTAATTACCTTTCCTTTTTTGATCAGTTTAGAGTGATTTGGAATCGTTATTTAAAAGGTGACAGTCATTTATATTTGTTTATATGACATGACAGAAAACCTTGGGGCGGAACGAACCTTCCGATCCCCCTTGCCTACGGGCCAGAAGCAATGGACAGAAAACCTTGTCAAGTCACCCCAATTCCATGATCATCATCAGAACAATCAAGTCCTAATGTGATTGGCATCAACATCATATCAAGCATTAACATACTCAGTGCTGAGTTTTTCACAAAAAGCTGTGTCTTAAACTTTCTAACTCACACTACCACTGAGATGGAGAGGAGTCAGACTAAGTACATAAGTGTACCCTAAAAAGTTGAGTCTTTAATTTCCTCTTAAAAGTAAATGGGAACTCTGCAGATCAAATACAGTTTGATAATTCATCCACCACTAGGGGACAATAGAGAAGATTCTAGCTAGATTATGACCCATAACCTGACCCGCCAGATGGACAGTTCCATATATCCACCACAGAAATATTTCACTAATCCATCTGGGGAAGACCCGTTCGAAAATGTTTTCAGGGGCAGAACCTTCAAAAACAACAGCAGATTGTGATTGGACGATCGTTCGGCTCGTCACACTCATCACAGACAAATCCATATCAAGCAATGCTGCTGCGTATGACGTAGCATACGTAGCAGCTATACCTAGTGGCCAACTGCTAACAACAGTAGTGACTGACGGCTAACGACAGTCAACGGCCGTTAGCCGCTACGGCTAACAGCTACCAACAGTTAGCCGTTGGCTTAAACTACCTTAGACTATCATCTTACATTAACTTATACCACATTTATATGTGACATGAACCTCATCAAAGACAATCCCTACCATATTTTTCTGGTAACCTTCTGAGGGCAGCATATTTCGCCAAGTATCACTGAGTAACCATGACGACCATAGGCTAACCGGCTTGTCCGTGGGTTGATTTCCACGTTCTCTCCCAGTTTCCCAGCAGTGATCCCTGGTCAGGAGAAGAGCAAAAACATGATTTCCCGTAAGACAAGCTTTAAGTGACGTCCTTTGCTCCTCTTTTAAAGAAAAAATTGAGTCCATTTCATATAAAAAACGCAGTTATTGGGGCCGCTTCAGAAGCCGCCATTGTTTTCAAACATGCAGTCACTTCCTGTTGTCGTCACGTCCGCACTCTGAAGCTCCTGCCTCTCTTCCCTGATTTGGCCATTAAGCATTTAGCTGAGTGAAGTCGTTGTACAATGGAGGTTGGCAAGACAGATATGCAGGATTTCAGAATCAGGCAGGTCCATCTGCTCTGCAAGGCTATATGACCCATGTTGCGATGGGGGAACCAGGCGCCTTTCACTTTGAATTTTAAAAATGAAGCAAATGTATAAAATGTAAGAAGTTTGGAGTTCCTTGAGTATCCTGACTGATGGCAAAATCCCAGGAGGTCCTATTTAAACTCCATGTTTAAATGTTAACATTTACATCAGATTTGAAGACGTGTACAGCCTGTCTCACTAAAAAATTTTAGTCTGAATAGTTCATAATGGAAGCAAACACTGCACTGTGTCTATATACAGCAGACTAATAAGTTATGAAGCAAATATACAGACAATGTTATGCAGAAATTGTCATTTTGTGATTTTGTTAAAAAGTAAATAAATTAAACTGAATTTTAATTTAAACCTCATATCACAGAGTGGAGACAACATTGGGTTATCTTCTTTTTTTCATTCCAAAATTTCTATTTATTCGGCATGATTAAAACAAACCATTTAACTGCTGATTGTAGAGAAAAAGTGGATTTAAATGTCCTTCTGAAGCTTCCCTTTACAGCTGCCCTTAGACTTAAGGTGAAAAATACCACAGATAAAACTATGTAGAGAGAAAACAGATAATTTTTCTCAGAAAATTCATCAGTACTTTAATTAGAGGGCTATATGAGAGAACAAATCCAAACTTTAATTTGGCACTCTGACTTTGTCTTTGAGGACAGAGGGTCATTTAGTTATGCTAATAACACATTTTCTGGTTAATTGCTGAAGCAAGAGGTTCATGCAAGAGCAGTGTGGTCGTCATTTGGATTTAATAATTGCAATTAAACTGAGGATTCAGACATTGACAACCTGTCAAACTCTTCTTTCTGTCTTTTTCTAAATGTGCTGCTTTTTTCCCTTTAGTGAAAATAACTGTCTGTTGAACAAAAGACTGAAACATTTAGAAGCAGGTATGTAAAGAAAGGCATGGGACATCTGTCCACTGGTCTTTGAAATGCAAAATCAATATTCATTCACATCCAGAGCTTAATGCATTCAGTCTTCTTCAATAAAGAAAGGGCTATTAAGGCTGGATGAATATATTTATATATTTTGGAGATACCTCGTAAGATACTGTTAAGAAGCACTTGCAGTGGCCATGTTGGTTTTGGCCCCTGTTCTTTTTGTTAAACGTTAAAATCACAGCTAGACTGAAAGGTCAAGGAGAAGATCTGAGTATGAGTGCTAACTTTCCTTCATATCTCTGACAAAACATTTATTTTTACAGTTGCTTACCACAAACAAATTAAAGGGATAATTTTGTACTCTTATTGTGGGGTCTTTTGAGGTACAATAATAAGGGCCAGATCCACAAGGAATGAATTGCACTCATAAATAGCAACATCATGCATGTAAAGGTGTTTGGGCCTGCCTGATTTTAACACCGTATGCTTATTACAGAGTGCTTTAATCATATGTGAATACAAATATGTTAAAAAAGTGCAGCAACTGAGCACTATTTGCACCTGTATTGCCAATATGTGGGAGGCAAATCAGTGGCTTTGCAGAGAGAACACAGAGGACACAACAAGACAGATAGATTCAGACAGTGAGTCTGTGCAGAGACAGGCACCCACACTTCGGTGTCAGATTTAATCTCTGTGAAAAGAAAAAAATAATAAATGGAAAAGTAATGAAGACTGCCAGCAATCAATGCTGCTGAATTTTTTATTTTGTTGAATTTGTGTGTGTGAGTTAAGCTTAAGCTGAGGTATGAAAGCATTTTCTCTTCTTTACTTTTGGTCAACACATTTATTTCTTGTTGAACAAAATTATTTACAAAACTATACAATCAATCAAAAGAGTCCCTGTCATGTCAGTGCTTTGTCAATACTTTGAATAATTCAAAATTAACTGTTGAAAGTTGAAGTAGAGTTTAGATTGGGCCTAAAAATCCATACACAGAGACCACGAACATGCAGAAAGTGAGGGGCAAGCACACAGAATGGTCTTTATATGCGCTGATTATGTTTTTTATGCACGGTGTAATTGGCACTGAACTGACGCCATAGAGGACATGCAGCCTTGTCCCCCCAAAATATACCCCTGTGTCCTTGATTGGACATTGCGTAAAATTTAGAAAGTCCTGGAGAGTGTTTTTGAGATGTAGTGCTAACAAGCATGCAAAGAACATGATGCCCATTAACATTTGACCTGTCACTCTCAAATTCTAAAAAATCTAAAAATCAGCCAACTTTTACAGAAATCCTTAAATGTTATTTCCGGAAATTACATTCACAAGCAAAGGATGGCGAGAAAAGTGCATGACCTTGACCTCTGACCCATGACTTGAGACATAATAAGGTTTGTGCTTGTAGGATGTTCTGTTAAAGTTTGAGGGCATTTTATTTGATATGGAGTTTCACATGTTGGCATTCACAGGATGAACACAAGACTTAATGACTTTAACTCCAACTACTAAACATTTCATCCCTGGCTTTCAATTGAAAAGTAGCTAAAGTTAAAAGAAAATCCCTTAAAAACTTTCTTAGAGATTGTCTTCACTAGGCCTTGACCTTTACATACAGATGTACAACCCAAAACATAGTGGCTCTGGCCTTGGCTGTTGCTGGTGTGGAGGTATGAAATTAGGTTGAGATTGCAGAGGAGCGGTGAGAAAATTTTTGCATGTCATGGACATCACTGCGTCAAGTCATAGAGCTGAACAGTGCAGTGCTGCGTTGTTGCATTTGGATGTTTGTTCTCCAAAGGACTATGCATGAAGTAACAAACAGAAGAACACAATCAGACACAGATCCAGTGCTGTGTGCTCTGCAGCTGCAAAGCAACAATCAATTTCCATCATATCCAAAACTCCCCATCTCTGGCACTGCAGCCTGGCTTGGCCTAAACCATATGCTCACAGTCTCAGCATGAGGATCCCTCGGGCATGTGGGACATCTTCCCCACAAGAACCATCCAAGGGTCCCTTGTGAGCGACTGGCTCGCTCAAAGGGTTACTATGGGGACAGCGAGGCTCAGTCAGGGGTGGAAAGGTCCCATAAGTCTGCCGGCCTCAGAGCTACGCGAGGACATGAGCACTCGGCGAGGTCGAGTATGCCAGGGCATGGCTTCTTTTTCAAACTGTACAGAGATTGAGTCTCTCCTCATGTAGCCCTGACTGCTGATCCCCGTTAGAGGAGACAAAGCCACACCCCCACCACCCCCTCCCCTCCACTTTCCCTCCAGCCATGTGACTCAAGTCAAGCTTGTCTGGATGCTTTAAACGAGCTTGTTTCAGGGAAGGAAATACTAAGAAGTGATGCTAATGAGGACAAGCAGCGGTCATTTTCAGGGTAGGAAATCTCTCACAGCACATGGACAGCTGGATAAAAAAAGCATCATTATGTAAAGGGATGTTTCCCCAGCTGAGGTCAGGTCAAGTGTGTAATAAATGCTAAATAATTGTGTGCACACTTTTCTGTTTTTCACATTTGGTTGACTAATGTCTTCATGCATCCTTGACTTCATTGTGTATCCAGGGGCAAAGATCAGTTCAGTGTTTTAACAGATGATTAAGTTTATTAAGGGGTGTGTATATTTCCCCCCGTAATTAAGTTCATCACCTCTCATCTTTTGTTTTTTTTTTACAACCTTCCTCTTCCAGCTGTCTGTGAGTACCAGAGTAGTGATCCTCTCCTATTCTGGAGAAGAGGATCACAGCTGACCACTGATCCTGTCATGGTAGATTCGGCCTTCATGTGCTTCGCTCTGAGAACTTCACAGTGCTTATCAAAGTTCCCCGCCTGCTGATTATCTTTCAAAAAGAGCACAGACCAAAGCTGTGAAAGCTGAGACTGTTGGATCAGACTTTTCCGAAGGGGCAGAGATGGCAGCATGCTCCATCACTGATGGAAAAAAAATATAAGTGGGATACACAGTGCTGGTTTCATAGTGTTAGTCATGCAGTCATTCATTCAGCATGCATTATAGAGTCAAGTTTACAGTAGCAGGAGCATTTGTATTATGAGCCTTAAACAGCTGTATGTTTTTGCTGTTGTCCTTGTTTGTTTTAAGACAGTAATTGAAGAAAAAAAAAGTTCATTTTGCATTCAGACCTACAACTAAGCCATAGATGTAATCAAGCTGAGCATGTTTGAGTTAATTTGTTCAACCAAAAGTGGAGTAACGTATAAGTATAACACAATGTTATTAATGAAACAGTTTTCAATAAATAAATATACTCCCTCTGCATTTTGAATAGAGGGCAGATTTGTATTATCAGTTTTCAAATTTTCTAATAGCCACAGATTGATTAAAGACTGATTTAAAATGGTCTTTTGAATCCATATGTTCGCTGATGGGCAGCAAGGGGCAACTTCATTGATTGAGGAAAAAGCTTGTTTTATTAAGTCTAAAAAAAAAAGCATAATTTCCTCCTTAGGTTTGATTTATTACCAAAGCAAGCACTTCCCCCATTACTCTGGAGCAGTAGTAGTCATGGACGTGTTCTCTGAAAAATAACATGGAGCACAGTCCATGCATTGGCTCAACCAGTGACCATGTGAAGTGGTGACTATTAAGCTGGAGATATACTTTTTTACCTGTTTACCTGTACCTGTTTGTCCTTGCATTGGTGTTTGCGTCCATTGGTGTCATGAGTGCTTTTGTTTAAACTGTGTACTTCCCTGTATGTGACATAGCTTACTAAAAGTTTCCAGAAGGCAGTAAGAAACTAACTGTTGTATGAGAAGTAAACTGAAAACACGGCAGTAATTCTGAGAGTGAAAGTAAAAAAATAAACAGCAATAATCAATGTCTTGCTGTGAGGCATGTGCACTACCTGCTATGCCACTGGGGCACCTAGTTAAAATAGTATCAAGTAAAATGCCAAACTAAGGGATTTATTTTTGTTTACCACAAACCATGCGTGGTATGAGAGGATTTTTTTAATTGCTTTTTTTTTTTTTTTTTAACTGCTCACAGGATAGACTCCATGTGGCTGGTGACAAAATCAATGTGTCGTACAAAAGTGGACCTTTTTTGTTGTTGTCCCCAGGATAGACTTCATCCATCTGGTGACTTTGGGTTTAATGTATTTTTGTCCAGACTTTTAGTTTACACCTGCTCCAAGTTGCAAGCAGGCTTAACAAACTCTCTGAAGTCCTTCTTTTTGTCTCACATGTTTTCCATCCTGCCCTACTCTTTGGTCTACTGTGAAAAATCCTGGGGCAATCACAGGCCAAACCTGACTGACATAAGCACTCCTGAGCATATTCCTGGTCTGCCCTGGGGTTTCCTCCAAGCTGGACTTTCTTCAACATCAAAGTGTACTGTAGGGAAGAATCTGAGAAGCGTCAGGATGAAATGCTCAAAGTTCCTACTTCAGTGCAGTTTTTCTACACTGAACTCCTTGAGTGTGTTTAGGTTTTCCACCCTAACAAAGATCCCTTTCGCTTTTTCATTATAAGGGAAGCACATAGGTCGTTAGTATTGCTTTGATTTTTTTAGAGCAATATGGCTGGGTAATAAGAAACAAATCCAAACACAAATCAAACAAAAAATGTTCCGGTTAATTCGTTAACTTCTCTTTTATTTCCAAAACAACACAGAGATGTAAAAATTAACCATATCTATCAATTATTCATTCATTTTCTATATCGCCTATCACTTTCAGGGTCGCGGGGGGGCTGGAGCGTATCAGAGCTGTCATTGGGCAAGAGGCAGGGTACACCCTGAACCGGTCGCACCTATCAATTAAACTATTTAAATTTATTTGGCCAGAAAATGAAGCTAGACTTACATTCTTACAAGACATGTATGATCTGATAAAAGAAACACATTTGATTTTGAGAAACTGTATTGAAAGACTTAAAGTTGAATCTCTCTTTTCACAGGTGATCCTGATTCTAACCAAACTCTACGACTTCCACATCGGCAGTGTCACAGAGAGCACTCTTTGGAGGTGAGTACTCTTAAGCTTTTAATTACTCAGATATTTATTTGCAGACGTCTTTGAGTTGTGTGATGTCTCTGGATGAACAAAAGGGTAATAGTAACCAAAAATGTTGAGCCTGTGACTTTGCTGTGGTGGACAGTGCACAAAACTTCACTACTCTAGCTAAGGTATGGAGTTGGAAGACAGAAGAACTGACTTTGGAAAACAGTTAAGTGATCAAACTACTTGAATTATCTTACAATAGTTTCACAATGCACAGTTGCAATCATGAACACGGAAGTGTACGTCTGTTTGTTCATCTTATCCTTTTTTTTTTTTTTCTTTTTTTTATGCTTGTCTAGTACTGAGAAATCCTTTGGGTCTTTGACAGTTCTGATCTGCTCATGTAAATTCATACATTTTAACTTTTGGTTAATTGTTAGCCCCAAAGCCCTCTCTTAAGGATGAGTGATGTGAGTAGACACAAGGATATCTCTAGCAGAAAGTGACTGTGCGTTTTCCTGTGATGATAGTTGCAAACTGCAGCATCTGTTGAATTTTTAAGTCGCATGACAAAATAAATGTCAAGACAAAAAGAATGTCAGCTATCAGTGGCCATTGTGTGGAGCTTCAGCACAGGCTTTTCTCTAAAAAGGCTATCTCTAAAAAACAGATATTTTTTTCACCTGGAAACCACAGGGAAACTCTACAATTTTGTCACATAAGATGCTTTAACAGCATATTATCTGAATGACTAACAATACCATGACAATAATGATCATTGTCTTCAGTGAGGTCACACTATTGCCGGTGTTTGTTAATTTCCTGTCTGAACAGGATAACTTGAAAACTTACGATCCGAACTCAGGATAGGCAGACATGGGCCGACATTTTGGTGGTGAAACAAATGTAGATGAGGTTCCAGGAATCTTTCTCAAGAATTTGATAACACTGCAAAATCAGGCATCAAGGAATTTTTTTCCAAGGATCTGTTAGCACGAGATAGAGCATTTTTCCATATTTTTTAAAAATACCTTACCTGACAATGTTGAAAATGCCTTGGCGGAGGTTGGTTCTCTCTGAGCACTTCTTATGTATGGAAATAGAAGAGGATCTTTAACTCTACACCATAGAAAGAGAAATGTTTACAAAAGAATAAATGTATTTTATATTTGCTTGGATCAATAATTTTACCGTTTGGAAAGTAAAGAAACAGGAAATTCTTCTTCATCACAACACTGGTGAGTATACCAATATGCTTGTTAATGCGATTTGGCATCTGGATTGTCATCAGCTTTCACTTTTATTTAATTTTTTTAGGGGATTGTTTTCAGAAAAGACCATGATAATCCTATTCAAATAAAATGATATTTTAAGGTTGGATTTGGGGAAGTCAGTCTATTGCAACCTAAAGGGACAGCGGAGCAAATATCAGCATTAACCCACTTTTTACTCCTCTTTTGGTGGTCTTTCTCAGATTAGGTTTCGTATAAGTATATTTTGGTTTGTGCCCTCATAGGTCTTTACGTATTACCAATACTCCGTCTGTCACACAAAGAACAGAGCTATGATTATTAAAAACAAGTAGTTAGCGACCTACACTATTCACCTCTCTATAGTGTAAAGCAGCAGGCATTGTCTGGTCTGTCAGGAGGGTGTTTCATGAGTCTGCAATGTCAAGTGAAAGCTATTGATTGAGGGAGATAGCTGAAAGTCACCAGATGACGTGATGACTCTTTTGAACTGAAACACCTGAACAGTTTTGTTCGGTAAGCAAGGAGGAAAGTGTTGTGGAATTGGATGGTGATGAGGGTGGGCTCTGTCAATTGGCCTTCAGTCTGAACTGATCTGATTTTACTAGTGATTATTAAGATTTATTTTGTTAGGTCAAATCCCCCAGATTAAGTAACAGTAGCTAAGATTGTAGTTTACTGCATTCATTGGATATGGTCGCAGTAATTGACAAAACCTGTCATGTTGAGTCAGTAGTCCAACATTTGTTCTTCAAATACTGCAATAAAGAAATACCACCCACAAGAGATCATTTTTAAAAAGTATTCAAATAAATTATGTTCTCAAAAATGTACCTCAGTACAGCATTTTAGTTCACCCCAATGCCTTACATAATTAATAATCCAACAGTCTCTGGCTTCAGTTACTGTAACACCCTTACAACTTTTGATTCAGACTAGTTTTAATCAGTCTTGCTTACTTATTCAGTGTGCAATCAAAAGATCGCTCTCCTGCTCCCTCTGGTCTGCAGGTATCTTTTCCTGCATCAGCTCCTCTGCTGCTGTGAACAGTATCTTCTGGTGTCACACACAGTCAGGCATGGCTCTCTGGGTGGATGCTGCTGTTTGCCACATTCCTGTCTCTGGCACAGTGTCTCATGTGTTCTCTGGGAATAAAACTAACACACATACACACTCCTGAAACAACATGACTGCTTGTAAAGAGTAAAAATACAATAGCCCAGGGATGCATAACACATCCCCGACGAGCTGAAACTGCATGTAACCCATTTTCGAATCTAAGTGGATTGTGTTACAGCTATGAAAGAAAAACCGCCTGTTGAAGTTGTCATTTCAGCTCCAAAATGGTGGTTGTTATCTAAAAATGAGATGTCTGCCTTTGTCTGCTTAGGTTTGAAATCAGCTCAAAATTGCAGATTTGCAGAAATCTATGGCCACAGTTACAATCTGCCCTATCTGCCACAGTTGAATTCTTAACAGATCATCACTTTTCCAGGACAATTCTAGGAGTGAAGGGTGCACAAGAGTTATCAGACACTAAATTGTTCTTGCTATTATTTGAAATCACACAATTCAGCCTAGACCTCCCTCCAATCCCCCTCTGCCCCCTCACACCCCCATTTTTTTGGATGTTTGTCAAACCTATGTCTGTTTCTGCTTTTGCCCGTTAAGAGGAGGTCGTTTTTCTTTCCACTTGTGCATGTTACTTAGCACTGATTGCTGATACTTCATTTTAAATCACTCATTTGCTTCGTAGTGTACGGATCAGTTACAAAACAAACTGAATAGTACGTTTTTTATTATAATGTTAAACCAACTCACCTCCCACAACAAGATGGGTTTAATTTAAAGTCCTTTAATCATTTTAAAAAATTATGCAGACCACAATAAAGACAACTGTAGAAGTGCTCTAAGAGTTATTGTCAAAAATGTGAAAAACTTCTCTATCTTGTACTGTTAGCAAAAACTTAAAAAAAAAAAAAGACAAATCATCTCTGAAAATGTCAGCAAAATTTGTTAAGAACTTACTGAGTTATAAGTTAAAATGTGAAAAACCACCCTATGTGAACATATTCTTTAAAAAATCCTGAATCTGCATTTGTGCTGAGATCAACACCAAAATCAAATCATTTCTTCTTTTGCCATGCGAATGTAATAAATATTTTCTAAGAGCTTTTTGAATTATCCTGTTAACTAACTAACTAACTAACTAACTAACTAAATAACTAACTAACTACATCATCCATATATAACCTTTGCAGGTTATACTATTTGTATTGGCAAACCTATTTGATTCCAAAGTAAACATGGATCAGCATAAAAGTCCACTGACCTGATGCTTTGTTTCCCTGGATGAAGCCTTTGTTCAGACATACAGGCTGTAGATATCTGCAGAATCTTTTGAGCTACTGATACTGATTTTTAGGTTATTTTCTGCCAATATAATGCCATTAATGTGATGCATAAATCAATGTTTGGTCTTTGCAAAAATTATGAAGAGTATACTGCTATTCTTGTAAAAAACTGAATGGTGTAAAGAAAAATGGACTGACTGAATGTAAAACACGTTGTGTTGTGTGGGCCTCTTCCATGAAATGTGCTATATTAATGCACTTTAAACATGGAGGACATGATCACATCAGAGACATCTGTCACTGCTGACAGTGGTGATGGACCTCATGCTCCAGTCTCTATGTCTATAAGGACTCTCTCTGTGTAAATCTCTCTTACTCTCGCCCCTCAGGACTGTGGGTTATGCAATGATTTTTAAATGATCTTAAAGTAATATTCAGAGCTCTGAAATTTTTAGTTAAAGTAGGTCACTTGAAATGACACTCTTTACCCTCTGTGACACCTTAGGGTGTGAGCGTGTGACTGAAAATCTGACATGGTATGTCCAATCTGCAGAGGTTGGCTCTGGTAATCAAAATAAAACTTTGTTATCCTTAATCTTCCAACAAAAATTAAACCATTGATCAATCAGTTGAAACTTTTAACAACTGACGTTGGCTTTAATGTTGAGGAGTATTTTGAGATAGCAACAAAACCAGCGTTTTGATGTGACAATTGTTGGGAGTTCTTATGAAGCTGTGGTGAGTAAGGCTGGTGGCAGAACATAAAAAATATGATTCATTTGTGTTTTACTGTCCTTTGGTTCACCAGTTTTTTGTCCTTTTGTACTGTGACAAGCATCAGCATTCCCAGCTGACTTCCATGACAGTCATAAACAAGAATTATTATTTTTATTTTGTATTTTTTAAAATTTGTTTTCATGTATGTTGTGATGTTTGTCATGTATGCTGTTAAAAGTAGATAATAACTGGTTAGTTTAACATCCTGTGTGGTAACTTCATTTCCTTTTTTTGTTCATATCAAACATGTACATTTATAATTCTTGATGTAAAAAGCCTTGACTCAACTGGGAGTGATAAAAAGTCATTCTGACGGCACTTGCGTAATTATCAGGACAAACTGTAAATCCTGAAATCAGGACTCAGCCTTCAATCATTGAATGAGACAAACTATGACAAATTATTATTATTTTTTTTTTTCATTTAAATGGATAATAATTCTTAATAAAATATAGCATTTTTTCTCAATATCATTGCTGATTTTATGTCAGTACCTCAACCTGACACTTAGTCAAGCCTTATTTTGCTATAAAAGTGCCTTGATAAAGGACAGGTGGTTTGTCTAGACACTCAAAAAGCCAAGAATAACCTGATTATACTCCTGAAAAGACAAAATATCAAGTTTACTGGAGATAATGAGATGTCATTGAAACATATTGCACATTCGCTCCAGCAAATTTATAAGAGTTTTTTTAGCACAGTATTACATTTGTTAAGCACTCTGAAGCTGTGTCTCTGAGTCACGGCTTTAGACCAACCTGATGAAGCTGTGCAGCTCTCACTGAAATGATACATGAGAATTCAAAAATATTTTATATAACTTCTTGCTTTTATTTGATTAATGCTGTATAATCATAGTTATACACACTCATGAGAATTAATAATACTTTATAAGAGTAATCACAGGTCATTATAAGGCTAGTATTTTACTGAGTTATAAGCATAGTTATAGTGTTTTATATTGTGCGCATACCTATATATAAATTATATATCCTATTAATGCTTTCAAACAAAAAAATCAGACACACTGTTAAGCATTTTGTGACGTTTATTGGGCTTAAGTGTTAATTCAACATATTTGCGGTTCACTGACTGCATGGATTAAGACCATAATTTATTTAGGTTTTTATTATTGTAATAAATTACTGTAATAAAATCACAAATATTTAATTAATCACACATTATTAACACTTTTTCAATGTTTTAAAGTGAGATAATACATTATTGTTATCAATCTTGGTGCTTAAGTAAAGTAATACAACTTTGTATTCAAGACTGTTTTTGGAGACCCCAAATTGCCCTTATGGGTGTGAATGTGAGCATGAATAGTTGTCTGTCTCTCTATGTGGCCCTGGGTTTGGCTGATGACCGGTTTAGGATGTCCGTTGCCCAATGTCGGGATAGGCTCCAGCCCCCGAAGACCCCTGAAGGGATAAGTGGTATAATGGATGGATGAATTAAAAGACAGATATACGAAGTGTGTCAGAAAAGTTCCAGGACTGGTGTCAAAAATGATTTATTTAGAATCCCAACAAACTACAACTTTTCTCCTTCGAAGTAATAGAGTCTAATGCACTTTCCCATCCTTCTCTGCCACGCTTTCATGCACTCCTGGAAGGATTCTTCCGGGATCCTCCACAGCTCTGTCGTCACGGTCTTTTGATGTCGCCCACATCTTCAAAACGGGTCCCCTTGAGCTTTGGGAACAGGAAAAAATCACACGGAGCCAGGTCGGGAGAGTAAGGAGGTTGCTCCAGCACGGTGATGTTCTTCTCGGCCAGGAACTGTCGGATGCTCAGGGTATTGTGAGCAGGCGCGTTGTCATGGTGAAGCAGCCAAGACTTGTCCTGCCACAACTCTCGCCTCTTCTCGTGGACTGAATGAAGCAAACGCTGCAGTATCTCTTTGTAGACATGCTGGAATTACTCTTGAAGAGGAAAACTCTTAGTTTGAAGTTTGGGTTTGAAATAAATATTTTGTGACACCAGTCCTGGAACTTTTCTGACACACCTTGTAGTTCATTACAAGGTGGTCCTATGTCCCTGAATGCAGTCATTGTGTGCCTTAAATAAAGTGAAAAAAATAGGCTCTTAGTGCAAGATAAGCAAACAACATGCTGTAAACATTTTATTTACGTTCAGTTCAGACTTTGTCATGATTAGCTTTAAAATCCCTAGTGACTCAAACTTAAGACAGGTAACTTTTGTTAACTATCAGTAGTTATTTAGTCATTCTGTATTTGCTGGTTAAACAATGTCCAACATTGAGGGCCCAATGGCAAATTGAAATTAACCTTCAAAAATAACAATATTATACAGAAAAGGCCACTTATATTCTAGGAGAAGGGGGTTTACCTTTTAAAACAGGCTACATTTACTGAAGTTCCCATAAATAAATAATGTGTATGTTTATTTCTTTTGATAGGAAATGTGAGCATTTGGGTTGAAAGTAAAACTTTGGTTATACCTGCATGAGTTTAAAGTGGACTATTTATTTTTACATTTTTGGGTTCTTATGAAACTTGAACCCAGAAAGCTTTCAACTTTATCCCCCCTGATGGGCAGCCTTGGCTAAATGCACTATATAACACACCATGAGCTATAAGTTTATTACTCACTGGCATCAAAATGACTTAATATTATAATCATAGAGCATAATCATCATGAATATTTATAACTTTAATTACACAGCAATAAAAGCACATTTTGTGAACATAATTATAATGCGTTCAATGCAGTATAAACAAGGGCTTCATAAAAAGTTTTACCACAGTTTAATTGTGGACTATTCAACTACAAACATGCAATGAAATAAGGCAAGTGATTAACCATGGCAAAAGCTTTGATTACTTGATAGCTTGAATCATGATGAATTGATTTATTTTTAAATTTTTACTAAGTCAATAAAAATATTGGCTTGAAAATTGTGTTAAAAGGTGCTAAAAAGCTATATGTTGGTCATTATTAGTATTGTTATCTCAAAAAAAGGAAAAGAATTGACTGAAAATCAAATAAAGCTTAATTTGCCTTTGCCTTTGTGTAGTGGGACTTTATGAGGTTGAATCTCTGCAGCTGTATTTTCCTGAAGATAAAAGTAGCGTAACTTCTGTGCTTTTTCCAGATTTGAGAGCTGACAGTCCGTTAAAGCCTTAAAACATTTGCACTCCTCTAGTTTGCTTACCCTCCTCGGTTTGATGTAGTTTGAGAAGCTGTGCCAAAGTGACTGCGAGCCACTTCTGACATTTAGACAGCTTCTGTGTAATTTGGACCCTGAGGCAGAAGAAGAGCATGTTTGGATTCTGAATATGAAAGAAAACTTGGCTAGACTCAAAGTCTGTGTGAAGACAGAACAGAGTGGATTTTAACTGCAGACACTATGGATCATAAAAGAGTCCGACTGGAGCTCATTAATAATTCAGTGATTGCTTTGTGATGAGACTCTACATGCTGCTTTTATAAACTGTGTACCCTCTGTCCTCCCAAACTTAAGCTTAGTTTTCTCCCAGGTTAATCCTGTTATATAGTGAAGGAAACTTTTAGAAAAGGGGGGTCCTAAAGTATGTCCTGGTACACTTTGATGATCCCTTCAGTTACATAAAGTCCCCAAGACATGTCCCCACAGAAAGCAGCACAGATGGCAGAGAGAGGACATGATGTAGCCTACAGGAGAGGTGAACACCATCATAATGCAAACTAAAGGGGGCTGAAATAAAGTTGTACGAGGACAAACTCATGCTGCTCTCAACACGTGATGCATTCATCATAAGTTCTCTAAGTTCATTGCTCAACTTTAAACTCAACAGCCTGCACATTTGTTATAATGCATTCTCATGTTGTATTCAATGGAGCCACACAAAGCTCTGCTCTTTAACACGCCGAAATAGTCAATGCTTCCGCGATGAAATGGAGATTCTGTTTGGAGAATGAACTTGAACTTTAATACTAACATGAATTTTTGATCGTACTTTCGATAGTACAACCCAAAGCATATCAAATTAGGTTGAGACTGAGGTTAAGGGTGTTGAGTTTGCATTTGATATCAATATTGGGATTGTACAAAAACAAAGTAGAAAAAAAAATGCTTTGACAGAACAATCGACCTGCCATATTCCTGTGACAATATGTGCAAGCCTTGCTAAGGCGGTCTTTGTCAGGATTCAGGTGTTCTCAGGTACAGTACACTGGAGATGTGAATTCAGTGCTTGAACATGGGGTATACTCAAGCCAATAGAGCTGGAAAGGAAATACAAGACTTCTTCTGTGTTTCACATACAAGTGCGTAACCGTGGTATAGATATTTGGGGGGTCCAAATGTGAGCCCTTCCCCGGATATTATTTTTTTAAGTGCATTTCCCACAATTCACAATTTTCATATATTGATTTGCTCATCTAGAACATAGTTATGAGGATTACATTGACCATTTGAATTCACATTTAAAGAACAGTCTGCAATTTCTCTGACATAGCAGCAAATAGGATGGCTTCCAATGAGGAAAACTTACATACCTAAAACATGTTGGTTTATATATTGTGATTATAATAATGAAAATTTGCTATGGACTTTTAAGTAAGTCAAAGTGAATTTACATTTTGTTGATTTGTCTCAAAATAAAGGTCTGCACATTTACACTGAAAATTTTCATGTGAATGAAATCATAGATTAAATTAGAATTAAATGTTAAATCTCAGTTTGCTGCCTGCATTGTGACCAGATAATATTATTGTACTAGAAGAACTAAAGAAAGAAGTAACCCTAATCCTAATGTTCATTTTAATTTGATGCATTGAATATTCTGTTTTTATTGCTGCTAGTGTTATTTGCTTTAACCTTACCAAGCCTGTTTAAGTGCCAAGTGAATTAAAAAAAAAATCAATCAATATCTCTCTCTCTCTCACACACATGCACACTCACGCACACACACACACACAAACACACAGACAGGGGAAGATGGAGAAAAAGAACAGCACACACTGATGATAGAGTTCAAATGGACGCCTTTTAAAAGTTTTTCCCCACTAGAATTAAGCCTCCGGATCCATGGCACCGGATCAGATAGGTTTCCATTTAAGTCAATTTGTCAACTTACACTGGATCTGCTCCATTGCGATCCGGCTGATACGCAACTATCCAATTTTTGCTGGATGCCGGAGTTGCAATGCATACGTTTTCATGCATAAAATTCAGCATAGGGCAGATCAAGCAGGACTGGAAGTTGTGCACGGAAACTACCTAAAAAAGCCCAGTGACTTTCGAAATAAAACAAACTGTCTCAAAATCATTCGTATTTAGCTTGACTACAAAAACAAACTGACATAATGAGCAGAGCCAGACCAGGAGTCAACAGGTTTGAGGTTTTACGGCTCAACATTAATGAAGAGAGGCTTGTAAATGGAGTGGGAAGTGTGGGAACTCCTCGGTCTGTGACTCCAGCTGTATGTCAGTCATGCAGCTACTGAACACGCAGAGGGTGAGATGACGAATGCAGTCAGCACGATAGGAGCTGATGGCATATTTTGAAGCATTATTCAGCCCATTTTCCGGCAGGGTATCATGCTAGCTACCTAGCTTTAATACTGAGCCATTTAAACGTGATATTTTTTCACACTTATTCAAGAATTGGTGCGCTCTTTTTGACCATAGCACTACTTTTTAGGTGTCTAGCTGCTTATCTTCTGAAAAAAAGGCGAATGTCCGCCTGTAGGTCCTGCTTCCTTCTTTGGGCTCCTACCTCCATTTGTTTGTGACCCTAAATGACCACCAGTGACAGTCTGACTGAGCGGTTTTTCAAACGAAGCCACCAGCCAGCATTTACGGGCTCAACCAAGTGTACAATCGGGAGGAGGGTAGTCACACAGTTTGTTTCCCTTGTTTTTCCTAAATTGATATTAAACTAGAAAGCACTCGGAGAGTGCAGACCTCCGCCAAGCACCACAGTTCCCCCATATTTGTCATTTGCACCATAAATCTTAGTCCTACATTTATTTTGACTACATTTTTAGATTCCTTGACCATGAAAACATACCATTGGCAACTGAATTCATAATGATATCAACATTAGTTCAGCAGTTATTCAAGTTATTCACGGAAATCGCATTTTCCGTAATGGCGGTTTTCTTCTGGATCGGATTACTTCCAAAATCTAATCGTTTGTTCCTTATCCCAATCCGGACATTCCCTGAAAATTTCATCAATATCCGTCCATAACTTTTTGAGTAATGTTGCTTACTAACTAACAGACAGACAGACAAACAAACCCTCCCAAAAACATAACCTCCTTGGCGGAGATAATCAGAAATAACAAGTGTGATACACTACAGCCAGGGTTCATAAAAGGAGGGCATGTCATATGTCACATATTAAGATATAATAGGCCTATTATTTGGGGGGACAGATTGGTATTTTTCCAATGTTGGGGGGGGCATGTCCCACCCAAAATATATGGTGGTTATGCCCTAGTTCACATACCATCTTGTCCTTGCAGCAGGAACTTGTATGGGTAAAAATACCCATATTAGCAGCAGAGTACAAGGTATGGCTATAAAGTAATGAGTTTCCAGTAAATGATGTCTTAAGTTCACGGCTTGCTACTGATTAAAAATGCACATTTTTGCTAAGGTGTAAGAAAATGATAAGCTTAAAGATTTAGTGTAACATTAACTTGAAATGTTCGATGAAATTGTACAAAAAATCAGCCAAATCTTTTTATACATTAACTGAGGTCTACAGGGAACACTGCATGTCGTGTGCAAGTGTGTTTGGATTGCATGAAAGATATCTTGAAAGCAGACTTGACTTGATGATGAAAATATGATTTTTACTCTTAGAGCCACAGTGTTCAGTGTAAGCTTGTTTTCACCTACACCAAGAAAGTTGTGTTTTTACTGAATCCGAATCCGGTTCTAGATCCAGAAACTCTTTTCCACATTTTTGACAATAAGCTGTCAAAGTTTGGAATGGCTTGGCAGAGGTATGTGCTCTCAGAGAACTTCTACTTTAGACATGTACTGAGCCCATGCTGTGAAACAAACCAAGAGGGTGATTTAGTATGGAAGGATGAGAAAACATTATGTCAGTGATCATGTCAACATCATTATTAGCTGAAACTGCATAATTTTATCACCCGCAAAGTCAAAAACCCAAAGAGTACCTGAAGACAGTTTTGCAGATATCAGCAAAGGCATACCAGTGCTGTGTCAGAATTTGCTACACTGCTGCTAATTTTAACTCAGAAGCGATGATTGGACTCACTCAAGCCCTGGAACTGTCATCACAGTTAAATGTGCCTGACAGTTTAACTCTGTGGGGAAGATGTAATCAGGTGAAGTAACTTATCCATGATGTGAGGACAGGGACATCACTCTACTTGAAGATCAGCATTATTGGCAGCTCTCCCAGCCCTGTCACTCACCCAGAAACCTACAGTGAGGGGAGCAGCTGTCTGCCTAAGCTTCACTTTACAATATGTCACCGTCTGAGGAGATGCAAGATTGTGTATTTGACAGAGAGACATAAACAATCAGGTTATGATGCTTAGTAAGAATTACTTTACATGCAGTTAAACACACATTACTGTTAAGAAGAGTTGTTTATTACAAAGAAAAAGAGTGAAGTGCCATCAGTGTCCACTTGAGGCCTGTATATGCACCAAAATTCACAAAACACTCCATGTTGGGATGACAATCAATCACACATGTTGTACCTAGTGCAGTCTAGTGTGATTGTATTATTATTATTATTGATTATACTATCTAATCTAATCTAGTGTAACTCATCAAAACACGGGATCAGAGCGTTAGCTTGATTCTTAACCCCAGTGAGGAGAAAACTGATAAAGACTCTCTCTGTTTTCACCAGCTGCTTAGCAATGACATTTAAGAATGCAACTGTCTTAAAGTCACCAGTTGACCAGTTAAACTTCTACACCTACTGAGCACAGATGAAAATGATAAAACCAGTATGATGCTTATGGTGTGTTTCCTCCATTGCTCATCAGTCCGAGCTGATCTGATTTCTTCTATTGATTATTGATGGGTATTGTATGACTTCTTATCTCTGAATTGAATCCTTCCACATCAGGAGGTTAAGGGATTTTCATATACCTGGATTGTCCTCCTGCTATACACATTGAACAGGGTCAAATATTTCATCGACTATGTCCAGAGCACAGGTGGATGAGTGCACAAGCACAAGGTACAGCAGTAAATGTATTTTTGGCTGTAATTTCAGTCATCACAGCTGTGATGGAGACAGAGAGCCTGAGTGTAAAGCCTGTGCAGTCAGGCTACACAGGCTGATTTGCAGGGGCATGGTCCTTTCAAAATAATACCCTTTCAATCTCAATTGTTTAAAAAAAAAAAAAAAAAAAAAAAAAAAATTTTCTTTTTTTTCTTTTTTTTTTCTTGTGGCCTTGAACCAAATGATCCACAGCCTGATACTGGTCCACAACCTGGTGATCGGGGGACCTCTGTTTTAAAGGATTTAAGTTATGCATGATAAAGCTCATTTTGATATTGCAGCCGTTATGCATGAGGTAGTAATCTATCAAGACGCTGAAGACTCTTCTTAAAGTCACCCATTTGTTGTCTTTCAGGTTAACTGTTGGTCTGTTTGAGAGAGTGTTTTAATATGGCGTTAGGCACACACTGTACTTAACTTGACTTGGAAATGTCAGGTCGAGCCATACCAGTGATTTCCAAAGTGAGGCCCTTGGTCCCCAGGAGGGCCTCTTAGCTTTTTCTGGCATGGCTCGTCAATACCAAATGAAACTAATGTACTCTATTATGCACTGCTAGCAAAATACAGCATTTTTGTAGCAGAACTTTCAGTTTACCCTAGCATTAGCCTTTAACTGCACCAGACATTTTGATAAAACAAGCAACAACAAAAAGAAGAATATATAAGAAGCTAAGAAGCTATACTTCACCCTGTCCAACAGTCACACTGGAAGTTTTTATGTTTTTGTGTCACTTTAAAGTGCAGTGTCACTGCTAATTTGTGCAGCAATTAAGCTGCAGTCATATTTTCTTGCAGAGGATTTATGTGAGAAATTCTTATACATTATCATTTGTTAGCAAAGGGCATGACTGTCAGTGTGTTTATTGTTTATCAATATACTGTATGGGTTGAAGTGCATGGTGAGTGGTGCAGGACTTAGAAACAACTGAGGCGTGGCAGAGAAAGCTTGAGAACTACTACGTCATACCATTAAAGGAAGCTAAGAGTGAAAGGGGTAGAGGGATTTGGTTGGGGGGCAGAGCTTGGGTGACATGAATGCACAGAGAATGATCCATCACAAGTGGCTTTTCCATTCCCTAGTGTTTATGCACACTTTGACTTGGGACACTGATAAACTTGGGTGAAAATGCTGCAAACTTAAAAACAGGACTTAAAATGCTTAAAAAAGAGTTATAGAGAAGGAAAAGTTGGATTATCTATGAAACGAGGCAGTGGAGTCAGATAAAACTTATGTACAGTAAACTTGTGCAAAATCTCTGTCACCCTTGCATAAACACTCTTAAGGATATATTGTATAGAATTTGAAATTGGAGACTGAATATTTAAATCAGCTAAATGACTAATTCTAATTTTTATATATGCAGTGTATATATTTATAGTTGCTTTGTTGAGCACTTGTATTACCTTAAATTGTTCCTAAAGTTTTCAAAGACAGATACATTTCTGGATTCTTGCAGTTGCATTAGGACATTTGTGAACCACTGTTACAGGCTGCGTGTGTATATTTATATAGAACTGGGCAGTGATGCGGGAGGGGCCCATGGCCCCGGAGCAGAGGGTCAGACTCAGAGCCAGGCTACCGGTGAGAGAGAAGAGGGAGAGAGAGAGAGCCATGGTGAAGCTTAGATTATCTTGTCCCGGGCCCAGCCAAGACTGTCAGCTGGCCTGGTTCACAGCCTGAACCAGAAGTCAACATCTTAAAGATTTTTTTCTTTAATTATGAGGAATTGATGCACAAAATAGAAACACTGTTTTACTATTGAGTAGATATGCCTCATGGAGTACAGACTTTATTGAATGGAGTTTTTAAGTAAAAATAAAAGGAAATGGTGAAGGCAGCTGGAGGTCACACTCCAGCTTTTTACAATCATTGTTTTTTTGTTAACTCATCATCCGCCTATTTTTTCTTTCTTCTGTCTGAGAGTCTCTTGGCAGCAGATTTTTTACATGCTGTGTGTTTAAGCACCCAAGGCTGTTACCTAGAGGGATTCAACAAAATGCAAGACTTACCCTGAGCTCTGAGTTGATTTAGACTTACAAAGCAGCTGGATTTGCCATATCTCATGTCTCCCATCAGGTAGATCCGTCTTGCAGAGCTTCAGGCTGATATGTTTGTGCCTAGTCCAACTTTTCAGGGTCATTTGGGGAGACAGAGGTAGTAGATATGAGTGTGGTATAATGCTGAATATGAAAAGGCATTGCAACCACCTGACTAGCCTGAAATGACCATCACAGACATAATAGTTGTTTGATAACCGATCATTTTTTTCAGGGCTCTGTCCTCCCTTAACACCTTCTATAGGATATTTCAGATGAATGTGAATATATTCAGTGGATATTTGGAACATTCAGTGGTGTCAGGCTAAAGCTGATTACCCCACACTTAAGTCCCTTTTCACACATCCAACCCTGTTATTTTCAGGATAATGTCTAGGCAGTTCGCCTGGGTTCTTCCCTGACATGGTCGTTCACATTTGCTCCTGATAAGGAAGAGAAACAAATGATTACACCAGAGAAAGAAAGCTGCAGTGTTTCAGCTCTGTATTCAACAGCAGCTCGAGACAATTCTATTGATGTGTGAGAGACCCAACGGTGATCATTTGAGAGAATATGACCTACAGAACTTCAGCTGTCCAGATACACATCTGAGTTTGTGTTACTCTCTTAACAATCAGATGAACTTTGCCCACAGCAGTGATTGTTTTTATCTGTCCTACACCTCCACACTTGTCTTAGTGAATTGCCTTGGCTGTTCTCTGCTGCATTCACACTTCAGCTCACTCAGACTTTACAAATATAAAATACTAAAGCTGCGCAAAGAGATTACCTTGGAAAATTCAGAGTGAAAAACTCATCTGTATGCAGTCCCACCTGTGTAAAGTCCGGATAATTTCAGAGGGGTTTTGCAAGTGTGAGTGGGGTTAAACTGAGTTTTTGATGAAGCTGATTTATGTTTGCTCAATCAACTCTGATATAAGTTCATCTGAGGTTCAGTACACTCACCATGACTATAAAAAGACATGACTAATGAAGCTCCAGTACAACACTTCTCCATAGCAACACTATGAATGACGACAAAGGAGTTTTCACCCTGTCCTGCTCTTGAACTTCAGTTTCTCCTGCAGATGTATAGCTGATATGGACATGTTTTAACAAATTAAAGTTACTGATTCTGTAGAAAAGGGGAACATTACAGAAAACTGTCACTGGTCATCAGCAATACTTAGGAAGGCTGTGGTGTAAAAACAATACTCACTTGGCACTGGGGGGGGGGGCAATTAGTACCAAGAAATTATCTCCAATACCACTACACCACCAGCACCAGCCTACAATGGTGAATCAATGCAGGATGGATCCATGATTTCATGCTGTTAACACCAAATGCAGGCCCCACCAAATGAATGTTGCTGCAGACATCCAGATACAGCCAACCAGGCGACATCTTTCCAATCTTCTAACGTGCATCTTTGGTGGGCCTCACTCCCCTTTTCTTAGTTCAAAGGAATGGCACCTGCTGTGGTCTACTGCTGCTGTAGCCCACTTGCACAAGATTTAACATATTGTGCACAATTAATTGAATTTTAATTATGATCACGATTTTGGCTGCCACGATTATATTAACCTGATTGCCAGCGATATTTACATTTAAAATGCGGGCACTACTGCATATCTAATCAAGCACTTTCTTGACCATTAGTCAGCCAAACACCAGCTGGCGAACACATGGTTAAGGCTTCATTTGGCTGCCTATATAACAAGTGAGCGAACCCTGCAGCGACAGCCTCAAGTCAATCCGACTTGGTGGACTGATGAGAGCAAGTCATGTCAAGAGAAGGCAGTACAGCAGCTGAAAAATGGTCAAAACACTGGACAAGAAATATGCGACCCCCTCGCGGAGTCGCATGTGGCTCTTTTCCCCTTTACCAGTGGCTCTCTGGACTTACAGAACAAAGCAATCAACTAATTCTTTGTCTTGCATAAAACTCTTATGTATTGTTTTTTTTCTGCCTGTTTTAGCACTATCTGCAAACATTGTGCGTTTTTTCATTAAATGATTATTTTTTCATTTTCTACATCATGTCAAATTTATCGTGTGTCGTGTGTGCACCTACCATGACCTCTGTGTGACCTGCAGCAGCTTGGAGGGAGAGCAGGACGCTGCTGCTTCTTTAGCTGTGAGCTCACCTGTGACATTGTTTCAAACTTTTTATGCAGCTAATCCAGCCAATGTTTTGATGAACTCCCTTACTTTTAAAACATCAGCTGCTGCTCTGACAGGATGGACAGTCAAACTCTTCAAAATGGAGGGTGTGTTGGCGATAAAGCTTCATCAAAGACGAGAGAAACAGGGGAGCCAATAAATTCATCAGAATTGTTACCTAGTTTTTGAAGTGGAGGGATTTTCACACAAAGATGTTTTTTTATTACCATGTTTGCTGTGATGTGATAGCTGTCAGTCTCCCCCCTCACTCTCTCTCTCATTCAGTAACTACAAACTCAGCTGTGTGGGAGTTACTGTGTTATATGTTCATCTGACATAATTTTTGAAAAGATTTCAAGATTGACATGAAACTAAAAATTGATTATTTAAGTGGAATAAGCTTCAAAAACACTGATGAGATTTAAAAAAAAAACACCTCAAAGATCACAAGACTACCTCATGATTATTATAAAATTGTGCATAAAAAGTGATCTGAATGCGGGAAAGAAAAGATTGAAGTTTAAAAATGTCAGGGGAAGACCCTCTGACTCCCACCCCACCTGATTATGTCAAATAAATATTTATGATTTCCCCACAGCAAGTAAAACTCGATCCTGTGAAAAAACACGCAGAGGAACAACAATGGCAATAATAAAAGTGATAACACATGCTAATGTTAATTGACTGTTATTTTTGTTGTCAAGCCCTATTATCAAAGTTAACACGCAATTGTTGTCATTTTAGTTCTAAATTAACTAATGCAATATAATATGGTATAACAATAATGCCAAGTTAAAGCATCAAAAAACTGAACTGTTCACATGTCGTTTGTTTAAAAGTAGTGCAATAAAAATACGGATGTTTTCCCTAACATGATGAATAATAATGATTAATAATCGTGATTACAATATTGATCAAAATAATCGTGATTATCATTTTTGCCATAATTGTGCAGCCCTATTGTGCATAAGTAATGCTTCTCTTCTTAATACCTTGGCTGTAATGAGAGGTTATTTGGGTTACAATTGCCTTTCCACATCTCAAACCGCTCTTGCTATTCTCCTCTGGCTTCTGACATCAACAAGGAATTTTTGTCCAGTGTACTGACACTCACTGGTTATTTTCTCTTTTTCTGACCATTCTCTGTAAAACCACAGGACAGTCATATCTAAAAATCCCAGTAGCTCAGCAGTTTTTGAAATATTAAATCTTGCCCATGTGGCAAAAACAACCATGTCATTTAAAGTCACTTATATCATGTTTTTTTTTTTTTTTTTTCATTCTAATGCTTGGTTTGAACTTCACCAGGTTGTCTTGATCATGTCTACATACTTAAATGCACATAGGTCCTACCATGTGATTGGCAGATTATGTAGTTTCGTTTCAAAGTAGTTGAACATGTGTTCCTTTTATTGCAAAAATTCTTCACATTCTACCTTCACATTTAAAACGCTAGAGCTAGAGGAGTATGACAGCATAATTATGAAAGAAGGGAGGGCGAAGGGCAAACTTTCTGTCAAGGCAGTAATTTCCTTAAATCAGCTCAACTGTGTCAGTGCTGAGAAACCTGATGGATGACTCATGTCCGCTCTGCTCTGTGATTCCTCTCTCTGCGACCGCTAATTGAAATCACAGCTCTGATAGGGACTGAAGACGAGCAGTTTGTGCAAATGTTTATCACTTCATGGGAAGACGTCTCAAATGGCAAGTCTAACGCCGCCTTTTTTCTGCAAAGGTCAAGGCAGTGGCAACACCTCAAAGAATCACCCAGTCAGTCTGTCAATTTTAATGAACATCCTGACCTTAACAATGAGAGATGATCAGTCTGTCTGTGCATAATTTTCAAAGCAGCCTTGATGTGTGCGTGGTCGTCAGGAAAGAAACAAAGGCGAGCTCCTCATTGTTGACAATAAATCAACTCAGCAAAACAGCTCTTCAGAGTTACTCAGCCTCTCTCATCTGGTCTCTGGAGTATTGTCCCTGTGTGGAAGAAAAGCAATCGAATATGACAACCCCTGTACTCATTTGCAGGTATCCAAACGTGGGAAAATTAGTGCCAACAACAGCGTCAGCTTGTATTTTCCTCCTATGATTGTATAAATTTGACATATCTTATTCTTGTACTTTTTGCAAAGAAGCCAATGCAGCAGTAGTTTCCGAGCTTTTCACAGGGTTTATTGAAGTTGAACTCACTGTGCGTCACTGAATCACTGAACTAAAAAGCTGGAGATGAACTGTATTCTCTCTGTCCCACTGAAGTACACAAGAGCAAATGTCGAGTCCTTAATTTTAATTTGATGGTGATCCTCTGTGAGTCAGACAGTGCTGCATTTAACCCAAGGTTTTAAGTATTCAGAAGGGTTAGTGCAAGAACAAACAGAACACTTTTAAACTGAGCGGGGTTTGTTCTGTGATTAATGTGGATGACATGAAGGAACTTGTGCAGAGGTTGTCTCACATGGTGAAAATAAAAAGGCCACAGCTGTAATGGATAATATCATTTTCATTTGTTCTAGGTGGATATGGCATGGTGACTTAAGTGGGGTACACACTACAAGATAATTGGCTCAGATCCCTGCCACCAGAGTCAGCAAAGGCCCCATTATCTGGAGGTCCTAGAGATTATCTTACATGATTATCCTGTGGTGTGAGGTGTGTCAAGAGTTATTTTATACTCTCTGAAGAGGATTGAGGATGCCCCAACTTGAAATTGTAAATATTAAACATGTTCAGTATTTAAGAATTGAAATCCTGATGTGTGTGGAGTGCACCGAGGTAACATCCTCTGTGTTTTGTCACATGGAATGGAACAAAGTCAATCAGGCAACAAGCTGGCTAAGGCAGGATGCAAACTTAGCCATGCAAACTTAGCCATGCAACAAGAGTAAAGGCAAAAGGTCAGAAACGGAAAACCAAATTATTAATTTCTAGCTAAACACAAGCATCTAAGTAGCATAATCTCTGAAACACACATAACAGTCTGAAGAGGAGCAGAGTTGGATGTAAATCATAACTGCCAATGATGAGATATAGAAGTGCAGATGATTCAGGAGTCAGCACAATGTAGTGGAAAAGTCCCATTGAATACCCATTTTATTATGTTTCAGCCCCTTTACTCGGGAATAACTTGCCATGATGATAGAATTATACGTTTTAGAAACTCTAATGACCTGTGTGTAGATCTTCTTTCAATTTTTTGTGTTTGTTGTTGTTTTTTAAGATCTCATAAACTTACAGTACTGTGCAAAAAAAATGGTCAGTTGTGAAAAAAGCCATAAAATAAGAATGCTTGGAAAATTTAACATTTTTGAATATTTATTAATTCAACAAAATGTGAATAAAGAGGAAACAGGAGTTGAGGCTGTGGCAGGTAGTTTCATGTCACAGGTCATACACAACGGCAAAACTTAGCACGGGGGGAAAAATAACATACACACAGTAGTTATACTACATCAGCAAGGTCTCCAGGCAAATAATTCACTACAGCCTGGGGTTTCTAGATGTGCTGTTTAAGCTGTTTTGAAGAAGCACAAGGAAAGGGGCAACTTTGAGGGCTGTAGACACAATGGCTGGTCAAGGACACTTAGCACATGAAAAAAGCATCATGCTTACTTCCCCTTGCATTGCGATAAATTGGCATGTTATCTGGTGTCCTCTATGGTCCACTGTTGACACCTGCCAGAGTTAAAAGCCCCTTTACTCATGCACAGAGTTTCTTTGCATTTATATCACAAAGCATGTCCCACATTGACAGATATGCTCATCTGCACACAGGGGACATTCAGTCTCTGCTGTTACCGTTGTTATATTATCATTTTGTCAGTTAACCTTGCAGTGCAGATGGGCCTGCTTGATTCATTGTCTGTAATCAGGCAGATCCATCTTGCCAAGCTCCAATCTACAACACCTGTAACCCGCCCAAGGCAGCACGGCCCAATCAGAGTCCTCTAGAGCAGGTAGAGGTGGGAGCTAGAAGTGAAACAACAGCAGGAAGTGACTACTTATACAGAGATTAGCATAGATGCTAACACCGTTGCAGTTTTATCAGACCTGGACCAAATTGCTTAATTAAATGAAAAACAAATCACAACACTACATACTTTGTTATATACATGATATTTTCACTTTACTTCCATCTTTTGCTGAGAGTTAAATAGTACAAGTGGCTTACTTTCTGTCCTTTACACTGCAGCAGTAGCGGCCGCCCACTACATTATCTGATTGGCCTGTAATGAATGAGATTGATGGAATGATTGCCTAATCACCTGCTGGATATGCTTTTGAAAGGGTCTGCCCATTCCCAACAATTTCTACGGGCTCTTAGCCCATAATTAAATAAAGTGAGAGGTCCATCTGGAGTGTCACATTATTTGCAAATAGCCTGTTCGTTTACTTCCCATAATGCACAGCGTGACTCGCAGTCAAGCAAAACAATGCTGACTGTGACGTAGAGGGGTAAGAGCTCTTGTGTGACTAAAAATTGTGCTGATACTGTTCAGCCTGGATCCTGCCCCTACTGCTGTGTAAATATGAAACAACCCAAGGGAAATATGCAAATTTCTAGTGTTTTTTTTTTTTTTTTTTTCCAAAAGTATCGGAACAAAGCAACGAAGCTGTAGGTCTGAAAACCACAACTATGCTGCTGCTTTTGTGGTCTTAGATTGGTGAATCAATATCGCTGAGAATGAGCAGTTTTCTCCTGTTGAATGGCTAAATGATGACACCAACGCACCACCAACAAACATAAACTTCCTGTCAGATTTTTCATTGTATCCTGCAGGGAACACTGCTGTAGTCTTAGTCATTTTGTCTTATCACATTAAAGCATGCAAAGTTTTGCAGCATATGATCAGGCGTTTGAGTGTAATTATTTTGATTTAATTGCTCTTTTTCCTGCCTACAGCAAATTAACGCTGATCTGATAATAGAAAAGAGCATTCTCTTCACTATTGTCTGTCCTCTAATAAAATACTGATTAGTCATAATGATGTTTTGTAAGAAGAATGTTCATTATGATAACTTCCTTAAGTAACACTCTCAGAGAAATTTATGGGGATTATCATTTCCTTGGCAACAGTTGGACTTCTCCTGAGGAGATTACAGTAGACCCATAACTGCCTCAGGTTAGAAAATATAATCATGAAGGCTTCACAGTGAAGATTAGAGTATTTAAATGGGGAACACTGCTCAGACTGGAGTTGCGTAATGTCCTCTTTGCCTCTGGTTTGGCCTTTTTTACAGCAGACAATAAGGCTACTAAAGATGTCATGTGGCTGTCTTTTCATCTCTTTGACCAAAAAACCAGGCAGAGGAGAAGCAAAGGGGAATATGCTGTTGGTTGCATAATTCAAGTGTCTCTAGGGACTGACCCACATCAGGCCTGGAGTCACAATCTCTCAACCTCTGCTGCCTCATTTTGGGGAAAAAATGTATTTGAAATCTGTGTCTTATGCAACTTTATGTCAAAAAACTGTGAATGATTTAGTCTTGTAGTTGTGTAACACTGTTCAATTATTCAAGGGTGGAGTTAAAGGAAGTTTTGATGCTTAACAAGACACCGTGTTGCCAAGTCTGCTAATTATAAGGACTTTGGGGGTATTTTGTTGCACTCCAGGCACTCCGTAGAGAACCCACCGGTATGGATAATGGATGGTATGGATAATAGATGGATGGATGTTGTCTCTGTAGAGGATCCAACGCAGCCTTTTTTCCTCCCATTTGGAAACGCTCAGATCTGAGGAGGAGGGGAGGCCATGGGAGGCTATGATAATGAGCTGATTACCTGCCCAGAATATATCTGATTGGAGGGGTTATGCCACAGGTTGGACTTCTATCTGTGATGAGCAGAAAGCACACATGTAGGTGAAGGCTGTGCTGCTTTTACAAAATAAACCCCAGGAAGTAAAAAAAAAAAAAAGTAAGTTAAAAAAAAAAGGATTGATTTTGCAAGACATGGGTCCTTTAAGACAAATTGTACTTTAAGCATAAAAGCTTAAATTTAAGACAGTAATCTGTTTAAATGTAACCCCTGTTATTTAAAAAGGGTCTGTGTTGTGTTGTGTATTTTGTGAACCATCATTTGTTATTACTTGTATGTCTTTAAAATTTCTTCATTGAATCAATAATTTTAAAGACTTTTTATGGCAGTTTAGCCATTTCTATAAAGTTTTAGTACATGTGTAGTGGTAAAAGGTCTCTATCTTTATTTTACTTAAAGAAGCCAAAGATATTTAAGTAAACAAAACAACAAACTATCAAATACTCCCCTTCTTCTACAAGATACTGCCATGGTTTGGGGAATTCCCCTTCCTAAAACAGAAGTCCATCTAAGACGAAGTCAGAGAGAGAAAGCAGCGATAACTCTGTGTTATCACTCCCTGGCTGCAGACTCCATTTCTCCTCGCTGAGCCAGGACGGGGTCACTTAGGGGTGAGGAGTGACATCCTCTCAAATTGCATCATTTTGCTGAGCATGCTCACAGGGTATGTGATATTTCACAGGTCAGTGCCTATAATAAGGGCCTGGCTCTCTCTGTGAGACCCACCTGATGTCTCTGACCTTTTGCAATTGGACTCGGTATTTCCCGTCTAAAACATCGCCAGCCTGAGCTCACCCGAACTTTTCAAGAGCACTTCAGTGAAAGTGCTCCTCAAATGGCAAAGCTGATGCATCTTCAGCTGGCTGCTTTAAAATCATAAAAAGATTGATGAAAAGTGTTGCAGATAATTATTCTATTTGCATTGGTCTTCTGCTTTTAGCTACACAAGGCAACATTTTAGTATCTCATTTCTGAGATTTGTTTTGTTAACTCATGAATGTTTTGAATTACTTGATCATCAGCCTCAGATCTATTATTGATAGATTTAAGCTAGTGAATGATGATGTGCTAATTCAAATTGTGACTCTGGTTGTTCCATAAAATGAAGACAAGATAATATGATCAAATTTCACTGTTAAGCTGTATTGTGCTTGACTGTCACTGGAATTAAAGAGCAGCAAAGCTCTCTCTTTAATTCCAGTGAGGAGAAGAGGGAGCAGCATTAAACCTTTCTACAAGTTTTTATCTTATAGAAATGCTATTTTTTGTGTCAGGTTTTTGTTTTGTCTTGAATGGTTTGAGGCAAGATCTCAAGCAACTTCTTTATGAATAACAGGAATAGTTATGTTTCAAAAAATGAGGCTTGAATTTCACTTGCTGCACTCAGTTAATTATTACAAAATTCAGTTTAACATGCCTGAAACAAACTGTCACACCAAAGTCTTGTGTCAAAGACTTAAAGGAGTTTTTTTGTACAATTTTATCTCATTTTGGTAAATATTGACGCACAAATTAGTTTCAGTTGGTCATATTTTTTTAAGTTAAACTTACTTTATGTCAGTTTGAGTTAAAAAGTGTCTTTTTAAAAATTTAGTTTGATGGCACAGTTGGTGCAGCAGGTTGCTGGTTCAATCCCTGTGTCAGTCAGGGCCTTTCTGTGTAGGCTTGGATGTTCTCCCTGTGCATGCGTGGGTTCTCTTCAGGCACCCCCGCTTCCTTCCACAGACCAAAAACATGCTCAGTTGATTAGTGAATAGAAATCGCCCTTGGGTATGAGTGAGAGCATGAATTGTTGTCTGTCTGTATGCGGTCCTGTGATTGGTTGGTGATCCCGCCTCTCACCCAATGTCAGATGGAATAGGCTCCAGCCCCCATGACCCCAAAAGGGATAAATGGTACAAATAATGGATGGATATATTGCTAGTGCACACAAGGCACATTTGTCTCGCCCCATTTGAAATTATTTTTTCTAACTACAAGCGCTGCGACTTCATGTCTTTGAATAAAATGTTTTTCTGAACTTTTCAGGTGAATGTGACTTCAATTAAGTATAGGATATTTTGAACCTACTCTTAGTTTTAGTTCTCAAGTGTGCTGACTGCAGGTATTGCATGGTTGCCTATTTTCTGATGCAATAATTAGGGCTGTTCACTTTACTGCTGCAGGGGCACTTTCTGTACTTAAAAAACAGCACTTGTTTAGCATCAGAGCATCATTTCTTAAAATATTGTTTAAACAGCAAGATAAGCTGGTTTGGCAAACAAAGTTTCTTTGAGTTATGAATATCATTATGGCTGGAGCAGGCTGATGAAATGTGCCCAACAACAAAATGTATGAAGTTGTTTTCATATAAAAACAAAATGCAAGCAGTTCAGTGGTTTTTAATTTTGTTAAAGCAGTTAGAAAGATCATAAGTATATAAAAGAAGCACAACATTTGTTCAGCAGTATTATTCATAGAGCTATCAAACTGTAGTGAACATAAATAAGGCTAAGATCCCAGTCTAAGCCCCTCTGTGTGAAAGGTGCCCCGAGTTTACTTCTGTTTTTATTTGGCTCTGCTTAAATAACACTGACTTGACAAAGCCGTCACATTAACAAGCATGGCCGTGTGCATCATAAATTTAATGGTTCTTGGAAAAAGAAATATCCTGACAGCCCTGATTTACAGGCACACTGAAAACATTTATCACATGCGTGCCGCTTTATAACACATTTCATGGGAATTGCAGCGACCTTTTTGTTTCCCCTTTATGTCTCAGCTCAAAGTTAACTTATAAATCACTTTCACTTTTACTGCTAAATTCATTTATATTGATCCTTTTCTGAATATATAAATCTAACCTTATTAATCACAAATTCCTGGACCCATTCCTCTTTTCATTGTGCTTGGACTCATTTGGCTGCTGTCGTTATAGTTGGCAGTGAACCTTATCTTAAGCAAGGCCTTTCAAGGGCAGCTCTGTTTGTATTGTTTTTAAAGTCTGCAGAAAGAAATATTATCCATTTTAAGTTTGTTGTAAAAGGCTGTGTTTTCAACCAGCCATTTGTTTCTTATATTTCTGCAAATCCCATTTGTGGTTCGTGGGGCTGGAGTTTATCTAGCTGGGTGAGATGCAGCAGTAAGTGGTTGCTAGCCAATCACAGGGCCGTTTATAGTCACAGACTAACCGAACAAGCTTAAATGTTTAGTCTGCAGAGGCAAACAGGAGTATCTGGAAAAGCCCAGGGAGAACAACCATGCATTATTAACCACCGGCATAAATTCTCCAGTTGGATCAAATTTCCTCCACCAGGGTTGTCCCTTGATACTGTTTGTGATTTTCATGGGCAGGATTTCAAAGTGCAGACGTGTGGAGGAAGGCTTTCAGTTTGGAGATCTCAAAATTCCATCTCTGCTTTTGCAGATGATGTTGTTCTGTTAGTTTCTTCAGCTGGCACCTTAAGCTGCATTAGGGTGTTTTGCATTGAGTGCCAGGCAGCTGGGATGAGGTTCAGCACCTCCAAATCTAAGGGCATGGTTCTCTGCCCGAAAATGGTGAATTGCCCCCTCCAGGTTTGGACTGAGTCTTTTCCTCAAGTGAAGGAGTTCAAGTAACCCAAGTCTTCACGAATAAGTGGGTATTGACTGAAACAATGAGATCACGGGAGTGGTTGAAATAAGATTCTTCAGGAGAGTGGCTAGACTTAGCCTGACCCTGGATTTCCACACAGTTCACGTGCGCAGTGTCACATCTGTGCAGAGGCTTTGCTCTACATGTTCTCAACTCGCCCCTTTATACAACATGAGATCACAAAGATCATGATAAAACCCAAACTTAACAAGGTGACTGTGAGTTTATGAGATAAAACAGGATACATTTCCTTCCTGATGTTGATTTGCTGTGGGCATTGATAGTGTTTTATATTTCTGTTTTGGTTGGATCTGCTTGGCAGAGATTGACGTGGAGATTGACGCAGAGTTGAAGCAGCTCCCACTGAAAGTGGACTCCCTACATATTTCCAGCAATCCTGGACAGAAGTGCACTGCTGGCATGGTCTGCAGACAGAGACAGGCACAGGTTAATGAAACTCCTTTGCAACAAAAGGAGTCAGATGTGGTGGTTCGGGCATCTGGTTATGCCTCCCAGTCACCTCCCTGTGGAGGTCTTCCAAGCATATCCATCTGGGACGAGACCCCAGGGGAGACCCAAAACCTACTGAAGGGATCGTATATCCTGTCTGGCCCCGGACCACCATGGGATCCCCCAGGAGGAACTACAAAGTGTTGCAGGGGACAGGGATGTCAAGGTTGAACTTCTTGGCCTGCTGCCTCTACTGCCTGGACCTGGATAAGCCAAAGATGATGGATGGATGGATGGATGGTTGGATGGATGGATGGAAGATAAAATTACATTTCAAAATCATGAAAAATGAAGGCATAATCTCTGCTGTGGGTGTGTCACTTAAACAAGCTGATCCTGCTCATAGGAAAGGTGATCCCCTCTCAACTCAGGATAAAAAAGGATACAACCTGACAGTAGACACTTTATCTTCATGCTCTGCTGAACCTGCTCGCTCTACATGTCGGAGCCATAGAGACAGAATTACATTAATGCCACAACAGGCAGAGAGAACTGTGCTGAACAGCTACTTTAACAAATCACTGACACAGCTGCTCTGCCAATACAGGTGTTATAGTTAAAAAAGTGACCATACTCTTTAGAAACCTTTAGCTACCTGTGGCTGTGATTGCCATTTTTTATAAAAAAGAAAAAAAAGATGTCAACACCATCAGGAACAATCATAAATGACTCTTTGTTCATTTCCCATCATAAAAATAGCTATTCACATATATTTTATGACAACTAAACAAAGAAACGTTCACAAAACACCAGTTAATATGGTCACATGATTGAGAATATCATCCTGTAACGTGAGTACCCATCCTTTGTTTGCTTCATTTACAACTGAAATTAATACAGGATTAATAATTTGTAAGAGTCTGTCACACCTCAGGTTACCTTTAGCAGGAGGAAAGAAAAATAATGGGGTGCGGTCGTACTACATGAGGCAAGAAAACATAACAGGTGATACAATGCAGCAACAACTGCTTCACAACAACGCAATATGGATCATGTTAAAGCAACCTCTTAAACCCATTATAAGGCTACACTAGCTTTCTTTTTTTACAAGACTAAGTGGATGAAAGCTTACTTAAAACATATTCAAAATCCTGTACAAGTTTGAAGTACATTTACTGAGCTAGCCTGAGCAGTATGTGTATGACATTATATTAACTCAGCATGTAGGATTTCAAATTAGATAGATGACATTTTTTTATAAAGATACCTGAGATATTATGTTTGTAATATATACCAAGGAGGTGATGTTCTTTTGCCAGCATTTGTTAGTTTCTTTGTTTATTAAAGCACTAGCTCAAAAAGTAATGAACATATTTAGACAAAATTTCAGGCAATATTGGTCATGGCACAAGAGAGAAGTGATTAGATTTTGATGGTGGTCCTAAACCAGATGCAGATTCAGGAGTTATTGTTAGGATCTGTCAACATTGTGTAATAGGGCGATTTTAAATTTTCCAGTTATTTTTGCTAATAACTCAACAACTTGTTAATATATTTAGATGATATTTTTGGGGAGTATTGGTCATGGCACAAGGGAGAATTCATATGTTTTTTTTTTTTGTTTTGTTTTGTTTTTTTTGTGGTCCAACTTCAGATGTCAATCCAGGAGTATTTTTTTCAAGGATTTGTTAATAGTGCAAGATAGGGCAGTTTTCCACATTTTTTGCAATCCCTCGCTCAACAATGTTAGAAATGCTTTGGCTGAGGTTTGTGCTCTTAGAGCACTTCTAGTTAAATGATGTTATGGCAGTGGAGAGGTAAAGGGCTTAGATATTACATTTCATGCAATCAAGTCATTAAAATCAGTCAGCACTCTTAATTTTAAACAAATTTTTCTTTAAGACTTCAGTGCTTTGTTAAATATCTGATGCAGAGTGATATCTGTGAGGATTTCCTGATACATCTTCAAGGAAGATATTCTGAAGAGTCCATGCTTTGTCTGAATTTTAGTCCTACATTCAATTACAATGACTGCTAAAGTATGCTGATAATCACCAATGTTCAAAAACCATTGTAGTTTTTATAAACTTAATACCCCCGATCCACTCGTGTTGTCAGTCTGCTGCTTTAATGTCCTTTTCCTACATGAGCTGTTCTGATTGGTTGACAAGTCTGCTCTGCTGTGACTGTACATTTCAAAGCTGCTGAGCACCATTTTCTTAACACATTAATTCTGTCTTCTCTGCTCTGCACTGGTTTTGCCATTTTAGGCAGCTACTAGTGAACGAGGAGGAAGACCTGATGCACCAGACTTTTTGTCTTGTGCATAGAAGTACTCTAGCAAGGGAGGGAAGTATGTCAAACTCACTAATTAGGAAGTTAATTTTATAAAAGCATAATATGGGGTCTTTAGCTGACAGAGCTCTGTTATCAGAGGTCTGATTGGTCAGTGGGGGGAGTTTCATGGGTAGATTATATATTTAAACACATGCTCCAGAGCAGGTCAGACTGGACAGTTTGGTCATTCAGATCTGTGACCTGACTCTAATTAATGCCACAATTTAATAAGTGATGTGAACAGACAAACAAAAATAAGATGTAGAACACCCCCTACCTCGAAAATGATATACTCATGAGTGTTAGGCTTTTAATGTGAATCCATCTCCATTGTTAAGAAAGCTTCCAGCTTGCATCCCACAATATAATTTTTACTGGCAGCACTTGTTTAGGTGATAACAACTGGACTGGTGATGTAATTACATTTTCAGTCCTCTGTCCTCTCCTCTCTCTCAAACTAGAAGTAGTTTCTCACCTACTGTCGTAGGAACGTACCATGTCTCTGAAACTGCTCAAAAGGCCATTGGATTGAGGACAGAGGACCGTCAACTGTGATGCCCTGACACGCCCTCTGAAATATCACTCACTGACTGGACGTGACAACATAGTTGACGTCAATGACACTACACAACAACCATCTCCAGCTAAGCACAATCCTTCATGTGTGCTTGGGCCCACTTCACAAACCACAGTGTGAACACAAACTGTAAAAAGAAAACATTTTATCATTTAAATCGAACTAAAGAAATCTAGCTGTAGGTCTGACAACACCTGCAGTGGTAAAATGTGGATAGCTATTTCATCCACAACACACGTCTTTCTGTAAAACTGATTTCATGAGCGTATAGGCCAGTTGATGCATCATATGTATGACGAATGGACCCATGTTTGACGACAACAGAGAGTAGCCTGCGAGCCTTGACTCCGCTGCTTATCTGAAGTGACGTAAACATTCCCATGGAGGACAACAGTCTGACACTTTTAGCCTGCAGCGTGGAGCTGGACTGTGGTGGCTGGTGATGTGGCTGGTGCTGTGAGTGCTACAGCTAGGTGAGTGTTTTGTTTTCACCCATACCAGCTGCCCACTTCCACTGCACAAACAGCTCAACATATAGTCAACAGAGGCAGCAGGCGAGGGCATGTTGATATTATGAACAGGTTGCTGCCAACACAGAGAGCTGCAGCCAGGACGAGCTGAATGTGCGAAGGGTAAGTGT
Source organism: Cetoscarus ocellatus (assembly GCA_037902135.1). NCBI lineage: Eukaryota > Metazoa > Chordata > Actinopteri > Labriformes > Labridae > Cetoscarus > Cetoscarus ocellatus. The sequence continues at coordinate 353,185 of JBAMNC010001050.1, forward strand.
ATGCACAGCGCAAAGCAAGAGAGAAAGTTTTAAATGGTTGGAGGAAAGTTTATTATTCACATTTCCCTTCTGTCTCCTGACTTACCTTTGTAAAACTTCCACTTTCACATGTCTGAGTTATAAGTTCCACATGATTGGCTGCGGAGCCACTTATCAGGAAGAAGAAAGGTAGCAGATAAAGGCGGCGCGGAGTCATGAAGGATAGCTCCCACTCACCCTCTAGGAGAACACTTTCCCCTCTTCTCTTTGGAAAAGGAAACAAAACGCATATTTACCCTGTGCTGCTGCAACAGGATGCACACTGCCAAATGAGAAGGCGATCAAACAAAAAGACTCAGAGAGCGTGCTCAGACTTCTTACACTCCCGCTTGGCTTTTATCTCTCTTTCTTTACCAAGTCTCCACCAGAGAAACAGCTGGCGCTCTGCTAAACGCTGGCATATGTGAGTCATTCATCCTCACCTCAGTGAGAGACTTCTTCTACAGCGACAAAAAAAATAATAATAAAGGAATGATTTAAAATTACAATTTGGATTCTACAAACAGAGCGCACGATGTGCATAAATCCTCAGGAATTATGGCAGATATAAATCAAGTTTGTTTGCAGCTCTCATCCATTACAGCACAAGAGGATTCAGAGGGGTCCCAGCAGTGGCTGAAACATGTATTAAAATAGAAACATTTTCCATTCTCTGTCTCAGCACCACAATGAGTTTTTAAAATGCAAGCCATGCCTGTCTGTTTGCAGAATTACTCAGCAGGTCTACCGGCGCATCATTAAGCTATCTCTAGATGCCATGGGATCGATAAGTTTGAGGCAATAATGTGTGAAATGTAGACGGGAAAATGGGTTGCACATTAACCTGAAGCCAAACTTGTACTTAATGTCAGTTCACACAGATGAATGTGGTCAGAGTGAAGTCTGCGTTTGTAATTCAGAGACACAATACAACAAAATACCTAAAAATTAGACAGCTAGGCCAAAAAAAATGATACTTTATTTCCAATAATAGAGTATTGGCTGAATACCCAGTAACACTTTCTTTATGGTGGATTAAAAACACATTATAACTCTCTTTATAAGGCACCATACTACACTTATAATGATGTATAGTCATAGTTATAAGCACCCCTGATTAATTTATAATGCCATATAATATTAATCAAAAGTCAGCTTAATGCTTTGTATGTAATAAGATACAAACATTCTTATTGTGGGTTATACAGTATATAGCAGTGAGAAAACGAAAATATCCATAATGCTATAAAACAACAAAATTGACACAAGGTACAGCATTTATTATGGTTTGCACTTACAACTGATTGATAACATTTTTTACAGCAAAATTATTTTAGTGTTTAACGTTTTTCCATTTTAAACAAGCTTTTATCATCCTTTTGGACAGTGTAAAAAGCTGTTTTACCCTCTGAAACTTTTAAGATTTAAGACCCTGCAAGATAAAGCGCTTTTTCATATTTTTGACAATAACTTGCTTGACAGTTGGAATTTCCCTGGTGAGGGTTTGTACTCTCTAAGCACTTCTAGTCGTTTCTTATATTAGTGAAAGGATCCTTTCCTACAAAGTCTGAAAATCATTTGCAAGGCAAGGGGAATTTATTATACAGCACCATCTTTACATACAGAGTGCTATAGAGAGTTCAAAACAAAGACATCATGCCATTAGATCATTTAAGGTGTAAAAATAAGACAATAAAATAGTTTTTTATATATGGAAAAAATCTCAACCAGGGAAAGGACTATGTATAGTTAAACTAGGTGTAAAAACTCTCATTGTGTAGAGTATCTTTGTGCTAAAATGCAGCTTCAAAGTTCTAACATAAATTGCATGCAGATGGTGCTTGACATTCCAGCAGAGGTGTGCATGCTCTGCTCACGAGCAGGTACACGGTTTGAACAGCTTCTAGAATACTGTGATTATTAAACTCAGTGGATAAATCCTGATTTATGGCCTGTCACAATGACAAAGACCTTTTTTACATGTCCAGGCAAACATCATTATGTGGTAAATGTGTTGCAGCTGTCTTTACTCTCTTTTGTTTTAGGCATAAACTTTCACTCATGGCATCAGCACACCTTTTAATTCAAACAAAGCAAACGTATAAGGTCTTGCACAGCCACTCAAGCTTCAAAAATGGCTCAGCAAGATGCAGATGCTATGTTTGAAATTTTAAAGAATTGCGTTCTTTGATGTGAAGATGCTTTGCACCTTGCAAGTTTATTGTGAACCACTTAAAACAGTGTGAATATTGATTGAATGTCCAATTTCTTTTAAAGAAATTAAAGTATAAACACATGGAGGACTCATCCTGCCACTTCTTTTTTAACTTTTCCCTCCAGACTCTGACATTTTAGTTATCATCTCCTGCTGAAGCACAAACCGGAGTCTACTGTATCCTTCAGTGTGCTGCCACTCTCAGGCTTTGTAATAATATAGTCTTCAAATTGTTGTTTTCTCAGGCCCTCTCTTGCTATGAATAATGAATGGAAGTCATTTCTGGTTGTTCCTTGCCCGCCAGCTTTGCAGAGTTGAAAGATACACAGGAGGCTTTTTTTTTTTTTTTCTTAACTTCAGAGCCTGCTCTCTGACTTAGATTAAAATTACGAGCTCTACTACAACATCCACGATAGACTGCAGTAGAAACTTAGTTCACCTCAGAGCAGGTTAGGTGAGCAAGTCATATGACAATAGAGCTCAATTTTCTGACTTTAACTACTATAAATATGTATATTTTTCATAATCCTGGACTCATTGGGAATGGTAGCTAAGTGGAGCTGATAAGAAAGAGCAAATAGTGTTGCCTAGTGTTGCCTGACTTATAAATGCAAATCCATCTGTGGAGGTACTGAGGGTGTAGATGACTCACTGCATTGCATTTTCCTCTATGCCACTGCCAGCTTATTGTCCACTGGACCCATGGTGAGCCAGCTTGCATGTGGCCTGTGGTTCAGGAAAGTGCAGTGAAAACTCATGGTGACTAATGTGTCAAAAAGCCCATTATATGAATTCAGTTTCTTATTGTCTCCTGGGTCTTTCATCTCACAATTTCTTCCAGTGACAGCTCACGGCACTCAGCACACTCCAATGTGTGACATCAACCCAACCTTTCCACTTCAACCAACTCTACAGCTAAAAACCAACAACCAATCTTCTTCAGAGTTATTCTACTAATGGTGTTTACTAGAGTATGTAATAGCGGTAAGCAACCTGTGACATTCAGGCCAAAGCTGGCCCAACAGCCCACAACAAGAGGCAGTATTTAAAGTTATCTTAAGAAGAAGCAGGGTTTGAAACACAGGAAGACAAAAACTCCTTGGCAGATAAACCAGAAAAAGAATAAGACAGGTCAGATCAAACCAGGCATGGAGATTGCTGGAATGCTGACACTAAGGAAAGATGATCTAAAACAGGTAGAAGAGAGTCGGTAGCTTTATTAACAACAGGGGTGTGGAGACATCTCGAGAAGAGAACAGAACAGAACAGAAGAGAAAGAAGCAGGGAGTCTGAGGTGAGAGGTACCTTCATGTTAGCAACAGTTGCTTCCAAAAAAGAAACACACAAAGCTTAGGATAAAAAAAAAAGGTATGATATGATTTATCTGTGAAGTGTGCGGCTTAATACTCCACGTATCTGCTTCTCATCTCTCATCTGGCATAAGTTTTTGGAAGTCTGGTGATATCAGAAGGCTTTTCTTATGGTTGTGTTTTGTGACTTCAGTGTCGCTACCAGACACTTGCTTTTGCTTTTATGAAAACAGGACAGATAAATGCATCATTGTTTTTCAGTCCTTCTCTGCATGGTCTGTTCTCACGATTGGTTTTCCTTTTTAGAGCTTAAGGCTGGCAGCACACTGAACAATTTCACACCAGATTTGTCCCTCTCTCCGCGATGTCCAGCTAATCCCTAACCTGTGCTGTCAACATAACTATTCTACTACCTATAGGGGAGAAGCCTCTCTGATCTCAAATCCAGGTCAGACCACCTATGGTGTAGTACCTGCAACAACCAATGAGAGTGAGCAAACAGGGAACTATAACCAGATGTTACCTGCTTTTGCAATTAACAATATTAAAGTGAACATAAACAGAATGTAGCTTCCTTTTCAATCAGGACCTTCCCCATTCTCTCTCTCTCTCTCTCTCTTTATATATTTTTTTCAAAACAAAACTCAACCAAGGACAGTCAGTAAGGAATAAATACAATTCATTTGAGTTTTTTTTTTTTCTCTAATATGTGGTCCAGGTGTAAATTGTACTTTGACTGTTGATCTTCTCTGTGAGTTTCTGTGAGATCTTGTGATTGTCATTTGGTTTGAGCTCACAATCTGGCAGAATTGTTTGAAATGTCTGTTTTGAGAATTAAAAGTTACAAAATGAGTCAAAATTGTCTTTCTGTACAACTGTTTTTTTTTCTCTATGATTTGACAATTGTCAGGCAGGTTGCAAGACTGAATGCTCAAACACACTGCATGCATTAATTAATTAATTAATTAATTTATTTATTCATCTCAAACTTTAAAACCAACCAACAAACAAACAACCAAATCAATGCAAAGCAATATGTACACCAAACTGTCCATGTCCATCAAACACATTAAGCATGTGAGTGCATACACATGCACAGCAACCAGTTTGAGAAGGAACAGAAAGAAGCACAGAGCGTATCTAGTCCTGCCCCTTCCTTGCAAATCAGATACAATACTGAATTATAAATCAATACCCGCTGTCATTATTCATGGAAACAATGTAAATTCATGGGTAATAAAAAACCCCATTCTTCATATAAATCACCAAGAGAACAAATAACATCCTAATAATAAGTAAGCACTTCAGAAAAATCAACATATCCATTATTTATCCATATCATAAATACCTACATATTACAAATACAGTATATACATAATCAAACTATTTTGCATGTGGCACAAAGCTGTACTGGCTTGTGGTGATATGGCTTTTAGACCAGGTGCTTGTTTGTGCTACATCAGGCTGCCTCTCTCTACTGCGACAGCCCGCATTTGATCCCCCCACCTAGTCTGGCTGCAACACAGACACAGGGCATTTCCATTAGACCATTTTACTACTTACCTCTCTCCTTGGCCACACCAGTGGGCCTTACGCCAGGCCAGGTCAGGATTTGGAGCACATGCTAGATGTGCGTTCATCATTTTTCACTCGTCTGCATCACCTAGCAAATGAAGTAGGGTTAGCTACATTAACCCTACTTCATTTGTGTTTACGTGCAATAAAGTTTAAGGTCTTCCACATGGTGCTCCTAAGATGTTTTTATTGTCTGCTTCAAGTCGCTTTGCATGTCTTCCATTTCTCTGGGTGTACTTTCATTTTGTAGGGGTCAAGAAAGCAACGGACTTTGTAGTTGTTCTGGGAGCGCCCTCTGTTGGATAGGGCAGTTCACTGCTTCAGGTGCCCTGATGTGCTGTTGCACTGTATATTTTCCACTAAAAATGTATATTTACAGTTTGAGTGTGGATTTCCAACCCCAAGTTCAAACAGATATTGGAAGTTGGGCATAAGGTGACCGTTCTGATAGAGTTTACAAAAAAACCACATTAAATCTCTTTTCATGTGGCTTGAGTATTTGAACAACTGACCCAAGAAAACTTAATAATAAAATCACTCTGTACAAATAAGGAAGGTTTCTCAACAGTAGATACATATTGAGCTTTTACTTTGAAAGTCACAAACAGGAAGTGTTTTATGGCTCTGAAAATTTTGTTTTCCTGTTCCGGCCAAGATGTGCATGTGGCTCGGTGTGAAAATAGGCAACCCTTCTCAACATTTCTGGATGCAAGAGAAGCACAGGATACTTTATACTGGACCACTAAAAGCTACAACTTGATAACATGCACCCAAAAATGAAAACCTACACACTGTCCAGTCAAAGCCATTCAGGGTACAATTGCAGAACTTTCCTCTCTTTTGATTCACAAGGATGAAACACACAATCTTCAGTTGCTGGATGTCATGCAACTTGTTGTTTCCAAAGTCCAAAATGAGTCTTGAAAAAAAAAATTGGGGTTTTCTGCACCTTTGGCTTGGAATAATTTCCAGACTTCAAAGTTTAGATACCACCTGAATGATAAAACCTGAATGTTTTTTAATCCTTGATGAAAAATAGGATTTCATGCAACTGTTTAACTGATGATTTATCACTGATCCTTCTGTTAGTTGTGCACTGTATGAGGTTGGCTGTTTGTTGTTGTTGTCACCTTGTGTTACCGCCATTCTTGGTCGGGCCTCCTTTGAAAAAGAGATTTCTGATCTCAACAGGGGTAATCTTACTAAATGAAGGTTGAATAAATAAAAATGTTAACAGCTGTCACACAGTTTATTGCAGTAAAGTGTGAAATCACCTTTAGACAGAGATATTTCCCTGCTAGGTAGTTCAAATGTTTGCTAATTTCTAAACCCTGCAACAAATATTTGCCTTCTACGGGGGCAAAACCAGTATTTCAGTCCTATGAAACTCATGAAGAGTCAAACCCTGGATGGTATGACATGACTGATAATCAGATCTGCGATAGAGAAAATGATTGTAGCTTTTCCATACAGGACCAAACTGTAGAGCATTATCTGGCTAAGGTCTGCAGCTGACAACCTCAGCGGATACAACTTTGATGCCTAAAGCACATCTATCTTTTCCAACACCAAAAATGTCCTTCTACACCTCATAAAAACATCATCATGGCTGAAGGGACTTTTTAAAAGTTTGATACTTTGTTTAAAGATTCATTCTGGAAAAAGGCAGTCCTGCGCGTGGCGAGCAGAAAAGGAGATGAAGCAAAAAACACTTGCCTACCAGCTGTCAAGGTTGAATGGAGAACAGGGGCTGTGAGAGGGATACGCGACAAATGTTGTCACTGAGAGCGATCTTTGAATGTCAGCACTTCTGTCCCACTCTGCTTGTTCCTTTAAGGTATTTCCTCAACGCTACATTCGTCAGGCGGTGTGCAGTGATGCGACCAGGGTTATTTTTGGTACAGCCCGGTGGCAACATGGGGCACAACGAGGATGATTTTTTTAAAAATCAAAAGTCTAGATTTTAATGCAGTTTTTATAACCTCTCCTTCCTTTTGTGGCTTGTTTGTTGTTTATGTGTATCACACTCTCTCTGTCCATGTTTTCCATGTGAAATCTTTTGTTTTTTTCACTACAGGATCCACTCTGACTTTTCTCTTTGTAAAAGCAACAGCGTGAATTGCAGCACAGTCTGTAGGCACATTTCCTTTTTTATGTTTGTTTCACACATGAGTTGTTTTTATATTTTCTTTTCTCTATCTCCCGCTAACACAGACATATACATTAACACACACATACACACACCACAGCGGATATGCACATAAACACATTCCTTAATCTATTGAAAGAAAGACAGACTTTGGCGTCGAGTGCTCAGTCTTTTGAGGTTCCATTATTTTTTTCATGCTTCACCGTCTTCCGCTCCCTCGTGTGTGCTTGTGTGTCTCAAAGACAACGCAGCATTGTCCCGCACAAACACCTGAAAATACAGAGTCTCCCCTTCTTAATGTGTCGATTCTCCAAAGTCATTTTCAATTATGCTTCAGTGGATTCTGCATTAGAGGAGAGATTGTGCCGCAGTTGCCTTAGGTGAAAACATGGAGAGATGCCAACACGTGTGTGCGTGTGTTTGTGTGTTCGCTTCACGTGGTGTGCAAGATTTCACAGGAGTGCGTCTTTGGGTGAGTGTATATTCCACAGATAAACTCCTTGACAGCTTGTACATTATGACTCCCCATGCTGAGATACGCTCCACTGATGGAAGTAGTGATTATTAAAATCTGCAGGATTTTTTACCTCTATTGAAGACATGCTGACACGCAATCTCTGTGTTATTATTATTTTAATCTTTCAAATCTCATACAGTGTTGTCATTTTTATTCTGTATGTGTTTTCAGTGTGCTAAGTTTCATTTATTTACACTTGTCACAATGGAAATGCAGTGAGTATTTGTAGTCACACTGCATTACAAGATTGCCTCAGAATGGTTTGCTTGGGTATTAGATATCCTTGATTTATCTGTTTTTAAGAAGAATTCTTTTATAGTAACCACAGGCCCAAGAGACTGTATTTTCAGCTGAAAACCCATGTATGTGACAAGGCAAGGCAAGGCAACTTTATTTAAGGAGCACAATTTATACACACAGCAATTCATAGTGCTTTACAGAGGTAAAACAATATGACATTAATTAAAAACAGAGGGAGATAAAGGGAGAAGAAAGATAAGGAAAAGCTGAACTCATGATAAGTCTGTTGTAAATAAAAATGTTTTCAGACCTGATTTAATAGAGATCACAAATATAGAGAGTCTCCGGTTCCCTGGTAGTTTGTTCCACAGGTGAGAAGCGTAAAAACTATAAGCTGCCTCACTCTGTTTAGTCTTGAACCTAGGACCAGTCAGTAAACCTGTCCTGGAGGACAGCACCTGATATTTCCAGGTGGTGTCCCATTCAAGCAATAACTGGGCCTGACCCTGTTTAGCCTCCAGGAGGCCGTGCTCAGGATGGTGTGGCTGTAAGCCATGCATACTGTTATGCTGATACGCAAGGCCCTGCCAAAAAGTACAACCTGACTCCTGCCAGGGAGCTTGCAACCTAATGCCTTTACACATGTGATCATGCAATACAAAAGGTGACATAAGCGTCCCTGCATGAGTGCTAAACTTTCCTTGCAGTGGAGGTTGTGTGAGGAAGTCATTGGCTGTGTTTATATCAGTGGTTCCCAACCTGTACATCAGTACATTCCTCTGTAAAACAAACATAAATGTAAGTTGTTTTCATGGATAAAATCAAGGTAAAATGGGCCTACAGAAATTATAGTGCAAAGACCTTTAATTAAAGAAAGCCATCTGTTTCCATTGTTTTTGTTCATTTTTATATGTAAACCAATTTTAGAGAACCTCAAAGCTTGACCCCAGGCTGGGCAACAAGGCACTTCAACTGAACATGCAATTTTGTTGTGTGGTCCAAATGTCTCCTCCGCATGCTGGATCCTTCAGTGCTCAAGACAAGAAAAGTCCACTGCATCAGGACTTCTCCCTCCTCCCCTCCATTTTTGCAAGAACAAAAATAACATTTAACAAACTACAACTGCATACAAATTATACACACTGGGGGTTTAATTACCAAGCACCAGGCTACTGATTGTTATTTCAGAGCTCATTACCATGGCATCGATAACACGCCACGTAGAGAGATGGTTATATATGTATTTTTATTTTTTCATCTATGATTTTGTTTCAAAGATTTTTGCACCATTTTATGTCATAATACGGAGATATTGATATAATGACTGGGTGTATAAGGCACTACACCTCTGACTAAATGAAGCACTGTCATTTATCTTGATTTATTTAAAAACAGAAAAGCTAAGTGGCAAATAAATTACAAGAGCAATCAACAATGGATTAAAATCGCATTTAAATGGAGTGAGGATGGCTTGGTGGCCCAGCAGGTTTGAATCCTTGCCTCACAGCAAGAAAATTGCTGGTTCAAATCCCATGTCAATCACGGTCCATCTGTGTAGAGTTTGTATGAGCATTATGTGGGTTATTTTTGGGTATTTGGTCACTGGGTTAATTGTTGACATTATCTTACCCGTAGGTCTGAGTGTGTGTATGAATGGTTGTCCGTCTGTCTATGTTGTCCCTGTGCTTGTGACTGGTCCACGATGTCTTGCCTCTCTCCCAGTGTCAGCTGGGTTAGGCTCCAGCCTCCCAAGACCTTGAAAAGGTTGAGCAGTATAGATGATAGATGTATCATGAACAGAGCTGAAATGCACAAACCATGTTACCCCTTTTATACATTTTTTATTATTATTTAATCTTCAAATTGGATAGTTGTTGCTGACTTATTTACCAAAAAATCTAATACAAATAACAAACAAATAACAAAAATATTTACCATCAATATATTTGGCTTCCTGTAAGGTCAGTGTATATGGTGAAATGTCCTTGCATATCCTCCAGTACTGTGGCATGTTTGCACAGATAATAGTAAATTGAGTTCATTTTTTATGGCCTTGATTTGACACTTTTGTATGAATAAATGAAAGACATTATTTTAAAGTATTCATGCCTTAACCGTGAAAAATGACAGCAGCACTCATTTCTGCCTGAATGTAGTTTTCGAGTGCCAGCTTAGTGTTCAGGATTAGAGCTCTTAATAATCCATTGCTTGAATGAAGCAGTACACAGGCAGTGAGAAACAGACTAATTGCCCCAGGCAACTCATCCATCCCTTCATTTTCTCTGCCTGCTTGCTCCTCCTCAGCCTCACATGGGGACTGAAACCTTTTCCTTTATGGCTCAGACTGAATAGTGAGGAAACACCCAGGACAGGTCGGCAGTCGCTGCAGGGCTCACACAGAGACAAACGTGTTACAGTGTCCACTGTGGGCTGTTCTGACTCACTGAGCATTAATCGGCACTATATCTTCATGTCTAGACATCCACTGTGCTTTAAAACTAGGTTAGACATGTATGTAAGCTGTAAACACACCCGGCGGCATGGGTGGGTGTTGGGGGGTGGAGGACACCCACAAAACCACCTGTGCCCACCCTGACAGAGAAATCACCCTGCTATAGTTGGGGAATGCAATGGATAGGCTACGTTAGAGAAAAGAAGGTGGGAAAGCAACAGCCAGAAGAGAATATTTCAGTTGCCAATTCCAATGCTAGTGCTAATAATGTCGCCGCCACCACCTCCACTTTCCATCCTCACTTTGGACCCTTTGCTGCTGTGCCAGGTAACCTAGGAAGCAAGAGGCCCAAGAGGGTATACCTGAACAGCTTTCCTGCACCTTTGTCTTTTCTTAGGCTCAAAACAAACAACATTCAACAGTTCTTGGTATGTGCACAAGGACAAGTGAGTGAGGCAGATGTGGCGGTTTGCATCACTTGCAGGATGTTTTGCGGAGGAGGCAGGCTCTTGTCTACGGACTCTGCCTTCACTATTACTGAATTTCATTACTGGAAGTAAGCTTTGGAAGCTCTATGGGTGGTGAGCAGCTGGGGTATTATATTATTGTTAAACATGTTACCATAGATCAGACAGAGGCTTTATTATTTTCTATTTATAATTAAAAATTATGTGGTTGGCATACAGCCTGGTTTTATGCAGCTGCACTGTTGCATACACGGTTTAAGTGATCATTAAATGAGTCAGCTGTTGGTGACTCCCAGCATTATGTAAGCTGAGATAAGATGAAGTTTATTCTGATTCCCTGTGGTTATTTTGCAATGCATGCAGAGCCCACTGCTGTTGATGGAAGATTCAGGCTTGATTGTTCATATTTTTTGTGGATACACTGACAGAAACTGAGACATCCTACTTCCAAAGATTTCTTTCTTTCAGAGTTTTCCTGGCCTTAGTGCATGTCATAAGAGGTAGAGTAGGAGCAAGTCTGAGTAAGGAAGTGTGAGAGCTGTCTTGTGCAGACGCTCCTAGCAGATGATAAGAACAGCTTAAACAATGCGTATTACTGTGGGTGCTTGAAAAGCACTTGTTATATTGTACATTTCTTGCTATTGTTATTTAATGACAGAATCAGAGTCACTGCAGCTGTCATTGTTAGAAGGTGAAATGGGGCAGCCATGTTAGTTAAAAGGCAGTAATGAGCACTTTTGACAGTGCATTTACACAAAAATCCACAACAAAGCTCAATTAGCATTTTGCCTTGAGAGAGTGAGAATTTCACATCAATCTGACTCCTCGTGCTTCCCTCTCACCTTTTATATACTGCTGTCAGAACCTCTGGAGATAAGACAATAGGTTGTCAGCTCAAACTCATATTTCACCTCTGTGACATTCACAATGAAGGCAAAGTGCCAGAGGAGAGTAAATAATATGGCTTGAAACCACAGCATTTATAACTTTAATCTTAAAGCATCCTCTAACAGCACTAATCCACTATTTGCTCTTTTCTGATTTTTTTTTTTTTTTTTTTTTTTGTTTAATCTAAGATGTATATCCACTGGGCTTGTCTCATCAGATTAGTGCATACAACTGAAACACAAAAAAGAAATCAAACTGGTTAGAACAGGTTTGAACATGTTTTCAACGTGTAAGTGGCAAACAAGGCTTTAAACTTCTCCACACACGCGTAAACAAAGAAAGCTATATATATTATGTTTGATTCATTGCCGTATCTAGATTGTAGATGCAGTCTGTTTTTTTCGAGTTTTCCCAGACGTATAAAGGTTTGAGAATCCTCCTGTCCACTACCATCATTTTGTGAGGCTCTTGCGAAGTTTGTAAATGCATGCATGAGTTCTCTCCTGGTACCCTGGTTTCCTGCACAGTCCAAAACCATGCTTATTAGGCTAACTGGTGACTCTAAATTTCCTTCAGGTGTGAGTGTGTCTGTGAATGGTTGTCTCTATATGATCAAGCAGTATAGATAATGGATGAATTAAAGTTCTACATGTATTTAACCATAAGAGATTGGCCTTCCACTGGCTCCTAGTGTGGCAACTGAGCCCTTTTCCACAATGTTTACATAGTTTGTCTGTGTACTGCTCTTTTCTTGAAACACGCTCCAATAAACTCTCTTAGGTAAATCTTTTGTTATGAAGCAGCTCTTCCATATGCACAAACACTTGTCCCAGTGAGCCTGTAACCTAATTCAGTTCTCTACATAATGTATTTAACATAAAAGTGTGACTCAGACTCCTCCAAATAGGTGCAAAGCTTACACTGTTAACTAGAGACGTGTCTGAAAGTCAAATAACTTTCACTCTTAGCCCCTGTCACTTATGGCTTCATATACCACAGTTGTGATCTGCAACACTGATCACAGAGAAGTAAATGAAGGCTTTAAGGTCAAATATCACTTCCCTAGCTTTGAGCACTATGTCTGTGTTTTTTCTGCTTCTCAGCCGGTCAGCTGCATCTACAGCAAAAAACACACCCAGATCGATCTCTGGTTGTCATTTAAACAGACTGTATTCTCATAGCACGCACCAGGGTTGGTCTACAGAGCATGAAATAAGCACCATTTTGTTCTTTCTCACAGCCAGTCTGAGCTGTGTCGAATGACTCTAACAGGAAGTTTAACACATAAGTCAAAAAGCATCCATTTAACTTTATATTGAAATACCATATATCAGCTGACAACTATCAATCCCTTCATTCGATTAACATGACACTGAATCAGGAAACAACAGCTGCATGTGAAGCAAAACTGTGATTTAGAGTTTATTTACATGGCAGTCTATTTTGTCTTTACATACAGGACTTTGTACTAATGTTAGATTATAGGTGTTGTAAACAGTGCCTTCTCTTTAGTTTTCTCCCAAGACCATGTGAGCATTTGAGTTGTTGCCTACAAAGCGCAGTAAGAGTGTAATTTTTAGGTCAGGTGCTGTTTGTGAAAACTGTCTTGAGATGATAATGATGGTACTTTCATCATTATCATCATGCAGGGATCTACACACGAGGCCCTCCTCTTAAAGAAATGTGGTCCACCAGTCAATTACAAATTTTCTAAAGAAATAAACATGGAGACAGTCTGTCATGTGTGTCAGTCTGGTTTATTACCTCAATATCACATAAAAAGACATTAAAACATTAAAATGGCAGCATTTCTAACCTAGTCTTTTATACCTGGTGGATGTTTTGTTTTTACAAAATGATGGTAGAAATGATTTGTTGTAATGTTTTTTGTGAAGGTCTTTTATGAAGCATCAGTCAATAGATTATTAAAAATACTTCATCAAATAAGGTTTGATAACCACCCATTTTTAATTGCATTGAAAAACATGTCAACTGGCCTTAATTTCATGTGTAATAGTTTATCTGAGCTAAAAGTATTTACGTTGGCAACATAAATTCTAATATACATCTATTGTCAGGCCTTGTGTGTCCAAAATTACATTTTCTAGAACATGCGGATATCACTGTATTAAGAAAAAAAAGAAATAATGGATTATCATAATCAGAATTGTTTTTTTATTTTATTTTTCAGTTTAAATAAAATTCTCATCTGTGAAAAGTGACCAAGAGCAATGATTTATGAACCAACAAAAAAAAAAAAAAAATGAACATTGATTGATTTGTTTTATGATATTGTTTGCTGTCTTATTGAGAATATGTTGCATGTTTCAACAATTTGGCCCTCTGGCTCTGAGTACAAGTTAATGTGGCCCTCTTGGTTGCCAAAGTTGCATATCCATGGTCTAGAATATTTCATCACATTTTTTCAGGTAAAATTTCTGGTGATGAATGAAGCTCTTCTTTCTGTGCCTTATTTTTTAGCCAAAGACAATATAGTTTATTTCCCTCAGTAGTCTACCTTCACCACAGAGATTCTGCTGTGCTAAAATGGAGCAGAGCTTTCATCACATATTTTGTCACTGCTCTGACATTCATCATCCCTGTCCTGACTCATTTTTCCTATGCTGCGAGGGAAAATGCTGTTTGCTCTTCAGTTGGGGGCCTGAGCATCAGCTGCAGAGGTAAAGACTATTCAACAGAAAACAATATAGATTCTATTTTTATATATACACACATTGACCTTTGAATTTAAGGTACTGAGGGCCTGCTCTACTAAGATCCCAAGTACTAAATTGCGTGTGCAAACAAAAAAATTGGGGCGGCGCGGTGGCGCAACAGGTAGCGCACGTGCCTCACAGCACGAGGGTTGCCGGTTCTTCCCGTGCATGCGTGGGTTCTCCCGTGCATGCGTGGGTTCTCTCCGGGAACTCCGGCTTCCTCCCACAGACCAAAATTCATGCTCATAGGTTCCAAGTGTGAGCGTGAATGGTTGTCCGTCTCTATATGTTGCCCTGCAATCGACTGGCGACCGGTTCAGGGTGTACCCAATGACAGCTGGGATAGGCTCCAGCACCCCGCAGGGATAGTTGATAGTTGGGATAAGGGATAGTTGGTATAGAAAATGAATGAATGAATGAACAAAAAAATTGCACATGCTATTAGTGTTGCAAGTGATCTACCATGACTGCATGCGCAATTGATAACAGTGGTGCGGACCACCCTCTTTAAAGGAGGATTTTGCGTGTGCTACCGGCTGTCGCCATGGAGAGTTTGGAAGAGCAGAGTGGCCGTAAACACAAAACGAAGTTTGAAGCAGATAAACACACTGGTGAACTCCAGCAGAGACATCTTTGCGTTGCCAGAAGAAACATGATTTGGGAAGCCATCTGTGAAAAGCACACAGCTCAAAACTGGCATTGCTGGACAGATGATATTTCTCTACTTTTTTTTATTTCTGACCAGAGGTTGCGGTAACCTTTTTTTGCTGTCTGTCATTTTGACGGACAAGGTTGTAACTTTTCCCTCATGCCATATTTTTATCCATCATTTTTAATTTTCCTTTTCTGATTCCAATCAAACAAAATCTAAATGACAGCATTAACGTAGTTTCACAGCTTCATCACCAATAACCTCTCATGTGAAGAGTAGTCTTACAGTTATGCACACACTGACTGAGCATTTAACGTCCTTTCACTGAAAATCCGCACAATCCATTTATCAGCTCTGAGTAAAAAACAGTGATTCTGGCCATGAACAGGATCTTTTTTTTACAAAGATTAAAGCACCTCCTCCACGATGTATTAAGAGTGCAAAACAGAGATGGCATGGCACACTGGATCGTCCCTTTATTTCCAGTCCATCATAATGACAGACAGCCTCCAAATCTTTCTGTCATTCATCAAAAAATTTGGTAAATGTCAGAAAATATTCAGTTAATGCTGATTATGAAATTCCAAACATATTGACACGCACACAGAAGATTCTTTCTCTCCGTCGTCAGCCCTCTGTGCGTTATTCTGTGACTGTTTTCACCTGCCTTTCAAATATAGACGCAAAACCACCAAGTGCAATCAGTTTCACTTTGTTTTAAATTTTTTGTGTAGTGTTGCATATTTTCCTTTTTTTACATTTTTTGTTATTGCACTAGTTAATCTGTTGTGGATTTTTATTTTTTTTTATTTTGGTATAATACTTTATTTTTGAGATGTTTTTGTTGTTTTCTTTATTATTGGTGTTTTCTGATTTTTTTTATTTGTCATTGTGTTTTGGGATTTGACTTTGTGTTATCGTGTATGGTTGTGTTTGTTTATTAGCCACTGTGTTTTGCACCTGAGGGCCACTGTACCAACTCTGGCAGATAGAAAACCTTACTGACTAAACACATTTTAGAATTATTACAATAATGAATCTGCTTGTGTCAAGCACTAGGCCTAAAGTCATGTAGTTTACTTTAAAAAATAGTATCAATAGCATGCCTAACTGGTTTCCAATTCTTTCCTTTTGTCCATCAAACTCTCAGGGCACTTTGCTCTGGCCTCAGTTCTTTTCCCATTCAACCAAAGTTCCCTGGATTTTGTCCAAAGAGCAGGCTGGTGTTGGGGACCTGTGGCTAGAGCAGAATTGGCCTTGTCGTCCTCTGGAGTTTCTTCCTGGAACAAAAGACTGCAATGTTTCAGACAATTGCAGTGGAAATGTCTGCAAAGCATTCAGGCGTCTCTACCTCTGACCCTCTAACATTGCAGAGAAAACGCTCCGGTTCAGCAGTGCAGAGAATGTTTTCCAGGCGCATCACTCAGCGAGCACCTCAAGTCTTCAGGCTTGATTTTGCTGCAGGGTTTCTCTCTGCGAAAAAACCTTTCCTCTCCCGCTTTCTGAGCCTCCATCGTCTCCGTGTGACAGACAATTGAGTTGTTGCTGCTTCCGTTCGACTCCGACAGCCACCTGATGATGCCTTCATCTTCAGACGGCTGATGAATATTGATTTGGTGTTTTCTGTTCTTGTTGTCTCTCCGCCATTTCGTGTGCACAAGCGTGCATCTGCAAACAGCTTCTGTTCAGCAGCAAACAATCCAGTGTCAACTTCACGGTATAGAGAGAAAGGGATCATGGACCTTTTGTTTTCATTGGAAGTATATTTCTGCTCACTGTGTTTCTATGTTATTCCTGTGTGCTTCAGGGTGAGTTTTGTGCAAGCTTGAGAAACAAAGATGATTTACTTGAGTTTCATCCTTCAGTCTTTGAAGTGAATAGCCCTTTTTCTGCTGCTTCTCTCTCTCATTCCCGAGAGCATGGTCAACAGCGTTGTACACCAACGCGGAGTTGTTCTGCTTTACTGGCAGCCATCTGGCAAAACCTCACAAACATTCCCTAATGCAGTTTCTGCCTGCCTTTTTCTCCCAATCATTTGATGTTCAGACATGGAAATGCACCACTATATAGCTCCCTCTCTTTCTCTAGCATTAATCGAGGGCTTGCAAATTAAACAAATGGAAACCTCCACTTTGTGGGCATGTGGATACAGCAGATGCCTTTTAGATTCTAAATGTGTTCCACTTTCAGAGTAAGTCTCCTTTTTGGCCTAACCTAATCTCTTTTATTTACAGCTCCCTACAACTTTAAAGACAGTCTGCAAAATTTTGAAAAGTGTTCAGGGAAAGCTTTATTATGCTCTGCCATTGATTATGCTCTTTAAATACCAGCCCTTCCAAGAACATACTGTAATACTGCCGGTCTGCTTAGTCTGTTTCATGGTCAAAGACTTAGTGAGAAAATCTTTTACTCCAGAGAGTCGAGCGCAACATCCTGATTCCAATCTGCTTTAATCTCTCTCACTGATTCACACAAAAAAAAATATTTCCAGCTTCTATCCTTCACCACAAGTATTAAACAGCTAAATAATTTCACAGGAGTGCTTTCTATTTTCTAAATAGAAATGGAAACACGGTTGTTTTTCTGGAAAATGAGAGTTGGGCCTGAGATTGGAAATGTACAGAAGAAAAGGGTCATTGGTTGAAGTTTTCTGTCTTTTTGAAGTGAAGCTTTATTTAAATGATTCCCAGATAAACTAACTAAATGGATGGATGCAGGGGTGCTGCTATAAATTTTGGGCCCCGTGTAAAGAGTTTAGTTTGGCCATATCCCAAGCTACCTCCGCCCAGTTTCTTAAACCTAACATCTGTAAAGGAAATTAATAAATAAAAATGACAATTTTTTTAATGGACCACTTGTAATGATTACAGCCATTTATTCTGTTCAAAGACAAAAGCAAGCTTCAAGCAGCAGAGAAAATAGTCACTCACATGGGATAAATGGTAAATTAAATTTAGCGTACAGTCATTCGTCATAAATCTCTGATCTTTTATCCCTGTGAAATATTTGAAAGCTCTGCAGATTGTAAATTGTCCCTGTCCTATAAAATGTTATCCTACAGCACTACCCATTTTTGAAACTGACATACTGTCATAACTGTTCAAAAGAGCCTTTTTTATATAAATGTTGTTTTATGGGAGTGAACCTGAGCAAAAAAAAAAAAAAACCTGAATGTTGAGATGTGATATAAAAGTGATGATTCAATATACTTGTTGTATTATATGGCAATTTACTTTGGTATCAAAAATGGGCCAATACATCAATTTTTTTTTTTTTTTTTTACTAAAAAGTATTATTTTTTTTCTAGCATTAACAACCCATAGTATTCTACACATAAACTTACAGCTAATCAGTGCTATTCTGGTTTACATTTACAAACACTGTCCATCCCAGTGACAGAAATAACAAAAATACTTGAAACAGAGAAAGGAAAAGTAAAAATTCTGAATGCTGCCAACTAGCAGTGAGATTTCACTGAAATAAAAAAAAACAAAATGTCAGATTCTCTTTAGATGATTAAATAATAAAATATCATGATATTGCACTAAAATGTCATTACTGTACTGGACCACAAGATAATGTGATACACTGGTGGATTAATATGTTCATATACCCCCAGCAAAAAGTTGATAAAAAGTAAATCAAAAGTTACTGATAACATGACTTTTTAAGGGGCCCCTGTAAATCATGGGCCCTGAGAATCCTCCTAATTTTCTCCCACTTCTCGGCCCCCTGGATGGTGACTGATTGAAAGGACCGTCTTAGATTAACACTGTACTATAACCCCATAATCAAGAGACTCCTTCCTCTACAGTCTTTCATGGATATTAACACGTCTTTGTTTGTGGAAGATTATGGTTTTTCAACATGACCTTGGCTCTAAAAAGAAAGACAAAGCACTTTGAACATTTGAATGTATTTGCTTAGCTTATTAAATGAGTCTGTTCAAAAAAGAGGGTGCTGGCTTGCAGGAGTGTGCTGCAACTATGCACTTGTCATATATTGAGGCCCTTGTCTGGTTAGGGTGACCTGAGGCCCATTTGATGTTTGTCTTCCTTTTTTGTCCACTACCTCTCCACTATCAATAAAGCCCCAAAACCCTAAGAATATAATTTAAACTATAAGTGTTCTGAGGAAAAAAAAAGAAAAAAAAACTCTGCCAAGACATTTCCAACATTGTCCTATGAATTATTGTCAAAAACGTAGAAAACTGCCCTAGCTAGTACAGGCAACAAATCCAAAACTCATCACTTCTTCCTTGTACCAAGACCAATATTAAACTCAAAATCTCATCAAGCCAAACTCTTAATAAATGTTTAAGTTATCCTGTTAAGAAACAAACAAACTAACAAATGGTGGCAAAAACATAAACTGTCAGTTGGCTCCATTCACTAAGGTGAAGAAGTGAGCACACCTAATCTAAGATTTAGCTTTGACAGAGACATTTACTTTGATACAGATCATTTGTTGATCCTTTTTAAAATTAAAGTTTGTTAACATTACATTGCTGTCAGTCCAACAGTCCATGCACTGACTGCTCTATGTTTTGTCATCCTCACAATTACTTATCAAACTTTTGTTAGTAAACATAATATGGTTAATATAGTCAGTTTAGGATGCATCTTGGCTGTGGCACGATCCAGCACTGGCTTGTATGGGCACTCGTATGCTGCATGATGCTGCATCTCTTGACTGAAAAAGCCCCATTGAAACTGTCACATGCTGATGTGTCTTTGGGCAAGAAACTCAAACCAAATTGCTCCCATTGATATGTCAGTGGTGTTTAAGTGGGTATAACAAGTGCATGGATGTGACATCATGCAAAGAAAGAGTTGTTTCTATCTGGGTGTATGTTAGAATGGATAGGTATGATTGTGTAGCTAAAGTCCATATCCCATTTACCATAACTTTTCCCTTAATGAGATCCAATTATAAAATTATAAGGAATATGTTTAGCATTTTCTTGGCTTTATAAATGTCAAAGATTATACAGAGGAAATGCCAATAATGTGTGTTCTTTAGTAGGTTGGGAAATAATTGATAAATGTAAGTATAATACTAATTAAAGTGATCTATATTCCCTTTTTGCCCCCAACCGGGCTCTGTGCCATTCACTGGGTTGTTTTTGGGTTCTTGCCTGCAAAACTAAAGGATTTGGCTCATCAGCAACAATCTAATTTACATTATACTCATTTTTAAAGATAGTTTAGGAAGAATTACAATAAATCTTGCAACAAGTGACTTGATTTATCACATAATTTACCCAGCTGGTGAATAAAAGCACTCTATAACAGCTAATGGACTTTCTCCACAGAAGTGAAGAACTGTGATGTAAGTCTACACAGCTTCACAAGTGACAAGAAGAGAAGAAAGGAGTGGGAAATCACTTGTGGACGTATACAACTTCTAAAGGACCCACGGCTATGTTCTCGCCACTTCTCTCCAGATGCATTTGATGCGTTTAGCCGAGCCAAGCTGCTGAAAGAGCTCACAGGCGCTGCTAGTTACATAGACTAAAGCCAAATGCCTTGCCTACAGTTTTCTCACACAAACAGACAAAACGCCCTCGGTAGATGACGTGTAAGAGTTGCACTGTGCCGAGCATGAAGACATGCTTGAGGAAATTCCATAGGCAGGAGACTCTTGGTGTTCTTCTGCGCGTCTGGATGTCAACAACTCGCTCCTGCAGATGTAGCTGACGGCGAACCATCGAGCATGACCACAATCACAGAGGAAGCTGACGAGTCTGTAGACTTACGGACTGCTGTGTTGACTGATTCAATTGCAGGAGTGAATTACTGACATCCTCGCAGGAGAACATCCAGCGTCTCCTGCCTATGGAATTTCCTCTAGCGGACTTCCCTCGTTTCCCGAGGACGTTTTGTCTGTTTGTGTGAGAAAACTGTAGGCAAGGCATTTGGCTTTAGCCTATGTAACTAGCAGCGCCTGTGAGCTCTTTCAGCAGCTTGGCTCGGCTGAACGCATCAAATGCATCTGGAGAGAAGTGGCGAGAACATAGCTGCGCGTCCTTTAGAAGTTGTGTACGCCCACAAGCTATTTCCCACTCCTTTCTTCTCTTCTTGTCACTGGTGAAGCTGTGTAGACTTACATCACTCCCCTTGTTTCTCTTTGACTGAAAATTGCACCCAAAAGTAGCACAATGTGGCATTGTTATGGTATTCTCGCTCCTGATAGCCAGTGAGTAAACATAGCAGCTTGGCACAGTGCAGCCCTATAACGTCATCAACCCATCATGCATTGTGCGAGTAAAACAATGGCTGCGTCCGTAGGTTAGAATATGTGTTATAAAATGCAATTTTTAAAGAAATAACATTTTTTTGTGCTTTTTAAACAACACATTCTAGTATTAGATAAACATTAAAGCATATTTATGACTATTTGTCTTCACAGCCGGGGTTCCTTTTAATACTTGTTTAAGAAGCCGGCTCTCTGATTGGTTAGTCAGTGGACCAATCAGAGTCAACAGATCGTCATTCAAAAAGTAAACTCAGCCAAATCCAAACAATGTGTTTATTCATGTTATAAGAATATAATGCTCTTAATGGAGGAAAATGCAATTTTAAGTAATACAGCCCTGAAATTTCAGCCAATCAAAAGTGCCTGAAGTGCACCAGTGTCAGACTGTGTTCTTTGCTAAAAGCTACTCTCAGACAACACAGCTTTGATGAATTGTCAAACACTGTATCGGTCGTTTTAAAGATCAAATGTGTTCGCAACAATGGTTTGTGAACGAGACCCTGTGTTCTTGTTACTCCTTACAGGGAAGCATAAGGTCAGCTGTTAAACAGCAGGGAAGCAGCTTTGAGGACTGAATAAAAGAGGAAATGCTCTCATAAAACCTTCAATTAGCGTTGGTCTGTTTATCCTACAGTTAAGACCCTCTGCACCACAAAACCTTCTAACAAAGCACAGGGTTTAGTGTTATGAAGCTTTTTATTGATTGTTTTTATGTTGAATGGAGCAGAACAGTCTTCGCATGAATGAAGCCGTGTATGGTGTGATGTTTTATTCTTGTTGTTAGGGAAAGTGCCTCCAAGATGCTCTGGCATCTTTGGGGGGGTTTGTTCACTTTCCTTCATTTGTAGAAAACATGACTATTTACCCTGTGTTTGTTTCCTATCGGCCATGCCCTGTTTTTTTTTTGTTTTTTTTTTGTACCAATGTATTTATTCATTTTTCACCAGGCTAAATTAGCTTGACCCTCCAATATTGAAAACATAACCCAAGTTTGTATCATAGCCCCAGTTTTCATGAAACTTGGCACAAGCACAGGTGACCTGCCACTGATTTCGGTTATGTGTTTTCCTAAGCTGAACTCGTGCCTGTGCCAAAAAAACGGTACACACATCTCGCGAGATGACCGCAGCTCGCTGCCAATAGTTACACACTGCCAGTACAGATCCCCGGGCTGGACACCATTCACTCTGTGTCAAGACCCCTACTATTAGACAGACTTTAAAGCACTTATTTTAAGGTTTTAAAGTTACATATTGTTGCACTCTGTTGGTGTTCAGAGCACAAATGCAGAACCATCACATGGTTAAACTCATGACTCACCCTCACACACAGCTCCTATGGTAGATTTATCAGAGCCTATAGAAAGTATATGCACCACTGTCAGACTGTGACAGGGAAACTAAAGCGTCACACAATGGCAACACACGACACCTGCATGTGTTCTGCAGAGAGCAAAACAGCTGAAATGTTTCTCTCCACACACCAAATAACCTGTCTGACCATCAGTGTGCAGCACGTCAGCCAGAATAAATGCTACATCCTTCCTGTTGTTGCAGCTGTGCAGGAGGTGGCAGCTGATTCAGCCAACATAAAACTGGTGTCAGTGTAGTGGAGTGTTAGCACAGGAATTTTCACACTTATGGGGTTATCCCACCTGTGCAAACAGAGGGTAATGGAACAGATAGTTCCACCTTCTTGCAGCCTTATATAAGACTTTCTCCTGGGTATAAGGGTACTAACAAAATCTCATTATCAACCTTTAAGAGTCCACAAACAACGAGGACCCTAAAAAAAGATGTCAGTATACCTCCCATTAAAATATTGGTGGTTTTTACAACAATAGAGGAACAGATCCTTTTTTATCATAATGCACTGAAGTAATGGATGTAATATTAAAATATTAGCATGGATAATCCTTTCTGCATCACAGAGACTGCTTAATAGTATGGTTAAGGTCAAATTGGACTTGTCAGTGCCTAAAGACTTAATATGATTAGTGAGCCAAGGGCAGAGCCAAAGTGTCCTGAAGCTCTGTCTGAGCCTACAACAAAGACTCTCACAAAGACCTTATTTGCTTGGAGACAGTTTTATCATCTTTGTGAAGCAGTTAGGCCAGTCATCAGGGGTAGAGAGTAACAAATTACATTTACTCATGTTAATGTATTTCAGTAGCTTTTTTGTGTTTTTCTAGTGTTTGGTATCTTTTTGTTATCAGTCTTCTTTTCTTTCATTTAAGTAATTTTAGTGGGAAGTATTGTACTAGATAAACTCATAGGACAGAAAGCTGAGTACAAAAATCATGTAAATGGCAAGGGGACTTGAGCTTTTCTAGTCTCTTTGACTAACCAAAGCTTTACATCGCAGGTCACATCTGCCTATTCACACCCATTCACGCACTGATGCTTGAAGTATTTATGTAATTTTTCCACCAGTATCAGCTAACACAGCCGAGCCCTTTCTTTCCCGTTTACATGCCACTGACACAGCAGTCTGAGCACCTTGGGGTTAAATGTCTTGCCTAAGGACACATCACATGTGACAGCCGGAGCTGGGCCCAAACCCGCAACCTTCCAATTACTGACCAAGTGCACTAACAGACTGCACCACCGATGTAGTACATAGTAATGTGATGATCCTGGGCACCTTTTGGTAAAACTGGTAATCATACAACTGACAATTATGTTGTGAAAAATTCCTGACTTTGGGCAAGTAAAACATGTGAGGACTGATCCTAAATTATCTGGAAGGTGGGGAAGATGATTAGGCCCACTAAAAAAAGGAGGTTAAAAAATGTTTCAAGTCAGAATAATGAGGAAAAAGTCAGAATTTACTTTAATTCCTCAGAATTCTGACCTAAATGTCAGAATTCTGACTTCAATCTCAGGATTCTGACTTAAATCTCAAAATTCAGACTTGTGTGGTAGAGTTTTGAAGGCTTAAAAAAGTCAAACTCTGTTTTTTTGGGGTTTTTTTTTCCAGTGGCCTCAATTCTTCTCTGTTAGAAAGAATAACTTTACTGCAGTCTTTGATCTCAGTATTCTGACTTTAATATCAGAATATAGACTTCAGTCTCAGAATTCAGGTACATCTGTAAGGGATAACGGATAAAAATTAGCCAGTGGCTGTAATCTGTCTTGTTTACTTTTCTGTATGTTGATATACATGAAGTAGCACTGCTGCCTCTGAAATAAATAAGTAAATAAATAATCACTCTCAGAATTCTGATTCTCAGAATTTTGACTTCCATCAGTCCATTTTTGATACCACTTATCTTTTTCCAGGTCATAGGGGCTGGAGCCTATCCCAGCTGACACTGGGAAGGGTGTATACACTCTGAGCTGGTCACCAGCTGACTGAGGGGCCACATTCACGCTCAAACTCATACCTGAGGGCAATTCAGAGTCACTAGTCCACCTTATGAGCATGTTGTTGGTTTATGGGAGAAAGCCAGAGTTCCTGGAGAGGACCCACGCATGCATGTGGAGAACATGCAGACTCTGCACAGAAAGGTCCTGACCGACATAGGGATCAAACCAGCAACATCTGCACTTACCTGCTTCGCCACAGTGCCGCCCAGAATCCTGACTTTTATCTCAGAGTTCTGTTTTTTTTAAGACTTAAAAAAAAATCAACCTCTAAACATTTTTTGGTGTGCCAATACCTCCTCTGTATGAAAAATTGCTTTACATCATTTTTTTTACACTCTCTGAAGATTGTCTAAAATGCCCTGCAGATTTTTTATCTTTTCATCATGTTAAAATACAACTCACTGCTTGATTTACGAAGTCCTAAAACATTTTAGAACATTCCCTTTTAATAGACAATCTTTAACAAGCTATTTTGTGTTTTATCAGAAGTAATTAAAACACATAAATGAGACAATGAGCATATAATCTTATGAAGTACCATACTGATTTAAATCAAACTGTTGCCTGTTGAACAAAGTACAGCGTCACCATTCACTCCTGCAGTAACCTCCCCACAGTCTCCCTCAAACATCTACTAATTCCATTACCCCCCACAAAGCAGTCCAAAAAGTATGATGAGGATATAGAGCTGTCTTTGTCGTTCTGCCATCTCCTCTAATAAAATCATCTCATTTCCGTCTCCATATTGATCAGCTCTCTTGCAGGATGTGCATGCTTGCAGGGGGGTCACACTTTATCCTGGCCCACATCCAAAAGCTGACATCTCCCTCGTGTCCGTGCCAGACAAATCAGCACTCTCTGTTTGAGACATCTGAGTGTGAGCATTACAGAGACCAGATGATGAAGGACTGCCTGGCACCAGGACGCACAGCGTCATGCCAAAGACAACATATGTTTGCATGATATTTATGAAGTCTCCTATTAGGAGCTTCCAGCTGAGTTACACAGGAGCCAGCAGTGAAGTTCATCACCCTGCTTTGAATCCAGATCATTCACAGTGCAGCCTTGTCCTGTACCTCCTGATTAAACAGTGACTAAACCCCAGAGAATTGGCTGAGGTGAATCTGCACTGGAATTCATAACATACCTTTAGAAGAGCATGGATAAGGGAGAGAGGGACAAGATACCTCTACTTCCCCTCTCTTCAGAATCAGAAATACTTTATTAATCCCCAAGGGGAAATTCTGTTGTTACAGTTGCTCTTATACACAGCACAGCAAGGAATATCAAAGGCAATAAAAATAAAAATAAAAATAAGAACGCAGGCTGCAACATGCAAATTCTTTAAGCTATACTTCAACTTCCTTATGGAGGAAATAAATTAAAAAGTAGAAAGTAAAGTGAGACTATGAACAAGCCAAGGAATTTACACTATTAACATTAACAGTATTTACAATATGAATATAAACATGACAGAACAGTGTGACAGTAGACCATAGTCGTATGTGTATTGCACTGTATATTATGTTTGTTTATTGCTTACCATCTACATCAGCTACAACATCATACAGTCCATGCTGGTCAGTGATCGTAATGTCATTACTGCCAAGTCTAGAATTATCATGATTTGATAAACATGAAACAACTAAACCTGCTGTGCAAATAGCACAATTCCAGCCACCCAGCAAATACTAATTTCAAGGGATACACCAACTTGTAAGTAGGTGAAACAAACAGAATGGTATGTGCATGTGCTCTGTGGTTTAGTTTCGTATGTATTTCTTTCAAAATTACATAAAGTGCTAATCTTGGTCTAAAACGAATCACAACAAGCACACAAGACCATTTAGAGTTGCTAAAGAGTTTATTTGATGACTGTAGGCAGAGGCAGGCCAACACTACCCACTGACTCCCAGTGTTTGAGCTAAGCTAATCAGCAGTGTGAGAGCTTTGCCTGTCTCTTTCTTGTTACTGCACGCACAGTCTAAAGAACGGTGTCTATCTGCTTGTCAAGGCCTCGGGAGTGAGGCAAGACATGAAAAGAAAAAAAAAAGTTGCCGTATGCCTTTAAAGGGAATGAGAGCTGATACTCTGATTGGTTTTATCTATGCTACACACTTTATCCTTCCCCTTTGCAACCCGCACCTGGCTTAATGCAGAGAACTAGCAAAATGCAGACCGACACAGCCAAAACCCCTTTTTCGACATGCTATTAAACAATGTGCACACCATCTAAACGGATACACACACAGACACAACCATGCACATGTATATATGAAAAATGAGCTGTAAAAGAATATTGATATTGATCCATTACCTTACTCCTTTACTTAGCACTTATGCCCTGTTTACACGGAGACTCTCTGACCTGAAACACAAAGGTTTTTCCTTTGCGTCCTCAAAAACGATTTGCGTCCACATGGAGATGGAAGAAGGACTTAGAATGCTGTAGTGTGCATGCCAGTCCAGTAGATGGCGATGTAGGTTTGCAGAGAAACAGCGCTGTTTACAACATACGTACGAAGAAGAAAAACTTTTCACAAACAACAATGCGAGTGGACGCACGAAGACGTAGGAGTTTCTTGTCTGGACAACAAATCTGTCGGGACAACAAATCTGACTGCATAGTTTTGTCTGGATAACTAACCGAGCACGGTTAGCAGCACACTTGTTACTCGGTTGACGGCCAAGCTGTTGTTGTTCCTGGTATGCGCGCACAGCCTTTATGTGAAAGAGCCTTTATGAGGCCGGGTGGCAATGCGTTTTGAAAACTCTCTGCCTTGGACACTGGTTTCAAAAGTTTGTGGATTCAAGCACTCTGGGCACTGTTCTTATGTAAACAGGAGGCTAAAACGCAATTAAAACTCTTCGGATAAGGCCGAAAATGGAGTCGTGTAAACAGAGCCTCAGATGTTAAATGTAACAAAGTGACTCAAGTGAATACAAGTTGTAAAATCTACTTAAAGAGGACAAGTACACAACAAAGCAATTTTATTGCATTAATATGAGTTCATATAGCTAGTTTCTTCACAGTCCTGCTTAAGTGTCACATTAATGGCTCTGATGGTGGTGCCTGCTACTCTGCTGCCAGCTGAATTCAACAGTGGCTGTCACTTACTCTCCTGCTGTCAGACCAGTCAACAGTTAAACTCAAAAGCAGCGATTTCAGCCTGTCAAGGTCAGTCACTGCATTTATACTAGGATATTTAGAATTACATAATGTGTGTTGTGTTGAAACTGACACCATAACATATCAATAATACAACTAAATACCCAAAGGAATTTAGCTGAAAAACATGTCCTGATGGTTCAGTCACTCTTAAAAACTCTATCAGATTCATTATTGTACTTTGTATCTTTTAAAGGCATTCATGTGTGTATCTAATGACAGCAGGCCCTTTCATTTTCCTCTTAATCCTTATTTCCTGTTGAAGCTACATGAGCACTTGGCCTTTAACCAAAAAAAGAGGCTGAAGTAGGTATCATCTCCACTTTTCTCATAACACCATGAAGCAGTCTGCAAATCCAAATGGGAGCTCTGCCACAGTTGCGGGTGGGTGCCTCTGTCCCCGCTGAGAGAAATATTTGAAAATTCCTGGGCACATGAATGCAGCTTTCACATTTAAAAAAAAGCAGAAAAGCAAGTGGAGTCCTGCAAATGCCGTAATATTCTACTTGAAGGCAGATTTGGTAGTTACCAGTGATGATGGATTCATATGGAGTTTCTAGGGACTCGGCTGGCTAACAGGCTCATTCCCACTGTTAAATTATTAAAGCCCATGGGTTCAGGAACATCCACATGTTTTTGCTCTCGTCATATTTTATTTCATAGTAGTTATCAGGAGAGGATTAATTATTAACAGTGCCCGGTCCCCCAGACATTTTCCAATGGTTCATTTTTGTCGGAAGCTATAGATGATTGGTTAATCTTCCCTTGTTCCAATGCTAGAGGTTTCTTTTCTCTTCTGTGCAGAGTAACTGTGTATTTTCAGATCCACACCAGCCTCTATCTGCTTTTTCCTGTAGGGTGTGACATTGCTTTCTTTTTCATCACTGCAAAATAAATATCATTTGACATGAATCCTGCAAAGTCCCAGTGGTCTTTAGTCTGTTTGTTTACCCATTTGATTGTCAGTGCTGTGCTTTTATCTGCT
This sequence comes from Cetoscarus ocellatus, assembly GCA_037902135.1. Taxonomy (NCBI): domain Eukaryota; kingdom Metazoa; phylum Chordata; class Actinopteri; order Labriformes; family Labridae; genus Cetoscarus; species Cetoscarus ocellatus. The sequence goes on from JBAMNC010001050.1 coordinate 382,165, forward strand.
ATAGTATTTCCCTGCCTCTGAGTGCATTTTTCCTTTATCTCCCTCAATGCAGATCCACTGACTATGGCTCCACGTACGAGAGAATGAATGACAAAGTGGGATCCAAGACGGTCCTGAGTTACCTGTACGTCTGCCCAACAAACAAGAGAAAGGTGAGATGATGGTTTTTATGTGTTTTTCTATATTTTTTGGTTTTTAGTAGCTAATATGGCTTATTGCATTTCAGTGTTTTATATCATGATGTAGAGTACATACAGTCCTTAATTTATAAAAACTGCAGGGAGAGAAAAGCTATTTAACTATTATTCTGAACTTTTTTAGTAATAACCATGTTTTCTCTTTTAAAGAGCACATTTTATGCTCCCTTTAGTGTATTTTACATTTTTCTTCCACATGATAGAGTGCTTTTGAGCACAAGACAAGAAGTCCACAGCATCTGGACTTTTCCCTTGTCCCCTCCTCTTAGTGCCAGCAGCTGCCTAAAACATAATAAAGGATAACAAGCTCAGAGCAGAGCAGCAACAGATGCAAGCATGCAGTGGTCTTGATAACATGGTGCTGAGAACCACTGACACTGACAAATTAACACAGAGTATACCAGTCAGAGCAGACTAGGCCCACAAGGAAAAAGGAACCTTAAAGGGGAGCTGGTGATAGTCCACTTAAGGCCCGATCTACTGGGATCCCAAATAACGAGTGCTAAATTGTCTGTTCAAACTAAAGAATTGCACATGCTATTAGTGGGCGTGTTGCAGGGGATCTAGTATGATTGCGTGCACAATTCATAACAGGCGCAAAAGTGTTGTGGACCACCCTATTTAAATGAGAATTTTGTGTGTCCTACTGGCTTTAACCATGGAGAGTTTGGGAGAGCAGAGTGGCCCTAAACGAAAAATGAAGTTTGAAGCCATGGAGTTGGAGGTCTTGGAGGAGTGGGCCAATAAACAGGCTGGTGAACTCCAGCAGAGACATCTCAGTGTTGCCAGAAGAAGTGAAAAGGTGAATGCAGTGAGCAAAACCAGAATATCTGCTGATGAAATAAAAAGAAGATGAACAAAGGAAAAACTTTTCCATAATAAACCCTCTGTGAATAAAACAGGTAGGGTACTGGCAGAAGAGATACCTCTCTCTCCAACTTGAGCAGCAGAGTCAGGTAACATTCTGTGATGAGCAGATTGCTGGAATCCAGGGATATGACTCCCTTGATCCAAACATTGCAAACCAAGGAAGGCCCATAATAACACAGACACGCATTTCTTACGTTGGACATATTTAATTAAATTGGAATGAAAGCGTTTTGTGTGTTTCATTTAATCCTCACATAGAATCCCCACCGCACTCCAAAATGGCATTGCTGGATAGACAATATGTCTCTACTATTTTTTTTTTTCTTTCTGACAGTCCAAGTATGTCGACATTCACATGGAAGATTCTCTTTCTCCATCATCTGTCATTGCACCTATGCCTCCTTTTCGCCACTATGACCGCAGCCATCTGTGTGTAACGCTGCGCCAGTTTGCACCTGCCTTTCAAATGTGCTAAATATAGACGTGAAAACATCAAACTGCAATCAGTTTCAGGTTTGATGAATCACATTGCGGATGCTAAATGATCACATTTGCATCTCCTCCTCCTAGTAATTTGCATGATTTGATAATCTGGATATATTCTGCATATTCATGAAAGCAAACACACTAAATGGATTGCTAGTGCTATTTTGCTCGTTTGACAGACGCAATCCTCTGTGCACTCAGTTAGCAGATCAGCTTTGAGTGCTATCACAAGTTTTTATACACGCAAACCATTAGTAGATCAGGCCCTTAGTGGGCAATCGAAAAGTTGCAGGTTTGAGCCCAGCTCTGGGTGTCACATGGCGATGTGTCCTTGGGCAAGACAGTTAACCCCAAGTTGCTCCTACTGCTGTTAGGGGCTTGTTAAAGTGTGTGAATGTGTTGGTCGATACTGATGGACAACTGACATAGAAACACCAAACCGTCAGTGAGTGACTGTGAGAGGGAATGGGTGTGAATGGGTAGATGTGACCTATATGTGCAAAGCTGCTTTGAGTAGTCAAAGAGACCAGGAAAGTGTGATATAAGCTCAAGTCCATTTATAATTTACTATTTTAAGGGACAGGAGCTCCACCATTTCTAAGACAGACTGAGAATCCAGCTGGATCAGGGATACTCAATGTAAAAAACAGGAAGATTTTTTTTTTTTTGCATTGGTGATGTAAACATCTTTAAGCAGTCATCAAAAGTTAACATATGAATCAGAGTTAAGCAAAACATAGGTCCCTTAAAACTCTTTTTGTTGTTTATTCTCTCTTGTTGAAGCAACTTAATATTAAATAATATTACATATATTAAATATTACAAACACACATTTTGAATAGGCCAGGCCCAAACTTTGAGAAACCCAGAGGCAATATTGTGCATGTTACACCGAACGGGATAGAAAAAGGGCTCTGTTGAATTGCAAGATTAACCAACACACTGACAGATGACTGTTGACACATCCAAAATGAACTACATTTACTCACTGGACTGGACGTCCTCTTAACCCTCCACACTGTCAGTCAGTCAGAGCCACTTGACCACCAGGTGATAGATCTATTTTGATCCCTGATGCAGGTATGTACTAAATGTGCCCAATCTTTCTCTTGTTAATGCTAAATTGATAAATATGTGCAATAATTAGCATATGTACAGGATTTCCAATTCTGCCATATACTCTGTTTTTATTAATTAATGTTCAGCTCTCTAGAGGACATGCCAGAAATTTATATTATTTATGATACTGCCATCCTATCCAAAAACAACAAATCTCAGCTAAGCACTGAAAACTACCCAAGCATGAGTCTGTCTCGCAACAAATGTTACTGGAAACACCAAATGTTGAAATTTAAGGACTTAAAGCAACAAAAAAGACAGAGAAGAGTGAGCGCTGCCAGCTGCCCACCATCTGCCATCATCTTTAATCCTCCCGAGAATCCTGTCAATAACTTTTCATTTATTTTTCCTAGATTCCAAAATATCTTTGACTGATCAGATGGTTTGCACTTTATTTCCTCCCATCTGCTCCAGTCTGACGTTCATTTAATTTAATATAAGTTATGAAAGGAATATTTTTAACCTTCCGAGTATAAAAATTCACAGTAGTTTAGTTAAAATGAATAGGTTAATAATATCTTTAAATTATACTCATCCCTGCATCATACTGTAAGATTCATAAACAGAGAATGTTAAACCAGCAGGATAATTTCAATAAAAAGCAGCCAAAGAGAAGACAGCCCGCACTCGTATGCTGCTCTGAGCAATGATTTGATAGACAAGTAAACTGTTGGAGTGTTAGGTCAGAGGGCTGAAAGATGCTCCGTTAAAGTAGGAGTTGATTCTCCAGAGTGAACTGCCAAAGGCCATTTCCATATCAATGTTTCCAGCCAATTTGTATCTTGAACTGTGTCAAATAAAATCATATAAAATGTTATAATTGATAGCATTCTAACATTGGCATTCCATGGCTTATTATAACTGATTTTATCCACATGTGGTGGAGGTGAAGTTTAGTTTGCATTAATCTGATCTGTCCCTCTGGTAACGTTTAGCAGGAGGCATTAACATTATAATTTCACAAGGAGATTCGGATGATAATTAAAGGCAATGAATCGTGGAACAGTGGGAATAAAGGCAGTAACCATTCATAACAAAACTTAAACCACAAAAGAGTCAGTCCACAGATAGGACTCTATTTGATGACCAGCGAAGAGTGTTTTGGCGTGAAGCGCATATGTCATCCATGAATTATTCCTGACGCATGTATCATTTACACACCATGCGTCCACACTGTTTAAATACTATCCCATGCACTCCCATTTGCACCCACGGTTGTATTTGTCTAAAAACAAAAAGTGGCCTGGTGCACGTGATAGTGCATGCAATAGAGAATAGAGCGAAGGATTCCTGCAGGGAAATGAGAAAACAAATTGCCTAAAATCCACAGTTATCATATACAGTAAACAGGTCTATCATAAACATAAAGAAGTCTTATCCTGTTTGTTTTAACTGGAGATTTTAGTGATTTCTGTGGTGTACCTTTATACAGAGGTTTCAGACTCGTCTTTTGGATCATTTCTTATGCTCTGGATGCTTCAGGGGAAAAAAGAAAACATGAACATGAGTATTCACATATATCATACAGTGTATGCTAGGTATTATTAAAGGGGGGAAACAACTGACCAAAAAGAATGTTTCTAATCTTTTTTGAAGAGTCTATATGATATTAGAAAATAGTCTGTCAAAATATGATATATCTTTTGATTACAGCAGATTTAGGTAAATCTGGTCAAAACATCTGGACAACTTTAAAATCTACATGCTGACTTTTAGAAAAACTTCCCTTTGAAATCAGCTTTGAGCATCTTTTCCAAATTGGACATGGATGTCTTTTTTTATTCTTTTTGAAGTAATGACCCAATTTGATCAGACCTACATATATCTTATCAAAACTGTTACAACTGGATTGGATTTGATGAATGGATTTGACAGCTACTTAATCTGACATGCCAGACGGACAGCTCCATTTATCTGCCACAAAAATATTTCTCTAGTCCATCTGGGAAAGAGCCGTTCGAAAATGTTTTCAGGGGCAGAACCTTCAAAAAAAATTGCAGCTGGTGACTGGACGATTGCTCTGCTCGTCACACTCATCACAGACCAATCATATCAAGCCACAGTATGACATAGCAGCTAGACCTTGTTGTTTGCCGTTATCTTAAACTATGTTTCAGTCCTTAGACTATCATCTAACATTAAATTATACCACATAGATGTATCATTTACCACTTATATGTTACATTAACCTCGTCAACAACAATCCCCACCAAGTTCTCCCGGTAAACTTCTGAGGAGAGCATATTTTGCCAGGTATCACTGAGTAACCATGACTACCTTAGACTAATCAGCATCATTCCCAGAGGATTTTCACATTCTCTCCCAGGTTCCCATCAGTGATCCCCAGTGGGAAGAAGAGCAAAAACATGATTTCCCATAAGAGAGGTTTAAGTGACATTCCTTGGTCCTCTTTTAAAGAAGAAATGGAGTCCATTTCTAATATATTGCCGCATCCACGGAGACTGCTTCAGAAGCCGCTATTATTTTCAAACATGCAGTCACTTCCCACTGAAGTGGGAAGAACGATTGGGCCGTTAAGCATTTAGCCGTTGAAGTCGTTGGACAATGGAAGTTAGCGAGATGGTCCTGATTTCATACAATGAATCAGGCAGGTCCATCTGCTCTGCAAGGTTAATTGGAGGTGGCCATGCACTGGAACCTGCACCAGTGGTGGCCCATCCCGCCAGGAAAACCCAGCAACACATCGCCACAGTGGGTATAAGGGGCGTTGGTGGTTCAGTGTGATTATGGCTCTTTTGGTAATCAAAAGGTTGCAAGTTAGAGTCCAGCTCTGGTTCTCACATGGCAATGTGTTCTCGGATAAGATACTCAACCCCAAGTTGCTCCCACTGCTATGTCAGTAGTATGTAAATGGGTATGAAAGGGGGTGAATGTGTAAGCTAATACTGATGGATAACTTACACAGCAACTCTGTTCTATCAGTGAGTGTGAATGGGTGTGAATGAGGAAAGCCGCCCATAAGGAGGATAAAGGGAAGCACTTGCTGGAGCCCTGCCCCATGGAGGTCCATGAGGGCTAGGAAAAATGGTCCTTCCTCAAATGCAATATTAACATTTCTTGTTAGGTTAACACAATTACATATCTAAAGGCAGTTACGTCGAATGTGGCCAGTTTCAAACCCATGTTTTAAAATATAATACAGACTTTTTGTCTTCATATTATTATTTTGCAGAGGTCTGTTGATCTTTGCTGTTGGGCCCTTAATTTTAGGTTGTGTATTGCCATTCAATGATCAGACCAAAAGTTGGAATGCTATGCTGATAGAAGCAAGGCCAGGAGGTTATATTAATCCAGAGGCAGGTACCAACATTACTGTGAAAGGCCATGAGTTTGTTTTCTAAATCATGCATGGAGGGGCCCCTATGCGTTTTTATGGGCCCAGCCATTTCTGTGTGCAGCCCTGTAAATGGGATGTGACCTGTGGTGTGAAGCCACTTTGAGTAGTCAACGGGACTAGAAGAGTGTTATTTAAGCTCAGATACATTCACCAGTTACCACAGTCTAATTTCAAAATACTGCAAAATCAGGTAAATAATACTACAAAGTTGTTAAACTGCTGCTAAAAACATCAGTCTGTCTTTTATTCATGTTTTGTGCAGCTCAGATGGGATGGATCAAAATAATTTCCTCACATTAGTTTCAAGGTCTGTCAGCTAAGCTTACCTTCTTTGTCTTGATATATTAATAGTCTGTTCAGATTTTATTTTCATTTGGGGGCAGGAAAGATTGGCAGGGAATCACTCCATGATTGCCCCTCAGCGTTACCTTCCATGACTCATCATTAATTTTTGCAATTTTCATTAAATAGCAAAAAAAAGGTCAAGATTTCACTACTTAAAAAAACACAATAAAATAACCCTGTCACATTCACATTTGGGATATTGTTCGTAAATGTAAGATGTTACTTTTCATCTTTCATTCATATGCTAAATAAAACCCTCTGAGTAATTCCTTTTTGGTTTTTAATAAGAAAAGTTAGCATAAATTACAATGAATAAGTAGCTGTGTGAGACAGTGGTCTGCACTCATTCAAGGACCTATGAAAAATTCAGGAGCTTTGAATATTATTGGACATTAGCATAGAGAACAAGTCATGGCTAACCACTGATAGAACTGAGAACTTCCCCGCTGTGCTACATGTGTTGCAAAACTTAAGAAAAACACATTTTATCCCTGAAAATAATGACTTCATTCTGCTTAAGCTGCCGTGTCAGATAATTGTTGTTGAAACAAAGCAGAGCAGACTCCGAGGAAAGAAAGGCTGAGTCGTGCATGTGATGAGGACGTGCTGGGACTCTTGAAGGTGCTCGGGTCTATCAGCCTCACTTTCACAAGGCCAAGCCAAGGTACTGACCCTGAATGCCTCTGCATGGCGTGGAAGTTAATAGGATCCCACACTGTTGAGCGAAACCATGTCAGGGTGAGGAACAGATCATAGCAGCTACTGATTACTCCTTATGACTCACTCCGCCTTTCTCTTTTTTATGTGGAGAAAATTTAATTCTACATCAAGAGCAGAGCAGGAATAGTCCCTGAGGTTTCTTTTTGTTGCTGATCTGACACAGTTTTTGCTGTTTTTTTGTTATATAAGACAAAGAAAGGATGAAAAGGGAGAACTTGCACTTTTACATATTAAAGACCCTGTCAGAAATCAAAAGAAGGTTTGTAAATCTTTTGTATTCATGTTAGCATTAGCCCAGTCCTCACACAAAGGTAAGGCCCTCCTAAACTGGAAGGTTTCCTCCACCAGACTGTCAGCCATTTATATATTAATTGCAATGAAATTAAATTCTAAAATAATAATAAAAAAAATGTTTTATACATTTCTTATTCCATCAATCACATGCACTACAACAGGACAGCAGCTAGTAGCTATTTATCTTAACATCTTCCACCCTAGCAGTGGTAGAAAAAAAATGACACATCTGCCTTAATTCTGAAGATTCAAAGGCAAGGCAACTGGACTGTGTAGAGTTTGTTGGGAAGACGTTTCACTTCTCATCCAAGAAGCTTCTTCAGTTCCTTCTTCAGGAGGTAGATGCCTGGACCTACCTAGCAGGACATGGACTGTAGAAAAAAATCACATCTATTGTAAATGGCACTAAACCATACTTAATTGGCCAATCACTACAGAGTGAAACTGTCAACCAGTCAAAATAGACAAGCTGTATGTGGGGGAGGAGGTGCACATTGCTCATATATTTTGGTTTATGTTGACATGACAGCATCACGTTGTTGCTGCAGATTTATTAGCTGAACATCCAAGGTGTGAATCTTCCTTTCCACCATGTCCCAAGGCGCTCCATTGGACTGAAATCAAGTCACCGTGAAGGCCACTGTAGTACAGGGCACTCATTGTCACATTCAAGAAACCTATTTGAGATTATTTGAGCTTTGTGACTTGGTGCGTTATCCTGTTGAAAGTAACCATCAAAAAAAAGAGTATGCTGCCGTCATAAAGGGATGGACATGGTCAACATTAATACTGAAGTGGGCTGTGGCTCTTAAACAATGCTAAACTGGTACAAAGGGGCGTAAGGTGTGCCAAAGAAACATTCGCCATACCATACCACTCTTCTATCTGACTGTAGCAGCAAAAATCCATACCCATCAGACGAGGCCCTCAGTGTCACTCGGTGTGGTCCTCTGCTGCTGTAGTCAATCTGCTTAAAGATCACTTATAATGATTTGTAACGTGGTTATGTAAGTTGACTGCCTTTCTATCACCTCAAACAACTCTGGTCATATTTATCGAACCTCTGGCATCAACAAAGCATTTTTTTTGCACCGGAAAAGTGCTGCTCACTGGACATTTTCTTATTTTCAGACCATTTACTGTAAACCTTAGATTAAAAAAACAAACAAACAAAAAAAAAAAAAAAACAGTAAATCAGCTCTTACTGAAATACTCAGACCATCCCATAAAAAAATGACCTCAAAATCATGTTATTCTCTTTACTTCCCTATTCTCATGCTTGGTTTGAACTTTTGTAGGTAGTTTTGACCGTGTCTATATGCCTAAAAGCACTAAGTCGTTGCCAAGTGATTTACTAGTGTCCCTATAAGTTTATCCAATAAGAGGCCTCCACAAAAAATGAAATGGATTCAATTTTCTTTTCCTTTCTTTTTTTGTCCTTTTTTTTAAAGCCAAGGGTGGCTAGACATAAACAATATTCTCTTGATAGCATTTTATTGTGGGACTAGAGCATTCTTCAAGACAAATGGCCACCTCTTTGGACAATAACAATAAACCTTATTCAATTCTTTTGTGTCCAAGCACATGTAACAACCCCAGGAGAATATTATACTCTAATGGCTGATCTCAAGCTCTGCCTATGGCCCCATTCCCCCTCTGCACCTTATCCCTGATCAAATTATCTCTATTTTCCGTCTATTAGATGGATGAAAGTTTGCTCAGCTCCTCTCCTGCATTGCTGCGAAGCCTCTGAGCAGCCTTGTTTACAACAAAAGAAGCATTGTGGGTGCCTAATCACTCACTGTTAGATAAAATCGTCTACTGCTCCTTGTGGTATTTCTATCAACCTCAATAAAAGCATCATTTCATGTCCAGCGTGTCTCTCCCAGGAGCATAGGTGGAATTTTCCATCTTACATTGTCCAGAAAGAAAGTTGAAGCTGCGACCTTTTCCAATGTCGAATTATAGATTCGAATGATAGTAATGACATTTCGTGCAAAGCCTCAGAAATGACACCTCAAATGAATCTTCAAAGCTGTATTTTTTAAGTAATTTCTCCGGGTTTGGTGTGCGCTCAGAGCTTGAGCAGTTTGATTGAACGACTGGCGGATTAGGTTAATTTGAAAATAAAGACATGCACATTTAAAATGCCATTGAGGAAGCAAGACAGTGAAAACATGAGAGCTAAATGTGGGTGATTAAGTCCTGATCCGTGGTTTAATGAGCATATTGCCACGACAGCTCTCTCTTAAAGCCTCACGTCAAAGGCAGACTGAGCTCAATTGATCTGGCGTGACGTGATTCATTTGCTTCAGGGAGTCTCTCTCTTCCTCCCCCATTCCACGTCTGATCTATACGTCCATTCACCCCATGATCCGACAACTACCCGCTTCTATCTCCTCGCTCCAGCTTATGCGCAGCTCAACATCAGGTTGATAAAGCACAGCGGTTATCGTGCCGACCTCTATTGATTTTGTATTGTTACCCCCCTCGCACCAGCTGAATGGATGCTGTGGAGGAAATCTTAATCACCCTACTGCTAATGCTGCCCCTCTCAGAGATTTTGGAAGTGTGTAGTTATTGTTTGTGGAGGGATTGTTTTTGTGGGCAAGAGAGGAATTGTCCCTTTCTACTTTTCCCGTCTTTGTATTGGCTTGGGATTGGTTGTGTGTCCTTGATAATGGCAAAGGTGTCAGGCAGAAACAGGATCGTAAAAATAGGTGTAGTCAGGGGTGGTTTCAGAAATGTAAAGGCCTCAGTCGAATGCTAATATCAGGCCCTCTTCAAAACATTTTGCAGCTTTGTGTGGGGCTTTATTGAACACTTAATGATCATCAGTCAAGTTTGTGACCTAAAGCATGAGAGCACGATCTAAATTGCACTTATGGTTTGGCATTTAGACAACTGTCAATAAGCTTATCACCACCCTCTTGCCCAAACATCAAAAACTCAAGTTCAGTTCAATTCAGCTTTATTGGTATAGCACATTTCATACAAATGTAGACTCAATGTGCTTTACACAAGATGAAAACAAAGTAAAAGCAATAAATTCTTAAACAATCCGCTCCACTCCTACCCACACACCCAGAATACACATATACGATACAGCTTATGTTGTCATTTCTTTCAGGAAAACATATCCAAAATGTCAAAATATAATGCGAAAAAATAATTCTGCAAGTTCAACAGTTTAACAACTTTTCTGTCATTGATGAATAGATTGCTCAAATAAGATGGTACAGTTTGAAAAGTGTGGTAAAATAAAAAACTAAAAAAAAAAAAAAAAAACAGATTTCTTGGAACTGCATAAATAAAGCAAATGATTAAAAACACACACACACACACGCATAAAAATGTTAAAGGATCTTGAATAGTTGGTGAAGAATATTGAAAACTGCAATGGTTAGCCGAAGACTGTTTAAATTGCACAAATATGTTGACAATATTTAAGCATTTTTTTGGACCCATTTGTCTAAATGTGGCAAACTGACATAGATGGATGGATGAATGGATGGTTACCATACCTGTTTGATGCCATGGCAACAGAAACAGAACTTAAGAGCTAATTTAGGGTCATTTATGGTTTTTCATTATTGATCATTTCAGGCAAAGTTGTACACAATGTCTAAACAAATATGTTGACTAAGGGTGTTGAACTTAATCTTAATGCACTGTGATGCAAACAGTTGATTCTTCATTGAATCAGAGACAGTTTACAGCTGAGGATTCAAATAGTGTTGGTTGTATCCAATACGAACAAATTAAGAATCATTACATTGAAGTATTTTCATTTACAGTGCTCAGCATAAATGAGTACACCCCTTCAGATTTGTCAGAAAACCTTTATTTTCCTTTCAAAATCAACATTTTCTATGGCACACTATACCACAAAATACTTCCCCAAATGTGGGCCATTGATTGCAAACAAGATTTTTTAAGTTGCACACAAAAAATGTTTTTTTCTCAATTTAAGATCAGGATGCAGAAATTAGTACACGCCAATCAAAGAGGTGGGAGCAAAGCTAAATTTCAGTTATCATGTTACCTTTATTTTTATCTTATGTTAAAAAAATGTGATGTTAAACTCAGCTTTGTCAAAACTTTGGAAATTGCTCTTTCGTTCATTTACATATTGATTAATACATTACTTTTAATAGGGGGTGTACTTATTTATGCAGGGCACTGGGTAGAAGCACACTGCACTATTTAAACCACTTAGCCGTTTGATGCTATGAAAGTATTTGCGCTAGTAAACACCCTTAGTGTATAATGTGATTAGACTAGAGTTATGCTTTTAATAACTCCCTTAGCTCTTGGACTCGAGGTTGCTCAAGACTGCTAACCTTGCGCAGCAGCTGGTCCTGCCTGATTCAGTGTCTGTAATCAGACAGATCCGTCTTGACTAGCTCCAATCTGCAACGATTGTGAGTGTCCCGAAGCAGCATGGCCCAATCAGAGTCCTTCAGAGCAGGAAGCAGCGGAGCCAAAAGTGAAACGGCAGTATGTTTTTGTTTAAATAAAAAACAACCGGCTAAACTACAAACGTATACATAGAAAGGATATTTTTGCTTTACTACCAACATGTATTGATGATAGTTTGTTCTACACAGTGGCTTATGTTTTGTATTTTACGCCACTGCAGCAGCGCCCCCCTACTACATTATCTGTCAGTGCTTTGAAGGGTTCTGCCCATTCCCAGGCACTTCTTATGGGTGGATTTTTCAGGTGGACTGTTGAAATACATTGAGCGGTCCATCTGGTGTGTCAGGGTATGAGGCTGCTGCTAGTCTGTAGTGTTTGTTTGAGGTAAGTAATAAGTAATTTAAAGTAAGGTAGGCTAGGCTTATAAGAATATGCTTTTGGTTCATGTTAAAAAGACAGTTTTGTTAGAAATGATTTTGGTAACATTCCCTGAATAATAAAAAACACACTTATATTTATTTGACTGCTTGCATTCATCAATTAAAAAAAAAAACAAACAAACAAGAGCATTAATGTAAAATGTAAAGGGCGCTGGATCAGCATGTGTTATGACATAGAACTGAACTAAATTGTTTACTTAGTTATCATAATTAAACTGAATAACGAGACCAGTGATGATGCACAGCCCTAAAAATTGATGACTTTTAAAAGGAGGGACGACAGAGAGGGGCTCAATCTTTCTCCTGGTCATTTTCTCTCACTTTTACAGATGTTGACAACTTATTTCTGCATTATCAAGTCACCTCTTTCTTCTTAGAAATATGTCTCAAGATCATTTTTTCCACAGATCATCAAACTATTGTAATACACATGGTGTTTGAGAGCAAATATATTTTGACAACTTAAATGTGCAAAAGGATACTTACAACAACCTTTTTCTGCATTTTCATTTTATATACAAAAACATGATTTTCAGCACCTATTGCTTCTAGTTTTGCTGCTGCGGTGCCAAAATGGTGTCATTTTTATTATTATAATAATAATAATAATAATTATTATTATTATTATTATTATCATTTAAAGCATATCAGAGTTTTAAATTTGAAATATTGTCTATCAGAATAAGTTACATTGTTCCTGTAATGTCATTTGATTTCAAAACATCAAGACTTTGCTTTTGCATGTGTCCCAAAGCCAAGACAGCTGACTTAAAAAGAGCTCAGCAAAAATGTTATTTCCCACGTATAACAGACTTAGCTGCTTACTACAAATATATAGAAAATGGTTACTGCTTCAAAACAGCAAATCACATCTGACAAGCCCCAAAGACACTGGCACATATCAGTGGGCCTTGGCATTACACAGTGACAGGTAATAAATGGCAAGATCTGCTCACACGGGCCAATGAAAAATCCAGGTTGAGAATTTGCCACCTGTTTATTGGCGGTTAATGAAAAACAATTTATCTAAATCACCACCAGGGAGGGTTCTTGCTTAAAGTTGTGGAAAGAGAGCTAACATTTCTGTCAGTGACAAATGCGCTGCTGTTTTTCCAATCCAAAGAGAATTGACGAGGAAGAACACATCCAATTGGGCCACAAGCTCTGCTGCTATGCACAGTTCCTCAATGCAAGGTTTGTGGAGACATGGGTGATGTAGTTTTACTCTGATAAAGAAATCAGCAGTGATATACGCACTTTGAGAGCAGCGCCATACTGAAATAATGAAACAACAAAATCATTTGGAAGTTAATGTTTGTCTGGCTCAGCTTTAATTGAATCTGCAGTTGCAATCTCAGTATTAAGTCACAGAAGCTGCTTGATTATGGTAAAAACGATTATCTTGATTTCTTTTGATTTATGTTGAGATTCTGGTTATTAAGCACGATTACTTTCTGCTTTGAAAGCAGCATCACAGCAAAATGTTGAATGAATCATATTGCTTTGAGAAGCAGCCAATAGTGTGCGACAAACTGCAAGCTATTGTGAATTGTACTGAAATCATTTGAAACAATCATAGAACAGCATTTTCAATTAAATTATAATTAATCTAGAGAGATAGAGGTATGCATATCATATCTATCTATCTATCTATCTATCTATCTATCTATCTATATATATATATATATATATATATATATATATCTCAATATATAGATATATATATCTATATATATATAAATATAAAAATATCTATGTATCTATATCTACATATATATATATATATATATATATATATATATCTACATATATATATATATATATATATATATATATATATATATATATATATATATACATACAGGAACTGTTGTGTGCATTTTACATGCTTTGCAGTCTTTGCCCTTTGATAAATCTGTCTGTGTTCATGCATATGGCTTGACATTTGGCAAGATTTGATGGTTTTTTTTTTATCTCATTATTTCCAGTTTAGCTCCTATACTTTGACTTAAACTGCTAAGCACAAAAATGTGCCATTGAAACCCAGTCAAACTGCATTTTTTTATCTCACTTCCATGAAAGCATAATACATGTAATTATATCTGAGTGTCAATCTGGGTTTTGCACTGGAACTGATCATTTATACTAATCTGCACCAGATGGCATTATGGTGATCATGAGCATTTGAGTGTGAGTGTTTGATGCTGCACAAAATCATAATGCAACACCTTAATGTTGCTGCTAATCACTGACATATTATAGTAATAATGAAAAAAAAAAGTACTCTACATGTAGTATACTGAAAATAATATTTTTTTTCTCTTTTATATTAATCTATGAATATTTGATGTGAATGATTAGGACTGATGTTTCTCAAAAATCAACTCTAATAAAGTTGGAAACAATACCAATGTATAATATTGTTTTATACTTTTATGAGTTTGAGGATTTGATACTAAGCAGCAAATAATAATGACATTTTTAATGGCTATATCCCAGAATGCAATAATCTAAAACAAAATCTACTTTGCATGTTGAAAATAACTCCTTTTTTTTTTTTTTTAATCTGAAAGCATGGTGGTATCAACACAAAAACCTGGCATTCACAGGGTTAAAATTTTAAAAAAATGAATTAGTTATTGATATTACTACCAAGGTCAGATGTAGGTGAAAATAATAGCTCAGTGACAGCAGAATGTAATATTAATGCATAATACTTTTACTAGCTTGTTTTTAAAAGTAAGTATGGGGTGATCAGCTGGGGTCGCAGGGGGGCCGGAGCCAATCCCAGCTGACACTGGGCGACACCCCGAACCGGTCGCCAGATAATGACAGGGCCACATAGAGACAAACAACCATTCACGCTCACACACATACCTAAGGGATATTTGAGAGTCACCAATCAACTCCCACAGACCATGTTTTTGAGAAAGCCAGAGTGCCCATAGAGAACCCATGCAAGGGAGAGCATGTAATCTCCATACAGAAAGGCCCTGACTGATCCGGAATCAAACCAGCAGCTTTCTTGCTGTCAGGTACTACCTGCTGCGCCACCGTTATTATTTTAAATACGGTAAATGATTGTTTAATTACTGTCTTCATTCAAGTGAAAATGTTACAGGCTTTTGTACCTTTTTCATTATCTGTCTGCACCTAATGAGTCAAACCCTTACATCTCATTTACACAATCAGAACTGTATACCTGCTTTACCTTTTAGCAGTAAGGCATTAGTCAGTTGACAAGTGCGGGTGATGTGGTTGGATTTGCATGTATAAAGGTGGACCTGATTGACGTAAATGAAAAGGTAGACTTGATGTACATTGTTCTTTCATGAGAATTACAGGCATTACATACCACAGCTGTTTAATTTTCACGTGTACTGTAAAAGTACATCCAGGAAGTATGATTAAAGGCACAAAAAGATTTTTATTTATCCTCATTATTGCCTTGAATTTGTATTTGTACCTATTCTTAGGTCTTACATTGATGTTATTTAAGAAACAACTATGCAGAATAATCCATGTTGAAAGGTCTAAGTGGATGTATTTTATTTCAACAGTGGAAAAAAGCGAGACATTTTTAATACTGAACACATGTATTCAACAGTCCATTTCAAAAGAATACGATGTTCTTTAAATATATTACACACCTATTCAAACACCTCCTCTTTAGTTCAGGAGAAATCTTCTGTGACCGCTTTATCAGCCTCCACAAAGACTCTAAATGTCATTAGCAGAAAGAAATATGTATTGTGGAATTCCTGTTCTTATTGAATTTTGTAATAACTGTGATAGCTCTGCTGGAAATATTTCAAGCATGAAATTAGGGGCTACTACCACTGTGATGCTTTTAAATTTGAAATTACAATTTCCCTGGAAGGAGGAATGCTGCAAGAGACTGTACAAAAGGAGTGACTGATAAAGAAAATAACATACTGAATATTTAGATTCAAGCTGCTCGAGCTCTTGTTTGTATGGGACTTGTTAATAAGAACATCAAGTCTCCGCTATACACGCACTGGATTGTAATGGTTTCCATTGATCTGAAGTGGCAGCCCGCAACTCTTATGCAGTATCCTGCCCCTTTGAAATACAAACACCTTTTTAATGAACCTATTGATTTAGTATGAATTCAGGGCCCAGAATAAGCAACTGTGACATACCAAATGTGGTAAAAATCTGTTCATTTTCTCTGTCAGAGTAAAACATATCAGTACGGGAAAAGGTTTTGACTGTCCACCTCTCTCCACTCACTCTCTTGCCCATGCAATGGAGTGAAAGCATTTGACCTACCAACTGTCAGTCAAATTCTTGAAACCAGTGGAGGGAGTGCTCTCCAGAAGTTGTCCCACCCTCTCCCGTTGTGAAGCACACCTGCTTTCTGCCCAGCCACAGGACAGAGATGCCATCGCTGTGGTAAGCTGAACCATTTCCCTAAAGTGTGTTGCTCTGCCTCTGTCCCCACAAATCCACAGCTGTCCTCGCCCCACCCTCTGAGCCTGACTACCATTCACTCTTTGGGCTCATGTGCCAGGCCTTTTAAGTACTGTATGGTGGGGCTGGACGGCATGTGCGTGCCATTGCTGCTGGACACTGCGGCCTCCAGGTCTCTGCTTTGTGAGTCACAGTCCAACAATTCTTTCCAGGTGGACGCCAAGGACCTGTATGGCTACGGATACAGAAAACTTGGCATGGTGGGACAATCACCTTCTCTGTGCACTATGGCTCCAGGACTCTGCCAGCGTTCACCTTTCAGATGTCTAACCATGGTGCCAACCTCCTAGGCTTTGACCTATTCTGCACCCTGGCTGAAGCAGTGGCCATCCCTCTTTACAGGACTGGATTGTCTCACTGCCTTCAACCACCAACCGCTCATTGACCCAGTGGTGCCCCCCGTCATTTAGCCTCTGCGTCGTCTGCCCCTTGCGGTGGGTGATGATTTCAATGCTGAGCTGCAGAAACTGCTGGATGCTGGGATCATCGAGTATGTCAATGCTTCAACCTAGATCTCCAACATGGAGGTTGCGAAGAAGAAGTCGGGTGGCCTGCATCCCTGTGTCGACCTTAGGCAGGTGAACAAGGCAGTGATCCCAGACAAATACCTGCTGCCAACTGTTGATTTCACGGCTCCATGGTTTTTCTAAACTCAACCTTTGCCAAGGCTACCTGCAGGTTCCCCTACACCCAGACAGTAGCAACCCCACTGCCTTTGTGACACACATGGGGATCTTCCACTACACCCACATGCCTTTCAGCCTCAGCTTCACGCCCACCTGCTTCCAAAAAATCATGTCCACCATCTTTGCTGGAATCCCTGGTGTGGTCGTGTACCTGGACGATATCGTGGTGCATGGAGCAATGTCTGCCCTGATTGATGACCACCCTTCCAGGGTGCTCGAGGTGCTCTGTCGCCATGGCCTCACACGAAATGCAGAAAAGTGTGTCTTCTTAACACTAGTCATAGACTTTGTGGCCAAGCGGCTTTCTCCCTGCAGGAGCTTCAGGTGGAGTCTGCACGAGATCTCGTGTTTACCCAGCTCCACACTTTCATCCTTGAAAGCTGGCCCACCTGGTGAGGACCTGGTGTCTTTCACCAGGTCAGGGGCAATCTGTCCTGCTGGAACGATATCTGCATGGCATTGGGGGCTGTGCACAGTGGTCCTGAGTGCATTAAGGCATTCTGGCCATGGTACATGAGGGTTACCTGGGTGTTGTTACAGTTAAGCAACAATGCAGGGGCCTGGGCTGGTGGCCAGGCATTGACTGTGATGTTGAGATGATGGTGAAAGACTGTACAGCTTGCCTCACCAGTGGTAAAACCGACCCTCCCCCGAGCCCGCCTTTACAGCCCCTGCAATGGCCATCAAAACCATGGGCCCACATCCGGGTGGACATCTGCATCTTAACCTTCACTCTAAATGGCCGGAGGTCCTATGCTCTGGGTCCGTCATATCTAGGGTGCTCATCGGCTTCCTCTCTTCCCTGTTCACCTGCTGGGGTGAGCCGATGCCATCACCACGGATAATGGGCCCCAGTTTGTCTCAGTTGGCTTTGCTGCCTTTTTGGAAAAAAATGGAGATCAAACATATCAGAACTCCCCTATACCACACTAAGGCCAATAATGGTTTGGAGAGGTTCAACCATACCCTCAAGAACGGGCCCAGAGCGCACTTGGCAGATGGCCTTCCATTTTCAGTGGCCCTGCAAAGCACCCTGCTCCATTATAGGACAAGGCCATGTTCTACAAGGGGTAGTTCTCTAGCTATCCTGATGGTGGTACGAGAACTACAGCTTCCCCTGGATCAACTGCAGCCACCGACAGGAGCTGCACCAGTGGCGATGCCTCCTACGAGCAATAGGGTAGCAGAGGAGCAATGTCTCATGAAGCACCGGTTTGATAGAACACATCTGGTAAGGCGTCCTGCACTCTTGGTGTCAGACTGGGTTGGGATACGTCGCCCCAATTGGTCTCACAAACTGCTTTCATTTTAGTCTGCACCACAGCATATCTCTGCACAGCTTGGGTCGGCCACCTTTCACCTCACAGACGGTTCACGTTGGCACGCCAGCTGCTTACGACGGGTATCATCACCATCCACCTCTGAGTGGACAGTAACAGCAGATCCACACGGGATTGGGACTTCCCCGCTGATCAACCCTGGCCCCTGCCTGGGCTTCCACCTGACCCCGAGGTCCCGGTGGGCCCTTTGCAGCCAGAGGACTGCCCCGCTCGGGTTCTTATCTCGGGGACTATGTTACTGACTTTTGAATAGTGCATAGCCTGTCACATGGCAGAATAATCCACAAGGCGATGCAGGTAAGAAGTATATACAATATGTACAAAGATCAAATTATTCTTAACAATGGTAGTCTACCCAACTTACCCAGGCAGGTTGGCTGAGTTTAAGCCTAATGTTTTGTTGCACTGGTGTTTGTGAGGTAAAAACTGTGCCTGTTGAGCTTCTGCTAAAAGGGGGGTGGGGGGTGAATGTAGTATACAGCCATGTGCCATATGATAGCGGGTCACAACAGCATGTCTTCACCACTGTAAACTGCCTGCCGGACACAGTGAATGTAATGACAGAGATGTGTAAAAACACACAGTGAACACACAGTCAACATTCACGTATTATTGGACACAACACACAGCAGACTCCAGACACTAACTTCAATCATCTAAATCAACACAACTTTACAACTATTCAGTGGACATGAGTGCTTACCACACGCAACATGGAGCAGGAAATTGAGGTCCTGTGGATATGAATTTTTTTTCATTTTTAAAACATTCTCTGTCAACACAGTATAATTTCTAGAAATATAGTATATACTACATACTGTATACTGCATAGTGATAATAGTATGTAGCATGTAGTAGGAGATTTAGAAAACAGCCTCTAACATCTCTAAACATAGGAAACAACCTGGGAATTGTTAGGTAAATGATTAATCCACTATGATTATTAATTCACCATAAAGTACATCTATTTCACTTGGTCTTGAAGAGTTGGTTAAATTGCTACTGAGCTTCATCTGGTGTTATGTATGATACATGTCTATAATGTGTTAGCATCATGCTAATGCACATAGACATAGTGCCGGTCTGTCTTTAGGGCCTGTGCAGCAAAGATAGGAAACATTTCACTATGTCTTAATCAAAGGTATTGTTTATTCTGTTTTTGTCCTTCCCACTGATTAATTCTGTTTTCAGCAGAGCTCTTTGAACATCCTATGTGCTGAGAGCTTTTTCCTCCTCTCTGCTGCATCTTACTCTGCTACTCTATTATGTGTTTGAACAGTATAATGTTTTTTTCAGCCACTTCTGAAAGTATTTATTGTAAATTCCCATCAATAATTGGTATAGATACAATCTTAGCAATCCCTTTACTTTCTGGCCACCACATATCAGACGTAATCTGATATGAAACATTGGAAAAAATGCTTTTAGAATCCTCCAGTCCACCTGTTTGCTCAAAGCTTTCTCTTTCGTCTTTTTTTGTATGTATACATACTTCAAAATGTCTTGTTGCTGTGAACAGCCTTGATTCTTCTCTTTGAGAGCAGTGGTGAAAACTATAAGTTGTCACCTTGAAGTGTCTGAGAGCCACAGAGCCATAGCAACAGAGTCACCCTCATGAAATGAAGTTGGAGATGTTTGCCAAGCAGGAACCCGCCGTGTGCCAAGAAGCCAGGCTGTATTCTGCTGACACTGCTCCTGCCTCTAACATCCTTCTTATACCTTCTCTCATCTCCCTATCTTTACTCCATCTTGCCCTTCAAATCCCCCCCACCTCCCACTCATCTTAAAACCCCTTGCTCCCTCACATGTATGCCCCCACTCCCACCTCTCCATCTCTTCTCTCGGCTCACGCAGATTATGGTGTTGACAGATCCTGAGTTTGAGAGCAGCGTGCTCATCAGCTCCGATGAGGGAGCCAGTTACCAGAAGTACCGCCTCACCTTCTTTGTGCTCAGCCTTTTATTCCACCCCACCGAAGAGGACTGGGCCTTGGCCTACAGTCACGACCAGAAGGTGAGCTGAACCTGATGTTTTCTGTCTTTGATTTTCTGCTGATCACAAAAAGCTGTGTGGAACATTACTGCAGGCATGTCTACTTTTATGACTCATTTACTTTGTATTCAAAGGACTGTCATTTTTATCATTTAAGTTTATTATCTAATGGTTTGGCAATGATTCAGTTGCTGAACATGAGGGCTGATTAAGAGCTCAAATTGTAAAATATGAAGAGACAGTGTCATTTTTCAAAACTGAGAAGATTATTGTCTGGATTAATTAATTATTTGAATGAATTCATATAAAAGGCTTTTATCCACTTGGATAAAAGACCCAGCTAATCATTGCAGTTACATAGTATTTGACTCATAATTCCAAGTTCCTTAAAGATCAAAAATAAAATGATCCACAGGAGGAAGATCTTTAAGTGGGTAAATCAATAAGTTTAATGGTCCATCAATTATAAATCATGGGAAGCAAGTGATCCAAAAGGATGAAATCGTAAGAAATGGGTTGATATACCTGTAGATTAGATGAAGATGAAGGAAGCAGATTGCATTCCACATGTGCTTAAAACTTATGAAGAGTATTGGCATATTCTCTTAAGCATCCTGCATCTGTTATACTGACATGGGCTGTAGAGTGAAGGATCATGGGATTAAAATAGGGGCTCAAGATTATGATAGTAACTTTCATAGACAGAAGTACTATAGGCTTTATGTTGTTTTCATTACAAAATGTGATTTTTTTTTTTTTGGTTACACAAAATTACTCTAATATGTTGCTTTTCTTCAGAATCTATTACAGTAACATGGCATGTCACTTATAAAAGTTACAGCCATATTGACAATATTTTCCATTTTACAATGAAGGGAGATCAGGACCTTTGTTTCGTCATTATATAAAGACTAATGTCTGGGTTAACTCATTATTTATGTGGCTTTACTGAATTTTAATAAGTTTAATGGTTTCAGTATGAATCCTCTGTTTAAAAAAACATACTGGCCAATGTTCATCCCTTTGTTATGTTTTAAAAGAAGCTTATTTAGGCTGTAATTCTGTGTAATCTGGGTAAAGCTCATTCAATTATGCATTTTTATTTGTGTTTGAGTTATAATACATGATTGTTTGTATAATAATTTATTCATGACAGTTTTATCTTTGCTTGCTTATATATTTTCCCACCATCAAGACTATCTGAATGGGTTTTTTGTTGTTGGTCACTCAGACACTACATGAGATAAAACAGCTGACATTCATGGCGAAATTCTCCTGAAACCTTACAACTGCTGGGCTGGACTATACTGGTATTTCAATAAGTAGTTGTACCTGACTTTTGGCTCCATCAAATAATCAACAGGATTACCTCTGCCTCCACCAAGGAGTGTGTCTGAAGCTTTTGGTCCATTCAAGATGCTGTCTCTCTTTTTGCGTGAGCTGTTGCCACTTCTAATGCCAATCTTTCCTTGTGCAGGTAAACATTTTTACATCCAGTCAATCCAATCCAAAATCCAAATCCAAGATAGCAATAACAAACAGAAAAAAACAAAACAAAAACATACTATTTAAAGACCTGGGGCTCTAATTTTCCTGGCGCAACTCAGGGTGGCGCAGCCTGGCGCACCCTGCGCAGTGGTAATTTAGTCTGGCGCACCACCGTGCACAGCCAATTTGGCAATTTGGTTGACCGGCTGCGCTGAGATGGGTGTGACGGCGCACCATGGGGAGGTGTCGTCAGATTCAGCTTGGCGCAGTGACAATTTCGTGCCAAAAAAACATGCAGAAGGTGTGCTGAAAGCTCGCCAGCTCCAACCTGGTCTATTCTCGGCGCAGTCGAGGCGCACCCCATGCAGTGGTAATTTGGCTGACAGGCGCACAGTGTGCACACGTCACCAAAACCTCACAGGCAGGTATCCAGAGTGTCAGGAACATTTTAATGCAATAAACAATCACAGCAACCACTATTTAATGTAACCGTCTGAGCCAGCATATACATTTGTATCTATATTAATTGTCCCGTCACATCTGATGTCAGATCAGAGATGTTTGTCATAATGGAAACTCAACCTGACGGCAGCTGGAAGAGTGACGAAAACTAATGAGTTCACATCTCTCAGCCAGCCACATCATCCGATACGGAGTATCCAGCTTCTCTTTTCTTATGAAATTCAAAAGAAAAGAAAAAAGAGAGAGACGCTCGCTGAATAAATGTAAGTCACTCGGTGTCTTAAGGATTAACCTGTGATTGCCCATATTTCTCTGGTTTAATCTTTATTCTTAACGTGATCTAAAAAGATGGAGTTCATTATTGCAAGGAGGATGAGGAGGAGATATGGGGGGGGGTATTTCACCAAAGGTTCTGCTATTTGGAGATGACAGACCAGTAATTATCACTTAATTTTGCACTCCTATTTATGACACAGGAACAGATTACATCTGTCCCACGAGGTGGTCCACACGGTGACGCGCATCTTGGCCTCCGATGCGTGGCCCAGTGGCCCCTGCGCTCTCCCAGTTGCTGCAAAAGTGACAGCGGCTCTGACCTTCTCCTCCCTCTCTGCTACTTGCGCCGATGGGAAGGACAGAGGTGTAGGTGCGCCTCCCTTCGCCAGACTGCGGCGTGCACGAAACTTGCAAAATGCCCTGGACACATCCTGCTGACGCGGCGCAGGTGCGGTGCAGGACAGGTGCACCGCGTCTGCGCCTGGTCTACGAAATTAGAGCCCCAGGTCTTATGTGCCAGTTTAACTGCCAGTAAGACTCCTGCTGCTCTGTGGGGGAATAGTGCAGCATAGAATTGCAGTATATTGGATATGATACTACGACCTCTCTGCTTTGACAGATTGCAGATACATTGCAGTCCTAAGATTTAAACACATCTGAATGCACACCCCTCACTGTGTGTATTTGTATGTGTCATTTGATTTTATAGTCACATGGCAAACTACTGGCATGGCTCACACATGACAATGTTGCTGTGTGTTTTTGTGAATGCTTGTGCGTGGTGGTTATCAAAACATTTCCACCCTCACACCTTTTTGAAAATGATATCTGACACCTACTCCATCATTGGATCTCTTTAGTGGCCACCATTTTTAGGCTGATGAAAATGCACACAATGCTGCAAACACCATGAAAGGCGTCACTTTAAAGGCAGCGGTAATGTGTTTATTTTCCCGGGT
Source organism: Cetoscarus ocellatus (assembly GCA_037902135.1). Lineage (NCBI taxonomy): Eukaryota > Metazoa > Chordata > Actinopteri > Labriformes > Labridae > Cetoscarus > Cetoscarus ocellatus. The sequence continues at coordinate 406,113 of JBAMNC010001050.1, forward strand.
TGGATTTTTGACTGGCCATCTTTGGCTGAGCAGACCAGACTGAGTTATTATCTGAGACTGGGATGTTACAGTGTTTGAGCCAGAGCTTTTATTTCTGATGTAATGGTAAATAGTCCATCAGCCAAAAAAACATTATCAGCCCCTAAAAGTGATTCTCAGCCTCCCATTTTCCATACCAGTCTTCATCATGGTGTCACCTTCACTGAGCTTTAAAACACAGCATGGAGTTCTGCACACCATCTTCACACAGTGAGAAGAGATTGTACCCAGCTTAAGTCTGCCATTAAGGTCAATGACTCTGACCTGAGAGCCACAGCAATCACCCTGCAGGGGGGGAACGGGGCAAGAGGGCGATGATTGGTGAACAGTGGTAGATATATCAAACCCACCAGTGACACTGATTTAAAAAGGCTGGTACTGTGTGAGACAAAGTCAGACTTGCTAAAGTTGGGTGAAGTTCTACTAAAACAGTTTTTGATCTTTTCTGTGTAAACCTGGCATCAATTATTCTCTGAGGTGTCATGCAGATGACTCAGTTTTGATAGATGAGGTACTAAAATAAGCCAATCATTGTTTGTTTGTTTGTTTGTTTTTTTATGACCAAACTATTTGGTACATCTACATCTAAGTGTAGAGTCGTCCTCTCATTTAATAATGCATACAGTGCATTCATGTCAAAGCAAACAGGGCCTGTGAGGCTACTTTACGTCACTTAAAATAAGCTTGCTTTAAGTTCAGTTCAGGACAGCTTGACGAGTTTAATGCTTTGTTCTTTTCTTTTTCTTTTGTTGTATCAAGGTCCTAAGTTTTGACCTGAATGGAGTGGTCCAGAAATGATGTATTTTTGTAGGCCAATATAGAAGTCAGCATCGACAAATACTTGCTAGAATGTTTTGTTTTTTTACTTTTCCTGAAAAAAAGGTTCAACATAATTTACTCAAAGAGCACTTTCTTACACATTTATTGATAAAAAAGACAAAAAAGACCAGACGGTCATTTATATTCATAGTAGTAAAAGGGTTAATGCTAATAATAAAGCACTGCACTGGACCATTGACATTATTTCGATGTACTTTCCTGTAAAGATGTTGAGTGTCATGACGCAACACATGTTGCTGGGGATCCTCTTTTTGGGTTTTCAGAATATGGTCACCCTACTTAAACACTTGGAAACAGGAAGTGCTAAATGTTAACCCAGTCCACATTGGACTCATTCCTGTACCACCCTGTCAGGGCATAGTTAAAAATGAAAAAAAAAAAAAAAGTTATTGCTTTTAAAAGGCTAAAAATGATTGTCACTGCCATGTGTTGTTTGCAGCAGCCTTGACCATTGCAGTCCATGCAGGTCTCTCTTGTTATTAACATAGTGGGCAAGCAACTGAGTGTATTTGAAAGCATGGATAAATCCAATAAGCAATGTTAAACCCAGCCAAAGTTTAACGCTGTTCTGCCAGTAAACAAAAACATAAGCCTAATTGACACCAGTTTTTTTGATCATACAGTGCTGTATTACGTTTTGATTCCTGAAACCAAGAAAAAACGGCCAGAAGATTCAGTTTACAAATCTGCTTGTTAAAGGCATCTATCCATTAATTTTTTGTCTGCTTGTCTGTGACAATAGATTCTCAACAGAGTTAGATGAAAATTCTCAAGATATGTTGGGGTGATCCGAATCCAGATGTTGATACATGATTTTTTTAAAGGGTTTGTTAGCATTGCATGATAGGACAGTTTTACACATTTATGATAATAACTCATCTAAGAATATCAGACATGCCCAGGCTCAGGTTTCTGCTCTCTGCGCACTTCTAATAACCTCTGCCAAGGAGAATATCTTGTTGCTGGCATTTGTTAGTTAGCCTGTTTTTGTTTTTTTTTTTTGTTTTTTTTAAGTTTGTGAACAGGATAACTCAAAAGGTCATATACTGATATTGATGAAATTTTCAGGGAATGTTGGTTATTGTACAAGAAAGAAGTGATTATGTTTTTGTAGTGATATAAATCCAGACACTGATCAAGGAATTATTTTAGGATTTATTGACATTGCAAGATAGGGCAGTTTTCCACAATTTTGCTAAGAGCTCAGTAAGTTATGATAATGATGTTTTCAGGGGATGTTGGCCATGGCACAAGGGAGAAGGGACTAGATTTTGGCTGGGATTTTTTCAAGGATTTCTTAACAGTTGTCCACATTTATGACAACAACTTGCTTGACAATGTTGGAAATTCTTTGCTAAGGTTTGTGCTCTCTGAACACTTCTGGTTGAAACTTTTTTGGGTATTTTAAGGACGCTTATGAAAAAGGGTTGACATTTAAGTGATTCTGTTCTAATTAATGCTTAATTTCTGACAGAGCAAATATAAAAAAGCACACACCCACACCTCTCTTTCCTATCACTAATACACAGTGACAAGTTCCCTATCATCAAAACCACAATTACAACCTTAACCCACGCACATCGCTCTATTCTTTATTATCGCTTTTGCACATTGGATAACTTAAATACAGTTGTACTATTAATTTTATTTTGCAAGTGGGCAAAAGGGGTGGGGCATGCAAGCTGCGCCTCCCCCAAATGTGTACTTTAGGTTTCAATGCAATTTTATTTTGAACCAGAGAAAAAGGGAGCCAGACAACGCCACCCCGGGAGTTTCACCCAGGGTGACCAAATATTCAAAGACAACACTTGAGGCACTCAGGTCCGTTCTACAAAGGAGAGCATGAGACGTGGTTCTTATAAAAATACAAAAATACTTTATTTTCAAAGGTTAGTAAAATTGATTTCTCTTTAAGAGAATCTCACTCGTGCAAAGGGGAAGGGCAGAAAAGGGCCCTAGCAGGGCTGGAGCTTACCAGTGGGAGGACTGGGGATCACAAGGAGGAGGAGAACCTCAAAAGGGGAGCACCCGGGTCTGTGACACTCGCACACACACACTCACTAGTGAAGGACAAAATGAAAACTCAAAGCCACAGGATCCACGGCACACAGGGAAGGGACACCGCCACCAGGACACCAGTACCACCACCATATAGCTCCAGTCCTGCAAGGAGAGGGAAAATCAGTGGGTTTGGACACAAATCAAAATATACTTCCCAAGAATACAAAAATAGAAATCTTTAACTAAGGCCACATGTAGCAGGAAAACAAAATGTTCAAAGAAATAATTAACCCAAAATTAAGCCTGTGAAAATAGCATTTAACCACAGGAACAATTTAGAAATAAACCCACACTATTACAAGTCACTTCAAGAAAGAAAGTACCAGAACTCAACTTGCCAAAAAATAACAATTATTAAACAAGACAATTTACCAAAATTGTATTGCAAACAAAAATCCTAAAGCCTAAACAAACAAGAGAATTCTAATTGTAATTAATTGCAAGTTGATAACCAAACAAACAAACAAAAAAACAATAAAGCAAACAAAAGGAAAACTAAGGAAATAAATCTTAATGTTAAATCAGGCTGTAAAGGTAACAGAAGATGAAGGTGGGCCAACCCCGCTACGTGCACACATGCAGGCCCATAAGATGACAGCACATACACGTTTACCAAAGGCTACACTAGATATCTGCAGCTAAGCCACACCACGCAGAGCACCGCCGAGCCAAGCGAAGCTAAGCAAAGCGGAGTGATGCAGGGTGAAGCCAAGCAAAGAGGAGCGATGCAAGGCAAGCACAGCAAAGCAAAGCCAAGATAAGGCGAAATACAGCGAAGCAAAGCAGCAGTGTTTCAATCGTGCCCACGATCCAGCAGTCTTTAACGGCACAACAGATCACATGCAGGGACGCGGACAGAAGAGCGGCCTGCTCATGTAGCTTAGCCGCAAAACCCAGCCAGAGTATTACCGTAGATCGAAGCGGCGAGTACCGCTCGAGCTGTTGCGGCGAGAACCGAACTGTAAACAAGTTAAAAAAAAGACAAATAAATCAGATAAAATCACTGCCCATTGACTAGCACCTCCACCTAGCAGCTAGTGCTACATTACCTGTATTATTGCGGTGATAGTTCAATCTATCTGTCCCACGGGATCACATGCAAGGAGACGGAGGAGAGATGAGCTTCAGCTCCACAGCTTCAGCGACCAAACACAGCTAGCGACAGCACGAGCGTCCAAACGGGGAAACCCCGCGAGCTGTAGCAGAGACTCGCGGATCTAAAAAAACAAGCCAAAGGCCCAATAAATGACTCACATGCGGTGTCTAAGGATTAGCACACAGACGGAGGCAGCTGCTGCCACGTTACCTGCACCGGTGCGGCCTGAGGACGGAAGTGAGGCGGCCAAGGAATGGGCGGACCCCAGAGCCAGAGAGAGAGAACGACAAGCGGGACGGTGCCTGACTATATAGAGTAGCCTCATGCGCTGATAGGCTAACGAGCAGAGGCAAGAAACAGTCACACAAGAGCAGAGGTGAGGAAGCTCCTCCTGCTACATTTATACAAGCACAACCACAAACTTATACTCCTACTCAATTTGACAAGCAAGTGCACTTACCCAAACAAAAACACACACAAAAACACAACAGTAAGCCACTTGACATTGGATGAGAGGTGGGGTACACCCTAAACCAGCCAGTCTCAGGTCCACATAGAGTGACAGACAACGATTCACACTCACACTCATATCAAAGGTCAATTTAGAGTCAATGATTAACTTAATGAGCATGTTTTGTCAGTGGGATGAGGCCAGAGTACCTGAAGAGAACCCATGCATGCACGGGAAAAACATGCAAACTCCACACAAAAAGGCCCTGACCAACACGGGGCTCTAACCATCAACCTTCTTGCTGTGAGGCATGTGCACTACCCCTTGACATGTTTTATGGTAAAAGGTGACTTGTTAAAGCAATAAAAGTTGCTCATATTGCACCGTAGTGTTCAAGTGATGCAACGGTGCTTGCCCCTGCTTTCTTTTAATAGATCAGGAATCTGCTTTTTACACACTTTAGCTGTGATTCTTGCTTAGTGTTTAAGTTTCTTTGCCAAACATCATCCAAAGAAAAACAAGAGAGTAAAGGTGCTTTCACACCGAACGCGACTTGTGCGACCTCGGCGACCGCTCTCCATGCAGAGTCAATGTACAGCTACGATGAGCCATGACCATGCGTGATCAGATCTCACGCGATGCGACAGACAAGATCTGGGCGACTTGGTTGCATCTTTGGAGACATGGTGTGTCAGATGGGAACCTTGGGGTCGCTTTAGACGCGGACCAGGTCGCCAAAGTTGAAAATTTTGTTTTTTTCAGCAATGTTGAGCCACAAGAGCCAATCAGCCTTGTGTGGGTGCGTGATGACACCCGTGACAGACTGTGTTTATTCTGGTTCACAGAGTGACAATCTATGGGGAACAATCTATATGAGGAACATAACTTAGTGAGTACATTAGTTCCGCCTAGACGGACCGCAGAGAACTCACAGAAAATGCTGCTGCAGAGCCATCAGCTGCAGTATTTTGTGGTTGGTAGGTGAGTGAAAAGGATATAGTTGGAATAATGTCAGCTAATATATCCTATTATATGATATGATATGATTGCGAGGTGAAGCTTGAGCGGGTGTAACGTCACTGAGCGACGGCGATGGCGACAAAATGTGCTATTTGTACAGGCAACGGGACTTGGGTTTGCAACGTGATCTTGATCGCCAAGTAGCATTAGGTGTGAATGCACCTTAGGTCTTAGTTGGAAGTTTGACTCATTGGCCTGGGAGGGTAGTGTTCAGGCAAAGTTGCCAGAAATTTGTGGTGACTGTACAAAATTGCAGTGCCATGTAGAATTCCTGAGGAAACATGTATATATCTATATCTATATACCTATCTATCTATCTATCTATGTATATCTATATCTATATACCTATCTATCTATCTATCTATGTATATATATATGTATATGTATATATATATATATATGTGTGTGTGTATATATATATATATATATGTGTGTGTGTGTGTATATATATATATATATATTTATATATATATACATACATATATATCTATATGTGTGTGTGTGTGTGTGTGTATCTACACACACACACACACACACATATATATATGTACATACATAATCACAAGAGTACACATAGAGTACTGATACTGAGGTAATCTTCATTTCAATTTATTATATTTACATTTAATTCAATTAAGTGTGGTGTGACTGTTTATTTGGATAAACATTTTATTCCCTCTTTTCTGTATTCCTTTCTGCTCAGTTCATTCACATCTATTTCTAAGTCTTACTTTACACATCAAGCACTCTGACTCAGAGGTTAAAAAGTCTCAAGGATCAAAACTTTAATTTGAGCTCCACTTCTTTGCCCCAGCATTAAAAGTCTCCATGAAAATTCATCTGCTGCTATTTTAGACCGTAAGAGCGACTATTAGAGTGCACACAGTAGCCAGGTTCAAGAAGTTTAAATCCCTGTGAAGTTTGGGTAGAAGCATAGTTGAAAGAGAGGTGCTGTGAGCTTTCAGCCAAGGTTCTAGGCAAAATATGAAATTATTCAGATGGATTGCAAGGACTAAAAAAAAGAACTGTAATCAGTCACAGCTTTTACATAACTTCAAAACAGCCTTCCCCGATGTTAATTAAAAACAGCCCTTAGCGGCTTACACTATCTTTAAAAATTATGGCGTATACAAAATATGAGGTGTGCCCAGCTGGCCCATAAAATAGACTCCCAAGATCAATGATGGTAAGAGCTATTGATCTCACTGATTAAATACACCTCAGTCATGACGGTGGGATATTCATCAAGCAGCAGAGTAGAAAGTTCAAGAAGGTGGAGGGTGGAGGCAGCTCTGACTTTATTGGAAAATAACATCAACGCAGTAGCCTTGGTCAGTGTTTGAAAAGAAAATTACATGTTACATGAGGCTGAGACTACTGTGGCTGTAATTTGAATAATTATCAGAGCACTGTGGCATCTAAAACGTCATTACCACTACAGACAGATACGTCTTTTTTGCTCCTGATCTATCATTTCACACACTGCTTTCACTCCCCCCAGCTGTTTTATCAAATGAATATGTTCTTCATCTTGTCCCAGTTAAACACACGGTATGCAAATTCCGATACCAGGGGGCTCTTAATCAACAATAACATGTGACAGGTAGAGATGATACATCTTTTATTGAAAAATAAAGCAAATGCTGAAATGTCCACTTCAGAGTTTGTTTTGTTCTTTGCTTGCATTTGGCAATCTGTTAACTGCGAAAAAAAAATAGTTTACATGACTTTGTTAATTGTCAGATTTCTTTCTACAAGTGCATAACCCAAAATCACTGAGTGAAAAAGAATTGGACTAAGCCATGTGATGTCAGCCATTTGATCTCAACTGAACTTTAGCTCAACCTACTCACAGAGAGAATGTGGTGAGGCAAGACTAAATGTCGTCTGGCCAACAGCGACTCTGCATGGATGTTCAACCATGTCAGTCATGTCAAACAGTTCCCATACAGTGAAAGGACAAAGTTGTATTATAAATTTAGACTGAAGCAGTTTTTTTTCCCCCTTTTTTTTAAACAGGCTAAAAAAAAATATGTTTCCCTCACACAATCATTTGAGTGTCAGGTTACTGCAGCCAGCCTCAAGTGGACTCCCTGGGTACTACAGGTTGTGGCATTCCTGCATAGGCCTCAATTTTCAGCCGTTGAGGTCACCTCCTGTCTAAAATAACAAAACCGCACTGGCTTTTTTCTCTGTGTTTTACGTCCTGTTGTTACAAGAGCTCAGCAGGAAACTGCTCTAAAGGGAATTCTAACTGAAAAGAATTTGTTCTAAGGACCATGACTACTGGCCATTTCAGAAACACTCTGTGCAGTGCTTTGCCATTATTTATGTTCTGGGTGAAAGGTATTTCAATCTGTAATTTCACCTAAAACATTTGGTACAGCCTCATTTTAAAATGCCAGATAGATTGTGTTTTTCCTTCTTCCACAGTGGCTCTCATACTCCACTCATCTGCAGATGTGATAAAAAGTAAGAAACCCGATTAAGCTGTATACATGCACTGAACAAACAGGTGTTGTGACCTTCTTGTCATAATGTGACAACAGCTGTTATCTGATAAAGAATATCAAATGAATGTGTTTACATGAAAGCTTGAGTCATCCAATAACTGTAGAAATGAGTAACTAGATGGTTCCCATGTAAATGCACTAACTTTATAGGGTTGTTGTACTTTTTCTTTAACTTTTATTTTATTTTAAATACGTTAGAGTGTATTGAGGATTGCATTATGCATAATGAGGGGAATGGTTATTATGACTTCAAGCATCAAGTTGAAGCTGTCTCTAAAAAGAATGATGACCCACCGGGTAGTTTAAGATAGAGATACTGATATGGCGGCCACAACAGACTGGTCCCCCACTCCCCCACCCCCACCCCTTGAATCCAAGGCATATTCAGTTCTTTCAAAGTCTACTGTAGAGACTGTCAGCTCATCTCGGCCTACCTTTGCTGCATACTCCTTGTTTTGAATGAGGAGGAAATGTGGACTTCCTGGTTTGTTCTGTAAACTGTGTGCAAAGCATTGTGAGATGCTTGCAGCATGAAACACAAAGGCTTCTTGTAACTGCTTTTCTCCCCTAACCTAAGTTAGGTTTAAAGCAGCCTTCTTCAAACCTTGGGATGTAGGAATGTTTCCAAATAAATTGTTTCAAATACTGCAAAATACAGAATAAAACTGTGTTCATCTGACTTGTCCAAATGTGATACAATACCTAAGGAGATGGTCTAAATCTTGTATTTTTATCTATCACAAAAAGTTGCATCGGTTGGTATATGGTGGAGAGTGGGTTTACTGAATAAAGTATGGCTAATGCTATTATTAACTAGAAAAGCACTCAGAGAGCGCAGACCTCCGCCAAGCAGCTTCAGTCCACTTTGGCGAAAAATGCTCCTATCTGGCAATGTTAAAGAATCCTTTAATAAAAATCCTGGGTCCAGATGGTGATCCGGATCAGTCTCAAAATCTAATAATTTCTTCATTATCCCATTCCACACATTTCCTGAAAATTTCATCCAAATCTGTCCATAACTTTTCAAGTTATTTCAAACACAAAAAACTAAACAAAGAAACAGACAAACAAAACAACAATGATATCAGTGCTTGCTTGTAATGCCCATTATTCTGCACTACATAAATTTACTTAGACGACTGAATGGTTACATGTGAGTTTAATCTGACATGGCCTTGATACAATCTAAGCTTATTCTTTATCCAAAATGCTAATGATGCTATTTGATTATTGTGGAGCATCTATTCAGTGTACTCTCATTTCACAGGGATTTCAGGACATTTTGGTTGCATGGCAGAATCTACTAAGTGTAGCCACAGTGGTTGGTCATAGTGAGGTTGTGTTATAGTTCAGACAGAGCATTTGACCAGGATTTTGACCTTGCATTGAAACAAACCTTTAAACCTGCTTGAAGCTATTTTGCCATCAAAATTTAACCATTGACTCAGCTTTTTGAGCACACTCTTTCTTAAATTCTCTCATCCCAGTGGGATGACGGCACTCAAGACATAAAGTGTTTTCCCTAGTATTGTTGGTTAAAAAAAAAAAAAAAAATCTGCAAATTTAAGAGAAAAAGTTGCAGTTCTAATCAGTACATGAGACGAAACAAATGAGAAAAAAGGTGACATTTAATTTCAATCTTCAGACCCTGCCCTTTAATGGACTTTACACTACGTATACATGTAACTTAGTGCCAAAAGATAATTAAGAACAAAATTCAAGTTCTAAAAAAATATGTTAGTGATTTTTATTTAATGCATATGACCTGTCATAGCCCCCCCTGCAGTAACTCCAGGGCTTACCAAGGGGTCTGTGGCCCACATCACCACTGCCATACATCGTTCGTCACCAGTGAGTAACAAAAATCATGAATTAGATACAGAGACAGAACAGCAGCAGGAACTGGCAGTTCCTTCTCACATACATAGCCATCTGAAAGTGTTTCCATGGCAACAATTAGCATGTTGGGTCTTGTCATGGCAGCTCTGTCTCAGGGTTGGAAGTAAATATACAGACTGTAACAATTATGAAAATTGAAGCTTCCTCTGACTTTTGAAACCCTTGGAAATATTTAAAGGAATGCAAAAACTCCACTTATAATTACAGATTTTTATAACATGAGTTAGCCTTTTTCAATTAATACAGACATTTCTTTGTGAAAATCCAGAAAATTGTTGCTTCAAAAGGGGTTTCAACTGATTTTACTGGTTGTTAATGTGACCTTATTTGCCTTGCAGCCCAGACACTTCATCTCCACTGTTAAGCCAGCAGCAGGAAACTTTAATATGCTCATTTTCAGCTTGTAACTGGCTAATAGTTTTCAGACTGGGTCACTCTGAATTTAATCAGCTGTAAGTCGGTGCTTAACCATGGTTAAGTGCAGCCCCAAGGACCAAAATTTAAAAGAAAGAGTGAAGGTCTTTAGTGAGACTTCAAATCCATGTCAGGACAAATAGGCATGAGTAAAGTATTTGTTGTAATTCTGGATTCTCTTTTATTCCTACTTTGCAAAAAAATTAACATTCAGGTCAGTCCTGCTCCTGGAGTAATTGAAGGTATTTTTAGATTAAGAACTCAAACTGACCTTTCCCGGCTCTTATCTCCTCTGTGAGGGTTTTTTTTGTGGAGACAATTACTCATTGATGTAGTCCCAAGTTGGCCACTGAGAATAAGGCCAACGTTGCTGCTGCCAAGTGAGTGAGTTATGTAAACAGGCAGACACAGAAGAACAGGGAAGGGGAGCAGCTTCACACATACAATGAATAAGAGTAAGTCTTGTTTTAATCCCTGTAAACTGTCTGAGCTCTCAGCTGACTGAGTGTTAGGGCATCCTGCCCAAAGTACTTTTTTTTCCTTTGTGGCTAAAGCCCAGACAGAAACAGGCTGTTTCTTCTTATTTTGTCACATTGCTTTATCGCTTGATCTGACTGGATGTTAAAGTCATTAAGAGAGTTTAACCCCCATTAGTTTGTTTTCACTGGTCAAATCATTTTGTTGTTTTGGTGCAGTCTGTCTATTTTGGTGGCAGTTTAAGTTCAGCTCCTCTCGTTGCGAGTTTAATCTTGGAATATTTTACAGGAAATTGTATTCAAACTCTTGTGATGTAGCCGTAAAAGGCCCGTCGCTCCTTGATTTATGAATTCCTTCTCCTTTATGACACATGACACTGACCATTGTTTCCAAAGGTTTGTTTATTGTACTTCCTACTTTTATCAGCTTGCTTCCTGGTTGGCTATTGAATGAATGAACAAATTGATTAATAAGTGTTTTATTTTGGCCCTGGACATCTGAATAACATTTGAATAACTAACCTGACATTCCAGTTGGGCAGATATCGCAAGCCCAACCAAAATGGGCTACTATATGAAATATATCTAACTTGTTAATCCCACAGACCACAGTATTTGGGAAAGGTAGAAACTTTCAAAAGCATATCTGGCAGGTGATAAGAATATTATTCTGTCACAATTATTATGGGCCAATCAGATAATGTAGTAGGTGGGCCCTCGGCAGAACATGTCGAAATTGGAGCAAAATATTTTTTCTATGAAGAAATAGTTTTATTTAATGAAGAAATGTGGTCCAGATCTGACAAATCTGCCTTTGAACCATCCATACTAATATTTCTACAAGCAGCCGCTTCTTACTGTTATCACACTCGTATCTCCTGCCTCTTCCTGCTTTAACAGAAGCTGATTGGGCAGTGTCTTTTCAGACTTAGCTCAGTCCTTTTGGCTTGGAGCTTTGTAAGATGGATCTGTCTGATTAGAGACATTGAATCAGGCAGATCCAGCTGCACTACAATATTTATAAAAACCTTTGGAAATAAAATATGATGCTATGTGTCAAGTTTATCTTGAGCATCATGATCTGCCACAAAATTTTCCTGAAAGCAAGAACTGGGAGTCAGAAATCTGATATTTTCAATGATTTTTTTTCATTAAATAAACTAAATTGAATTATTTTGTTTTTAGAGAGGCATCTTCAAGTGCATTGACGTCTTCTTGCCCTTAAATAGGCATTTATAAAATTCTTTGATTCCATTTCTCAGTATGCTGTACCTGTAAGTAATTGTGTGGCTTTTTTCTCTCATGGTTGTGTTAAGCTTCCACTAAAGCAATGTCCTGATTCTGTTCGAAATACAAGCACATATCAGGACATTTATTGCAACAGTCTTATCAGTAGTGATATTCGGAGGGCTTTAGCCGCCATTCTACTGTAACCTGGCAAGTGAACATTGTGTTACAACTGCTTCTGTGAATAATTTGTCTACTGAATTAGTTACTGCAGTGCTGTATCAAGTCAAACTATGTTGATTTATTCCAACACATTTCGAACCTTAGACAGACAACAGCCCTCCGAAACATTTCCATTATATTGCTTTGATTTGCAGAGGGAACATGTTTGCCACATTGCTGTAAAGAGGTATTTGTATGTTGGGTTTCACACATTAGACGTAGGGCCAGTTCTGAATGTGTTTCTTTGTTCTCCTACCTTTGCTGTTTGTGACAAGCAAACATGTAGGAGACAAGTCTCTGTCACATACTGTCCTACTTTTAAGTGTCTATGTGGGTCCACACCACAAAGTGGTTTTCACTTTTTTATTTTGCCCCCACTAAAATTTTAACTCTTCTCAGTTTGCAGTGTTGAATCATGAGCCAGTGTTGAATTGCAACAACCCTAAATTGAACACAAAATGTGTTAGTAAATAACTAAAAGTCAGCAAGGCTCTAGGCTTTAAATCTAATTAAAACTGTCTCACGGGTTCATTAATGTTCAGTGTGAGCTGTTTTTTTTTTTTTTTCACAATGATTTTTTCTTTTGTTTTGTTTTGTTTTTTCTACCTGACAGTGAGTTGCATAATTGAATTTCATTAATGCCTTAAACCTATATATATATGTATATATATATAAATATCTTTTGTCAGTCTTTTATTGGTCTGTTCAATGGGACATTTCACTCAAGGACATGCTTGGCAGGCTTCAGTGTTCTCCCAACACAACAGGATTCCTGATTGTAAACACTCAACATGTGAATTGTACAGTTTCAAATTGGGACAAGTCTAAATTATTTTCCAACACCAGGGTCTTTGTCAGAAAAGGGTATCAGTCCCAAAATAGGCATAATCATTGTGCAGTATCAGTCTTTTGAAGGATGTACAACCATTCAGCTGTTTTCACGTCAGTAAATGTTCCTCTACTGCTGCTTATGCCTCAGCAAACTTGAGAGGCAAGGCCATGATTTGTAATAGCCTGTGTGTGATTAAATGGTCCAATAAATGCATCGGAGACAAAGAGTGCAGAGCTGCACGTTGTAATCAAACATTGTTACTAATCAGCTGTTTTCTAATGAGCGCATGACCTTTCACAGAGAGGGGTATTTTTACAGCTGCTGTATTTGTCGTTAATAATAATTATTGCTATTGCCACAATGTGATCATCAAATCCAAAGCTGCTTGTGAATTCCACATCCTTTCTTTGAAATGTATTTTTTAAAACTCTCCTGACTGCAAAAAGTGGCATAATTCCATATGCATTATGTAAATAACATAAGGCGGATATGCATTAGATAGCAAAGATGTTAAACAATTTAATTAAGTTACTTACTTATGATGCTGCTTGGATGGCAGCATGTGTTGCGTAAAACCTGGTCATACCTTTTAGCATTAAAGTGCCTTCACAGATGTGCAAGTTACGTATGCCATGGGCACCAACACCCCTGTACCATCACAGATGCTGGCTTTTGAGCTTTGGGCTGATACAAATCTGGAAGTTTATTTATCTCTGTAGCCTAGAGGACATAACATCCATTATTTTACACTTTTCTACTCCAGTCCACTTTAGTCCTAAAATAAGCTCAGACTCAGAGAACCCATTGGTACTTCTGGGTGTTGCAATGTGGCTTTCACATTTCATAGTAGAGTTTTTACTTGAACTTGTAGATGTAGTGTGAAACTGTGTTACAGTGATTTTCCAAAGTGTTCATAAACCAATTTGGTAATATTCTTTACTTAATGATGTTGGTTTTTAATGCAGTGCCACCTTAGGGGTCGACGGTCACGGGCATTCAACATTGGTTTTTGGCTTTCCTGCTTTCATGCAGAGATTTCTTCAGTTTCTGTGAATCTTTTAATGATATTATGAACTGTAGATGGACCCTACATTCTTTGGAACTGTACATTGAGAAACGTTGCTTTTAGACTGTTGGACTATTTGCTCATGCAGTTGTTCACAAAGTGGTGAACCTCGATCCATCCTTGCTTGTGAATGATGAGCCTTTCAAGGATGTTCCTTTTATTCCCATTCATGACACTCACCTGTTTCAAATTAATCTGCTCACCTATGGGATGTTCCAAACAAGGTGGTGTTTTTTGGCATTCCTCAACTTTCCCAGTCTTGCTGCCTCTGTCCCAGCTTTTTTACACCATGTTGCACACATCTAATCCAAAATGAGTGAATATTAAAAAAAAAAAAAAAATTGGTTTACCAGTTTTAACATGAAATATTTTGTATTGCAGTGTATTCAACTGAATGTGAGTCAAAATGAATTTTGCAAATCATTATTATTTTTTTTAATATATTATACACAATGTCCCAACTTCATTGGGACCAGGGTTTGTAAACCCTTGGGTCTATTCTAGTTTACGACTAATATTTTCAACAACAATGATTTTCTCTGTAAACTGGTTAAAAGTGCACTTGGAAATCTAGTTCAGAACTGAGGAAATTTGTCTGACACATCTCTCTTTTGTGTTTATGCTTTCAAAAATTTATTTTTCAAGCTGAAACCACCTCTAAACTGTTGTCTCCCATGCGTAGGCAAACACAATCAGGGGGTGTATTTTATATTTCTTGCTGGTCAGGGCAGCCGGCACAAACACAAGCCTAGCACTGACAAATTGAAATTCCCCATCCTTGCATTTCCTTTGAACCCAAAGCAGCAAATAACAAAACTTGCACTTTAGAGAAACAAGAGAGCCACTGGGGTATATTTTCACAGTGCAGGCCTTGAGTTTAAAGAGGACAGAGGCTTTATTGGTTCAGCTCCAACCTCATAAAGAGTCATCCACATGGAAATGTAGTGCATATTCACACTGCAGCGCAATTGCATTACCCTGCAATGGTACACAACAGCCTCTAGGTCCAGGCAAGCATTTAATTTGTGTGTTTGTATTTGCACTGGAGGAGTGGCAATCCATTAAGGCTAAGGCTGCTTTGACTGGAAGCTGGTGACTCAGTGGCTACATTACTGAGACTGAACCCCAACACATAGGGGACTCCGGCAAGGCTCTCTATGGCCCTGAGTTGGCAACCCAGTACATACCAAGGATTAATGTCATTAGTCTGGTGATGGATGGCTCAGAGTCACACAGTAATAATACAATAGATCATGACTAAATGGTCAGAGAGAGGGCTGTCTCTGGCAGGTTAATTCCTGGAGGTAGAATGATGCTTAGTATTAAAAGGAGAAAAAAGACATGGTCACTTGGATGGGGGTCATAATCAGATAAGCAAGAAGCATATTCACATCAGAGACGGATTAAAACCAAACAACGTAAAAAATAAATAAATAAATAAAATGAAAGCAGGATAATTGAGATCAAAACAAGAGATACCCCAATTGATGATTAACAGATTGTCATTGTCTGACTTTCATTGAAAACACAAGGATCTGAATTAATGCCTTAAGTCATCTTTTCATTTCCCGAGAGTTACTACGTTAGAGACAGAAAAGCAACACTTTTGGCTAACAGCTCAGAACAAACTTTAACTTCATCTTCTGTTTCTTCTGCTCAGTCATCCCTTCAACACAGCCATGGTAAAACCCTACAAAATAATTGTCAGTCAGGTTCGGATGGCTACATATGAGACATTTTTTTTGACAGATTCTTTTCATAATTTGCACCTTCTGACAATCTGGACACAGGATTTGAAGCTTTTTGTCAAAATAAGGTTTATGACTTTTTCTATCTATTAAATCTACTAAAGCCTTTACAGGAGTTGGATCCACCAGATTCCATGTCTATCATCAGAAAGATCCATCTTGCAGAGATTCAAGCTCGACCGCTCTAGCATAGTCCGACAGGGCACTAACTAATCAGCATTCATTTAAAAGCAGGGTTGGTAGTCACGGAAAACTAGCGTGCATTTGAATGTAGCATCTCCTCAGGACTCTGTATAAAAATGTACGCGCAGAAGGTGGGCAGAATGGCAGTACCGGATTTGATTGGTTTAATAAATGCAGTCCGAATGGCGGTGATTGGTTGGTGATTTCCCTGCTTTACTCCTGCTGTAGACAGCAGCTATTTTTCGCTCTCTTTTAAGAACACATTATGCATTGATTGCCATCAGAACATAATGATCATTTTAACCAGTATAACAAAAGATGTTTCTAAATCTGATTACCAACCCTGTCTTTAAGAGACAGAGGTCACCCCGTTAAAAATGTCACTGCAATTTCACAGTAAATTACTGACGAATGATTGCAGTGTTTTTTAGCATAGTCAAGTTGTTCACAGTAACATGAATTAAAATTTTTAGTGAGTTTAACATAAATATGGAAAAATTACAGTGTTAAAATCACAGTATATTGTTGTGAACCCGCAGTTATTTAAAAATGTTTTACAGTATAATAGTATGATTTTACAACACTTAAGTTTGAAAGTTCACACTGACCAGAAACAAAATAACTGTACAATTACAGTCAAGTTTGCAAAATCATAATTTTACTGTAAAATCATCACAGACTTCTGTGGATTCACAACAATTAACTGTGATTCTTCAACACTTTGCTGTAATATTTCTGTATCTGTATTCTGAACATGCATGTGTTCATTGTGTGTCATTGTGGTATCCAGAATGTATACCACAATGACACACTGAAATTGGACATGTTTTTATAAAAATTAACTGTGTAGAAACCTGGGAAAACCTGGTGATTATTAACAGTGTTTGTGTGTGACATTAGCAAGAAATGACAGCAAGCTCGTAAACCACTGTGGCTCATGGAGGGTTCATGATGAATGTTGCCACAGCAGCAGTTTTAACTAAACAGTGAAACATGTATTTGGCAAATAAAAACTAAAAATCAATTCTCAATGAAAAATAAATCTTTGTTCTTTATCAGACAGCTTTTGGCAGAGTTGGATTTACCATCTGACCAATGCTATGTGCTTTACTTCCCTGCCTTTAACACAACCTGATTTGCAAGTAATGAGAATGACAAACAGAACAATAATCCAATCATTATCCAAATATTTTCAATCATTCTGCCCTCCCACAACACTTTTCATGGGATGTTATAGATGGACCCATGGGTGTATAAAACAGTCTCTTGCATATCAGCTGCTGAGCTGAAATGTCAGAATTAAACATCTCAGCGTTGAGTTACTGAAACACACAGCTCCATGCAGCTTTGCACACTCTGTTATTTACTGCTTATAATTTGAATTTTGCAATAACCACACACCACAAAATGTATTTTCTCATCAGTAAACTGCTCTAGTTTCATTTATAAGTTTAAAATACTGAGGGTTATTTTGTGTCTGTGTTGGGAATTGTAAAGGCACCTTTTTCACTTTAGAAAAAGTAGAACCATATTTAAACCCCAAAATTCAACTCTGCAGGAGGGAATAAAACACTTAACATTTCATTGCAGGGTTTCATTGTCAGGCTGAATGGTTTCCGTGTGTCATTCAGTGGATTTAATGCAAGTATTGTTGAACTGTTCACCTGTCTGTGGTCTTCCATTCTCTGAAAATCACAGAAAATTCTTAAATCACCTAGTGCAGAAGTTACCAACCTGTAGCTCTTGATCTACTAGTTGATCCGTCAGACTTTATTGCTACATCTTTAGGACTAGATCTGCATTCAGTCTTAATCTGATACACTTGATGGAGAAGTCCACACATCCCGGGTTTGTGCAGATCTGGTCAATCCAGCTCCTCTTTAAAGTTGAATTGTTTTAATAATTGTACCCCACTTGATTTTTGTAGAAGCAAGTTGTTCAAACAGTCCGAAAAGTCTGTGAAAGTTTTTTTTTTTTTTTTTCTTGTCATTAAACTTTTACCTGTCATTTTACCTTTTTTTTGACAACTTTGACTTCTTTTTACCAACATTTTTGTCTTCATTTCAACATTTCCTTCCTGATTTTTCTCTTGCCATAACAAGTTTTATTTCTTCTTTTCGACTTCTTTTCTACAACTTTATCTTGCATTGTGACTTTCTTCACTATTTTGACATGATTTATTGCCATGTGAAATTTTTCTCATCATTCAATATTATCTTGCCAGTTTGACTTATATATCACATATATTTTTCTTTCAACATTAAGCCATTTTTCTTGCAATCCCAAGTTTTTCCTCTTGCTAACTTTTTCCATGCCATTTCCACATTTTGACTTTTTTGACATTTTGGATATTTCTTGTCATTACAACTTGTGTTAACTCTGTCTTGCCACTTTGACAGTTCCTCGACATTTCTACTTTTTTACTCATGACCACAAATAGCGTTTCCATTTTTAGTGCTTTTAAGCTGGTAGATCTTGCTTCTCCTGCCAGCATCATTGGTGATCTTTAGTCAGAAAAGGGTTGTGACCACTAGTGTGTTGCAAACCTTGGTTAAAACAAGACTGTCATGTTGGAATCTGTGTTGATCAAAGCCCGTTGTGATATTAAATGTCTGGGTGGAAAAAAATGAGTATTTGCCAATGCTGAATATTATCATCATAATTCATAAATGAAACTTAATGGTTTGGTTTGAACCTTAAATAAATACAATAGTTTGGAGGTCAGATTTTTCGTTTTCATATGAAATGATGGCATCAGATGTTAAATGCAAGTAAGTTAATGCTCATTGATTTACTGCCTTTGGTCTATTTGACCATTAAAACTCTTAAGCTAATTGAAATAAGCTTATTTTCTCAACTTGTTGATACTTGCATTTAATGGATGAGTTATTGTATTATATAATTAAGTTGTTCTTACTGTGGGATACTTGTATTTATATATATATATATATATTATTTTTTTTTTTTTTTTGGGGGGGGGGGTATTTTGTACTCCCTGTGTCCTACAGTTAGTAAAAGTATGTTGTAACTAAATTAGAAAGACTTTGTGTTTCTTTTATTAGGTTACATTGCCACCTCAGGTGCCAGTCATGTGCGCAGATGGCACTAAGGATGGAGGGGTATGTCCCCCTCAGATTCATAGTGACAAGGATCTGCCCCGCCACTTTGCCAGCATAACAGGACAAACCTAGCTGGTAAAACAGAGGATTAATGTCATTGTGGTCTTGACAGTGCGCATTGAGAGCCTTGCATTTGTATGTTTCGACTAGTGGTGTGTTCCAGTTGTACATGAATGTCGTAATTTCCAAGCTCCAAGTCAGAATTGTAATCAGAAACCCAGGTGAAGTCGGATGTCCAACTCGGAAAGTCGGATTAATCTCATCAACCTGACATAGAATTCATGCTATCTGCTACTTAAGTAAACAGTAGCTACATGTTTTGCTGTACCTCTGTTAGGCAGGGAAGCACTGGGAGTACTCAACTTTGGGGTTACGTTGATCAGAGCTTCAAGTTACGACTTTTAGTTGAGCACAACATAAGTCAAATTCTCACTCCCCAGGGCCTTAAAGAGGAACTGATAGCTGTGCCTGTGCTTCATTGAGTCTGCTTCTAGACAGTAAATGTGTTTGGCTGCACTAGACAGTTCCTAATAGTGCTACTTTCACCTGGAGATACCTGGAGAAAACCCACTCATACATGGGGAGAACATACAAACTCCACACAAAAAGGCCCTGACCAAAAGGGAGCCAAACTAACAACCTTTTTACTTTGAGGCATAAACATTAACCTACTGCGTTACATGTAAAAAGTTCAACTTTTTTTGATGAACTTGAAAGAAGAGAACAGGTCAAGCACAGCCTTCATTCATCTTGTAATGTTTGCTTGTGATTGTGTGGTGCCAAGCATGATGAAACAGGGACAGGAGCTCTGAAATCAAAGGAATGATATGGATACAGTGAAGCACTGACGGCTACATGGCAGGAGGAGGCTGAACAGATGGGGTAACACGTTCTGATGGAGGAGCAGATATGTATTGTCACTCTGTTGTCTAAACAGCAGATGGAGGAGGCCTGCCAAGCTGACACTTAACTATATCAACAAAAAGGAGAGGAAACTTTCCTGCCAGTAGGCAGATTTTGTTCAGAGTTGACCTTTAGATGGCACCGATTTAATGAGAGCAAAGCAAGAACAGGGCAGAGGTCTTTGTTCTTAATTTGGAGATGTTACCAGAGGATGTTTAAAATAAAAACTGTGGACCAAGAGGCATCTTCTCAAAAGAACTGCAGTGATGGATGATGCCAAAATTTCAGCCTTGCCATAGAATATGTGATTAATTGTACCATCATTAGTGACAGAAAACACAGCACCATCCCATTTGTGCTAGATGGTCAATGCTTTCTCATGTTATCCTGCAGAGAGATCATTTGTCAAAACCTCTGACTGTAAATATGAAAGATTTCAGGTGGAAGGTCCTGGTAGTTTTCTGATCCATCAAATTCTGCAACAGTTGCAGAACCAGTCTCTATATCACCAAGCTTTTGTCAAGAGGAAATAAACAGTCAACCCACTTTTTAACCACCCTATTCCTGACTTTAAAGACCCAAGACAAGGCTATCCCAGTCCAATATTTCCCTCTCCATATCCTGCTTACATTTTTCTGATCAGCAATTTACAACAAAAGAATGGTGCTGTAGGAGGAATTATACATAGAAACAGAAAAAAACAACTTAATTTCTTGGGGTAGTAGGGGGATCTAATGATCAAATGTCTTAACTGTACATAAACATTTGCACAATTTCTTTATATTAATGTCAGAAACTCATAAGATGTATTCACACCTATGAGGTGTGTCAGAAAAGTTCCAGGACTGGCGTCACAAAACATTTATTTAGAATCCAAACTACAAACTACAAGTTTTCCCCTTCGAAGTAATCCCCCTGGAGTCTAATGCACTTTCCCATCCTTCTCTGCCACACTTTCATGCACTCCTGGAAGGATTCTTCCAGGATCCTCCGCAGTTCTGTTGTCACAGCCTTTTTGATGTCGTCCACGTCTTCAAAACGGGTCCCCTTGATGACCCCCTGATCTTGGGGAAGAGGAAAAAATCACACAGAGCTAGGTCGGGTGAGTAGGGAGGTTGCTCCAGCACGGTGATGTTCTTCTCGGCCAGGAACTGTCGGATGCTCAGGGCGCGTTGTCATGGTGAAGCAGCCACGCCTTGTCCTGCCACAACTGTCGCCTCTTCTCACGCACTGAATGAAGCAAACGCCGCAATATCTCTTTGTAGACATGCTGGGACTACTTTGAAGGGGAAAACTTTTAGTTGAAGTTTGGGTGTGAAATAAATCTTTTGTGACACCAGTCCTGGAACTTTTCTGACACAGCTTATACAGCTTGCTTAAGGTTCATTGTGAAATTGAAATTGTGTTTTTTTTTTTTTTTTTTCTTGGATTGATTCATGTTCGCACTGCAGTATTTCAAAGCGGGATTAAGAAAATACCAAGGCAAGGCTACCCTCCTATCAACATGTCACAGCATGATTGAGCTTTGGTTTAGTTGACGTTTTTATTAAAGTTTTAAATTACATTTTATAAACTTTGAGTATGAACCAAAGAAACTTTTAATGCTTGCCAGGGTCAGCACTGGTAATCACAGGTCACCAATTAGCATGGTAACTATGTGCACAACAAGCAGCGTTAGCAGGGATCTTATATATTTAGATCGAAGGGTACAGAACAGCTTAAAAACAAGCTGGATAAAACTTTAATAACTGCAAAGGTTTTAAATGAGTTGATGTTGTTGAGTCCTGTGATACTCAGCTGATGAGACAGTAGCTCATTTCACACTGCCCTTTCAAGCTGTAATATTTACCCCCCTGTGAAGTTTTGCCTCTGCTATGAAAGTTTCTTTGGGCCATCTCCAGAGGTAGTAACAGAGGCGTGACTTTGGAGAGAGGGAGGCACTCCAATGAGGACTCGGCAGGAGACATGTGGGCAGCAAGTGAGCATCTCTGCCTTTGTGTGTATGTGGCGGCATGCGCCATGTCCCGCGCAGCCAAGCCTTATTGCTGCATGAATCGGCACAGATGTTGCGGCCCCGAAAATTTGATCGTGAATGTCTTGAGGTGTAAATATAACAGAGCCTTATTGCATGAAGACACTATGAATTGGGTTGGTAAGTTAAGTCCTGAGCTATTTGTATGCTCTCTGACCCTTTGTCAAGCTCACCTTTTCAAGAAGGGATCCTTTATCAAGTCCTGCCCTCCTTAATAAGTGTAATAAGGTCAGACAGAATCTGTTGTTGCTGGCTTTTTTTCACATTTGCAGCAATTGAAAATATTTCATTTACAAAAATATCCATTTGGAATTTGGCTCAAATGAATGTCTAGCCTAATTCACAGTGCCTTTACGTAGAAGTGTGTCACAGAGAGTGCTCCCAAATACACAGAAAGGCAGAGAAGCTCACTCGCAGCGCTCCTGTCTCCCGCTGAATCTGCGTGCCGCCTTTTTCCAGTGTCATGCCCTGTTACTATCTCAGGTGAAGGAACAAAGAGGGGGTCAACTTATTTGCCCCACTCAGTCTCCAGGACGTTCACAGTGGAGGCAAAACTTCACAGAGGGGTAAACATTACACCTTAAAGGGCATTATGAACTGGGATGACAAAAATACACTAGGGTGTATAAAGAAAACTTGAAATATTTTATAAATCTGTTAAGATAGTTATAAATATTATTGATGTGACCTCAGTGATGCCATCTAATATCAGCTGTTCATGTCAACAACATTTGCTATTTTTTTTTTTATAAATGTGCCTAGAACACCAAATATTGTCAGTATTCAGATGTTTTCTCTTACTTCTCATTATTGACTGGACACCAAGAGCAGAAGAAAAACACTGCTGGACTGCAAATCATTACTACCATGTAATTAACAATCCTGGCAGCCATAGCTGATGCCACCTCTCTTGCTGCTACTTCCACAGCATGATGAGTTATCTGTTAGCCTGTTTGTCCTGGTCACTGGGTCCAGTTTTACTGCAAACAGCTTTAGATTTTAATTGGGGGAAGGCCGGGACCACCTCTTTTAAGGAGTCCACACTCTGTTGCTGTGTTTTGTTCCATCATAGAGTGCAAGTGTGTCATTCATTGATGTCCAAACAAACCAAGCTTAAGAGGGAATGCACATTTGTTTCAAAAGTGACCTGGAAGTGATACCACCCTCCAAAATCAAATGATATCAAAAAAAAAAAAAAAAAAAAAAAAAATCAGGTATCAAATAGTACAAAAGCTTAACGATTTTGAATTGTGCTTTTTGACCTAAATGAAAACATCTAAATTGCATACATAGAGCTGCAAACACCAACCCTTGCAAAGTCAAGTTTGTGAAATTGGGTCAGCATGCAGGAATGGCAATTGATTTTTTTTTTGTTGTTGTTGTTTTTGTTTTTGTTTTTGTAGTTGATGTATCAAAAGGTTTTTGAATCATTAAAATGGTACATATTTAATCAGCCAACAGAATATTAGATTAAACATAAAAACATTTTTTTAATTTCATTTATTTACTTATTTTTAAATCCACATTAAAATACACAAACAGAACTGTCTTACCCCATAAATGATAAAATTATTGTCAATAGCTCTTTAAAACTCAGTATGATGTATGTTGCCCACTCTTTGTCTGTGTTTAAAAAAGATCACATGAATGTTGTCTTCCCTGTTCATGGATAATGGTCTTCATAGAGGCTCCTACAGTATCGTTGTCCTTGTAAACACTATGTGTCCTCTGGAAATGTTTAGAATTCAGCAGCTGATGGAGGGGCCTTTGATATTTCACCATCTGTCATAACCTTTGCACTTTGCCTACCTGGCTGCAGCTCCTCCCGAGCTGTGCGGGCCTGTCAGTCTGCGTTTGGCCCGGTACAGAGGAGAAACAAAGCTGTCAGGTGCAGGGGATTGAGAGAAGAGGCTGAAGGTGAGGGGTCTTGTTGGCAGGTGTGTGCACGTGAGGTTGGTGGGAGATTTGAGTACGGGAGTGGCCATGGAACAGAGAGGGGGAAATGAACCAATAAATGAGAGCAAATGAAGATTGATGGATCATGCTGGATTTCTTGTTAAATAACTAATTTGTATCTGTGATCGAGGCTTCGCTGACATCCTCCATTGGCATGACAACAGATGAATAGATATTAGTCGATTTGTTTATCAGCTTGTTTATCAGTTTTCAAACAGGCCCCCGTGGGTTCCCTCATCTCTTGCTCCAGTGATGCTTCAGCTGAGCCAACCCCAAATATGACACACCAGCTTAAAATCACTTCTTGGAAGCCCCCCCACCCCCCACTCCCCAACCCAGTCGTTTTCACAAAAACAGAGGAAAATAAAAACACATGAGCAGTTTGCATATTTATGCTCTGTTTGCATATTTATGGCCTGTTTATACCTGGCATTAAGATTCAGACTGTGCCATCTGATACCAAGTGGTAATCTTTAACCCTTATATGCATTAGTGAGACAGAAATGTCCCACTGAGGTTGTTTTGTTGATATGACTTAGTAAGTACCTCTTTTACTGAGGTAACTTTTTTGCTGCCATTTTGAAAGTTTGTATCCTAGGATAACTCAAGAAGTATGAATGGATTTTAAAGAAATTTTCAGGGAATTTTAGTCACAGCACAAGGACAAAGTGATCAGATTTTGATGTGATCTGAATGGGGATCCAGGAATTTTTTTTAGAGGAATTCTTAACACTGTGAGGTTGGACAGTTCTCCACATTTTTGCTAATAACTCATTTAGTTCTGAACGGAGATTCATGACATCTTTAAGGAGTGTTTTTCATAGCACCAGGAGGAAGTGGTGAGACTTTGGTGGTGATCCTTTTTATTGATTTAACAGTTCAAGATGGGACACTTTTCCATACTTTCGACCAAAACTCACTCGACAATGTTGGAGATGCCTTGTTTGAGGTTTGTTTCAGAGTTCCTCTAGTTATATACAGCTTCCATGTATTCTGATTATTTTTCAGAAGACACACTTTTAGTATCATCCCTATTTATTCTTGATACATCTTTGGAAACTGTTTTTGTAGTACCAACCCAGGCTTCCATTAGTGGGTGAAAAATGACCTGCATGAATTTCCTATTGAAAATGATAGATTTTTTTGGAACTCAGGCTATTGGTGATGTTTGACTTAGTTAACACCGTAGACATACATATGCAGCTCCCAGGCTCCTGATTACAGGCTAAGTAACCAAAACCCAGCTCCAGTCTGGAGCCATTTCTAAATTTCCAAGATATGTGCCAATAATAATGTGCACTTTGACCTTCAAGTTTCTGCTTTTTGTTTCCTTACAGCTTCATCAATCTTCTGAGCTTAATCAGTCTTTCAGAGTTAAAACTCTGTGTATATACCTCCATTCATAAAAGTTTTAAAACTTTTAAGGACCTGCTGTGACAATGTAGCATTGTGAAATTTGTTATACAGCATGAAATAAAGGTCATGAGAAGAGGCTCATAGTGAAAAGCAGCAACTGAAAAAAACGTTCAAATAAAAAGACTTGGACACAAAGTACAATCAACATTTTACAAAGGCACAGAAACATATTGGATATGAAAAAGCATTTTCTCATACACACTATTACTGCGAGGAAAAACACTGTAGCCTTTTTGGTGTATTAAAGCCTCCTGTCCTCATTAGCATGATAGTTCAGTATTTTTCTAATGTGTTTTGTCATGAGGAAAATTGTAAATACTTGTCAAGTGAATAAAACTTAGCGAACCTGCTTTTATGACTTGCTTACAAATGTTAGAAGGGAAAAGATAGATAGATAGATAGATAGATAGATAGATAGATAGATAGATACCTTAAAGGAGATTAACAATAAGCTGTCATAAGTGACAGAATAATTGATTAAACATGTTAATTAATTTAAATTGAAAAGTAAATAAAATGTAGTAGGTGATAGATTATTAACTCATTTACATTAGAAGATGTATTTATTTATATAGCTACGAAAACAAATTTAACCTTTAAACATTATTTTTTATTCAAGTTCTTTAGCAAAAACTAAATTACCTTATTTTAAAAATGAGATATAAACACATCATGTTCTAATCTTCATCAAATTATCATTTTACTGAGCCAGCATAAATACGTCATGATGTTGCTGACTGCTATTAAACGCATCACAACATGATGTTTTCACCTTGTTTTGTTAGCTGGCTAGGTCTCATCCTGTAACCCGACACACTAGATGGACCATTCCAAATGTTTCACTAGTTCCTCTGGGAAAGAGCCCACAGAAAATGTGTGGGGAGGGCAGAACCTTTCAGAAGCACATTCAGCAGGTGATTGGATGATCATTCTGTCAGTGACATTTACATCGGGCCTATCAGATAATGTCGTAGGAGCTACTGTGTTACAAATCTTGAGCCATTTTGTAAAACATACTCTCATCAAAACATATCTGAAGTGGAGTGAAAATATCCTTACTGCAGGGAAGTTTGTTGTGTTTGTTTTTTGTTTGACAAAGAAATGTGGTCAAAATCTTATAAAACTGCTACTGAAACTGTTTGCATTTATACTAATCACTATAAGTGCAGTCACTTCCTGCTATAATCTCGCTTGTATCTCCCACCTCTTCCTGCTCTAAAGGACGCTGATTGGTTCATGCTGGTCTAGCTGCTGTGCAGGGTTACTTATCCTGCCCTTCTTAACACAGATTTTTACTTAGATTTGAACACTGGATTTATATTTTTAACTAACAGAACTGACTACACAGTTTTGATTGAAAAAGCCCTTCCCCATATCAATTGAGTATTGCAAACCAAAATGTCAGAAAACATGCGTACAAACATAACGGTTCTAATAAAGGGGATTTTGACCCACTTATGAAAGAATATATGCTCCAATTTTTTTGTGATCATGTGTAAATACTCTATGAAGATGTACCGTAATGCATACTAAAGAGACTGATATCAAATTTCTCAGACTGTACATACCTAATGTAATCACTTTGTTATCTGAATTCCTTAAACAGATGTTGTCGTAGGGTGTAAATTACCCTATTGGCTGTAATATTATCTGTGACTGCAGTCACAAAAACAAATGTGGTCCTCTCTGAACCATTTTCCCACAGCAGAGTGAAGGTGTTTGTATTTGGGCTGAAGATGATTAAGATATTTGTTTTAGTCATCATCTCCACATGAGTTATCCTGCAAGTGTTGGGAAACACTGAGCCACAGGGGGCACCGGGTATTATTTACCAATACTTGACTGGAAAGCTCCTGTTACCGCTGTATGCCAGCTCCATATTGTGTAAAATAAATTGGATTTCCAAAATAACAACTCCAACTTTGTATTGATTTATGTTCTTAGTAGCGTTTCCAGCTCCTAAATGTTATTGTTCTTTTTTATTTTTTTGTAGCTCAAAGGAGAGACTGAAACGCCTGTCTTTCCTCTGAACAACGGACAGCAAAGCAAAAAAAAATGTGGAGCAAGATTTATTTATTGATATCAAGCCTTTCCCTGAACCAGTCTTATCCAAATGTACATAAACCATGTTCTACTTTAAAACCTGAAGATTATCTCTGATCCACCAGTACACTAATACAACCAAAACACGAGACTATACGTTTTTACCTCTTTGTTTTTTCATAGATATATTTCAATATTAGCAACAAAGCAGTTTTACACTATAACAAAGTCTGGTTAAAGTGTTAGAAATGTGTTATTGAAGGTTTTATTGATCTAAATTAAAAAATAAAAGGTTTAATTTTGACTCTGAAATTGGCATGCTGTTGAGAAGTGTGCATGAGACTTCAGGTGTTTCAGCCTCAAGGTGAAACTCAATGAACTGCAGTTTTGTTGTACTGATTAGCAACAAAAATGAACCTTACATAGAGTTGAAAAACCCTTTTTCTTATGTCAAATTCAAATTAATTACTGATATAAGGAGTAGAGAGGTGACCCACACATTAACATCTCATAAATAGCTGTGTTGTCATTCCAAGTCAGTGGCGCAGTTGGATACTGCGCTTGGTCACCAATCGGGAGGTTGCAAGTTTGAGCCCAGCACATGGCCTTAGGCAAGACACTTATACTCAAGTTGCTCCCACTGCTGCGTCAGAGACATGTAAATGGGCATGAAAGGGTGTGAATGTGTTAGTTGACACTGATGGATAACTTAAATAGAAACTCTGTACCGTCAGTGAGTGAATGTGAGAGTGAACGGGTAGATGTGATCTGCGGTGTAAAGCTACTTTGAGAAGTCAAAAGACTGGAAAACACTATGTTGGCTCAAGTCATTTACCATTTACCAAGATCAGGCCGTTTTTGATTGGATAGATAGTCTCTGAACCACCAGAGGTCAACCTCACCAATACCACTGAGCAGTACATTTAAAAGTGTGGACTAATGCTTCCTTTAGGGCCAAGGAGAGGTTTTTTCCTTACCTCGACATTGTTAAATTTGAGAAATGCTGCCATAGATCTTTGTATTCTTTGTTCAGAGTTGTTTCCTAAGACATTATTTTTTTCTTAATTGCTAAAGCTTTCACATGACGTTAGACACAAATGAAAAGCTCCCTGGTGGGCAAGAAATACTTCTCTTTGCTTTCTACTCTTGAGAAATTGACATCTCAAACGTCAAATGTATTTAATCCTGGTAAATGTATATTCTATGGAAATAAGACTATAAGTTATATTTCAGATGGATTAACCAACCAGTGAGGACACCAGCCTGGATTATACTGTACAGTGAGAGAGGAACAAATAGGAAATTAATGCTGTCAAATGCTTCAGATTCCATGTTGAAAGTAAAGGCATGACAGACCTCCTATTTTTGACATATTATTATTATTATTATTATTTTTTAGCTTGATCATAATATTAGTTTCTAATAAAATGACTGCCCAAAAACACTGACTGAAAGTAATAGTTGCTAGTAATCTTGATACTATCATAAAATGACATAAACAATCAAATATTAAGTTATCACATCACTAATGTTTTGTCCTTGCAGTGGTGTAAGGGGTAGGATTCCCCAGCTCACAGTCTACTAAAGTAGGTCTATCACTTTTCCCCAAAGTCAGACTTGATAGGTTTTAATAACAAAAGATATGTTAACGCTCCCTTTAGCTGACCTGGCTGCAAAACAGACACAAGGCAGTTCCACTATATCATTTTACTTTTTACCTCCTCAGAGGCCACACGAGTAGGCTGCATGTCCTTACATAATAATCTCATAATCTTATCCTTGATGGCCTTTTCCATGCATCTGGCAAGGGGTCCTGCCGAGGAGGATGTGGATGCATGGGGCTGAGAACTCCTCCTCTGCCGCAGGCTGAAAAATGGGCCTACAGATTTGTTAAGGATTAGGAGTAGGCCAACTACTCTGCACATTATTGACACACAGCTACGTCTTATTTATTATTATTATTATTGCCATCAGCTGTGCGGAGCCCAAAGTGCTTCCACGGAATGACTCTGCATCTGCGATCTGACTTTCCACTGCTCCAGGAACCCTAGTGTGCTGCAGAACTGTATATTTTTATTTTAAATGTTTAATTACAGTTGGGGTATGGGTTTTTACCCTCACACGCTAATGGACATTCATATATGAGGCGACAGCCTTAATGCAAAAGTACCTTAAGTGACGTTTTGGCACGGAGTATGTAGTTTGTTTTGTTTTAAATAGTGTCGGTATAAGACTTTTACTTTTTGTTCATATGTCTGTTTTTTCTGCAGTTTTCATGGGAGGTAAGCAGGTGTGTTACCCATTATTTTTGTTGAGATGGAAATTCAAAAGCCTGTGCCACAGCTCGACAGCGGTCAACGCCACTGTAGCTGACACTGTATTTGCCCTGCTGCTGTCTGTACTAATCATGTGACCGAACGCTGGAATCGTGGCGTTTGATTACTGATTCGATTAAACTGTTTAACACTTCTCTCAAGTACTTAAGCAAAGCATGGAAAAATGAAAATTGGTCAGTATTTCAATACTTCCTTCTTACAAAGCTACACAAATGGCTACATGCAATAATATTTATTTACTGCTGTTGGCATTTTTGTGGTTAATCAAATATATGCACAATCCATGCTGTGGTTTTACTGGACAATAAAAGAACATATTGAGCCATGAGTCATCAATGTAACATTTTTAGTTGTTGTGAAATGAACCCCAGGTAACACAGAAGTAAATGTTTCTGTTGATTTAAGGTGATTATGCACTATGAATAATTCATCATGTTCCAAATGCGTAATAACTGTAGTTCATCCACATTTCTGCTGACGTTTGTAAATCCTTTGCCTGAGATCTAACTCAGTAAAGTTTCTTTTGGTCTACTTGCAGACATTATGCACAGATAAAACTGATAATTAGATTGTTGTTTTGAGGGATATTTTTCTTTTAGTTCTCCTATTTCAGAGCTGCTATAGTTCATTTGGGGTTCTCCTAGTAATCGCAAACACAATCAAACAAAAGCCACTTATTTTTATTACCTCATGTAAAATATATTTTTCCTTCCGTTAACCAGGTTCCCTCAGGGTATGACCTGTTTGTTTATAACCTCCTCCAGTCTTGCGTATCGGAACATTAGTAATTTACTAATTGGAGTGTGAAATTATAGGGAGTCTTCCATTATAAAATGCCATTGCACAAATAGGGAGGAGAGGATCAAAGATTTATGGTTCAAAAGTGCTGTGTTACCAGAAAAAAAATCTCTGCAATTTCCACCTCCTCTCAAGCTCATACAGTCTCAACCCCATTTCCCTTTTCCTTTCACGGTCCCCCTAATGATCGTAACAGGCCTCAGAGCCCATAAATCTGAACAGTGGGGAAACTAAGTGTCTCATCATTATGCAGCCTCCACCTATCTGCTCAAAGAGCATCCGTGTAAAGCCCCCCAGGACAGGAGCGACGGCACTTGTTTAAATCCAATCTCATTCCAGTGAGCTCTTCATCACTTTTTCCCCCTCCTGCTCCTAATGTCGTCCCGTGCCATATTGTTGTGTTACATGTAATGGGGATGAGTTCAATTACTCTTCCGCTTGACTAATGGTGATGACTGAGTTAAGTTGACTGAATCATTTTCAGTTCAGGTAATGTTGTTGCAGGCGCTCACTCCCTGAAGAAATTATGTGGTCTTTGGAGGACTTTGTTGGATGACTCTGACCTTGGAAAGATATGAGTTCAAGTGAACAGCTGTTCATAGCTGTCAGAGAGATAAAACAGAAAAAATAGTTATAGCAAACTTTTGAAATTGGATAAAATAGAGAAAAACATCTCTTGTCCACAATCGACAACCAAATAGAAAGGTTTACATTTGGAGATACTCAGAAACTCTCATGAAGATAAAAACATCTTCAAAATACGCAATTAATTATGGCAAGAACCAGTTTTGAAGATTATTTTGTTTAAGACAAGAATCAGGTCCATGTCCTGCACAAATAGACTGAACCTTGGGTCTTTTCAAAGCTAGGATTTAATATGACTAATAAAACATACAAATTTGACCTCCAAACAACATCTCTTTCTTAAATTCCTCATCAAAAACAAATTTCCCTTTCTCAAGATGACATTTGAACACATCAAAACAAGTGGACTGGATGTAAATATGTTGGGATTCTACAGTTTAAGTGGATGACAGAGCAGCAGAAGCAACATGATGAGTGGGTATATTTGTTTTGCAACCCTGAAAGTGCTGTTTATAGCATCAACCAGGGGTGGTCACACTGGTGACCACAAGCACTAATTCTGATCAGCTGATAATATATGTTTTATAAATGCATTGATGGGTCTACTTCTAAATTGGGGCCAACTATTTCTTAAAGTCAGCACCAGACGACTTCACCCATCACTCTAAAACATCATTAAACAATAAAGTCATCACTATTTGTCAGATTTGACTTTTGTGCTAATGACCAATCTGTTCCTATCAAATTATTCAATCAACCTGTTTGTATGAACAGAAATCTGAATAAAAAATGAACTAATTATCTATTATAGATTAAGCTTTACAAACTCACCAGCTGCGTTATTATGGACACCCATTTAAGTGCTTGTTAACACAAATAGCTCATCAGCCAATCACATGGCACAAACTCATTGCATTTAAGCATGTAGACATGGTCAAGAACACATGCTAAAGTTCAAACCAAGAACCAGCATGGAGAAGAAAAGTGATTTAATTTAGACTGAATATGACATGGTTATTGGTGCCACATGGGCTGGTCTGACTATTTCAGAAACTGCTCAGCTACAAAGGTTTTCGTGTGAAATCATCTCCATGGTCACAGAGAAAATAAAAGAGAGAATAACGGGTTCTTTAGGTGGAATGCCGTGTTAATGCTTGAGGTCCGAGGATAGTGGTTCAAGTCAAGAGCAACTCATTTCATCTGAAGACCATTTCTGAAGGTCTAACACATCAAATCAAGAGGCAGATGGGACACAGCAGCAGAAGACCGCACTGGGTGTTTCTTCTGTCCTCTAATAACAGAAAGTTAAGGCTTCAAATCACATGGGCTCCCTCAAGATGAACAATAGAAGGTTGAAAAAATGTTACCTGGTTGGTTGAGTCTTGATTTCTTGTGCAGCATTCAGATGGCAGAGTAAGGATTGGAGGAAAACAATAAAATGGAAACATGGATCCATCCTGTCCTGCATCAATAGTTTAGGCTGGTGATGGTGGTGTGTTGGTGCTGGGAATATTTCATTTGCCCCTATTTAGCAAATGAGATACTCAGGTACCCTGTACCTCTGCCCTCAGGGCATCAGTGCAGGGTACCTGGGCTCAGGAGCTCCAGCGCTCAGCGCTTCTTTATTCCCAAGGCCATTGCAGCTCTTAAACACATATAGGTTGCTTCTGTCCTCCTGTACCTGTACCTGGTAGTTTTTATCTGCGCTTTTTGTGTCTCTTTCATGTATTTTTAATCTCTGTTTTGTGAATTATGCCGCTTTGCACAACCTGACCACTGTTAGCAGTGTGCACTGCATGGTGTATCTGTGGCCTTTTAATTTTTTATATTTGTGCATTTATGTCTCTTGTGTTGTCTGGTATGCTGCACAAGACAACTTGGGGACGATAAAGACTTACAAACAAACAGTTAGTACAAAATAAGCGTTGTCCAAGGTTCATAGCTTACCTGAGTATTTGAGGTCCATTATGACCACGGAGCACTCCTCTTCTGATGGCTACTTCCAGCAGGAAATTACCCAGCATCACCGAGCTACAATCATCTCAAACTGGTTTCTTGAACATGACAATGAGTTCACTGCTCTCCACAGTTCCCAGATCTTAATCTAAAAGAGCACCTTTAGGATGTGGTGGAACAGGAGATTTGCATCATAGATCTGCAGCCAACATATCTGCAGCACCTGTGGGGTGATATCACATCAACATGGACCAAAATGTCCAGGGAATGTTTCCAGCGCCTCTCTGAATCTGTACCATGAAGAATTAAAGCAGTTCTGAGGGAAAGCATGGGCCTAACCTGGTACTAGCAAGGCATACCTAATAAATTGGCCAGTGAGTGAATGAGTGATGTTTGACCCTGAATAGATGCATTTAATTCATGTTTGTTTGTTTTTATTCATACCATAAATGAATTAACAGTAGTTTAAAAGTCGAGTAACATTTAAAGCAGATAAAAGCTATTTTTGTGATTGGATAAAAGTAAGTCACTTCTCAACTTCCTTTAAAATCTATTTTCACCTCACAGTGTCTATTCTTGTGGAAATAGTGTGGGATATTTCTTGTACACTTGCCTTAAAAGAATGACACAGGTCAAGCTTTTAAACCTGAGCAATTCTGTACAAATATTTCTTGGGGCATCTGTATATAAATCTCACAAAAGCACAATTTTTTAACTGATCCGTGTGTGAACGCTCAGAGAAACAGGTGAAGACGCAGTCTGGATAAGCTGTCCCGCTCTGTCAGGGCTTCAGATTTTAGAGTGTGTGTTTGCAGTCAGCACAGAGAGCCAGAAAAATGGAAAATGCTCTGTCGAGGAAAATGAGCAAGTTACTTTGGCAGCTAAGGTTGTGACTGGAAGGGGCTCAGGGGACGTCTAAAACACTCCACCTGCTGCTGGTAATTGTCATTCTTTTCCAACGCTGTTCTCTAACATGAACACACCAGAATACACAAACATACAAATCTGCTCCAGCATTTCTTTACTCCCAAAATATTGTGTCTGCACATTTGTTTCCCAATAAAAAAGGAGTACTCTCAGCTCTACGCCCCCATTTGAAGCTAACAGCCCACCTAGAATGTGAAAGGAACCTTTAGCTCTGCATAGTCCCTTCAGTCCTTCAACATTCAAACATTGTTTGACTTAATCCACCCTAATGATGCAAATTTATGCTGTTAATTATTTCTAGCTGAATTGCATCCTGACTAAATGTTTTCAGAAATGCAATGGGGACATCAGACTCAATAAAGTGTTCAGGGAGAGAGGGGGAGGACGTTGTTCAGGATTACTCCTTTTCCCCATCTTTCTTTTATTCCTTTTCATTTGCATCGGCTTCATAAAAAAGCATTTGCATTTTCCATTTCCAACATTCGTCATACAGGCGATATTGTTGTCTGTGGCTATGGATTCTGCTCTGGAAGAGTCCTCTTTAGATAAGCTCTTTAAATTCAGACCTTATTTAATATGAGGTAGTCAGTGTATGTCCCTGAGTGCTTCCCTTTCAGGCATTGTTCTCCATCTGTGTAATCCTCGACTGACACCTTCCTGCCACCTTAATATCATCCACCACTTAAACCTCTAGAATGGACCCATTCTTAATACTTTTACATCATTGAGTCATTCAGTGGCTGTTTTAGTCACCGAGTTATTATAGTCATAGTGATCTGAATTAGGGCAACTTTGTTCCAAGGTATAGACAAAATATTTTTGAACTTATGTTTCTCAATCAATCAATCATTCAATCTTTATTTGTATAGCGCCAATTCATAACAAGTGTTATCTCAAGACACTTTACAATAGAGCAAAAAGCTCTTCGTATTATCGATACACATATATGCATAGATACATATATACTTATAAGAATACACATATACATATATATACAAATATATACATCCAACACCCAACATTAATCCATATGGCCAATCATGAATCCCTCCATCATGGCGGCAAGAAAAAACCTTCTGTTAAGCAGCAGGAAATCTTGAATGTGGACCCCAGTCTCATGATGAACAGCAAATCCACATGATGCTGTGTTGGGTGTGCGGGCAAAACAAGGGAGGTAAGTGGAGACAAGTGGACTAAAGTAAGAACTAAAGTTAGTGACAGATCAATGGACCAATCATAGACCTGTCGTCATCAAATCTGTTTCTGCTGAAAACAAATTTATTAGGGGTTAGCCTCTTGAGATGCTACATCTTGTTTCAGAAGGGTCCTCATGTCTGTGTGGTTGTGGTGATCATTTTATAGAAGTATAATCAATGAAAGTCTTACTGAAAATAAGAATTTATGGTAGTGACGACTCATGGGTGCCCAGACCACAAGTGCATCCCTACCGTATTTGTCTCTGTTAAGTATAAATGTATTAATGGTAGACCTCTTGAGATGGGACGTCTCATTTTCAAGAGGGATCTCATGCCCATGTGGAGCTAGAGATAGTTTCTTTAGATGTATAAACCATGGATAGGATAGAAAGATCATCCTAATGTCTACATTAACAGCTATAATGATTATGAACTGGAATGATATGGCCAAATATGTGTTATGTCTGTAATTGTAGTTATTGAGGCTTCATTACTCCACAGCAGCAGGCAGTCTCCACCAAGAATCACAGGCCACCTACAAGACAAGAGCCAAAAACGAGTACAGGAGCAAACAGAAAGGGGCAGAGGCAGATATGGAGAGAGGGATAGAGCCCAGTGTGCCAGATCCCCCCGGCAGTCTAAGCCTATTGCATCTTAACTATGTGTCTAAACTATGGACTATGAGCTGGTCCCTAACTGAAAGCTTTATCAAAGAGGAATGTTTTAAGTCTAGCCTTAAAGGTAGAGAGGGTGTCTGCCTCCCGAACCGTGGTCGGTAAATGGTTCCAGAGAAGAGGAGCCTGATAACTGAAGGCTCTACCTCCCATACTACTTCTAGAGACTGATGGAACCACGAGCAGGCCAGCATTTTGGGAGCATAATGTTTTAGAGGGGTTGTACAGCACTACAAGCTCTTTGAGATAAATTGGTGCCTGTCCACTGAGAGCTTTGTAGGTTAGAAGAAGAATCTTGAATTCTATTCTATATTTAATGGGAAGCCAATGCAGAGAAGCTAAAACCGGAGTAGTGTGGTCTCTTCTCCTAGTTCTAGTCAGTATACAAGCTGCAGCATTTTGAACTAGCTGAAGCGTCTTAAGTGACTTACTGGGACAGCCTGAAAGAAGAGAATTACAATAGTCCAGTCTAGAGGTAAAAAAAGCATGGACTAGCTTTTCAGCATCATTCTGGGACAGGATAGGCCTAATTTTAGCGATGTTACGAAGATGAAAAAGGCTGTTCTTGAAATTTGCTTTATATGAGAGTTAAAGGACAAATCCTGATCAAAGAGAACCCCAAGATTTCTAACAGATGTGCTTGGCGTCAGGCTAATGCCATCTATGGCAGTTAAATCATTAGAAAGGTTTCTCTAAGGTGTTGAGGGCCCAGCACAATGATCTCTGTCTTGTCTGAGTTAAGAAGAAGAAAATTTTTGGCCATCCAGGTCCTAATGTCCTTTAGACACGCGTCTAGTTACATAACTGATTTGTCTCTCCTGGCTTCATCGATACATACAGCTGAGTATCATCAGCGTAACAATGAAAATTAATGGAGTATTTCCTCATGATATCACCGAGGGGAAGCATGTATATGGAGAAGAGAATTGGACCTAGCAAGGAGCCTTGAGGAACACCATAACTTACTTTAGTGTACACAGAGGACTTTCTAAATTAATAAAGTAGGGTAATTAATTATATGTCATGATAAAGTTTTTTTTATACAATTTGTACATTTTTTTATGAATTGGAAGCTGATTTCTTTTTAATTAATTAATACAATAGAATACTAAATTAATGTAGCATTTATATATATATATATATATATATATATATATATATATATATATATATATATATATATATATATATATATATATATATATATATATATATATATATATATATATATACACATCCAGATATATGTATATATATATACATCCATATATATATATGTATATATATGTGTGTGTGTATATATATATATATATATATATACACATACACACACACACACACACACACACACACACATATATATATATATATATATATATATATATATATATATATATATATATATATATATATATATATATATATATATATATAAACATATATGGATAGATAGGTACATAGATAGATATAAAACCAAATGACTGTTTCATCACATATGGTTCTAAATTTAAACAAAAGGCAAAGGGAAAGGCAGGCAGCTATGGCATTATGTCAGTCTTTACTTATTAACTGGTATTGTTTTGGTTGAGACCCCTTTAATCACAGTCCATTTAAATATCGACATGACCTCAGAGATCCTCAAAAGTTTTTTAAGCCACAGATTGTTCTTTTTTTAATTTAAGCTTTATTCGTTCAAGATTTCATGAGAGTCACAATGACAACGACATACATGAACTGTTGCCGAAGTTAAACTGGATGTTACCTGGAGGACTCCTACATTTGACATGTTTATGATATTACCTACCTTTACCATGTAAACATCAACTTACTGACTGATGTTAGCCAAATCTAAAGGCTGCATCTCAGGTGGTGCATTTACAGAAGATACAAACCAGATGATATCATCACCTTTTTTTCTCATCTTACATCTCACTTATAGTTGCAGGGATGTTTCTGAAAACTTAACATAAATACCCACCTTGATTCAGTGAGGGAAGGGGAGATTTTGGAAGTAAAAGGTCAAAGGTCAAGTTCATCAGAGAGCATCAAATACGTATTTTGCTTTTAAATATAGCATTTTGAGAATAGTTGGAGGTATTTCTGTCAAACTGCATATGTGTCCCCTGTGGCTCAGGGGTAAACTGATGAAACCTGTAGGTTACATGACTTAGAACTTTGAGTACCACTGCCTAAAATGCTTTTTAATGTGATGCCTTGCAAACACTTCATGGTTTTTCTTTCAGACGCTCCATGCTGTATTCTTTGGATTAAAAATAGCACATGGCATTCTTGCTGATAAAAAGGAAAAAAAGATAATTGAAATGCATCAAAACAAATCCTGCTATGGTGACCCTTTCAAATCGCAAATCTGAATCCTTTACACAACCAAATTATTTCCTATAAACCCGTCTCAGTGGTCTTTTCTATACAGATCCACTTTCCAGCCCTTTCATGCTCCTGTCTGAAAGGTGGAGCTGAGCTCGAGCCAAAAAGGCTGCACAGCCTCTGCAGTGCATTTCTCAACTCAATGACTCTCCAGATGGCAGGTATCTTTAGTGCTCAGCCTTCTTGTCCTGAGCTGCGACAGCTCTGTCGTGCTCCATTGGGCTGTGGTGGTCCCGCCCTCCTGGGGTGCTTTAATGGACTTTAATTTGAAACACATGATCAGGACAATACAGCCAGAACACTTGCTCAATGGTAGATAATGTGGCTTCCTCTCATGAATATGGGATTAGCATTTTGGAGCTTAAACATGGTTAAGTGGAAGAAAATGATTTCCTGGAGCCATGTTCAATTATCTACTCTATATTATGCAAATATAATGAGGGCTTGTTTTTGGTACACTTGAGAGCCATAGGCTACATGACAATGTCTGCAACATTTCTTTAGGACACTGAGAACCTGAGTATTTTCTGCTTTAGTCCCAAAATAACAGCTCTTTCTCAAAGTCAAAAATAATACCAGATTTACAGTTCTTTATGCAATACAAAAGAAATTAAATAAAAAAAATGTAATGTTTGTCATTTTGAGCTTTTTAATGAAGAAAGACAATGTAACTTTCATTCAGATCAGGTCAGGTTTGGAAGCACATGCCCAATCAATGTTCATCATTCCTGAAAACTTGTCTGCACCCCCAGCAACATTAACCCTTCTTCATTCATAGAGGATTACTTGCAATGAAGTTTTAGGGCACAAGGGTGCAAACCCTGCAACCCGAGGCTCAGGAGGCAAGGGACCCCAATCCCTTTCAGCTGCATTACCAACTGCCGTTACCTGCTGCAGTGCCCCAGGAAGTCAGCTTGCATCTCCCCAGCTAACAAATCAACTTCCAAGTATGTTTCAATTGGGAACCAGCCACCCTCCAGTCCTCTGCCCAAACCCTTACAGACTGAGCTACTGCTGCCACACAGTGGCACATTAAAACCATAAATTTATTTGAAAAATAGCAAATCAGTATCAACAACTTCAAGCTACTGTAATTTCTTATAGCAAGAGTGTGATCAATATGTTTGTGTGTTTGCTGCCTGAAATGATTAGAATCAGATAACTGCCCACCTCTATTAGTCAGTCTGGCAGCACGAAAGGCTCATTCACTCATCAATACCTCATTTTTACAATTGAAGGGAAATTCTTTTTTTTTTTGTCTTCTGTAATTTAGCCTTTAATATGAAGTGGAAGTTATACAATCCAGATTGAGCCTGCCTTCATCTTGCTAGCTTAATCTATGTGATACATATACATATCAACATATAACCTGTTCACATGAAACAGTGAAGGGCTTTTTGAACAAACTGACAAACACAATGAGCAATAATAGCTATAACTAGACAATTTCCACAGAAAACGTAAAAGGGGGCTCAGGCGGCATGCCAGTTTCATCACAGGTCATATCCAGGCTGAAGCAGTGTGTAGCTGGAAATAGTTGAGAAACACAGTAGAGATTACGGACTTTAATCATGTGTGGCCTGATTAGCTGATGCTAGTGATGGTGAGATGAAGCCTCATGAGGCATTGAACCACTTGAGCCAATTGGTTCGAGAAAGGGTTCATCTCTTGTAGCTTCATGTGCACATGAAACCACCTACTGGCCAGGTGTATAATCACAGGCTGCTTTATCTTAACCACATAATGTGTGATGCATTGTCTGTTATGGCTCTTGGGAATTAAAAATTAAAAAAAAAGAAGTCTATGACCGAGTAATTTCTCTACATAATTTATCACATATGTGTGTAATAAAATATTTTTTTGAATGTACTGTGTGTTTTCGTAAAATGGTAGTAGCCTAGCATATGATGTGGCAGGTTGTTTTATGTTTTTCTGTCACTTCAGGAAAGTGTCAAGGGTTTAAGCAGGCAGAGGACAGTGAAAGTGTTTGTGGAACTAGGAAGAGGGCACTTAATACGCTTGTGTAACTTGGACACACACAAAACACCTTACCTTTGAATAAAAATAAGAAACAGTGAAAAATACATTTCTTGATAAGCAAACCTAATGTGTCTTAAATATTGTTCGATTTCACTTGCCTTATTAGGAGTAATCAAATCAAAATGTTCCCACACAGGGGAAATGCTCCTCTTCCTACCTGGCTCCATCCTCTTACCTATCCTCTCCTCACTCTCCTAAATCTTCAATCTATCTCTCTAGCTCTCTCTCTAAACTCTCCAAACTATCTCAAAACTATATAAAAGCTATCCAAACTCTCGTATCCAAACCATCCAAACTCTCAGATGACTGCAACTCTCTTTCAAAACTCACATTCTGAATGGAGCCTGAGGGGTTTATATCGCTGTCAAACCTCGCGTCAAAATCTGAACCACTTCCCGAAGTAGTCACGTGGTACAGCCGGGCAGCGAGGCTTCGGACGTCATCATTTTTGACTCCTCCAATAATTGAAGCAAGCCTCGATACGCGCTTTGAAGAAACGCCCACTCCATTACTCGGAACACGCTTCGAAGCCTCGGCACACCTCATAACATCACTAGCTGATGCCAGTCACCTGACACTAGATCTTCAGCTGTCTTCTTGATATTCCTGGTGGTGCCGGCCCTCCATAAAAGCTGTGGTAACATTATGGCTACAAACGGACTGTGGCTATCTTTAGCAAAAAATCTGTGTAGATAAATTTGTCTTTGGCAGCAGCTTTTAAGTGGCACTACAGAGGTTAATAGTGGTTGGATGTCATCCGTCTTTAGTCATGTATCCAAAAAGTAAAGACAGGAACCCTTTGCCACTGGTGCGATTTTTAAATTGCTATCAAAATTGACAAAAAAATAATGTTTGATTTTGGTGTTGTAATACAGTGAAAAAAATGACATAAAAAGGTGAATTTATCTAGCCACAGGTTCTGGTCATTTTTAATGGACTCCAAAAGAGTTTGAAATACGTAGGTGCCAGTTTTCTCACAGAGCACACACTGTTACAGAGATGAACCATCTGAACAAAAAAAAAAAAACTTAAGTACCCATGTTGCTGTCATCAGAGTACAAACAGTCCCTGTGATGCTGCCAGGCAGGTGTGCTGCCTGATATCATTTGTTGTGTTGCTAGAAGGCAACAAGATAGCAGAACAAGGAATTACTGACAGAACCCAGAAGAGGCGGTGCATTAGGGAAGTGAGTACAGATGCACAGGGGAGGCATTTGTTAGACTTGGCTGGGCACATGTTAGTGTTTGACACCAGTAATCATATGGGATATATTTTAATTTTTATGAAAACATAAAAGAACCATGTGATGAAAACTCACAAGGGTTCATACAGCAGAGATGCTTCTTGGGTCAGAGATATACTTGCTGTCAACTACAAGGATGTGTGGTGACTGTCTTATGTCCTCCCGAGTCAATTAAGCTGACTGGTTGGGCATGACATCCAGAATTAACAGGAGATGCAATGGTTGAAGTATGGAGATGAATAGTAAGTGCAATACGTAGGCTTAATGACTGAAACGGGCCTTAGGTATTTCAAAATATTTTATTTTCTCCGTTATATTTTGAAGTCTTGGTGCCAATTTATCACTTTACAGTGATAAAATGAACTCAATTCTGTTTTTCATTGTTTGTTTTTCAAGTGACTTTCTGGCAGGTTATATAAAAAGAGTGACAAAAAAGTGTCCTTAACTTTATAGAGGTTAAGCAGAGTGCATTTAGCAGTCTGTTTGTTTTTATATTTGTTTGTTTGTTTTGTGATTCTTCTTTCTGCATAATGGCGGTATGGTTAGAAAATATGTGCAGTTCTCGATGGAGACGGGGATGATTTCTCTTCGGGGGCCAGCAGTTCCAGGAAGCACCCCTCAGTATGAAAGTGAATAGTAGCAGTAAGCATGGCATCAGAATGAGAGTGC
This sequence comes from Cetoscarus ocellatus, assembly GCA_037902135.1. Classification (NCBI taxonomy): domain Eukaryota; kingdom Metazoa; phylum Chordata; class Actinopteri; order Labriformes; family Labridae; genus Cetoscarus; species Cetoscarus ocellatus. The sequence continues at coordinate 448,478 of JBAMNC010001050.1, forward strand.
CAACACAGCAGCTGATACAATAATGAGAAAACATTTTGAAGACAAACTGATGTTCAAACCTGATAATATTCACTTGCTATTCTCTGCACTGAGACAAACTTGCCTTTCAAAGTAGATGGTGACATAAGTTCTGTTTACCGGTGAGCCTGTCAACGGAAGACTTTTAGTCAAAAGTCTAAAACTTTATTTGTATACTGTATGTATATCTGTATTTCTGTATGTATGCCCCTCTAACCCTCCATTTTCTGCAAGAGTAATAATAATACATTTTTTTTGTTATAGTGTTATCTATGCAACTGTATTACATTTTGACTGAGTAAAAGTAATTAATTACATTTTTGAGGATATTTCTGTGCTGTAACTACTAATCTATTAATCCATTTGTTTGAAAGTCTCCAGTTAATGCAGCCACTCATCAAACCCCAACACTAGGACAATTCTGGCCAAAAACTGAAGAAAGTGCCAACACACTGGAGTTATCAGAGGTTACTTATGAAATTTGTGGTTCATTTTGTAGCTGTCTGACAGAAAAATCACTGTGGTTGTATAGGCCTAATGCCCTTTAGATGTGCCCTTTAGAGGTGTCCTCCAGTGACAAATGTCACGCAGGGCAACCAGGAGTGTCATGGCATTGGTAGACAAGACAAACACATAGGAAGTAACTATGTCTCAGTTCTTGCCCTCTAAAATGTTCTCATTAGTCAGTTGTTAGGCTCTGCTGTTTAATTGATTAAATTACAAAAATATCTGACCAGCGAATTCCATGGTAGCAACCAGTACAATTAGGCATATAGTCATTGTTTAAGATAGTTAGCTGAAGGTCAACCCAAGCATCAGACTGAGAAAAATATAATTAAGAAATAAAGAATGATCGAGGCACTTAGAGAGATGAGTAATAAAAAGACTCTACTCCGTCAGTGCTACAGACTTTAATAGAACATGCTAGCATGTGTTGTTCAGGCCCTTCATCAGGGCAGGTGTGAAGGGGCCTCCAAAAAACTTCAGAGTTTTTTATATGATCATCAGAAATTCCCTGATGGAGACAAGAGGCTACAAATTTTAACAAAGTGAACTAAACATGTTAATGTTGATGATACTGAAATTGACACATAAAAAAGATACTGAAAATTGTTTAGGATTTACCAAATTTACAAGCAGGACAACTCTTTCAAATCATTTAAAAAGAATGCAGGAATTCCAAAGGGCAACTGCAGAAAAGGAGGGATATCAAGTTTCCTTTAAAGTGACTTTGAACATGGTGTTGTTGTTTTGCCAGACGGCTGGTCTGAGTATTTTATAAAGTGCTGATCCACTGGGAGTTTAACATGTGACCATTTCCAAGATTTACAGAAAAAAAAAAAATAATCCAGTGAGTGATAGCACTCTGGATAAAAAGACTTTTTTGTTTCCCAAATGACAGATTTGTTTAAGGCAAACTTACTCAAATAACCACTTGCAACAACCAATGTATGCAAAGGAGCACTTCTGAACCCATAACAAGAGCAACTTTAAAGACTACCTAACAATAAGACCACACAGGGTGCCACTCTAAATAACAAAAGACATGAAACAAGTTGACTGGTCTGCAGAATTTTGGATTTCATGTGAAGAGCAGGGACAAAATTTGGCTAACACTTCAGCATGAATTTTCCTTGATAAATAAAGTCATAAAAAATGACTTTCCATGTCCTGAAAATTTCTGCCTGATAAACCCCAAAGCTGCTGTTTAAGTGTTAATAAGCTAATTTTAAAAGATATCCTAATATAACAGTGTACAGATGTATGATTCATGTGTTTTGTCTCTTACACTGTGTGTGATGGAGACACCAAGTATTGATCCCCCAAGCGCTCTGTCTCTCTCTCTCTCCCTCCCCTCTATACACTATTTAATGTTTGTAGAGGCATAATCAACTAAGAGTCTTTGTTTTTTTTTTTTTTTTTAGAAAATCAAGTGTAGCATTTTTTTTTTATTAATCATCGCTATAAATTAACCTCTGATCATGTTCTGGCCTGACATAAATCAACTTTGAATAATTTGGCCAAAGGGCAAACTTTATTGCCACTGAACAAAAGATATATCTTAGCACATAAAGGAGCGCAACTACACTGTGATGACTTGAGGAACACAGATGCTGAGGGGGTCATGAATACATATTGTTCATTCATAATTATCTTCAGAAATATATCATATTGTACATCCTAATGTTCCTTGTTACATCAATTGCAAGTGTTAGAGTAATAGCATGACACTTTGAGGTCAATCATTGTGTTATAAGCATGAAATTAGAAATGACACGCCATCATGGCCTCTAAAAGCTTCCATCTTTCAAAGGGTCTTGGATGTAAAATTTGGTTAAGTTATGAAAATAATATTGGAGAAAAAAGTACTCAAATATTAAAGTGGGTATATACATTTATTTTTTGGTTGGTTGTTTAACAGTGAGAAGAACTTTGGACAGTGAATGCATGGAAAAGCTTGAAAGCAGATAGATAGATAGATAGATAGATGGATGGATGGATGGATGGATGGATGGATAGATAGATTGATAGATTGATAGATAGATGGATAGATAGATAGATTGATAGATAGATTGATAGATTGATAGATAGATTGATAGATAGATAGAGTGGAGATGGGTGGATAGATTGATGGATGGATGATCAGGTGGATACACTGATGTACAAAACAATGGATGAGTGGATTGATGAACAAAATAATGGATGGATGACTGGATTGTTGGACCAACTATTGGATGTAGGAATGGGGGGCTGGCTGGCTTATTGAAAGGATGGATAAATGGATGGATAATGGATGGATGGACGGTTTATGAACTATGAATACTATGGATGGATGGATAAATTAAGAAATACAGTAGCTCATTAATGGCTGGATATTTGGATGGACAAAACAGTGATTGGATATTTGAATGGATGGATGAAGAGATAAGTAGATTGATAGAGTGCTGACTGACTGATTCAAAACCATCCTGTAGGAAAAGAGACAGTGTTTAAATGACAGGCCAATGCTTAGTTGTGTTTTTGCTGCATGTGTAGTGCAGCCTTACAGAGAAAGACGGAGGAAAAGAAGAGTCCCCCCTTTGAGCTGGTTGTTTGATAATGTGCCTGTACTTGAGGTATCAGACAGAAATGGATTCTTTCAGTGAAGAGTTTTATTGGAATCTGAGTGAATGACAGTTTTTGAAAAAAAAAAAAAAGACTGTGAAAACAGCAATCTCCTCGATGGGTATGTGTTGAAAACTCTTCATAGAAGGTTACAAGACTTTTAATGTTCATTTATTGAGCTGTGACTAAGCAGGAACTACAGGAATGCAAAGAAGAAATATTCTTAGGTTGTCCACACACAAGACAAGCATTGGCCCAATTCAAGGCTTGCTACAACTTATTTAAAAATCACAAAGGTGAGATGTCAGTGCAGTTATATTCCTGTTGCTGTTGAGGAATGAGCCTGATACCTTCAGATCATGTATACAAATGTGTTTGATATTTGCAGCACAGTATCAAATCTAGCTGCCTCCATGAAAATATCCAAAAGCGCCACTGAGTGCAAGCAGACTGAAAAGTGCCATTCAACAGGTGTTGCATACTTTTACAGTCATGAACATTGAAAGCAAACTTACATGTAAATATGACTAAGCCCAAGGCAAATTTAATTATAACCAAATAAGGGTGACTTCTGGAATGATATTCTAACACAACATGTGGAATTCTAATACTTTTAACTGAGATGTGAAGATTTGCAGCATAGCATCAATAATATTGCCAAATGTTCATTTATATCTGTTCTAATCTGAAATTAAATGTTTTTTTGTTGTTTTTGGTCACACCACAGTTTTAAATATCCTTTTGTCTGTAGACACTCATGCAGGTTTGGCATTATGTTGTATTGTAGGATGTGTTAGTAGATCTTTGAACAATATTAAGATAGAATTTACATTTATGATCTGATGGTAGACAGTTCTTCCAACTTCATAAGTCTATTGATGAGTGCAATTCTGTAAAATCATGATGAAATAAAATTTGGAAATGCTCAGTAAAAGATTGCTAACAGGGCAATGTGTTTTCATGTGATTTAGCTTATATGGGTAATTATCATTTTATGGATTGTATTCCAGTTTAAATAGCAATGCACAATACTGTTGGTGCAATATTGTTAGATATTGGCCTTAAAAGCAAATATTTGGGTATTGAGAGATACTGATTTTTTTTTCTGATATTTACAGCTGATATATGGGCCGCACATACTGGACATATAAAAAGTTAAATCAGCTGTAATATCTGAAAAATATACACATGTACCATAATTCCTCACCTTATCAACACTACAAGGGTACATTTAAAAATCAAGAGTTTTATTTTTCAAAAGTGAAATACTGTTTTTCCTTAAATCTGTTCTTTGTACAAATAGACTGTCACATTAAAAGCAATGAGTCAGTTTCCGTAAAAGAATCAGTATAAGTATTGTTGATAATGAGTTAGGAAATAACAACATTGGATATCTGCAAAAATCCAACTCTAATGTTTACTGTGACTGCACTGACAAGCCTTCACAGTTTCTTCCACTAGGGGCATCTGACAGCTAACAAAAACACCTGGCTCTTGGAGAGTAAACCTTTTGGGAAGGTGGAATATCCCCTATAGGCGTCATTAGGTGAAAATTTTCAAATACTTGCTGGAGGACACATTTTCTGAAAGGTGGAGCAAACAACAAAGAAAGAATAGGGATTTTTATCGTGTTGGGGTGATGAGGGTTTTGGGAAGTCCTTGGACACAACTTGTGCATTGACAACCACTAAAAAGTCTAATTTGCATTGTTGTTGCTGTTATTCACAGAGGTTGACAAAAAGTTATTTTGATGAACCTTTTATTAAAAGAAACTATGTTTGCCTCAGGGCTCCATCATCAGCCCCAAATTGTTTTTTCTTGTTATTAATGACATTTATTATGTTTCTAATAAATTAAATGTATCATATTTGCTGATGACACTAATTTGTACTCCTAGGGGGGAAACTTAGAAGAACTTCTGCACGCTGTTGAACAAGAGCTTGTAGTTCCTGAAACTTGGTTTGATGTCAATAGATTATCTCTTAATATAAAGAAAACTACATTTATGGTATTTGGAAGCCAATCCAAATAGGAAGAGTTTGTGAGACCAAGTTCCTCGGGGTTGTGAACGATCATAAACTTAACTGGAAGAAACATGTTGGGTATGTAAAAGGGAAAATCTCAAAATCAATTGCAATCATGTACAAAACCAAAGACATGCTAAACCACAAGTTTAAAAAAAGTTTAAAAATTTACTTTTAGGCGGGATAATATTCTGCATACTGATTTCGATGTTGGGGGACGCAGAATTTCTCTTAGTCTCAAAGTGAGTTATTTAACGCATCTGCATTAAGCTGCAACACAGCAACATTAAGCCAAAATGGAAGTGAAATGCCATTTTTTTTTTACTACTAAGCATCCTTTGTTGTGCTTGCTTATAGGTGAGGTGTCAGTGGCTCAGTTGGATAGTGTGCTTAGTCAGTAATAAAGAGGTTACAAGTTCGAATCCAGCTCTGGGCAACACATAGTGATATGTTCTTGGGCAAGGCACCCCAAGTTGCTCCCACTGGTGTGTAAATGGGCATGAAAGGGTGTGAACGTGTGAGTTAATACTGGTGGATAACTAACATAGGAAGTTGACATAACTTTCTTAATCCAAGTTAAAATAACTTAATAAAATTAAGTAAATACAACAGGGTTCTGAGTACACAAAACAAGTAAATATAAAGTAAATGTAATCTAAGACTATTAATCATATTTACTTAACTTTTTGAGGCAATCGGTTTCCAAAATTTTTTAAAGTAATGCCAACTTGTTAGATTTTAGAGTGATTCTTTTAAAGGGGTTCAGCTGTGGAATAATGCTGATCTCAAACTTAAGCAATGTACTTCCTTTGTTATATTCAAAAAGTCTTTATGTGCATTTATATTTAGGAGTTATGGCTTAAATTGAAGAAAAAGGGAAAAGAGCTACATATGTGCATGAGTATGTTTGTACATATATGTATACATTATATACTTGTTTTTTTTTTGTTCTTTTTTTTCTCTCTTCCCACTTGACACCATGAATTGTGTAGCTTAAGATGCATAGAAGGCGGGCATTAATAAGCTTTGCTTCTGCCTGAGCCTTTTTTAGTCAAAATTGTGTGTTATCTTTTCTTTTGCTGCTTTGAAGTGTATATATCACTGAAATAAACTAACTAACTAACTAACTAAGAATATTCCTCCTATGGAGAGAGGTTGCTCTTGCGTGGAAAATGTTTCCATCTGGAAGTATCATCCCATCTGAAGGCTCATCCCATCTGTCCTAAGGTTAAAAAATAACACTTGTTAACTTGAAAAACATCTTTTCTCTGACACACTTTTGCAACAGGGAGAGAAGTAAAGGATTTCTACCCTTTTTACATTTACACAGTTCAGCATTGCAGCAACACTGTGCCGCCCAGAGAAGCTTTGAGAATTTACATCAAAGATCAAGCAGCTCCACAGACACATAAAAAAAGTTCTCAGAGAAAGATTCAAGACTTGGGAGTTATGGAAATGATAACTGCAGCTGTATAAGCCCCAGTGTCCCACACAATTACTGTAAGTCACTTTTATATCTTCTAATTAAGTCTCCCATAAATTCTTGATGCATCTATGTACAGTGCTTTCAATCAAAAAGGCTTCTGTTGGCATCGGCGTGTTCCATATGGAAGAGCAGAAGAGGACTGGTTTAATACCCACAATTTATGAAGCCTGCAAAGTACACAGCAGTAAGGATGCTCCTATGGAGGGAGGTATAGGAGAGGTGTATGCAAATCAACCGTCTGGACAGTTCTGAGTGAGGGGCCATAAGATGGGGCCTACAGAGTGCTGCAGGAGTGACATTCATTTGTCTGGTTTGGTTCATTAACAAAAAGCAGATGAGTTTTTCAATTCTTTTTGGAATATTTCTGGAAATTGACTTTGTGGCAAATGAACTTTATGAAACTTTCATATTTATTGATCTAGAGAATCTTCACAAATGTTCACTTCTTTTGTTTTTTTGAAGCTAGCGTAATTGGTTGGAGTAAAATGTCAGGCTACGGAAGAGCTTCATCACAGTCAAATGATTTAACTCTTGCAACTCCAAGACATTTTCTGCTGTTATTAGTGTGCCTTTTTTTAATAATGCATGTAGAACCTCAACACCTTCAAGCACAATCTAGTTTAATGTGCCTTTTTTTCCGGAAACCTCAGCTATCAGAATCGTTATGCTGCAATGATGTCTTATAAGTGTATCAACAGTTGCATGGCAGTAGGGATGTAACAAAAATCATAATGTAGTTTAAATCTCATAGAACTTCACACAAATCACATGTTGATCAATGATGAACAAGCCTTTTCATATCTAAATATTGTTCCTTCAAGTCTTGGCTATGAAGAGAAAAAAAAAAAGAATAATAACAGTAAAAAAAAAATTAAATCATAGTCTATGTCTGTACTTACACTTTTATTTCCCATCATTGTTTTGTTGTTTCTTTTTCCTTTTTTTCCCATGCAATTATTTGTGCCAAGCTTAGATGCAATTTTTGTCTCAAATGCTTCAAAGAGACACATCGAATTGCTCAAATTACCTTCTCAATTCTTTAGGGAATTAAAAGGTAACTATCTTGTCTCATGCTGTCCCTGTGATGCTTCTGATTTGATGCTAACATTAAGAAAACAAAAGAGGGAGAAATTTGGCACATCTGATTGTTTCGTAGGCTGACAAGAAGTCATCACTCTCTCTAAAGGTCAAAATGGAGGTCTAATAATAATACTGCTACTTTTTTTTGTGAAAAAATGTGATTAAAAAAAATTCACTTATTACAAATGTATCCACTATTAGAACATTTCAGAAAAAACCCCTGCACTTGACAGCAAAATCTAAAACTTATTGGAAGAGATATATTTGTTGTGGATCCCTCTATGGAATGACTAAAGAGAAAGCTTTCAAGCACAGTTGTCTCCATAAAGATTTGTTGTATGGGTCCAGGGATACAGGTAAATGATGCAAGTGTTCCCACTTGGGGGTACCAGTGACCCCATGGAGTTGTGAAGGTTTAATATCACCACAACTAAGCTTTGATATTTGATTTCATACATTTACCTCGACCCCAGAGACTTTCCTCCAGTGTCACTTGATCAAGTTATCGGTCATAACTATGTCATTGGCATGTCGTCAGCAGTTTTGAATCTACCAAGTTGTAACAGTAGATTCAAGGACACAAAACTAATTCTTATTTGTTCTATTTACATTCAGTTTCTCTGGGTTTTTTTATTTTAAGTTAGCACTTTAGTTGCTTATTAGTTTGTGGCTGACAGGTATACTGGCTTCTTAATTAGTCACTATTGAATGCTTGTTATGATTGTACTTTACCTGGTGAATGTGCTCCTTTCTTTCTGTTTTGACAAATAGCTAATTGTGTATCTTTCCTCACATGAAACTTTCAAGTTGATTGAGTCATAAATTCACAAGAAAGAGCATGTAAAATTTACAAGTTGAAGGAGTCATTGATTCATGAGAAATAAAAATCAGAGTTCTTGAAATTAATAGTAAAACAACAGCCTGTTCCCCAAGCAATCAATCTCAGTCTTTATTAAGTGCCAGATGTTATCTCAAGACACTTTACAATAGAGCAGGCCGAAGCTATACCCTTCACTTTATAGATACACATATATGCATATACATACATCCAAAACCAACATGTATCCGCCATGAGCGCAGCACTGGGCCAACCTACAGTGCAGTACATCTATAGGGGGCTCACAGAAGCAGTTTGAAATCTTGGAGTGGATCCAAACTCATGTTGAACAGCCATCCACCAAAGCTGTGTTGAGGGTCTGGGTGAAGGAAGAGAGGTGGGCATATAGACAAAGGGACTAAAGTAAGAGCTGAAGACAGATCCATGGACCTGATCATTAATCTGTCCTCATCATAACTGTCTCTGCTAAGTATGAATTTATTAGAGGTTAGCCCCTTGAGATGTTGCATCTTATTTTCAAGAGGGTCCTCATGTCTATATGGTTGTAAAGGTAGTTATGGAGGTATAATCAATAACAACTATGGACAGATTCTAATATTAACTAGAAAAGCACTCCAAGAGTGTGGACCTCCACCAAGCAGCTCAGTTATGGCAGTGGCTTTTCTGCTCCGATTGGGCAGCCAAGTGTCTGCTCATGTCTGTCCATGTGGAGAATGTTGCATTCCTTTTACATAATAACTGGGAAGAGGGGAGTGGGAATGATGTGATCTCCGAGTTATCAGCATTCCAGTTACAAAGTCAAAGAAAACATGCCGATCTCCCAGTCTATTTTTAGCCATTTTGTTAGCAGAAGTCTTCTGCTGGCATTGCAAGGGAAGCTGGGAAATGTAGTGACATAGTCTTGGAAAACGTAGATTTCAGTTTGCAAACAAACTACAATTCCCATAATGACGTAAATGAATGGGATTTGCCTTTATAAACTTCAGTGTTTTTTGTGACATCAATCCGGATCGGATCAGCACAATAATGTTATGGGTTCTTCATTGGACCAAACCACACCACTGGTAAAATTTTCATGTGAATCCATCCAGTAGTTTTTGCGTAATCTTGCTAACAGACAAACAGACAAACAGACAGACCCAGGCGAGACATAACCTCCTTGGCAGAGGTAACAATAACATCTATAATGATTATAAGGTAGAAAGATTATGGACAATGCCAGAATTTTTCAAATCGATACGATGCTTGTGGTGATTTTTCCAATATTGATTAAAAATGAGAATTTATGTTAAATAATGTAATTTCTGTAGATGGTTGGGGGGAGGGTCAAATGGACTGAAATAAGAATTTATGATTGTAATAAGCTTTTGGATGCCTGGACCATAAGTTTGTTCCCATCATATTTATCTCTATTGAATTAAAATATCATGTCTGCAGTTAAGAGCCCAATCAAATCAGTGGCTAATTTTCACCAGGAATGAGCAATAGAAATAGTACTGGTGTAAATCACCACATAATCATAAGCATCATAACAAGGTAGATGACATCACTGAACAGGGTTTTATTCAATGTACTAGATCATCATTAACCTTTAAATACGGTAACTTTTTAAATTAGCATCTTCATAAACGTTTTTTTTAAGTAGCTGGTTAATGAGGTTTAAGCAATGAAATCCCATTTATTTCTGTTCTAATGAGCTGGAGGCTAAAATGTAATCGTGTGGTATGGCTTAAGGTGGACGAAAAAAATCCATTGCAAGACTTTGTTCATAATAAGTGGCAAAAACTTTATTACTTTTTAATGCAATAAGACTTTATAAAACAAAATTACATTATCATGAAACCTAATTACATTACAAGTCTGATTCTCAAACACAACACTGCCAGTGTGAAGTGCAGCATTTCAACGTCTGGTTCTATCTGTTACCATGGGAAACAAATTTACAAAATAATATATTTAAGAAGCAGGGACACAGTCTTTAACATTTGTATCCACTCGCTTCCCACTGCCTCCAGCTAAATCCATGATGGCTTGCTTTATTTTACAGCAGACTGAAACAGACAGGCTGTCAATAGAGAACATTGTTGTGGTGAAAAGTGATCAGAATCGCAGTGGGAGCGGGTAGAGAGGCATGGTGTATCGGGTAATGGCTGGAAATCCTGCGGGAACAGGGCATGTGCGAGGTCAAAAAACAGTTCCACGTAGGCTTCCTGTTACTAATTGGTTGCACAGGTCCACCACATTTTATCCTCCGCTGTGAGAATAATGGTTTGTCCCTCCGTCTCTGCCTCTCTTTAAGTATCTCTCTCACTGCAGGCTTTTCTCACAGCTCACAGCCAGAGTGGAGGAAAGACATCATTATCATCTTAGCCAGTTCTGTGTGAAAATCTGTAGATTTGGTGGATGGTGCAGGCACATTACAGCTAACAAGTAGCTCATTGCAGCAGAAAACAAGCAGCGGGGTCAGTCGTTGTGTTGTGTGTGTGTGAGAGCAGTATAAAAACTCATGTCACTCGGTGCACAGGGGACATGTTGCTACACCACTAACCCCACGACTCTTTTCTAATTGATTTCAAGGGTAGACAGCCACTGTAGAGCAGTCATTCATCTTTCAAAGGGATTCATTTTTCATCTTGAGCCAAGTGCACGTACAAAAAGCCTTTAAGTAGTTGGATAGAGGGCGCAAATGCAATAATATACATTTCCCCAAGCATTCTCCACACACCTTTAAAAGGAGAAGAAAAAAAGTCATGAAAATGCTTCATGAAATGCATCTTTGACTGGTTGATGTGTATGATCCCCTGTGAGGAACTAGAGTTTGAATCAATTTATTTCTCATTTACACTCCGTCTATGTTTGATTTACCTCGCCTCCCCATGTAGATTTGTGTCCTGTGGTGCACAGGAGGCAGCAACATGAGCAGCACATAAACCTTGGGATTTATTCCTCATACATATAGTCTGAAATCCAATTGCAAAGCATGTACTCTTAAACTAAGAGTAGTGGAACAAACCCACTCATTATTTCTGTTTGCCTGCAGCGAGCTCTGTTTGATGGCTAAATGTGATGGAGGTAGCACTGCCATAAATGGATTTCTACTGAAAGGTAGCTGTCAGGGACCTAAACTCTGGTGTTGAGACTTTCTGTTCCACTCTCACACACATAATGTGTAAGCAGTATTTTAATCTGCTTTCTTGTCTCTTCACAAATATGAATTGTTTCTAAAAAAAAAAAAAAAAAAAAAAACGTGCTCATCATCTATTGTGATGTTACACAGCGCACCATTCAGATTCAAAGAGCTTTAGACAGTTTGTACACCTAGTCCAAGTTGAAGCACTTTCGAGATGGATTTAAAAAAAATTCAAGCACCCTACAGTCTTTGGCTACACTGTGTTTAGGGCAGGCTCACACATCAACAGTCAGTCGAGGCTTGAGTGAATGGCTGTGACTTATTTCATCTCTCTTTCCGGCCTTTCTGTGTGTCTTATTTGGTCTGATATTTTTAACAGATAAGAATATGGTCAAAACTGAATGAACGTTTAAGCACCCTGTCCAAAGTTCAAGCACTGTCCAAACCTTGAAAATGCCTCATTGAAATTCAGGCAGTTACTCAGTTAAGTTAGTAAGTAAGTAAAAATCCAGTGCTAGGGGGCTCTACCAGAACAATATAATGCTACTGTATGTTTACATGTACAGTTTTTCTTCAGTCAGAATGAAATCACTCTGATAAGAATTTGCTAATTCACTTTTTCCAAGGATAACCTCTGATCATGATGTGTGTACATGCATCTAATATACAGCATCATCAGAATAAAAACATTTGAGCATGCACAGAGCTGCCTCGAACTCAGAGACAGCAGGAAAAGCAGCTTTTCCTTCTTAGGAGAGTAAATGCAAAGATGATCTAACTTGTAGTTTTTGGTCAGCGGTCATTATTAAAATGTAAATCAGCAGCAGACAACAACACAAACTTATAGATTATGATGAGACATTGACTTGACTCTGTTAATGAGCTTGACTGTTAATAAGGTTTTTCTCTGCTGTGAGTTCAAAGTAAATTAGAAATGCGATTCCACTGCGGAAATGATCCTCTCAATATTTCAGTTTCAGCTTAAATAAGAACACGGCAGTCAGTAACTGCTCCTCTGTTAGAAACAAACGCTTTGTCCATCACTTGTCCTCCCTCATGGAAGGAAAAAACTTCTGTTCCCCTACTTTCTACAGTGCTGCCATCACTGACTTTGGATCTCTCTGTTTTATGTTGAAATGCACCAAAATCTATAATTTTTGCAGCTTTCCCTTAACAAACTCAAAGCTCAGTGGTGCAAAACTCAGCCTGTACAGAAAGAGTGTTCCTTCTCCTGAACTGTGCATGTCTGAGCTGCTCTAAACATGCAGTTTCACTGGAGAGGAGAGAAAGATTGGATGGTTATTCTGTTTTAATGAACTATGTAACACTCTGCCTTGTATAAGAACAACACTTAGCACATTAAAACATGCACTTTAAGAAATAATTGTTAAAACTCTAGATTCTGAGTTTTTTAGATTGTACTATTGTTGATATTGTTGAGGACAACCTCGGTGATGACCTGAACTCACTTGCCTACCTTCCCTTATGCTGTATGCATAGCATGGCATACAAGCTAGCAGCCCTCCTTTACATCTTTTGTTGCGGATTTTATCATAAAACATGCAATAGTGATAAACAATTTTTAATAAGGAATTTGTGGCACTGTATAAATTGAAGTAATAACGCAACTTAAGACGATATGTGATAGATAAGTGGTGATGAATGTTTAACACTGTGTTGTTTGCAAATGAACTGTTTCTAGAGCCAACTGTTTTGAATGAATGACAGGAGCCAGCTCCCACTATAGAGACTGTCCTCTCAGTCAACTTTATTTTTGATGATAGACATCAGAAGAAAGAAATCGAACCAACCCAAGAGTCTGTTTGAAAGATGGAAGATCATCTCTTTTTACTGAGCTGATCAAAATGATCCAGATCTCTAAAAATAGATGCCACTTCCATCACAATAAGGGAGGCAGGTTGGACTTTAATAGGCTACTGTTCACTCTTTGCTATTATGATGGACTGCTGTAGATTGTATGAAATGATGGGGTGGTATTTATTGTACGTCAGCACATGTCAAGCCTGCACCACCAACCCAGTCCAGGCAAAGGCATCTTCATATGTAGTTTGAGGTATTGGATATCAGTCTGTTTTCAGTACACACTGAATGTTGAAATGCGTTGTGTGAATCAACTTAAATGTGCTTTAAATGCATCAACATGAAAGTGTGTTTTTTAAGTTGCTCCCTGTGATTCCTCTGTCACTATGTTGAGCTGTTGTTTGTTGTCGGCTCCTTCTGATTTCATGGACTCCTTTGGTGGCAGGGCAGCTGGCCGGCCGTGTGTTTGATTTATTGAAGTGAGTGGGAAACTATGAAGCTTACTTTGTGACAGCTCAGAAGCTTTAAAATTTAAGATGTCATTGAATTGATGAATGGAGGGAGGGGAGACTGTGCCTGCCTGCTGGCGTCATATGTCACTGTCTTAAGTGATGAGGGAGCCTGCCTGTCGCCTGGTTACACCCACCCATCGGCTCCAGTGGGAGACCTTTTGTTACTCAAGTATAAGCAAAAAGAAATCTCATTTTCTGTGGAACAGATGCCAATGGGAAGTGTACATTAGACTGCTTTCAATTTGTTAAAGGTTTGGACACATATCTGCTCCAAGCTCACACTGAATCCATGTACACATCGGACACTGAGATAGATGCTTTGCTCTCCTGCCATCGCTGATCATTGTCAAGCACTCCAAAAAGACACATGGCCCTTCAAGTGCTGATTACATGATGCAGGGTTGACAGCCACATGTGGAGAGCAGAGGAATCATGCCAGTTTCAAATCAGAGGCAGATAACTGCTGCAATCTGCAAATGTAGGGCACTCTTGCTGAACATGTTTTGAGAACGCGGGTGGAGTCATTTTTAAGTGGAAAACACACCTGCTGACATAGATAGATTTTCCCGTGTGTAGCTGACAAATAAATTTGCATCCTGTGACAAATGTGTAGCCTTTTATCTGAGTTAGTGTGAGATTTGCTGTGATGAAAGACAACAAGCGGGAACATTAGCATAGAGCTCAACTGGGGCCACCGCTGTAAGGAAGAAAACAATGTGTGCAGGGGAGCTGCTGCTACAAAATCAATCAATACGTCAGGAAATGCACCTGGGTTATTAATTGTTTGCCCGAGCACCAGAAAATGTAATTAGTGCCTTGAAATTGGGCCACTGCCCACATACTTTACACCTTCATGTCAGCAATGTTGTATATCATTCCTTGAACTAGAGTGCACTCATTCCGTAGGATCTTCCTTTATTTTTATTTTTGTATGAGGATCCCTAATAGCACCAACCATATAAAACATTTACTATCACTCACACAAATATGTCATAAAAAAGAAAGCCAGAAAGAAATAAAAACTGAACAAATCAACAAAATAATACAAAACAACAAAAAAAATAATAATAAAGACACACAAAATGGATGTCCATTGCCTTTCATTTGTTTATGTGATTTAATTTTTCTAATCTTATTTTGTGTCTTTGGTATTAAGGCTCTTACTGTGTTCAGGGCAAGTTTTAGATATATGGCTCCAAACTTTTGGAATTCATGTAATAGAAACTGGGTGGATATTTTTTTCAAGATATAAAGTCCAAAAATGAAAAAAAAAAATAATAATAATAAAAAGAAGGTAATAGTTGTATGAAATGCTTTTTTTTAGTGCTCAAACAGTCAGTTTAAGACATTTTTTTTTCCTGGTGATGTCATGGGTTATTTGCTCCTCCTTCAAACTGGAAACACTTCCTTAACAAGGTGAGTTGATTGGCTCCAGAGAAAGAACCATATCTAGGCATGTCTGTGCAGAAACTCTACACATTAGAGAACATTTATCAAGAGCAAAAGTCCTACATTTCTAGAAAGAGACATGGTGAGACACAGTCAATGAGCATTTAAAGCTACTGACACCAAAGCAACCAGTTCTGAAACAAAGGGGTTTATGGACTTGCCAATGTTGAATAGCAGAGGGGGTTATTAGGCATAAAAATTTAAAAACAAAAGGTTCTGGTAACATCTGGGTTCAATGTTTGATTGTTAGAAAAGAGTAACATAAGAATATCTTAAATGAAAAAAAAAAAAAAAAAAATCACAAGTATTGTTAAGAAGTCACTAAGTTGTCAGAGGGGAAGAACTTGACTCAGCTCTGTCAAAACTGTCAGATGTGATCTTACAATCCCCCAAAGGATAAATAACTGTTTTGCAGTGTCTTGGCTTAGACTCACCCAAAATTAGATCTTCATCTTAAAGATCTACATGATATACAGTAATACAAGCTAAATAAAAACAATTGATTTACTATTATGTGAAAAGTACCACATCGGATTTGCAGGCCTTTTTAGTTCACTTTAGACCAGACTGAGGAAATTCTCTTGGTTACAGTGCATATCTTGAACAGTCTTTCTGTACATGCCTTTCAGCAACAGGACAACAAAATGCATTTTGCATAAATGAATTTGCTGTTGTTTTACTTTGTCAGACTCAAGTTGTAGATTATGAAAAGGTTAGATATGTGGATCCAAACTTTACCTCCTCAGGGACCCCTCTGCTTTAATTTGAGTCAAGCCTGACATCCCCGTAGATCCTTACAGAAATCTGAACAACAATCTTGATCGGTTTTGGTGTAAAATTCCAACAGACACAGTTTAAAACCCTTGACAATTTTTGGTGGGATGGGTTTGGCAGGTGGCAAAACAATTTTTAAAAACATTGGCTTCTCTTGGTAAGCAAGCTTTTTCAGCCTGTTTTAAACCACAGCAGATGCTGATGAATTTTTCTGAGGATGTAAGTTCACTTCATCTTGAATTGTGATGGCCCTATTTCAATGGTGTGAGGCACGTCGTCTGAAAACACATGGCGCACAGCAGTTTGGGGCGTGTTGGTCCTTTTGAATTTTGATGTAAATGCTCTTCACAAAGTAGGAACAAACCAACTCAGCCCATGACCACCCCTCATTTTTAGACAAACACACTGCTGAACAGGCATGCATGTTCATTCAACTGTTTATACAGTTTGGTGCTTGCATAAAAGTGATAACTGTGTCAGGGTCCAGAGTGCTAAAAGTTAACACTGACTATATTTAGCAGACTGGCCAAGCTGTTACTTTTAATGGTTTGACTCTGATTCCAAACAGAACAGCAAGGACACGTTTTGACTCCTGTTCTGCCTGCCATTTTGTGGTGGTGACTTGCTTTGATTGCTTTTAACTAATACCATGATGTCAATTTTGATATTGGTTGTAAACGGACCATAGGAGAACAAGTTTTCTCTTGCCTAAAGATTAATGCACAGTTTGCTCAGTCTATTATGATAGTACAAATATGTGCAAATCTCATTGTGGTGACCTTAAAGGAGACAAGGTCTAGTGCTTGCACTTCCAGGGGAACCAGGTTCTGAGGTAGTGAATCAATAGACTTGATGTTTGCTGCTTAACAGGATTTTATATCAACTTTACTACTCAAATTTCGAAAACCAGAGGAGATCGAGTCTTTGTGGCGGTTCCTAGGCTTTGGTACTCAGTCACTCTTGCTTGGTACCTTGTCACTTTTAAGTCACTGCTGAAAACCCACCTCTTCTCAGTGGCCCTCAATTCAAACCAACCCTGAGCCTTTATGTTTATTTGTGTTTGGCATCTTTTTGATTATTTTTGTTATCATGTTATTATCTGGTTTGCCTTTAACAGTTTTTGCGTTCTTGCTCCATTTTATTTGTTTGTTTTATGCCTTATGATGGTGCTCATTTCTGTTGTTATCTCACTGTGCTGTAATGCACTTTGGTCATCATATCGTCCCTGGTGGGCACAAACCTCTTCTATCCAAAATTGAAAATAAATAAATAAATAAATAAAACACTGCCACTGAATGATTGAATATTGCCACTGAATGATTGAATATAGTTTTGTACGCTTTACAAATGACTTTTCTATACTTTGATTTGCTCAAAAGTTTACAAAAACCCACTTACCAACATGGAAGGTGACCAATAGAAAAAAAAAATAAAATTGTTAGAGAAAAAAAGGGATTGGAGATTGGAGTTTTATACTCAGCAGTGACAGTATGTTGTTTAAATGTGCTTTGAAATTAAATTTTTACTCGACTTTTAAGTTGCAGGATTATTTAATGCTTCATTTGTTCTTTACAGAAATGTTTTCTGTATAACGTTATTCTTTCTTATTCTGGTAGTACAAACTTCTTTTCTGTGTCTGATAGCTATTTCAAGCACATCACGTTAAAAAATCTTTGATATGTAAGCTTTGCTGGTTGTGGCACTAGTATACTTCTGAGAAAATCTAACAAAGCATATAAGAACTGTGTGTATTTTATTGCACAGTGAAGGGAACTATTTATGACCGATTGATGAAACAAATTATCTGCTTATCAAGCTAAAAGTAGCAACATTAGTGTCATTTCTATTTCAGTTGTATTAATTATTTCCATGCAGTGCCTAATTGGAACCTATAGCTCTATTCTGGAAGACAGAGTGGAATAGCAATGCTTATATCAGTGATATGTTAGCTTAAATGGACAGTTGGTAATGATGATAGTAGTCAACGCTCTGTCAGCTCATCGCGCTATGATGTTTTATGGCTTCGGGCTAACCTCCACCCTGGAATTATTCAGCCATGTCTCAGGCCTGCTCATTGCTGTTACAACTTCTAAATCAGCCACTTTAATTAGAGGCCTTTACCACTGTAGAAACAAGCATTCATCCTGCTAACAAGACTCTTCTCAAATCTCTCCACAGTTGTACAGCTCTGTGGACTTTGGAAGAAAATGGCAGCTCATCCACGAACACGTCACGCCAAACAGATTCTACTGGTGAGTCATCCTGTCTCTTACATCTTCACTTTTATCTGCCTTTCTTTTTATCCTCCTCCTCTTAAGTTTTGTTTACTCAGGTATGCAGAGAGTGGTGCTAGTGTTCTGCGCCACTGAGCGAGTGATACTGATGGCTTAGAACAAGGTGTGTGACTGACTGGTGATGCTGCAGCCAAAATCCTGCACATTTTCTTCCCCTTGATACAATCAGGCTAGAGATTAATCTCCTCCTTCGGAACATGCTCTGCATTCAGCATTGGAGGGAATGTCGCACCACACTAAATATCTCATACTCTGCCCATAGCTGGCTTATGATATACAAATGGTGCTGTTAATACAACATGTTTATTTTGATTAATTGATTGCAGAAAATAGTGTGGTAAGAGATATTAGTCATGACCTATAGAGAAAAGTAAGTGACTAGAGAGTCATGAGGTGGACAGGGGTGCTGTAACAATGGTTCAGGAAAAAAATAGGGGCCCATGACTGTATAACGTTGTTAAATATTATCTTAGCACTATACTCTCTTTCTATACTAATTCATCAATCTACAGTATGAGTGGTCAATGTAGGACTCCTCCACCACTGGGCAGTGGGCTGATTTCAGGCTTTGGATCATTTTGTAATAGGCTGTAAACAAATAATATGCCCCATATTAAATGACAGAGACCCGAGGGTGTTTTATTATTAAAGAATGAACAGGTCCTTGCATATCCATCGGTTCTGTAAGGAACTGAGCAGAATTTGCACTCAGACTATCCGTCTCTGTCACTGCTGTGATGACCGAGGAAGTAAGACCTGAGATAGTGCTCTGAACATGGTTGTAAATGTATTTGATTCTTAGTAATGTGTGTAACTGGAGGTGCACAAAAGTGCTTAACCTCCTGATGTGGAAAGAGACAATTCAGGGTCAGACCTAACGAAATACCAGTCTATAATAAATAGAAACTGGTTCGTATTCACTGACAGCAGGTGAATATGGACCAGTGGATTCACTCTGTCACTGCATCCAACAGGTCAGTGTGTGGATGCAAAACAGCTTTCTCCAGCTAAATTCGGACAAGACTGAAGTCATTGTATTTGGTCCACAGAAACAAAGAGAAAGTGTCAGCAGTCAACTCCAGTCTCTCTCTCTAAAACCTACAAATCAGGTTAGAAATCTCGGGGTAATAATGGGACTCAGACTTGAACTTTAACAGCCACATCAAATCGATATCATCAGCAGCCTTTTACCATCTAAAAAAACATTGGCAAAATCAAAGGTATAGTGTCTAAACCTGACCTGGAGAGACTTGTCCATGCATTTGTCTCCAGTAGGTTAGACTACTGTAACAGCCTGCTCACTGGCCTCTCCAAACGAGCTGTAAGAGAGCTGCAGTACATCCAGAATGCTGCTGCTCGGGTCCTGACCAGAACCAGGAAGTATGAGCAGAGGGTTCCAGTTTTATGCAGCTAAAATCTGGAGCAGTCTTTCTGAAAATGTGAGACAGGCCTCTACACTGAAAATGTTCAAATCCAGGCTCAAAACAGCTCTGTTTAGCTGTGCATATGACTGAAAGGATCTTATCTGCACTCTTCTCTTTTAAAGTTCATTTTATAATGATTATTTTTGTTTTTATTTTGTATTGTGATTTTAATGCATTTTTCTTGTTCTGTAAAGCACTTTGAATTACCTTGTGTACGAATTGTGCTCTACAAATAAACTTGCCTTGCCTTGCCTCAGATCAGCTTGGACCGATGACCAGTTGATGAAACACTCATTGGCAGCCCCTGGCCCTTTACCTTTGCGCTCAGGTGTCACAGTTTGATCAGTTACAGTGTCAAACTGTTGACTATGTTTCTCAAAGTCATTGTTACGCAGCTAATGAAATCAAAGTGAGTCCTTTTGACTGTCTCTTTGTTTCGGTTCAGAAACAGGCCAGTGGCTTCCTCTGTTAGTGTGTTGTAGTTAGTCAAATTATGAACAACATTTTGTTTGATTGTCCCCCTGCTATCCCAAGACAACCGGTCTGTGTCTTACATAAAACTGGGCCATGGTCCAAAAAAGATTGTGGACACCTTGTCTAGAGACTACTTTTTCCAGTCTTAGCTAAAGAAAAAAAAGTCAGTTTCAGTGTCTTTTGTTTTGCTTGATTTTAATTGCCCAGTTTAAGAAAAAATATATAGCAAGATTAAAGTAAATTTTCAATGGCAAAGCCAACTGTGATAATTTCAACTTTGTACTTAAAATATCATTTTCTTGTTTTTTTGTTTAGTTTAGTTTTGTTTTTTGCATTATTTAAAAAACTTCCCCCTCTCAGTTTTTCTCTCCTGATCATACTCTTATATACTCTCCCGCTCACCCTGGGTTTCAAAATAATCCAGCTGCAGAAAGTCCCATAAGCAAATCACCCTCCACAGCAAATCACCCCAAGTTTCTTCAATTAGTTGTTTCCCCAGCCTGCACTTCAATCATTCACAGTGCATGCTTGCGGTGAAGTGTAGCTCCGGGCTGGTTTGCTGAAAACACGTGGCGAGTCTATTTTCAGAGGGAGCTGCTCCAACTCTGTTTCGATCCCAGCCAAGCAGGTCGACTTAACATAGTAAAACAAGTGCTCAGAGTTTCAGGGTCATTTCAAAATATAGTGGAAATAATATTGATGCCTACAGCAAATAAGCATCAGGCAGGAAATGTAACCTGTTGTTACATATTGACTCTTCTTGTTATCTTGTAAACTTACAATTACCACATGTATGGTTTTCTCACGATCTTCAGCCCTGCATTTAAAACATTCTAAATATGCTTCCTGTGGGCGAGCATATGCACCATGGGCCTGAGCAAAGGCTCAGTTCGGACGTGGTGCTCTGCAGGAGGACTGTGGAAATTCAAGGCCATAATAAGTAATAAGTAATAAGTGTACACACACAAAGATGTAGAGGAAGTTATGTGGTGTGTGAGTTCAAGTTCACACTCAGCACAGAGTGCATGATGTAATTAAATTTGAACACCAGAGTGAGCCTTGCATCATGGTCTGGTATCATAAACATGTTTCTTGTCCAGGTATTTTCTTCTATCATTTGTTTTCTTTCATCTCAGGCACAAAGTGCCACAAGTGTATCAACAAAATGAATGTACTGATTATTTGCCTGATGTTTGCCTCACAGTTTTCTCTTGGAGATGGTGGTGGGCCTTGAGCCTAGATTAGTTAAGACCCACTGCTGTAGTGAATAAGATACGTTTCAATAGCTTGATGGCATTAATTGTGAATTATTATTTTCACATTAGTGGAAGAAAAAAGTAGGCTGATTCTCCACAGATACCTGCATACAGATTCAGAAGCTTGAGTACAGTATCAGGAGCCATGACTAATAATGGATCCAGGACGTCCCTGTCACTTCTCATCCTGTCATGTTTGCTGCTCACTCCCCCTGCAGTGTACCTACTATGTTTTAAAAGTGCACACTCATCACAAACGAAGGCCCGGATCTATTCCAGCTCAGTGCCTCTAACCCCATCTCTGAGGTGACTGGAGTATGCCTGGGATTGCCGTTGGCTGAGACCACTGTAACTTGCATAAATCTCAAGCTTCTGTGCCACTGTGGTATGATTCGTAAATAATGTGCTCAATCCATCGCTGAATTTGCCCTTCATGGTCAAAGCCCTTCAAGGACATCTGGACGCCAAAGGGGCCTCTAGCAATGGCTAGGCAGGCCTCCAGTTGGCTGTATTTGGACAATGGCTTCATCAGCCTCCAAGGGATGTGAAGTATCGCCACAATGGGGAAGCTGCATCCATCCAGGCTAATCCACGAGCAGTGAAATGAACAATAAAGCAAGATTTTACCCAGAGATATATTCACATTCAAACAATGTGGTGACCCCACATCACCCAGGCAATGAGGAGGAGAAGAGATGAGCGATTCTTTGTATTGTTGCATTTTGCTGGAATGACACGTGTCTTGAGTTGCTGATCATATGATTGCCAAAAAGGGCAATTTGAAATATATTAGGAAAGTATGATCACAGCATGGTTTCAGCAGAACATAATGTGGTGCTGTTACCTGATTTGTCCAACTTATTTATCAACAAAGAAAGCCAGGCTCAGTACACTCATAACATAACCAATCATTCAAGTCTAAATTGATCAGTACAATTATACTACACAATCTGAAGTTTTTCTGGAATAACAATCATTTAAACCAATGACCAGTCTTTGTAATGACCAATTTGATGTTTCACATAACCTGATCTGAGGGCTGATAGTTATATTCTAGATGGTATGAAGCCTTGAGGATGACTTTAAACAATATTTCAGTGTATCCAGTGAAATCTGAACAGATACTGTATCTGGGCCAAGACTTTGTTGCATGTGCTTGTCACCATTTAAATCCCAATTTGCAAAATTACACTAAAGAATGGAGTCACATCAGAGCAATTTCTCATTCCTCAAACATATTTGTGCCGATTGCTGTCAGATAATATGTGACTTTTGTAGCCAGAGCTTTATAACTTAAGCATTGTTCCTGTAACTAACACTGTATCAGTTATATTTATGCAATTGCGCTTCCAAGACCCCCCCCAAAAAAAACCCTAGGGTTTGCCTATTACATCATACAACCTTAATATAAGATTCAAGCTATTTGACATCCTTTTAATTTCATAGACAAAGAATCTCTATGTAACACTTTAATTTCCTGATGCAGAACATTGGGAAATCTCAATGAAAATCTAAGTGATAATTTCAATGTAACATTTAGATTTTTCAGTGAAATTCTTATAAATACAGTGAAATACTTACTTTAATTATATCACAGTGGATATAACATGCTGTAAATCTTATCCTGGGTGAAAACATAACAGTAAGGAGTAACAGGAGCTTTGCAGTTATGCCATAAAGTCTAATAAGAGACAACTTTTTCATAAATGCAAATATCAAACCCAAAATTACAATGAAACAAGTCATTCAGTTAGTTAAGACATAAATTTGAACACATTTGTCATGACTGTTGCTTTGACATCACACAATGTGTTCCTTTTTTCACCTTTTGAATTTGATTGATCATAATCTCATTTGATTTCAGGTGAAGCAAAATTTATCATAATTGGGCAAATAAACGTCTTGTAAAATTTAAACACCATGAAAATAACAAACTGATGCAAACTCTGGCATCAGATGCTTGAAGATTATAAGACAAAGCGTCTCAGTTGAAGAAGTTGTGCTCGGGTTTGTCTTCCTACATTGTTAAGCACCAGTCTAGAGAGTTAGTTATGCAACTTTAAGTTGGGTAGAAGTGTTCCCTCCTAGGTCCCAAAACCCAAAGTAATTATTCTTTATAAACAAATTAAGAAGTTATTAAAATAACCAAAGTGTACCTCAACAATATAAAGAAAGTGATGACTCAGGGTAAACAATATTTCTGCTATCTCTGCGAACTTTATCTGCAGTAAACATTTCCTACTTGCAATTTTGGGCATTTTGTTTTTGAAATATCTTTAAATGATTTGTGTGATCTTTGTCGATTATTGCCAGGCCACCACCGCTAACAAATAACGGGGGAGCACTGATATCACCACTGGTTCATTTATGTTTGCACATAACTCTTACAGGCAGCATTATATGTCATGACTAAGTACTACAGTTCAATGGACTCTTTGAATATTATTTTGAAATAGGGTCTAAAAATGAAATAATAAAAAAACACACTGAAGAAACAGCAACCAACGGAGAACACCAAAAAATTCTTGTGCTTTTTTCCAGCTTCCCACCATCCCTCTCTGCTGACTATTCTCTGATCTTTTTTTATTCTTGTTCTTGTCCTTTGCATCCCTTTCACATCATTGTCATTCTGATTATGTATTCTTACATGGTCTGTCGGTCATTCAAAGGTCTGTCTCGGGCCTCGACAAGGAGTCGGATCTGGTCCACATGGAGGCTCATACACCAGATGGAAGTGAGTGTTTCTAACATGCACACATGCCCTCTCACACGCATTGAGACACACACACTGACATCAAAGATGAGTAATGAACAGGTCTCTATAGGAATGAATTCCTCTGGGAGAGAAGCCGACGTCCCCGGGGAAACAGCACAGGCTCGCCCCACCAATAAACCCGATGCATGATTCCTGCTTAATACGGCCTTTCTTCCTCTCCTTCCTTTTTCCTCATTGAATGTCAGCCCATAACTCTGAATGGCAGTACCGCACAGGTCCTCTATAGGTGACATAGGTGAAACTGTTTATACCAGCCTGCGATGTCAAAGTGGTGTCATAGTGAGATATAAGCCTTGCTGTTTCCCATATTACTCTGGTATGATTGACAGGCGGGGATGCTTGTTTGTGCTACACATAATAAGAATAAATCCTGTGCTGGAAGGAGAGGCAAATTAGTGTGAGAAAATGTCAGACCACACGTACAGATGGAATACAACCTTACCCACTTGCTTGTTTATTTTTTTATCTGTGTGTCTTACACAAGTACGACTCATAATTAATTACTAAAACTCCCATCAGGAAATATCCTCTAATATGCTTTTGTTCCTGCTTCATAGATAGCATGTACTTTATGACTGCTGCTTCTACTCTTTATAAAACATCTCATACTTTCTGTTTCTCTTTTTCAACATGACAGATGTGCAGTATGTCACATGCAGAGCACAAATGTGCACTGAAGCTAACAGGAACTACCCATTCCCCGGATACATCGACATCAGCTCTTTGGTGGTTCAAGATGACTACATATTCATACAGGTAGGGCTCCAAACTGTCTACCCCTTTTACTTTGTGGAAAAAATTGTGAGTTGAATTGATATGAATGATCAACCTAAGGCATGCTGTGTCTATTATACACTGGAGTAGGCCTGCACTACATGAGAAGAACATGCTATGTGCAATAACATAGTTCAAAATTGTGATAACAATATGATTTTGATAATTTCATAAAAGTGACACAGTAGGGTTCATAAAGTATATAACTTAGTCCCTTAATCCATGCTATTTTCCCTGTTTTGTGCAGCACATGCAACTAGAATAGATATTTTTGAATTTTAAAGACATCTAAGCAAAATTTTCCCCACTAAACTGCAACAAGTACATTTTAAGGCAGCTTAAAGACAGCTTTCGCCTTCTCTGACTGCATCAAAAGGTGTGAAACCTAAGCTGTTATATCATAAAACTTTGTATGGCCACATTAAATAAAGTTTTTTACAATTTATCTTTTAAAATTCAAACTGTCTGTTGTAAAGGGTCATATTGTTGTAACGATAAAATAATGATGAATTGCACAACCCTACCTTGGACTAATAAAAGGTAGGTTATCTGTTTTGGTTAAAATGTTGATTTTGATTTGAGAAGCCTTGGGTTATCTATAATGATATGTGCTGATTTTCAAAGTTGCCATTTTTCATTTTCTATCCAGTGGTAAGACGAAGGACATGTACAGAGTGCATTAGTTGCAGCAGTTGAAGTGTTGAAGAGGTAAACTATTGCTAAGTACAGACGTGGATCAAGAGGAAGGGCTGGAGAGGTCTTTGTGGTAGTGTGGCAGGCAACATATAATAGTTTGGTACATGTTTCCAGGAAACATTTTAGATCACAGTAATACTTCCCTTGTGGCCCCGACATGTGTTTAGTATATTCTTACATCAGAGAGGAATTAATTCATCAAAATCCTGTGTTCTGAAGTTATCACCTTACACCTCGTCCTAACTGAACACAATGTGCAGGAGCATCACCAAAAACATAAGGGTAATTACAATATTTGCAACATTCAATACATTCACACATGTAGGTACATGTGGGTATCCTAACTGCCCAAGAGCAATGCAGTGGGATGATCCACAACACAGTGCAATGTTTTTGCCCAAAGGTCGCGTCCCTATTTTCCTCATCATTGCTCATGTTGACACAGACAAGGAACAGGGAAAGAGGGATTTTCTTTATTTTTTTTTTTGACTTTTCTCACTCAGCAGAGCTTGTTAATCTGTTAATACAGCAGAGGTGAGGAAATGTTTATCTATTTTGGTGAGTGAAAAGATTTACTTTCACTTTCAACTCTGAAGGAGAAAATGTTGTTTAGATTACAGAACTGTGCATAGACGAGCCTTTGAGCCAACCACTCGTCAATGCAAATCACTTCACATCTGTTTTTTTGATATACTGTCTACAAAGGGAAACAAAGAGCATGAAATTGCATTTTTTATGGATGCAGTTTGAACAACAGGCCTAATATGCAACACAACTGACACTGGCGTTCAGACAGGACATGGTGTTCGACCTTTGACCTCCAGCTTCAAATTATTTCAACATTTTCTTGTTCGTTGTGAGTTCTACAATCTAGTGTGAACAAGAATTTTCCACTGAGGACAAAGAAAGGACTCAATATCAAAAAAGATTTATCTGAACACTACAAAGAGCAGACTTTTAGCTCCGGTAAAATCAGAATAACTTGTGATTTAGTCTTTCTAACGCAGGACCTGCTTACATATGGAAAGTGAGGCCTTTTCGTGACTACAGTAATTTACTTTTATTTCATCCTTATGCATATTAAATATATATATAAATAAATGAATAAATACAATTAAAGCTGTAAGCAGCATTGACAGGATCCACACTCTGTTGCACATCCCTCATGCCAGTTTGACCCACAAAGTCCTTTTTTAAGATTTCAGTTGACACTGTTTGACCTGCTTTAAGTTTCAGATTCTTTTAACTCCTCAACGTTGGTCTTCCCTTCAGAAGGAGGCTGTGGAAATACAACTTTACATTTAACATATTTCTGCTATCTATTACTGTTTTAGAGATATTGCAGTTAATGTTTTCAGTTTTTTTTTCTCCTCTTCTCTTCGGGAGGACCAATTTCTCCTGTGACCTCCTGTGACCTGTTCACAGTTGGACTGAGGTGTGTACCTGCAGCTGTGTCAGACGTCTCAGACTTCATAATGGGTGTATTACACATTCAATTTTCCTGCCTTCAGTGAGTCACAGCTGCACTCAACTGAGGCCCCGTTTACACAACAACGTTGTCACCGGAAATGGCGAGGTTTTTCCTTTCATTTTCAAAAGCACTCCTTGTTCACACAGAGACGCGAGAACGACTGAAAATTGTGCATGCCACGCCAGTAGATGGCGATGTAGGTCTGTAGAGAAAGAGTGGTGTTACAACACGCGTACACTTTCCAGTGAAGACAAGCTTTTCACAAACAACAATTGGGAGTCGACACATGTAGACGCAGGTGTTTCTTGACTGGACAACAAATTTGTCAGGCTATTTTTGTCTGGATAACAAACCGAGCACAGAAAGCAGCACACATGTGCGGTAAACAGCCGAAGCTGTTGTTGTTGTTGTTGTTGTTGTTCCTTGGATGCACATAACCTTAATCTGAAAGAGTACTGTGCATGTGATGCACATCAGTGTTTCCCAGGAAAATGCTGATTCCTGTTTACGTGGAGACGGATAAAATGTTTTCAAAATTTTTCACTCTGGACCCTGGTTTCGAAAGTTTGCGGATTCAGGCAGTCCAGGCACAGTTCTCGTGTAAACAGGAGGCGCAAATGCAACGAAAACTGTTTTCAGTCCTTTTTTCTTGTCGTGTACATGGGACCTCAGTCACACAGTGAGTGACATCACCCCAACAGTTGAGCAGCAGAGCAACGGAAACTTTTTAAACACCTCCTCACAGTTGGCATGATTTTGACCAAATCTCTCTAAAAGTATATTTATTAAGTAAATCTTGTCAGGAATCCATCCATGTAATTTTGAAAGCTGTAGGATTTTTGCCTTTTTGTGTAGCGGCCTATGTTCCACAGCTTATCTTGGTCACCCCATTCATTTGAATGGGAGGATGGAGGAGGGCTGCATCGGGGTTCACCAATTTTGAGGGCTTGTGATTTGGAAACCGTTTGAGAAACAACAAATTGAACTTTTGATCAGCATGACCTACTGTGTCATCTGTCTGTGTTTCAAGCTGATACCATTTACGGCCCAGTGGGAGATCATTTTTGTTTGTGGAGCAATTTTTTTGCCAAATTTATTTTGAAAGGCAATTTAACAATTTCCTGTTAGAGGTAGGTCAGGGGTGTCAGTGCGTGATTCATGGGTCTCAATGAGACGAACAATTTGGCATTAGTTTGATCTCTCTACGACATTCCCAATGGCCATGAGGGCTGTTTTAGTTTGCCAAGGTGGCGCTAGAGAACACATTTTGGCATGTCAGGGGTTAATTTTTTTCATTTTTTGAAATTATTTGCTAGATCTGAGGTGTGTGCCAATTTTGGTGAGTTTTTGAGTTGGGGGGGCACCTATGGCAGATCTGGAGGAGTCCTTGTCTTTAACGCGAGGACCCTAATGAAAAAATCCATTTAAAGGATCTGAAAGTGTGCGGACACTAATTTATTGTCATGGAAATCAACACTGTTCACCAAGTAGACTTTTTTAACAAATAAAATACAGTCTAGGGTGGGATTAGTTGTTAACTACATTGTACTGAATGTAAAAAAAAAATAGTAAGGAGCTGGTAACTTTCAAAATATAAAATAATATGTGTTAAGTGGACGTGAACTATGCTTAAAAAATAGTTCACTTTAGACCAGGTAACATATTCTGGGCTAGAAATACCTAATTCTGAATTATATAGACATGACTTAGACTTGATGTTTTTTTACTTATTTCATGAAAGTAAAGACCATTTTTATAGAGAGAAACTAAGACAGTATAACTATTCTTGTGCCAGTACTACCGTATCAGGCCGTATTCAACAAAGCTAATGAAAATCATGATTAATGATCACACAAACAATTAGGAAGTGACAATAAAGAAGCCATAATTAAGATCATATAAGGGTTAAACTCTCAGTCAAAGGTTTACAAATTACAATGTATAGTATTGTAGAATAAGGTTTAAATAAGTATTTTATAACGTCCAAAAAGCATGCTGTAATACCATTTGTATGGTAGTTATCAACTGGTTATTGATGAGTTGTGACCTTAAAAATAATATGCTACCAAAACTTTATCAAATCTTGACAGGACTAAGAGTTTGGTGTTAACTTTTAATTAATTAAAATAATTTAAAGTTCATGTTAAAAATACAGTTTAAACATGTGTTAAAATACCACATTGCAACTCTTCAATTAAAATTTATTTTACACAATTCAAATTAAAATAAAATCTCAAGAACCTTTTACTCAGGCGCGATGACTATTTTTTAAATGACAGTGAAATAGTAGAACATTCCCTCTTTGCCTTAACTGAGTTTTTTTTTTCTTTTCCTTGGTGAGCTACAATATTTAAATATTCATCCTTTCCATTCCCAGAGTGTCTCTGCAATCATGACTTGTACAAAAGAAAAATCTGAAATGGTAATATCCTGAATTTCAAGTAATGCAGATGCAATCTATGGGTAGTGTTTTAATTTTATCTACAGCATGAATATCATTTTCTTTGACATTGTGCAAATGAGGTTTCATACATTTTAAAGTCAATAGAGAAGCCATCATAATTACACAGCTCATCTACCACAGCATTACATTTATTCTGATATACTTCCAATGGCTGCTGTTTCTATTTCAGCTAAAGGTGTTTTTAGTGCCTGTGTTTAGAGACAAAATGTGTGTGGTTAGATTTCAATACTCATTGCTATAAGATCAACACATAGAGTGGTGTGAAACTTTCTACTGCCACCCTTCTCGGATCAGCAATCTTCAGAAAAAAATACACTATTTTCAGAAACAGCTGCTTCTAAACTGATACAGCACTCTCCTACTCGGGAGAGTAGATGACCCATGTCCTTCAAAAAATTGTCTCTGTTCTGGAAAAAAATGACCACCATCATTTATAAAATCCCCAACACACTGATCTTCCACAATTCACCAGTTACAATCTGACATCTGCCTTTGTAAACCCAACTTTTGCACTGAAAGTGTTTTACAAATGGACATGTGGTTAAAATTATATATTTAATTATATATGAGTGATTTATTCCTGACGTAATTATACATAAGGCAGGAACATGTGCCGTGGGGAATTTAAAGATTTGTCACATTACTTTGCACTTTTAGCAAATGAAATGTTGAAAATCACAATTGACAAATATTACGTATAATCGTTTTGTAAAATCAGTTTGGCATATGCCCACCATACTCCAGGGTTGGGTGATCTATAGAGTTTTTAAAAAAAAAAAAAAATTCAAATAAGGTACATGTTTGGGCAATATTATTTATGTTGATATACATTTAAAACATGTGCCTCACTGACATACAGTCACAACAAAACAGCAAGCAGAGAAAGGCAGACGGAGAAGTGGGGGGCTACACCACTAATATTTGATTATCATATGATACATGATATTCCAATCATTAAAACTGTGTTTACTACATTTTACCTAATTTAAAATTTTTTGAGGAGACAAAGGAAAAGCTGTTAAGCACTTTGTTTTTTCACAGCAATATTTAAACAAATTCAGACTAAAAGCATTGTGTAAAAATGTAGAATAAAACTTTTAATTTGAAATGCATCTCTGAAGTCAGACAGTGCGTATGATCAAGATGGATTTAGCCATTTTTTTCTAATCCATACCTGCCTGGTCCTGTGTGCAGAAGACTCGTGACCCTGTACGGATGCTCAACGCCAATAGTGCCATTACTGCTTCTTACCTGCAGAGGGTGTTAGGCTGAAAAATGTTTTACGTAAGTCCAAACATTAAAAATAAGATTTTGTCTTTTCAAAAGTTGACTACATGATTTTATCAAGATAAATATCCAGCACTGAATCAGGATTTACCTGCATTACTTTTCAGAAAACAGACCCACTGTGGTCACAATGATGACAATACGGTTCAACGCAAAGCTTCAAGGCACATTCCTCTGATGGTGAAAGGCTGGGGGTGGGCGCTCAGGGATCAGACAGCATCAAAAGGAAAGTTGGAGCTGCAGAAATAGGGTAATAGCATACTGATGTATTTCCAATACTAAAAATTATGAATTTGCAATAAATTTGTTAAAACTGAAAGTATCAGCAGTCAAGTGGAGTTTGTCAAAGCACTCAGTGGAGGCCCGGGCATGTGCATGGGTGCCCGAGGTTTGATCCCAGCCCCTAGCCCCTTTACAGCATTTCTTTCTCCGACATTTAGGCTACGTTCACACTGCAGCCCTTAATGCTCAATTCCGATTTATTGCTCATTTCCGATTTTTTTGTTTGGCTGTTCAGATTACACCTTTAAATGTGGCCTGTCTGCAGACGGCGATGTGAACAGCTCACGCTTCAGAAGTGACACGCATGCTCAGTTGAATATTAATAACATTATGCACAGAACGGTGTGATGAGGGGCAACAAACACAGAGAGACCAAAAACGTGCTTCGCAGTGCTGGAGAAGTTTGTTCCCATAACACAGAACCTGATGTTACAGCAGCTCACCCTGGGTGAGCTCTTATTAAAGGAATGATGGGTATATTTAATTTCTTATGAAACTAAAAGCGGCCGCTATTCCCCGCCGACCCAGGCCGATGAGAGATTTCCGCTGGAGAGAAAAACAGCTCAGAGCTGATAGCGCACTGAACAGGTGAACAGAGTCGAAAACTTAGTTTTATCATCTGTTCTGATGTTTCTTATTTTATCTGAGAGCAGATTAGACAGGAGCAGACTGTTCACTGACTGACGCTGTCAAACATACAGCAGCGCACAAATGCGCACGAATGAGATGGACAGCAGTGGATCCTCAGTGTCTTTCTGCGTCCTGTAAACTGTTATTTCAGCCTGATAAATTCATTAAAAATGTTGATGCAGTGTTAATAAACTAAGTTTATCAGATATCATAATACAAACAGTGTAAAAACGTTTGATTCATTCACGTTTATTGTTTGTTTATTGTGCGTGTAATGGAGACACCAGTCCATCGCCCCAGCGCTCTCTCACTTTCTCTCATCACTTCTCCTTTTATGCATCGTTTAATGCTTGTAGTGGGAAAATCAACTAAAACTCTTTATTTTAGGAAAAATGGTAGAAACTTTGTCCATACATCAACCTCTGATTATGTTCTGACCCCTGGTCTAGAATGACGTCAAAGTCGCATTGAATACGACCTGGCTGTTCAGGCCGTGGTCGCATTCAAAAAAATCAGATACGTATCCGATTCAGTAACACATTTGAAAGTGGCCTGAATCTGATTCGAACATGTCAGATTCAATGTGACTTGTGCTGTTCACACTGTCAGAAACAAAGCAGATACAGGTCACTTTTGACTGCAGTGTGAACGTAGCCTTACACTCAACACCTGACTCTATCCACTGTGTCTCTCCATAGAGAGCGTCCAGAAAAAGAAAAAAAAGTTTAACAAACTGGGTGCATTATTGGCTAAACAAATCGTTCAGCCAGTTATCTGCACTTACCCCCCTATTATGCCAAGATAGACTGCAAGAGCTGATTTTTAGAAAAATGTACAAGCATGAAATGATCCTTGTTACATAAGAAGGCTTGTAAGTGTGAGCTTGGCTTTCATTTGAATAGTTGATTTTTCAAATTTTTGGGGTCACCTGGGTTCCAAATGCTGCCTTTTGTTGTTATCTGTAGTCACAGTTGTAGAGTACAGTGGTAGTATTACTCTCTAAGCTCTTTAACCACTGTAAATGTTTTATACAGGGAGGAAATGAGACTTATTCAGTGAATGATTTACCTGAGCCAACACCAGAGACTTAGCTCCAGAACCTTCATCGTCCTTGGCAGAGCAATAGATTCACACAAGAGAGAGTGAGAGAGGAAGCAAAACAGAGCTGTTCTCCAAAGAACCTTTACGCTGTTTGACCCTCCAAAGTCTCTAAAGTAAACTCACAAGCACTCAACCTGAACCTCCCCCTCTATTCTAGCACCTTCACATTTAAACATGAATGCGTCACAGACGAAAGATCCTGAAAGGGATGGAAAGCAAAAAAAAAAAAAAAAAAAGAAAAATCAATCACACCAATTCCTCTTAAAGTTCAAACTGCCTCTCGTTACCCTGCCATCGATCTCCTGCTTCTTCACTCGATTGCATGTGGGACTGTTCTGTGTAGTGCTTACGGTTAGCCCACTATATTTCCTCTCTGAGCTTGTTTTCTGTCTTCTGAGCCATTCAGAGCACTTACAAGATCAGCAGAAAGAATCAGGCCTGTCATACAACATTAATGCTGATATCTCTCCTTCTTAGCAGAGAGCATTAAGTTTGATTCGGTGGTCAGTCTCTGATGAATTCCATGTTGTTTTTGACACAGAGGAAAAAGTGGGTTGTAAAGCTGCAGGCTCACTTTACTCTTAACGTCTCTATGTGCTTGTGCGTGTATAAGGTGTTTGACTTCCATCGCCTCGAGGCTAATAACAAAGCCTCCACATACACCACCTTTGTGTTGCCTCGCTGCATAAGCTAACATCTAACAGCTAGGTGTATTTGCAGAGGGTCTAGACCATTAAGGGTGGCTTTTTTTCCCCAGGCTGTCAGATGAGTCTTTGTTGGGCAACTTAAAGACCTCTCTTGACAAAGAATAATGAGACTATTGATTGTCCTGAGAGATATTTACCAAAGTCCACTTTGAAACCACTAAGTGCATTGACACCTAGCGAGGGCAGCATCCTCTGAATGCAAGCCAAGATGGCTAAGTGGAAAAAAATAAGAAACTAATTCTGTGTGTCTTACAGCGCCTTGAAAGCCAGCGGAACAAAGAGAGAGACAGAGGGAGTGTTGTGTGTGATCACCCTCCACTTTAACTAATCACAGCAAATATGATATGGTGCCAGTAATGAGGTTAGACATGAGGCCTTGATGCAAGGTGTCCTCTGCATGTGTTCAGTAGTGGAGCTTCAGCACAGCAGGGAACAAACACTTGATTTAAAACAACAAAATGGAAAAAGTAAAAGAGAGTTAAAGTAAGACAAAGGCTTTGTTTACCCTCATGACCATTGATAGCACTTGTTGGCAAGTACTGTACGTCACAGCCTGTCGGAACATTCAACATGGCAGCTCACTTGAAGTGTTTGTTGTAGAGTTAGGTGTACAATTTGTTGTGAGGAGCATAGGGGGTACACAGCAGCATATCAAGGCTCAGATAGCTGCTCTACCCTGGTTCGATGGTTTTCTCACATGTTTGGCGTCTTTTTTGTAAGACTGCACTCATTCACACATTGAGAACAACTTCAAGCTGAAGTTTTAAAAATAAAAAAAATCAATGTTTTTTTTTTCTTTCTTGAGTTAGTCCAAGTTGTTGCAATGTTTGGAAACATAAATACTGAAAATTGACAGTTTTCATGATGGGGGTCCTGTCAGGTTTGCACAAGCACTTTAATAGGCTTGTATTTGTTTTTTGTTTTTTTTTAAATGACATTAATTACTGATCAGAGAGTTTTGTGTTATTATACTGTGAAAATACCTCAGCTTTAAGTGTTAATGTAGACAAACCTGCCTGCGTTTGAACTGCATAGTCAACATTTTATGACACAAACTTTAACTTTAAGCAGGAAATTCTGTGTAATTTGGGAAAATATTTTGACAACATAAAGGCAAAACTTGATTCATGTAATATTTTTGTCACTTTAAAAAGACGAAATAGGCCATACCGCCCAGCTCTACTGTGTTCTGTGTCCTCCCCTTGTATAACAAACCGTATGAATAAGCAGGGAGATTTACATAGAGCCATGGCCTACATAAAATGTTTTCTAAGATTTCACTGCTAAACCTGTTTGCTTGTAATGCTATATGTGTATGTATGATCTCTTGACATTTGTACAGTGTGAGCACATTGACCGTGTATCATATGACTCAGCCACACAGTGTGAGTTTACATTCCTCCATGATTGATGTGCCAGCGCCTTGAAATTGTAAAGTGTGCGCCTGGCTTTGAATGGATAGAGGAGATGCATGATATTGTTAGTACAATATCAATACTGGCAGATAATTGTTAAGAAATGTATTATTTGTATCTGTGGATACAGAAGTCTGATAATGCGCTTGGTCAGGATTGGAAGAGTACAAGTTTGAGCCCAGCTCCTGCTGTCACATGTGATGTGTAATTGGGGAAGACACTTAACTTAACCGCAAGTTTCTTGCCACTGCTACATCAATGGTGTGTCAATGGGTATGAAAGGGAGTGGGTTGGTTACTGATGGACAACTGACATAGAAACTCTAACCATCAGTGAGTCAATTTGAGAGTGAATGAGTGTGAATGGGTAGATGCGACCTGCAGTGTAAAGCTGCTTTGAGTTCTCAAAGACTAGAACGGTGCTATATAAGCTCAAGTTTACCATTTACCACTTTGCATAATTTTTACACCGCAATATCAAATTAATTGAAAAAAATTACTAATTCCATGTGGTATTTTTTCTCATTAAATTGTTGTATCAGGTTACCTGAAATATTGTCACATTTTTTTAGCCTTTACAAAGCCTGAACTTTAAGTCCAGAAAAACATGTTTTTTGTTTGTTTGTTTTTTGCAACATGTATTATAACAACAGGGCATAGTTTGAGCTTAACATCAAGACTCTGACCTGACCGTTCTTTGTAGATTTGTTGACAGGCAGAGTACAAATATCATGAGAACGTACATAAACACCCCTGTCTGAACCTGCATGTGGTGTTCAAAGTCAGTGCATTAGTGATGCAGGCAAAGCAATCATTTCTCAGCTTAAGTAGCCTGATTAATAAGAGGACATACCTAAACTTGCTCCCAGGCATGGTGTGAACCCATTTGACATGGTCTGAGTAACCACCGTGGCAATCCTGACGTGCATTGTTGCAGTGAAAACCCTGCATGTTAAATCAAGGACTGCTACAAAAGAAACAGGAACTGCTACTGGAAGTTGTTCTGTTCCTCTATCTCTCTCATGTTTTGTGCTGCGTATTTGTTATGGACCGTGATTTTCCTCTTATCTCTCACCTTAACGCATATCTCCACCCTCTACACCCCTTTATGCTGTGAGAGTGTTGGAAGATTATGCAAACAATTTAGCAAATGACATAACTAAGCCTCACTTTGCACTTCTGACAAATGATAGGGTTTTGTCCATCAACTGTGTGCAGCAGTGAAATAATCAACAAAACACGTGTAGAAATAAAATGAGGCGTCATGAATGATTTATATCTTTACTCTATGAGTTATCCATTTAGCATAGGGCAATGAAACTCAAGTCAGTCTGGAGGTGATTGATATGGTGCGTCGGTGGCGCAGTCTGATAGTGAACTTGGTCGGAATCAGAAGGTTGAAGGTTCAAGCCCAGCTCCAGCTGTCACATGGCAATGTGTCCCTGGGCAAGTTGCTCCCACTGCTGCATCAGAGGCATGTAAATGGGCATGAAAGGGTGTGAATGTGTTTGTTGATGCTGATGGACAACTGAGATAGCAAACTCCAGCCGTCAATGTGAGAGTGAATGGGTATGAATGGGTAGATGTGACTTGTGGTGTCAAGATGCTTTCAATACTCCAGGAGACTAGAAAAGCACTAGATAAACTAAAGTCTATTTACATAACGGTGATTAAACTACGCTGCTAATAATGTCTTATTTTGTGTTTTAGGTCCCCACATCAGGTCGTGCCACCTATTATGTGTCCTACAAGAGAGAATCATTTATACAAACCAAACTCCCTAAATACTCTTTACCAAAGGTAAGTCTGACAAGTCACCTTATTTTATTGATCTAAATCAAGTTATGTATGTTAGACAGTTGTCTGGGGGAGAAATCATGTTATAAAAATACTTGTGATTTTCCTAGGGGATTAAAAAGAGCTCTTTAACATTATTTACTCACTGTTTTTACAATGATGCTCTGATGCATGGATACTCTAACAAACTGTGTTTTTATTCTTGAACTCCACTAGCAGTCCTCATTTACCAATTCTACATACACGTTCCAATTCCAGCGAAGCCATGAGTTAGCATTGCAGGCTATATTACAGTATTACATCACCTTCAGGCAGTTAATATCGTATTTATGTCTCTATAATTTGTTTGACAATACCAGAAGGATTAGCACAGTTCCCCCTTTGAGTATATTTTTTTAATAACAGTGTTATATAATTTGACCCAAAAAGTAAAATGTTAAATTTTGTCAGGTCTGTCTTCAGAAGGAAAAGGAAAGAACTTGTAGGTTGGTAGGTTCTCGATCCATTTTAATAAGTAAGGGAATCTAAACATAGTTATCACAAAAAAAATCAAGCAGATTTTTTCTTTAAGTTGAAATGTTTAATCTGTGTGGTTGATGGTTGCAATTTTAGGCAGATTTAGGTTTTCCAGAGACAAATGAATCACCACAAGAACACCACTGATGAGAGCTTGTATATAAGTGGTGCAAATAAGGGCCTGACTGTGTGATGTCTGTACAGAGGTCCATATTTTGAAGGCGTGAAGCACCTAGAAGGGAGTGGTGAGCATTAGTCCGGGGTGTACTGGTTTATTTTTTGATATCTAGACAACACAGTCCACTGTGATGCCGGGTGCTGAGTGCATAAAGGATGGATTAAGTTCCTTTGGGCGTAACATGAATTAAACAAATCAGTATCAGCCCTTATTCCTTTCAAAACAGTGTACACTGACTGACTTGCATTTGGTTATCAACATGGCAGATTTTATTATTTAGTCTTAACTTTGGTCTTACTATTTGATCCCTCCTCTTTAATTGGGCCACTAAATAGGAAAAACAAGTAATGAGATCACTGCAGCATTCTGACCACATAGTAGGTGATAAAAAAGATGTGCTGGTTACCTCTACGTGAGCATAAAACTGTAACATCATTAATATTAAAATCTCTTGACAAAACTGGCCAGATCAGACAGGTCAATGTTCTGTATTGTTCTGCTTGATATGGAATACAGGTAGTCTGTATATATAAATTTACTGTTTCTCTGCTGCCTATATTTGTTTCACATTCACAAAACACACTTAGGCTGCATGTGAGCAAAACACTTGTGTCTTCTCTAATATCCATCTACAGTTTAAATAAAGTCAGTAAACACATGCAAATTGTTTGTTTTGGTGCTTAGCCATGAAAAATCTCTCTGAATTCATAGGCAGGACTCTTTGGATTTGATTGCTGAATAATACCTGAACCTGCTTAGCAGAGAGTACCTGAGGAAGAACAAGGCCAGGCTTTGAACAATGTTGTTTTTAAAGATTTTAATATATAAAGACCATTCTTGTAGAGCAACAGCGTTTTAAGTCTTTTTGCCTTACATCCTCCAGATACAGTTTTCATATTTATGTTCAGCACTCATGCTGTTTCAGTCTGCAGCTTGTTTCACTCTCATAGGAAGCACAACAGCACACCTCTGCCATTATGTATCAGAGCATTTGTTGATAATATCTTTTTAAGTAAAGGGACAGAGGCTTTTTTGAAGTGCCCCTCAGTGCACTATTTCCTTGCACACTTCAGCATGCGTAATACTCTCAGAAACAAGAACAACACAGACCAAGTCAGACCGTTAAAGATTATTTAGCAGCACTGGAATACATTTAGAATATTTTTATAATGATGAATGCCACTGACAATTATGGCCTTGTTATATATTATGGCTGATATTTAATTTGCACACAATATAGGAGAGAAGAGCCACACTCTGGTTCCCACAGTACAAAAGGACCACAAATAGTCAATCTGCTTTTTTTGATTGCAGCCGTTTGGAGGTGGGTCTCTACAATACCTACAATCATTGGGAATGAATTTGAGTCTAGTGGCAAAATAAAAGGAGAGGAATTAAATGATCCAGACAAAATTCAGACCAAAGTATGAAATCTGACAATTATTTTTCTTTCAATTTTCATTCAATTTTTCATTTATTTATTTAAATTTTATGCTCTTATCTATTTGGATCTTTCTTTGATATTCGTACTGCTGTATACGAGCAACTGAAACAACCAAATTTCCCTTTGGGGATTAATAAAGTACTTCTGATTCTGATTCTAACTCTGATTTACCTGAACATAAGCTGGATTGTGAAAATACTTCTGCGCAATCTGTTGTATAAAGAAATAATCCGCTCTCATCAGAATTGTCCATCATCACTAATATATCTTTGGTGAACCAATGTTTGCTCTGTAAATGGTAGATCTGCACTGGTTGGGCTTTTCTTGTCACTGTGTCTCCCATTTCAAAATATCAGGGTTAATTAAAAATAGATTTAACTTGGTGCTCCTTTCCTATTCCCTGGAGTGTTTTAATTTACTTCTGTCAAAACGGTAAATTTATGTAGATCGGTTGAAAATCTGCATTAAGCCAGAGGCATCTGAAAGCTCTTTTTACTTTTCCCCCTTTAAATCTGGAACTCTGTCCTTTTAAAGTCATATAGTCTTAGTTATGATACACTCCAGGGTAAGCCGCACCGTACAGTATGTCATCAACCATTTCTATTCACACCACAGCATTGATCTCATGACCAGTCCCATAGGGTCAGCATGTTTTAATCCGTCACCTTCCCGCCTCCAGTCATAACTCCTCTTAATCTCTCTCTGCTCCCTGATAGGATTTACACATTGTCAGCACTGATGAGAAGCAAGTGTTTGCGGCAGTCCAGGAGTGGAACCAGAACGACACCTATAACCTCTATCTGTCTGATACCAGAGGGATCTACTTCACCTTGGCCATGGAAAATGTCAAGACCACGAGGGGAATTGGAGGAAACCAGATGCTGGACCTGTACGAGGTAGGCCTGTGATGAAGCTGGTCATCCTGGGGGGAAACATACCATGAGGTTTTCATTGATTGAATCAATGGGAAGCTGCAGGTGCTATTACTTTCTCACCCTTCTTCTTTAAGGTCTGCCATAAAGTACCCACACTCGTATGGACTTGTACACTAACATTGATGCAAAGATTTTGTGTGCACTAAATCTACATTTCTGTGTGCCAACTGCAACAAATGATCATACAGTTTCTGGATCAATAGTGTGGGTGCAAGTGATTCTCCATTTTATTTCTCACTGCGTTTTTCCAGGATAGTACAGCAGATACTAAAATCACCCAACCTTGTTTCTTTATAGTTTCTTTGTTTGTTTCTTTTTCAGTTTGTTTGTCTGTTTTTTTTTTTTTTCACCAACAATTCAGTTAAATACTTTTGAACTCTTGGCCCCATCTGCAGCAATGTACCATGTAGGCTTCATGGAAACTTGAATGTAGGGTTTCTCCTTACAATGGAAAAACTGAACAAAATCTTTGTGGTGTTGTATTGCTATGTATTTACAAGTGAAATGAACCCTACTGAGCCCAAATCTAAGAAAAAAAAAACGTTTTAAATATTCTTGAGCAGAATTTTTAGCATTTTTAATACAGTATTTTAGCACAATTGTTCCGTACTAATCCTCTGTGGACTCTCATCTAAACTGATTAATCAAAACTTCTCTCATAACTTTTCTTTTGTGTGTTATACAGATCCGTAGCTGAGAGTGTGTTTAATGTCATATTTATGATACCTTTAGCCAGTTTTAATGGTTTGCTGATAAACCATTATATATCAAGCAGTCAATGAATGTAGACCAAGTTTTGATGAACTAGGCAGATTTTCTCTCTCTCTCTCCCCATTTCATGCCTTTTATTTTTCAGAGTTTCTGAAAATGCTTTGCATTTGTCAACCTGAGATCTCCTCAGGGCTCATCTTCACAGCATTCCATCACTTCCCTGCACTCGGGGGCTGTTCTTGCCCTCTCTAGCAAATGCTTCTGTTTAAACTGCTCTTGCCAGGAAGTGACTCCAGTGCAAGTGAGAGCTGCCACATTGCTCTATTTTCTTAACTGAATAAAACTGATTGACCCAAACAGGATATCAGTAATGGGAAATCACTTAGCACTTAGGGTCAATTTTCAAAGCACATTGCATTCTGTTGATTTTTTTCAAACCAACATTATGTCAACATTCAGGGGTTCACTGAGTCTTAATAAGGTATCTTAAGTTAAATCAGTTAAGTGAAAAATATGTCTATTTGCGTGCCAAGTCTAAGTTTCATTTTCTATCAGTTATTTCAACTTAGGATTACAAACAAGAAAGCAAGTGAACAGAGAATAATTAAAATAAAGGAAGAGTAACATTCTGTTTTTATGAAAAAGCAAAACCATGGCACTGTTAGTTTGTGGGGCACATGCATCCTGTAGTTTTTTTGAGGTTGGTCATTCAGGCCATTGGTGAGCCTTTCCATCCGTCAGCAACCACACTCGTGACATCATTAGCAACTTTTCTACCATGGGTTTTAGTCATTGATTCTGTTCTTGAAAAAACTTTGACAAGTCACAACTTGGCAATAGTTAATAAAAGAAAACTTATGCAGCTGATCTGTTTATGCCCCCAATCCAGCCCCCACCCACCCCACACATACACACACATACACACACACACACCATTCTGCTGGGTAGTTTGTGTGGCTGTAACTTGTCTCATAGATTTGCATCACAAGCTGTGGTTGTCCATCTTCCTGACAGCAGACATACAGTATGAAGAGCATGCTTAATGGGCCTTACTGCCTTGCACCTCTGGACTTGTAATGACCTTGTTAGCTTACTGGATAGCCACTGTGTGTGTTTGTATTAGCATTCATAGCAGGGAAGTAGAATTCCCTCCTTCTCTACTCCCTGTTGAACCCATTTTATCACTCCCACACTGGCAGGTGTGACTGAAAGAGCAGAAGCAGTGAGATATTGGCCAGCAGCAGTGGCAGCAGTATGGTAATTAACAATGCCATTACTTCTCCAGCACAATACGTGAGGTTTTCTGTGAGTGCCTGTGCAGCCCACATTATATATATATATATATATATATATATATATATATATATATATATATATATATATATATATATATATATATATATATATATATACACATATATGTACATATATATATATATATATATACAGATAGATATGTAGATATGTGTGCGTATGTGTAGGAAAACCAACCCATGGCGTGTTGTTTTTTACTGGTTGACTACTTATCCATTCTTTCTTATATTAAACGAAAATTAAGCAATAAAACAATGGCTAACACAATTTCTTTATTCAATCCTGCTGTTTTCAGATTAACCACACAGGCCTAATGCAAAAGAGTTTTCATCAAGGATGTAAGATATAACAAGAAGTAGACCAGTGAGCACATTAATATCAATATTTTTTTTTAAATGGATATGCGATCGTGCTTTAAATAACATTGTTAATTTGATTCAAATGTGCTTGTAAAACGACCATCATTAAAATATCAACTGTAGCTTCCTACTTGTAAATAGACCTTCGATAAATGCGAGAACATACATTCCCTATAGGAATCCTATTGCCTCGGTCGCATTGTTTGGAACTATCGAGGGCTCCCATGATCCGCCACTGCTGTCAAATAATTGGTCCATTGGCGTCTATGGAGATGACACCACTCTCTCTTTCAACTGCTCTAGGGCTGACTAAAGGTGGGACGGCACAGGTCTGTTATTTGAATACCTCTTCTCATTATCCGTTAGTAGAAACATCAGTAATTGTACTGTACCGAGCCAAACTGAACCAGACTGCTTGATGGAAGCGCAGCAAAACAGTCTGATTGAAATGTCTCCCGAAAGCATTTCAATATGTCCTCCAGCTCCAGAGGAGAGACATCTTAAGACAGGTTGTGGCTGGGACAATATGTGATCTGTAGGACTACGGGTGACCAAAGCTTGCATAAGTGCATGTTTTATTATACTTGGTTTTACATATTTAGGTGTAAATTCTGGTTGTTTTCTTGCAAAATTAACATGTCATAATTGGAAAATCCCCCTCTTTCTGCTCAATAAAAGTATAGAATAAGTCAGAATTTAGAGGAAACAACCATT
This sequence comes from Cetoscarus ocellatus, assembly GCA_037902135.1. Classification (NCBI taxonomy): domain Eukaryota; kingdom Metazoa; phylum Chordata; class Actinopteri; order Labriformes; family Labridae; genus Cetoscarus; species Cetoscarus ocellatus. The sequence goes on from JBAMNC010001050.1 coordinate 491,733, forward strand.
CATATCATCAATGAAAACAGAAGTTAAATAAAAATTAGGGATCGACCGATATGGATTTTTTTAGGGCCGATGCCGATACCGATTTTTTTCAATCACCCTTAGCCGATGACCGATTATGGACTGCCGATTTTCTTGGGCCGATATTTGTGGCCGATACTGCTTTTTGCTCCCTCAATTTACATGAAAAAAATTACATTATCAACTTTAAAAGGAATAAATATTCAACCTTGTACACAACATTTCTCTCATAGTTTAAGTTTTATCTCCCATCGATGTGATGGCTGCTCCTCCGCAGTGAGACGCGCACCCCCTCCCCCCTCCCCCCTCCACACATACACACATCAGCTGAGCAGACGCTGACTGAAAAACTCTGCTAACGCTGGACTGATAACAGCAGCAAACAGCTCTAAACACGTTTTCACGAAACACTGACACAATTTAGTACTACTTATAAAACATTTCTCTCATCATTATAGTTTGTCTAGTGCACGCTAAAGACCTCTCTGATAGCAGACATGGCTGCTCCACTCTGCTCTGAGGGAGAGAGCACACACACACACACACACACACACACACCCACACACGACACGCATTTAACCTCAGCCCGGTGTTGGCTGAATTAAACTCCTACAAACACCATGGAACTGAATTGACAACGTTGACATTACTTAATCCTTAAACCGGTGTTCGTAACAGCTGTACATATTAGCCTACAACTACATCAACAGCTCCCTAAATACAATGGTAAGCAGTTTTAAAGATGAAGCATTCAACAGCATTCCCGTTTTTCTGACCCACAAACTTAACTATATTTTCAAGCACGTATATTACATGCACTTGGCATTCATGTTTCCTATTTCAAAGTGGGTGGCAATATTTCAACTAAGTGTAACTGTTAGAGGCTAACTGAAAGTTTAAAACTTGCCGTTGTTGTGAAGGAGCCTCCAAGGCAATGCTGCTTTCACCACTCTTGCAGTGGGGGAGGGGTAACGCGTCTGCATGTGCTGCAGGGTCTTCCGGCAACACAGAGCTGCCCATGGATGCCTGTCTGTAAATCATGCCGCGGAAAAATACATCGGCGAACCCACGCGCGAATCGGGCGATATCGATTCAAGTAAAGAACGCAAATATCGGCCCGATATATCGTCCGGCTGATGTACGGGTCGATCCTTAATAAAAATGTTGCTATATCTTCACATCAGGAAGATATCATCATAAGGTTTTTGCCATATTTTTCAAGATGCCCACCCATGAACCAGTGAAAATAGCTGTGTTCTCAGCCATGTTTGGCTTGGCTGAGAACCACTGCATCAGGTTATGTACATAAGTTGCAAAACTGTACATTTAACTCAGTGTTGACCAAACTGTCAGATAGAATCTTAAAATACCAATGGGATTACACAAAAACATGCAGGAAAACTGATAGCTCCACCCAACTCCACTGTGTACTTCCTGTTTTAGACTGTCATCATCAAAAACTGCTCTCCATTCTGTTGATTACAAACTGTAAACCACTGATTTTGTGTATTAGATGAATTTAATGCATTGAGGTAGAGGATCTCTCTGGTTCCTGCTGCTCATGCTCACACAGTGCTTTGGAGGTAGCCTGAAACATGAACCAGAAATACATTTTAACAGCATTTGTCCCTCATTTGGGGAAAGTTGCTTATGATACAGAGACAGTGGGTCACTCTTAGTTCTTAGTTCAAAATACAACAAGCAAGCAGTGAAGTTGGGAGGAGCTGACAGTGCATTTCTTTGTCAACTTTTGTTATTGTCTTGTTTGAAAGTCCCTTGGCTGTGGAATTTAAATACTTCTACATACTGCACTTTCCATGCCTTTCAGCAGCATGAGATAATAAGGCGTTTTTATTCTGTTTGTCAGACGGTCACAGCTCTGTTCCTGAACAGAGCCTAAACAAGAGATAGATGATACTCTGCAGTTTCTCGTATCAAACCCATTACACAAGGGAAGATATATGCTGTGGAACTCGTCCCATTTATTGCTGTTAGACTCTGACAAACTGCACTTCACAGACCTAATGTTCCAGAGAGGAGATGCAGCTTGAGTCAGACCAGAGGGGAGACAGCCAAGTGTGTGAAAGTTGTTTTGTTCTTCCACTTAGAAGTCTCAGCTCTTCCCACAGGGCCTCTCTTCTCTTTGCGCCCGCCTCCTCCTTTCGAAAATCAATTATGCTATTTCCACACTGAAAATTGCACAATTATCTCCTAAATTAGAGGGATTATTTTATTGTCAATCAGATTCAATAAGGGCAATTCTGTAATCAGGGAGCTTTGTTGTGCAAACTAATTTTCTGTTGACATCAAGGCTCTGCATCACCAGCTAAACTTCCCATCAGTCTTTGAGTTGGTTTTAGCAGGTGGTTCTAAGACAATTATCAGTCTGATTGGCTCACGCTCATACCATCAAAATTCATTAATCCCCCACTCACCTCACTATAAACTGCTCTCATGATTGATTGGAGAGGTAAAGTGGAGTGTTGGCAGTGGAGGGTGTAGGATGATCAGGATGATTCTGGTTCCCAGCTTGATGTAGCATGTTCAGACTGTGGAAACAGTGATTCAGAATGAGCCCTGTAATATAAATGTTTGTTTAATAATTGTTTGCTGCACATCAAACAGTATCAAACAGAAGTAAAAATAATTTTTGGATGCAGTTCTTCTGAGGGTCAACTACAACAAAAAAAGAAAAGAAAAATACTACTGAGCACGATGGAAAAACATTAGGAAAAATCATTTTGTGAAATTTAAAATCATGTTTTCAAATGTAGCAATAATTCATATGTTAAAGGAGCCCAAAAACATTACGTTGAATGCAAACATATGAATTCAAATGTCACACACACACACACACATATATATATATATATATATTTTTTTTTTTCGCATGTGTGTCAGAATGGATGTTTTTTCAATATTTCAACATTTTTCAAGATTGACTTATTTTTTTCATTTTCAGCACTTCTTTTTTAGATTTTTATTTGACCAAATTTATCGCAGTTTGTTAAATGGTGTTGCATGTTGTTAAAGTGTTTGCGTCCTGTGAAGTATCAGAGATTTTTTTATTTTATTTTTTTTCCCATTTTATACTGTTTTTTTTTCCAGAGGAATTAATTCTGTGGTTGGTGAGGATGTTTAATGAGAAGAATCTGGTGATTAAACACGTTGTGATATAGCACTGACGATAAGATATAATCAATTGAAATACTTTAATCAGGGCAATCTGTCATACTTTTTACTTTTTGACGGTGTCTGATATATTAAAGAAAAAAAAGACTAGCACTCAGAACCCTTAATATTATTAAAATTAAGAAATTTCAAGACCTGAGTAGACATACAGGTAAGCTGGGCTCAGTTAGAAAGTCTGCTCATCGAGAGATTGGCAGTTGAGTCCCAGCTTCTGAGGTCCACATGTTGAAGTGGCCTTGGGCAAGGCTTTTAATCCCAGTCTTGGTAGCATTGGTGGGTATTCTACACAGTGTTACCAGCAATCTATGTGTTTATGTTGTGTGAATTGGACATAAAGTTAACAAGAGGGAAGAAGAATAGGAAAGTGCTTTGTTGAGATCAGTCCATTTCCAAATCAGGTATACCAACCAATTATTTAATGGAATTGGAAAAGGAAAATGTATCCCTGTCAAGACATAAAGGGAATTTGCTATAGAAGAATAAAATTGATCTTCAGCTAAAAAGGGTGAGATATCTTCTATGATGCTGAGAAAGACCTAAAGTGAATTCAAGGGATGATTACTTATGCATAAGACAGTTTAAAGGAAAATCACTCCAGTTCTGAAAACTGATAAATTATTTAGATGTTTTAAAAAGAAATATCATAAATTCTCTTAAATCTGGTCCGGGCTGCTTTGGATGATATTTTCTTTCATGATTAAAAATGTATAGTTTTGAAATCGCACTAGATGAAGAAGTCCATAGTAATGATTTAGTCTGAAAAGAGAATCAAAGGAACTCTGATTTTAGAGTTAACATCCAGAATGTTTAAAAGGGTACAGGAGAAAGGTTTTTGAGATCCTCCAAGGACTATGAGTCAAAATTAAAAAAAAAAAAAAAAGCTCATCTTCACCTAGAGAATTGTTTGTTTTAACTTGAAAGTTGACAAAGCCACAGTTTTGAGAAAGATTATCTGTTTAGCAGGAGTGTAATGGAGATGTGCAGAACTTGTGAATTACAATAAAGCAATCAAAACAGACACCAGATAAGTAGATTCCCGTTCCTCTAGCTGGGCATTCACAGTGCTACTTTGCTCAAATATAAAAAGTTCATTGAGCTTTTATGTACAGCAAACGCTGAGCTTTCATTCCATCCTTTTCTTTTCATCACAGTCTGGAGCTGAGAACAGTCTTAGTATATGAAGGTGATTGTTTTGTAAAAATGCCAGTAGGTTAAAAGAAAGGTTCAAAGGTTTAATGTTAAGCCCTCTGTCTCATGCTCTGTGGATTTTTTGCTCAAGAAAAATAAAACAGTGCTTTATCAGCTTTTGTGTGTTTTTTCAGAAATGTGCCAGGTCAGTAAACTTTTCCATGAGAAAATGTCGACACTGAATTTTGTCTTTATTAGGGCATCTTAGGACAGGGCAGAGTGTATTAAGTAATGTTATAAGCAGCAACAGAATGCTAAACATGAATAATAATAATAATGCTGCAATTGACAATTCAAAGTTGTTTTTAAACCAAGCATGTTACTCAAATAAATAATCAATTTACATGTTTTTTATTTCTTCAACTGGACTGTTATTCCCATTATTACTCACCTGTTTTGATTACATTAAGCCTCAGTGTTTTGCTTAACTAGATGGACGTCTGAACTCTCTCTTGCTGTGCACTAGAGAGGTTGACTGTCTTGGCTGCCAACTTTTTGTTTTAACCTGGGTAATTTTAATTTCCGGTCAAAAATAGCTATTTTCCATTTGGATGCGCTAACCAGTGAGGTGACAAGCCTAAATTAAACTTCCGCAGAGCCTTATCTTAAAGAGAATACCAAAGAGGAGCAAAAAGGGGATTGATGCTGTCAGGAACTCCATTGTATGTTTAAGTTATAAAATACCAGCCAGACTTCTCCTAAACCAGAGATTGGGACTTGATTTTGAAACTCAGACTTGAGTCACAAGTTGTACCCAGAGCTGACTTAAGACGCAACATGGTCTTGCCTCTCAAAAACTTCAGAATGGACTTGGACTTGAGGTTTGAGACTTGCACCCTGTCATTTTTTTCATGCATCTATTTTTTTGTTACCTGTAATGCACGTTAACCTCTTATATTGTGTGTAACTCTCTGCACCTAGTGGTCAGACAGCTCATAGATGAGTGTGGCACCTGCAACAGGCACAGACAGGCAGGCTTGAGACATAAACTACTGTCTGTGGTACTGTGCTCAAGAAGAGCGCTGCCTCAAACCCCCAATTTTTTCACTTTGAATGCTTTAAAGAAGGCCATCGTACAATGTTATGCAAAATAAAGGATGCATCTCTATTCTGATCAACACTGCTCACCCTGTGTCTCACTCAGTTCCGTGCTTATTACACATGCTCTTTAGTGGAACAGAGAAATAACGGCGTGTTCAAGTAAATTAGAAACTCCAATTATTTATAAACAGGACAGTTAAAAGCCATGTGCATTCAATTTCATTTAAAGTTTGGTACATAGCGTGACGCACATTTATTTATCATAATGGCTCCACTGTGTCACTGACGAGCCTATTTGCGTCTATGCATCTTTTATGAGATGGACACACACATAGACAGACAGACAGACAGACAGACAGCTGTGTATGATAGAGAGATAAGGATAAAGTAGAGACAGGGGCTAGAATGTGCTGGAAGAATCATCACCACACTGCATGAACTGTATAAGATGTGTTTTAGGAGTTTATTTTCAGTAAAGACAAAACTACTATTAGGCCTATTACTGGTACTGCTACCACCAAAATTATTCACTTGTCATTCACACATGCTTTATTGGTATAGCGCCAATTCATAACAAGTGTTATCTCAAGGTACTTTCCAGTCAAGCATTTTAAAGCCATACTCTTCATTTTATAGATACAAATATACATATATATATATATATATATATATATATATATATATATATATATGTACATATATATACATATGTGTGTGTGTGTGTGCTGTTTGCAGGAACTACCATGTATTTAATTTCATCTATCTGAAGTAGGTCCACAGCAGCAGGCTGTCCACAGCAGTGATCACAGGCAGCCTACAAGGCAAGATCCAGAGATGAATACAAGAACAAACAAAAAGGGGGAAAAAAGATATAGTGGACAGAGAGAGACTGTTAGAGAGAAGCCCACTGTGCAAAATCCCCCGGCAGTCTTATTCTATTGCAACTTAACTATGAGCTGGTCCAGGCCTGAGCCAGCCCGAACTGAAAGCTATATCAAAAAGGAATGTTTTAAGTCTAACCTCAAAGGTAGAGAGGGTGTCTGCCTCCCAAGCCATGGTTGGTAAATGATTCCAAAGAAAAAGAGCCTAATAACCAAAGGCTCTACCTCCAATACTACTTCTAGAGACTGATGGAACCACGAGCAGGCCAGCATTTTGGGAGCGTAACAGTCTAGAGGGGTTTAGTCGGCACTGCAAGCTCTTAAAGACAAATGTGTGCCTGTTCACTGAAAGCTTTATAAGTGAGAAGAAGAATCATGAATTCTGTTGTAGATTTTGTGGGAAGCCGATGCAGAGAAGCTAATACAGGAGTAATGTCATCTCCTCTCTTAGTTCTAGTTGGTACCCATGCTGCAGTATTTTGAACAAGCTGAAGCATCATAAGCGACTTGCTGGGACAGCCTGATAAAAGAGAATTACAATAATCCAGTGCAGAGGTAACAAAAGCATGGACTAGCTTTTCAGCATCGCTCTGAGACAGAATAGGCCTGATTTTAGCGATGTCATGAAAATGAAAAAAAGGCTGTGTTTGAAATGTGTTTTATGTGAGAGTTGAAGGACAAAATCCTTATCAAATAGAACCCCAAGATTTCTAACAGTTGTGCTTGGTGCCAGGCTAATGCCATCTAAGGCAATTAAATTATTAGAAAAGGTTTCTCTAAGGTGTCTGGGGCCCAGCACAATAGCCTCTGTCTTGTTTGAGTTAAGAAGATGAAACATTTCTGGCCATCCACATCTTAATGTCCTGTAGACATGCTTCTAGTTGCACCTTTGGACTTGACTTGGACTCGCCCTCAAATACTTGAGACTTGACCTGGACTAACAACTAATGGCTTTTGCCCATCTCTGTCCTGATCCTGATCAGAAAATCAGAATAGAGCTGAATAACTTTTATTGTGTTTGCACTTCAGTGCAACATAATTTTGGATGCTCTGCTTACAAATATTGTGCAAACATTGTAAGGTGCATATTAAAGAGAAGTGGTTACTAGAAGTTGGATAGTCCTTGGCAGATAATTCATGAATTAGTTTTATTCATTCTTTTAATAAAATAACTGCCCTAAAACACTCACTGAAAGTAATAGCTGAGACTGATCCTGTTCCAGTTGCTCATGCAGCTGAAGGGTTGGTGTTCTTTGCCTCTGGAGCCTCTGGGAGTAGGTTTTGCACCCCTGCACCTTCAAATATCGTTTCACGTAAACATCTGCAGAATGAAGTAGAGTCAACGTCTCTGAAGGTGCAGAAGTGTTATCAAGAATGATGGATGGCGAATGGCAGACCCGCCATGTGTTCCCATACCTGACCTGTTGCTATATTAATAAATAACTTCAAGTAAATAAATAAGCCTAACAAGCCATAGTTGTCATATAACTAACCAGTGTTTAAATGAACAGAATTTCTTGTTTCTAACTTCCAAAAACAGCAGAATTGTTGTCTCAAACTCATCAAAATAAACTAAACTGACAATAGATGTGTCTTTATCTTAGCGCAAATGCAAGCGGAAGGATTCTCCAATTTTACAGTGCATGTATGATACACAATCATATCTGAAGTGACATTCTTGCTGATACTTGCTGTTTTGAGGGCTTTAAATGGTATCCTGGATACCATGTAATAGTTAAACTTGCTCAAAACTTATAGTTTATTTCAATGTAGGTTCATGTACTTGTGGTTCTCAGATGATGCAAACATATGTTGTTGATTAGAGATGAAAATTAAAAAGTCTGTGCCACAGCTTCACACAGCGATCACTGTTACCTTTCATTCATGAGAGTAATCTGTGCTGTCGAGAACAAATCCAAGTCTGTATCCGTCATTTCTAGGAATGTAGTGTGTGGGAGGTGTGAGTGATGGATTGAAAGCAATGTATGCTGGGGGGGGGGGACGTTTGGGTTGTTTGCATGCAGGTGTGCGACTGTGAGTGATAGAGAAGGAGGAGGCAATAAATAATTACTGCTGTGATTGACAGGTCTGGTTGGATAAGGATGCAGGGGCCCTCGTTAGCAGCATCCATCCCCAGCGCCGTGTTCCTGTGACAATGTCGGATACGATGCCTATTAGTGCCACTTACACTGACGAGCCCCAGCAGCGAGGCAAACACATCCAACTAGAGCCCCTCGTGATGGCAACCATTTGGAGTGACTCTGTCCTTTCCATTACATATCACACTTTGGTTTGGGTTGAGGGATCTGTCTAATCCCTGAGAGACAGCTAGCAGGGAGGATTTTGGGAGAGAAGGGATGTGTGTGTGAGTGTGTTTTCACGTGTTTCTAGAGATTCAGTGACTGTGAGGGAATAGACAAGGTGTCACTTCCCAACAGTCATCATTTTGTTCTGTCTGGGTTTCTGGGACGTGAGGATACAATTACAGATAGCACTTAGCTAAGTAAAATGCAGCAGACTCTGCTGATGGTGTCTGCCAGACTGTCAGCCCCAGCAAGAAAGGATAAGCACGCCATTCGCATTAAACTGAGCTGGTGTCATGACGATTACTGCATGAATACCAGGAATGCCCTTTCTGATGAGGTGGCTGGGTGTGCTTCATCATTTGCAATGAAGAAACTGAACTGTTGCAGGGTGAATTATTATAAAATACTGTCAGGGTGAAGCAGAGGTTGAACCTGCTGTGTCTTCTGTGTCTGTTAGGTGGCAGGAATTAGAGGCATGCTGATCGCTAACAAGAGACAAGACAACCAAGTGAAGACATTCATCACCTACAATAAGGGTCGGGACTGGAGGCTCCTGCAGGCTCCGGCTGCTGACCTGGAGGGAAATGATATTCACTGCATACTGGTAAGATACCCATAGATACCCATCTAATGAAACACTGATAGTCTGACATATTTTTAAGACATTATAAAGCTTGAAGATGTTTTTATTGTGTTGCATGCACACTGATTGACTCTTTTCATATTTGTAAAGCGTATGATGTTTTTGGTGAGCCAGGCTGAGCTGAAGGCAAAGCATTTCTCTGGGGACATTAGCCAGGGCTGGATAACAACTTGTTTTTGTTTTGTTTCTGACAACTGTGGAAGCCAGTAAGGGTCTCTCTGGATATACAAAGGCCACTTGTTCTACCAAAGAGTTATTTGAAACAAAAAGTTAACAGTGGAAAAGAAGAGTGCACTTACTGAATTTAAGCATTAAGCTTTGAAAAGTATTCTTTAAATTTTATTCAAACTTTCTTTGACCAGGAAAACCTCATTGACCACAGTTACATGATGTTTTCAATACAGAATTAAGTGTTCAGAATTAAATAGTTCAGAATTAAAGTATTCTGCTTCGGGTTTACATGGAAATAGTAATTTAGAATTGGGGTTTACATGGAAAACACGTTTATTCGCCTTTATTCAATTACGCTTAAGGTCTGGGGGTTGGGAATGGTTCTTATTGGACAGAGGGTGGACGTGACATATTTACATCTACCAGAAGAAAAAAAAATCCAGTTCAGCGTCTTCAGCGTCTCTGCCTCGTCCAACTTGGATGCTACAACTTCAACAAGGTCCGCATTTTTATGCTAGATCATCCACTCTTTTCATTATTTCCAAATCTTCCAAGGCTCTAATTAAATAAATCGTTTTGGCTTGAGTGCATCACTTGCTTCCGGCGGCCTTCCTGTTCCCATCAGTGCGGAATATGTGTCATTGCGACAGGACAAGGGAACGAGCATGGAATGACCGGAATTAATTTAAAGCAGAATGAACGTATACATGATCGAGGAATTATTCAATTCAAATATGAAATCAGAATAAACCAGCCACCTACTACGGAATTAAGTTTAATTCGGAATGGTCATTTTCATTCAGAATTAGGTGTTTACAAGGTCATTTTTAATCTTTTTAAAGAGGATTTAAGTTTCATTATGAATTAAAGGGGAATTAAAGCTCTCATGCAAACGTAGCCATGGAGATTAACAATTTTATTTACAAGTGTGTACTGACTAAGGCAGCAGAAGACTTAACAAGTTACCAACATGAAACAATTACAAGCATGAATGCATTTTCTCAAGTGTGTGGGAAGCAGACCAAATATAGCCCTACAAATAGGGATGGCCCAATGATTCAATGTACAGATTGTCAAAGAGGGGCAGCCAACTCGTTCATACAAAGTACAGCGATGAGTTAGCTTCTATGGTAAACAGTATCCAAAGATTTAAGACAGTGAGAATATGCATGCATATAAGACTTCGCCATTATCAAGCCATGAATACAAGCAGCAGCAACATTATGCATTTTTTGCAGCAAAAGAAAAAAAACTAACGTCTGAGGTTAAAGCCCAGTCACAACTTTAACGTCTATACAAGTTGCTTAATACGGAGCTTAAAAGACAGTGAATAAATCAATAACTGAAGTTATTTATAAGATGATAAAGACTCAATCATATCACTCTGAGACATAATGACAGCAGGTTTAGTGACTTTTTCTCTAAATTTGAAACATGAGTTTTGTTTTGTCAGGATTCAAAACCAACTTCAGCTCCCTCAGATTGTGCTGTACAGCATCAAAGTCCTCCTGCAAAAGACAGATTGGCTGGATACTGTATGGGGGAGAGCAATAAATAGCAGAACCATCAGCATATAAATGAAAATTAGCATTAGGAACATTATGACAGACAGTGTTTATGTAAAATGTACATAAAAGTGGTCCCAAGACTAACCTTTGTGGTACCCCATTGTCTGATCTAAGATACCTACAGGTCAAGCCTTCAGAATGAACACGCTGTGAGCTGTTTGATAAATTATCATCGAGCACATTGATAGATTGTTCGGACAGATAAAAACTGTGCAGTCTCTTTAAAATGCCTTGGTCAACAGTGTGAAAGACCTTTGACAAATCAATAAAAAGAGCCACAAAAATGCCTTAAAATGTATGATTTTGATCTCATAAAAAGCTTGGTGTCAGGGAATTAACCCAAAAGAAACTAACTAAAACAAAGATGCAGGACCCAATTGCAGAAATAACAAAAAAGGCTTTATTTTAAACTCCAAAGGATCTCAGTCCAAAAGGTCAAAAACAAGTCCACAGCAGAAACTCCAGAAATACAAAACAAAGTAACAACAAAAAGCCAAGCCTGAACAGAAACTACCTTAAACGCTGGGGTAACACGAGGAACTCACAGGAGACATGGTGAGGAGGAAGACGAATGACCCAACAAAGAGGACAGGGGAAACAGAGACTAAATACACTGGGGAAACCATCAAACACAGGTGAAACAATCACACAGGTGAAGGGAATCATGATTAGAGAGACACAGAGAGGAGGGCAGGAAAACACCACGAGGAACACAGGGTTTTCAAAATAAAACAGGAAACAAGAGAGACGAAGGAGAACAGTTCACAAAACAGGTAACTTAACTAGGAATAAGAAACAAGGACAAGACAGTAAAACAGGGAAAAGCAGGAGGTCTAAAAGGGGAACAAACACAAAAATAACAGAAGAAGTCAGATCCTGACACTTGGATTTATTACACAACAACAAGGCTGGCAGAAAACTGCAAATTATGTCTAACAATTGACATCACACCAAATGCGAATTTCAGTTTGTCCCACAACTCAATTACATTGAAAGTTAATGGGAAGACGTGAAATTCATGTCAAAATTTTCACATGAACAATGCCTCTTCACCCTTTCGCTGTTGTTGAAAATATCCAACTTCTGCGTCAAATTTGCCTGAAGCCCACGACAGCCAACATAACATCAACAGTGAACAGTGATATGGATGACATCACAGGCAGAGAAGGAAGTGAACTTTGCTGCATGCCGGCATCAAGCTCCTCTGCACGGTTATTTTAGTGTTTAGAGATCGAACCACAGCAAGGAGAAATGGGTGTAAATAAAATGGTGACCAGTAAATAATTTCAACACAAGAAGTATTGAACAGCTTGCAAATTGGTTTTGCTCAATACAAAGCTAAGAGACAAAACACAAGTGGAGTTGATCTGGGGGTCAGTCCATTTTTTATGTGATTGAAAACAAAAGGATATTTGAGTTTTACATCATGACCTTGTAGGTAGAAGTCTTCATACAGGCAAGATCACATGTTCAAGGTTTTCTATGATAAAGCAATGCAGAGGTGCACATAGGCACATAAAGTCAGATTGTCTGTTGCCGGATTATTCCCGTTTATCAGATTAATGTGAAATGTAAAGCTGCCTTGTAAGTATGCCCATTTTGTTGTTACTGCATGGCTTGTGTCTTTAGTGTGGTTGTCACTTGAAAAAGTTTTGCTTTTTCTTTTTTTTTTTATTGCGACCACTTTTGGATGCTGCCCAGTCTTGCTTGAGGGCACCTCAGTGGCCCACATGCCAGTTTGGGATTTTTGCATGCAACCTTTCAGTCACACATCAAGTTCATTTCAGTGCACTGTTGGTTCTTCATTTGAAGTGTATGCAGATTAGTAGATTTTGTAGCTACATGTTTTTTTTGTTTGTTTGTTTTTTTTTTTTAATTGACTAAATGACAAAAAATAATAAAAGTCTTTACAACCTTAGCTTTAATGGCTGCTTCCTAGGCTACCAGTAACTCCAAAATTTGGAAAGTTTCTAACCTTTTAGCCATCAAGAGCTCTCACTTAGCAGCTCTGTGCACATTTGTAGGCGTACGGTACCATTTTAAAATACATGCAAGTAGGGATGCGTAATAGTATCAGACTAATGTCGTTATAGGCAGATATACAAATGTTTGCTGGTAATTACTGCTGACATTTTGATGACACAAATTGGCCATAAAAATCCATATGTTGGCTATAATTTAGGCAAAATACACAATGTACCATAATTGTTTATCTTATCATCACACAATTTTCACTTTTAGAAATCAAAAGTATCATTTATTTTACAGTAAAATGTAGTTTTTTCTTGCTTCATGTTGATTTCTAACACAAATCGACTGTAACCATTAAGAAACAGATTAATTCAAGTTAAGTTAAAACTTTGTAGTCTTGACACAAAATGTCGGTATCAAAGCCAGTATCAGCGAAATTGAGTTTAGAAATATCAGCATATTGGATATCAACCAAAATCCAGTATCTTGCATCCCTACACATCATCTTTCCTTATGGTGCAAATGAAGTGGGAAATGATGTAATGTAAAGTGCTTACGCAATGGGAGTATTACTTGATCGGAAATACCAATAACTACTACTAAGGCTGCGTAATTAGTAAAGCTTCAATTTCAATTACAGTTTTGGCTTTCCACAATTGTGAAAACAAGATACTTGAGATTAATCAACAAATGTGTTATGCTTGTTTTGCCCATAGTTTTTGTCATGAGTGGTCAATGGTCCGTGTTTGTTTATATCATACAAACACAAAAATAGTGCCTAAGTGCTACCTCAAACATGTAGTGAGAATATTCTTTATTAATTCACTTATATCATATGTAATTCTATAAAAGTTTATTTATCTAAATAAAAAAAAATGTTTTATTGCTTTTATTTTTTTCTTAGTTTTTACAATGTTGAAATGTATATTTGTCAAAGTAGTATAATGCATGTAGCTGATGTAAAACCAATGGGTAATAATGTTTCAGAATCTGATCTCTGTTGCAAGAAGCAAATTCGCAATTTTGATTTTTGCCATAATTGAGCAGCCCAAGCTACTACTATCAATTTATATTTTCACAACAAAGCAGCAGGACGATGGCAGTCAATATGTATTTCTTTGTTGCTGTATAATTTCTACCATAGAAGTTCTGGTGAGAGTCTTGATGCATTGACTCATCAATGAAACAAGAAGTCATTAAGAGGAGTCTCTCTGCGGCACTAAAAGCTGACACATCATGCAGGCTTTATTGTGGCACAGAGAGCTTTAACTTTTTAAGTTTTCAAATCAAAAACAGGTAAAAACTCCTTTAACTTCTGGAAAAGCTGTCTTACATTTACTTCTCTGTCACCTGCTTCTTTTACCAGCTCTGCCCTACAAAGGCAAAGTGCAGTATCTGCATTTTTTTAATTTTTTTTTAATTTTTTGGCGCTTATCAAAAGTGCAATATCTGCTCTTCAATCTCCTAAAGTTTCATAGGGCTCCTGCTTTATTTCTCTGAGCTATTGCCATTTGTTACTTGCAGTTACTGCAAAAATGCACTGTTAAACCAAGGCAAACTGCAGCAACTGCAAAAATGGACTGTAAAACCAAGGCAAAATGCAGTAACTGCACTTACTGCACTTTGCCTTGGTTTGACCACGAAGAGAAAACAGATACTGCAACTTTGGTTTCACCATGAAGAATAGCAGATACTGCAGTCTGCCTTGGTTTTAGGACAAAATTTTGAAATATTGAAAATGAATATGCCAACTATTATTTAAAAACAAAACTAAGTGAAATGGCCTTACTTATTGCACATACTGCAGTACGTCATTGTATGGACATGTAATTATACTGCAGTAAAACCAAGGCAATGTGCAGTATAGCCTATAAAACTGCCAAATTTAGCATGAATGTCAATATACAATATGCATTAAATTCCCTTCCCTTTAATCAAATAAATCATACACTTGGTTGTTAAATATGATTTCATACTTACACTTGGTGAAAAAAAACACAAAAAGCTGTTTTTCTCCGTTTGGCATTTTTGCAGGTACTGCACTTTGCCTTTGTAGGGCAGAGCTGTCCTCTTCCTGTTTGGCCCATTATCCTCTACCTATGATACCCTAACTTATGTGGAAGGAGCCACCACAAGGATTTGTGCTATACTGAGTCAAATTAATGAAGAGGTCCAATAACAGCGTTATATTTCTTAATAAAAATATCAATACTTGGAGCCAGTGTATCAGTAGTTGGACTGCACATGCGAGGATTATAATGGATATATTGTTTTTAATAGCCGGTGTGGTCTGTTATGATTAGTACAGCACTGAGAGTCACATCATACAGTGAAATAAAACATTACGACACCTTTGATATTTTAACCATTTATTGAGATAGAGTTATTTTGTTAGATTATGCTGACGCTAATGCTCAGTAAAGGTGTTTTTAAGGTGGTAAACTGCAGAAGTATGTCTCATTAATAAGGCAGGTAAGGAGCAGACAGATGCAGATGAAGTCTTCATGTTTCCTTTGACTCCCTCCTCATTAGACAACTGCCCTGCTACTCAAACTAGGCAAGGAAATCATGTTCAAGACATACAGGGGGACTCCGTGCCGTTTAAGAGGTGATTTGGGGGGCTTACAGGGTCTCTGTGATTGCAAATTCATGTGACATTTTAATTACTGCTGTGAATTCCGTCTGATTAACCGTTCAGTCCCGTTGCCCTCCATGTCCTTACTCCAGTGGCATGCTGTCTGCTGCAAAGATGAAAGCAGACACACTTTTTTTTCACTCTGCTCTCTGAACAAATGTAATTGTCTTCTGTTGTGTGCATGCCTTGGAGACTTGGCGTCACACTTTAATGCAAATTTCACAGCTCTTTGTATTAATGACGGATTAAAAGCAATTAGTGAAACTCATAAAGGCACAGTTGGTGCTCTTTTTGAGACGAATAAATCAAGCTTGTTTGTGATGGTTTGTTTTTGCACTTTAATCTTAGCCCAACCAGATTATTTCCCAATTATGTAACTCAATGTGGAAACGCTGATTCTAAAATATTGCTGCGAGAATAACTCAAACTTGTATCAAAGGTTTTGTAATGTTTAATTTCATCTGGACAACAAAAAATGTAATTTGAAGTCCAAATTCCACCTTTGTCTTGCAGAGTTTTAGGTTCATTTCTTTTCAAAAACATAAAACAATATGAGATTCTGAACTTCTCCCCACCAAGGTAATTCTTCCCGGGTTTGACTCATCAAAACCGACACCAACATAGCCTTTTTGTTCTCAGGGTCCCAATGGTCAAAGTGGTTTGAGCTTTGAGCACCTTGATTCTGTATTCCCTGTTGGCCTCCATCTGCATGGTCTGTTTTCCATGTGAAGAAGCCAAATGCACTAAATCTGCCCAATTCCCCTGCTACACTAAAGTGAAGGAGTTTAAGTCTCTTGCGTCTTGTTCATGAGTGAAGGTAAAATGGACCAAGAGATAAGCGCTGCAGCAGACTTCGTAACAACAAGGCAAAGCTCTCAGTTTACCATGTCATCTTCCTTCCAACCCTTACCTATGATCATTAGCTCTGGGTAATGACTGAATGAATGAGACTGCAGTTACAAGTGGTTGAAATGAGATTCCTCAGGAGGGTGGCTGGGCTCAACCTTTGAGACAGGGTGAAGGGCTCAGAAATCGGGAGGGCACTCAAAGTAGAACCACTTCTTCATATTGAAAGGAGTCAGTTAAGCATTTAAATAGGATGCCTCCTGGTCTCCTTCTTGTGGAGGTTTTCTGGGCATACCAAACTGGGAGAAGACCCCGGGGCAGACCCAGAACCCAATGGAAGGATTATATACCCCATGTGGCCTGGGAACGCCTTGAAATACCCCAGGAGGAACTTGAAATTGTGGCAGGGGAGAGGGAAGTCTGGGCTGTCCTGCTTGGCTTGCTGCCCCAATGCCCATCCCTGGATAAGTGGTGGAAGATGGATGGATGTTTTGCTGAACTTCACTTAGCTGTAAAATGTGATTACAGAGAGTGTGCAGTTCACAACACTGAAAACTATCTTCACTAACAATATCAGATCAAGACAGTGCATCTGCTCGGAATTGGTTCTGCCAAAGCCATCCATTATAATATAGATAAAGCTACATGCTTTAACTCTCAGCCCTGGATTATGTTGATGCTCAAAAAGTGATACCTATAGGCACTGGCAGATATTTACGTCCAAGTGTAAAAACCTTCAAAAATGGCCAGAGCAAACAAGTGTGAGGTTTCATATTGAAAGCAAATTTAAGGTGAAACCAACTCTTTTTTTTTTTTCTTTCTCTCCCTTTTTTATCTGCAGCCTTTCTGTTCACTCCACCTCCAGCTGCAAATGTCAGAGAACCCATACCTGTCAGGAACCATCTCCACCAAGAGCTCTGCACCAGGGATAATTGTCGCCACAGGTAAGACCAAATACTCAACACAAGTTGTGCACTAAAACTACAGTAGATACAAGAGTAATGGCAGTAAAAGGCTTTGAGCACAAGTTTGACGTAAGCTTTTTGTATTGCTGACCCAACACATAAGTATTTTTTTTATCACAGATGTTTTTTTTTTTTTTAAACAAAAACACTTTTTGTGAGTCATGTTTTTTTCTGCTGCTGATTTAATCTAATAAACTTTGAGTCAGTGTTTTACAGAACATATTTTAGGCTGTTAAAAAATGAGTGAATTAGTAGGATTAAGACAAAGTTATATTTACCTGGAAAAATTTAAGTCTGCTCTATTTTTTTCTATTTGAAAAAAAAATCATGTTATGAGGAAAAACATACATTGACACTGCTCATTTTTTCTGAATTCACAAAATATAGGTTGATGTCCCAATTTATCTGGTGTAAATGTAAATTGTTTTACTGGTAATTGTGTTGACATTTGATAAGCTGTTTGCTGTTAATGTCGATGGATGAACATTGTTTGACAAGGCTACTAATTAATAACAGCCATAGGTGACAAAAATTACTTTTTTTTCTATGAATAAATTTTGTGCAAATCATTGAAAAAAATAAGTGGGATGTAGCAGAATTTATATTTGCTACAGATTTACATGTATTTTTTTTTTTATAGGAAATAGATATTGAAACACTATCTGCAATAAAAAAGTAGGAAAACTATTGGTTAGAACCTAAAGGTTTCAAATAGTGTTTAAAATGGATAAAATCTTTAAAATGTGATGGGATTGTACTCTTCAGATTAATTTTTACTTTTGCTTTGAATCCATGATGATGTCATTATAAGTACTTCTGCATTTACTTGTCCGTTGTTGCATAAGTAAGGGTATTAGTTTAACATCCTTTTTTTTTTTTTTTTTTTTTGACAAGGGCCCACCCCCGCTTGTTAAACTATTGCACTTGCAAGCACATTATTGTCCAGTTACAGGACAGTGTGCTCTGTTGACTGAAATAGAGAGGGCAGCAAGAAGGACCAGGACTCAGTTTTCACCTAGGACAGTTTCTCAAGGTGGTTTGGGAATACTTGCCTTGTTGATGGGGATTATGTGCTGGAACAGCTCAGCGCTCCTCTTTTCCATTTCATTTTTTTTTTTTTTTTTTCAGTTTAAAAAAAGTTATTGGCATTGAAGTTAGGAAAAAAAATATTACTTAATAATATATGTAAAATATTGATATATTTGTATATAAATATTAATGCATATTTTTTAACAAAATTCCTTAACCTTGGAAATGTACTTAAAGAGGTTCATAATGTTGCTCTTTATGATTTATAAGTCAATGATTATTTATGATAAACTACTATAATATTAGATATGCATATATTTTCTTTCTAACTCCCTTGTGAAACATAGGTGTGCATAAACCCGTATAAGTCCCCCCATATTCACATAAAAGAGGACTCTGTAAAAAAATAAATATGTCATTTTTATTTTAGGGGAGCTGTGGTATGAGTTAGGATTACTACAGAAACCAAAACAACCACAGCTATGGTGACACTAATAAACACTAAGCATCAGTTTGTTTTACTGTACTTGTAGCAAAGAGGATAAAAGAAGAGACATCTGAAAAGGTTTAATGTGTGTTTTCTTGCACTTAACTAGACCCTCTTGGATTTTGCTTGATTGTTTGTTAAAAAAAATTGCATCAAACGCTGCAATGTGATAGAGCTTAATTTTATCAAAGAAATCACAGGAGAAAGTGAATTTGTATGTTTTTTCTAACTGCTGTTTTTTAAAATGTCCTTACCATGAAATATGTAAAAAAAAAAAAAAAAAAAAAAAAAAAAAAACATTGATTCAACCGATAAGTTTGGATTCTCCCCTGATTTTTCAGCTAATGTGCTTGTAGGCTCATTGTTATTATTTTTTTTATTTCTGGCCAGAAGCAAGTCACAGAAAGTTTGTTGATGGATGGAGAGGGCGGACAGAGGACAAGGATTTTTTTTCTTACTCAGCTAAAAGTCAGACAACTTTTTTTTTTTTTCCTTCTCATTAAGTCTTTTGGGCATTTTTTGGTTTTTAATGTCAGTGGAGAGACTTATATGTGGAGAGAGAGTAGGGAAAGACACAGGACGAATGGGCCTTAGGCAGAAATCGAATGTGGACCGCCCGCACAAGGCAAGAACCTTGGTATACAGTACATGTATTGTTGCTTCCCACTCCACCAAAGCAGCACCCACTTGTTTTCTTTTTCTCAATTGATCTGATCTGTAGTGACTGGTACTGCTGCTGAGACAATGACTTTCTGGTTTCATGTGCCTAAAGCATTTCTCATTTAGATGAACAAATTATAGAAAGAGACAGAAACTCACAACTAAATATGACGACACACGTGAACACATCAGGCCATCCCATTATTTGGTTGCACAGTCTGTTGATGATCTCTCTACTCATTTTGCTCTGTTTTCACGGTAGAAGAGAGCTTGTAAATTGGTGGATGTCAGTTGTTGAGATGCAAAAAGTGTACTGCTGCTTTCATCTTTCCAAGCAGCAAACTCAAATGATGAAAAATGAAGCCAATGTGGACGTGACAAAAACTACTATTAACTGAGTGTCCGCTCGAGGCTGGTAGCAGGAAACCCAGAAGTTATATGATTGTGTGCAGTGAACAGTTTTTACAGCTGAAATCATAGCTTTTCAACATGGCTCAACTCTAAGCTTTACTCTGAATATGTAATGTATTAAAATGTTCTCACTGTATGGGGTAAACATTTTTTTGCAATGTGTCTGTTTTTGTTTCATCGGGGATTTCCGGTTTGATGGTTTGGGACATGATTGACATGGATAAAGCCTTAGGTCCTACCTTGACTTAGCCTCTCAGTCTGTCAACAGTTTGATCTAAAGTTTGGTTGTGACAGTGTTTGCAGTATCACATCATCCACAGATGGGCCTCAACAACATTCCAAACCCTCCATTGATGATCAAACAACTAACAATTGGCTTTGTCTAATTATTTCTACAGTCTATGAATAAAACTGCTTTTGACAAACTTGAACAGATGAATTTTTTTCAGTAAATGTGAGTATCTTAAGCTACAAGACAGTGGGCATGGAATCAGATGTCGGTGCAAGGCTAGGAACAAGTGGTAGCTAAGTTGATTGGACAAAATTGTGAGGCCGAGCTGTATTGGCAAAATTAACGTTAATTACTGTGATTGCAAAATTGTGATTTCTTGGAGGAACTGACAGTGATTTTGATAATTGGTGCTTAAGCTTACATAGCGTTCTTCTCATCTCTCTGACTACTTAAAGGGCTTTACACCACAGGTCACATCTACCCATTCACACCCATTTTACTTATTGATGGTTAAAGTTCCCATTGAAGTTTTGCATCAGCATTAGCTAAAAACATTCCTCACCCTTTCATGCCCATTTACACACCACTGATGCAAATTTGGGCAATGCGTCTTGCTCTAGGACACACTGACATGTGACAGCGGGACCTGGGCTCAAATTTGTCACCTTTCAAATGTTGGTGGAGCATACAATCAGACTTACACTGTGTCCTAACTGAACACAACATGTGAGCTTTGTAGACTAATTACATACATAATTACATGAAATGTAAAACGTTTCTGGCTCAACATCCTGTCTCTATTTTCCTCTCTACCGCTTACATCTACAAGGTCAAGGAGCTAAAAACGAGATGCAGGAGAGATTTCCCTGATTTTTTTTTTTGGCTTTTCTCTCTTGTAGAGCTTGATAATCTTTTTAACAAGCACTATCAGTCATCTATTTCTGTAAGTGAAAGGATTTACTTTCGCTTGCAACATGGACGGAGAAACTTTGGCTTATGAGCATTTGATACCCCACCTCATCAGTACAAAGCTCCCATCTGTTTCTCCAGCTGTATGGGTAAAGCACTTGATATTCTGTTTACAAAGGGGAGCATAGGCCATGGACTTACATTTTTAATGGATGATGAGTGGACAGCAGGAGCTCTGGAACATTCTGACATACTATATGTGCTCAGATTCAGTTGCTATGATTTCCTGTGCACAGACAAGCACAGAAGATGACAGAGTCATAATAGAAACCACATTTTCTACAAGTAGCGTATTTAGAGGAGTATTTCAGGGCATCGGCACACACCAGCACACAAGTATAAAAAGGTTCATGGCTGGAAACAGTGTAGGTCGAATGCAGAATAATAAATCAGATCATATAAGTAAACAGCATAATGCACTTGGCATTTGACACTGAAGCATAAATCAGGCTTTTAGCATCTCCAAACATAATGCAAGACTCCCTCTTGAGCTTCTTTCTGGTTTTTATGTCCATCTGCATCTTTGCTTGTTATATACTGTTTTCATGTGTGAAAAAACGGAAACTTTTGTGTTATGCTGTTGTACTGTCCCTGCAAATGTAAGAGTCTTTGGAAGAGTTGAAGCAGAGAGAGAAGAGATAAGAGGGAGAAGGGAAACAGATGTGAGCGTCAGAGCAGTGTCAGCATAAAAACAAAAAAAAGATCAGCCTTTGCTCAGTGTGCTGTGTGTGTGTGGTCATGTGTGTGTTTACATTAAGATCTATCTGTTTTGTCTTTGGAGTGTGCAATGCAGAATAAACACTCTTCCCGGCTGCCGTGCTTGCAGAGTGTGTCACTGTTGTGTGTCTGTGTGCGTATCGCCGGCCGAGTCTTTGGTTTGGCACCGTGATTCACTTCACCCGCTGCGCCTTTTAAGACGTCAGCTGGTGCACAGATCATCTCTCCAACATGACAAACACCATCCAGATCAAACACATGCCTATTTGCTGAGCCATGGCCAAGATCACAAAGGAAGCTCTGCAGAAGGAGAAGCTAGTTCACTTTCTGCTCTAAAAGGAAGAAAAAATAGATCTTTGGTGGAACAGAGTTAGAAACAGACCAGTATTAGGGTCAGGCATGAGAGAAAAAGAAAAAGTGCGGGGAGCTCTTCTTTTTTTTTCCACAGTTCAGTGAAATGAAAATGTTTAAAAGTAAAACAAAATATATACAATTTTGAGACGAAATTTAATATGTCAAGAAAATGTGAAAATGTTGGGAAAATTAAGAAGAAATTCTGGAAAAAAAGTTTAAAATGCTAAAAAGGTTTAAATGTAAAAATAAAGTATTAATTATTGGGGAAAATATGCAGTATGCTGAGAAGGAAAAGTCAAAATGTGTAGATGCATAGGAAAGTGCAAAATGCTGGGAGACAGCAAAAAAGGAAATCAAAATGTTGGAAACTGACAAATTTGCCAAAAGGGATGTCTGAAATGAAAAAAAAAAAAAGTTAAGGTCATCTGGCCAGTCAGGATGATTTCAGAGGTTTTTTATTATTATTATTATTATTATTTTTTGCAAGTGAAATTGGTATTAGAAAGAGTTGAAAAATTCAACAATGAAAAATTAAAATGTTTGGAAGAGAAGTCTGAATTTTGTAAAAACAAGTTGAAATGATGAAAACAGTAAGAATATTGAGAAAACATTATTCAAAATGTTAGAAAAAGTTCAAATATTTAAAATGAAATCTTAAAAAACAGAAAACGTGAAATCGACTAGAAAGCTAAAGTCAAAATATCAAGAGTTGATTTGCTGAGAAGCAGAGTAGTAATGATAAATAGAGGGTTGATAACTTGAGAAAGAGTCAGAATGTTGAGAACCGGGTAAAATGTTGAAAATAAATGTTAAAATGTTGAAAAAAATCAACATGTTGACTTAAAAACTCAGCACAAAGAAAAGCATCAAGCCAAATAGTTAAAAAAAACAAAACAAAAAAAAAAAACAACTCAAAATTTGGTTGGAAAATAAAAAAGCCAAAATATCTTGAGAAGTGTTGAAATGTCAAAAAAGATTGAATGTTGAGAGAAAATTGAGAAGTAAATTTGAATCACAGCCGAAAAGTTAAATGTTAGGACAGAATTTAATATATTAAAAGTCAAAATTTAATGGCAAAAGTGGTGGGAAAAAAGGTTGAAAGATTTTGGGGGAAATCAGAAAAATGCTCAGGAGAAAAAAAGTTTTAACTCGTTGAAATGTGAAGAATAAAAGGCAACTTTGAAATACCCAGCATTTCATCATTTCTTTGACATTTCAGTTCAGTTCATGTTATTTAGACTCTTCTTGTTCTGCATGATGGTTTAAAATATCTCTAACTCTAAAAACTTTTCTCTTTTACTTGACTCATGCCTGACTCTGTTTGTCTGTACAATGTTATGATGACAGTTTTATCAGCAGTTCTTTAAAAATCTGCACTGATTGTTGAATGACGCAGAAAGCCTCAGAAGGTTACCCGGGACTGACTCGATATTGTTCCACAGAAGTACAGAAAGCTGGTCTGGAGGAAAAAAGAAGAAGGAAAGATAACAACAGACAAACTCAAAGCTGTATTGTGATCTGCAGCATGTATTGAAAAACATATGACCATCTACCTGTGATCTCACCACAGTATTATTGGGTCTCTTTTTCTGTTGGTCATTTTCTCATTTCAGGAAATATTGGAGCAGAGCTGTCCTACAACAATGTTGGCATGTACGTGTCGTCAGATGCTGGAAATAGCTGGAGACAGGTGAGCTTCACATTCAGGTTTATATTGAATGACAGATTTGAACAGTTGAATGGTTTGAAAGATTGACATGACAGCTATGGCCTTATATACTATATTCTGTCGTTTTCTTTCACAACCCAGATAGGTTTTCAACAAAAAATGAATAGAAGAACTTTAAAACTGTATGATAATAAATAGATTTTTGTCTCTGTTTCGTGTTCTAGGGATTTAGACTATAAATATAACATATAAATATTCAATTAGGCTTGTCAACATTAACTCATAAATCACAATAAGATCAAGAACAAAAATTGTTTATCACTGTTTTTTGCCCATTTAAGGGACACTTAGCATCTGTAGCAGCTGGATACCACCAACCTTACTGACCTCAAACTGAAATAAAGATTAAGAAGTAGACAAGTTTAAAGTAATCATTTCACTTTTCCCCTTAGCTTTTTTCTTAGTCTTTTTCATCTGTTACAAGTTTATTTTTTTCCTTGTTCAGCTATGTCTTTGCGTTTTATCTACCAGTGGTCCCTCATTTCATCTTAAAATAAAGACATTTTTATCCAAAGAAGTAGTAAAACAAAGTAAAAGCATTAAAACAATGAGAAAGTCACTCAGCTTTATTATGAACCTCAACTGGGTTACATACACATAGAAAATAGTTGAAGCGAAATTGCTATCACATTAACTAACTAAATAAATCACTGAACATCAGTAAGTATTTTGTGCATTTACTTTGTGTTTCTTATTGCTTAAGAGTATTAAACACACTATTTAGAGAATCAGCCA
This sequence comes from Cetoscarus ocellatus, assembly GCA_037902135.1. Lineage (NCBI taxonomy): Eukaryota > Metazoa > Chordata > Actinopteri > Labriformes > Labridae > Cetoscarus > Cetoscarus ocellatus. The sequence goes on from JBAMNC010001050.1 coordinate 516,481, forward strand.
TTTTAAGCTGTCTGGTACCTTTCAGTCATGGTATCACAGGTGTAGCAGAGCAGCACTTATTTGGTTACATTTTAATAGCCGGCATTTGTTCGTGTGCTTGTTAATTTGTGTGTTAGACTTGTTACAGGATAACTCAAAAAGTTAAGAACAGAATGTGACAGAATGCTGAGGATAGGTCAGGAATGGGCCAAGGACAAATTGAAGACATTTTGGGGGTGATCCAAGTTTAAGGAAATTTTTTAACAATTTGTTAACAGTGCATAGAATCTCTAACCATCAGTGCGTGAATTTGAGAGCCAATGGATGTGAGTGGGTAGAGGTGACCTGCAGTGTAACGCTGCTTTGAGTAGTCAAAGACTAGAAAAGCGCTATACAAGCTCAAATCCATTTACCATTTTCAACAATCCAATTTTATCTTATCATATATCTTTCTCAATCAACTGACAATAAGAATTAGTTTAATTCACTTTAAATCCATGCTATGTGATGTTTTTGATGGACTTGACAGCTTATTAGCATTAAGATCAGAGTTTTGAAATCAGCACTTTCCCAGTACTGCAGATTGAGGGAGAGAACTGTATACCCCCATGATGATGCTTCATCCCCAGTTACGACAGTATAGACTGTATCTATAGACACATTCCACTGCCAAGAAAGTTGTAACAATGAAAGTTTTTATCCACATTTATTCATACACGAACATTTAGAAGGAGATATGCTGGTAAATGGGATGTATTTTGCAGCATCAACTCGACAGGACTTAGATAATAGCAAGACCAACACAGAAGAGAAACAAAACTCCAAATCTCATACAGATACTACTACAATAAGAGACATGAGCATACCTGATGTTAAATAAAACTTTCAAGGTTATCTTCCTTGTAAGAGGACATGGTTTCAGCATGTTGAACTAACTTGCCTACAGTATCCTAGATCTTCTCATGTAGGACAAACTTAAAATGCATTTTTTTAAGCCTTGGGACAATCTTGGTTCCATCCTCCCCCATGATCAGTTTTCTGATGCAAAAGAGTCTGTATTCAGACACCGGGATCCATATTCTGTGTATTTTATATGAAACCCTTTAAATCTTAAAAAGACTGAAGCAAAAGATCCATTTCTCTCCCTGTCTTCCCTCACTCTTGTTGGGTTTAATCTCTGCGTCTGTCTGTGTAGATATTTGAAGAGGAGCACAACGTGTGGTTTCTGGATAAAGGAGGAGCCCTTGTTGCGGTCAAGCAGCCATCCGTGCCAACCAGACACTTGTGGTAAGTCCACTTAAAGAACTTTTGGACAGTCTGCCTGTCTTAAATTGCTTTCTTCAATTTCCCACAGCTATTTTTAGGTTGCCCTTACGCTCTAAAACAGGGGGCTTATATTGTACGTGAAACTTGATCCATTTAGCGATGCACTTAGACTGTGGCCTTTGCAAAGATAAATTTATAACTTTTTTTTAAACCACTTATCATTAACAACCTGCAGTGTTAGCCCCCTCCCCACCTCTTTTAGAGTTTTCATTAACACGTTGCCTCCCTACTGCCAAAATGGGGGGCTTGCTTTGCCTCAGTGCAGGCTAATCCAAGTGAGACCAGATCTGTTCTCCAGTCGCTTTTGCAACGATTCTGAAATTAGTTTTAGAGCCAGTGAAGTGTAGCCTGCTGGGTTTTTGTCTCTCAACCAATTTAAGTGTGATGGTAGAGGAAGTGAAAAAAAAATGATAGAATGAGAGAAGCCTGTGTATCTCTGCAGACGCCGTACAGAAACCATGGATCAGTGTAGCTCTCTAAGCCTGCATTCAGTTAAACACTTTCCCGGCCTGAATCTCATAATAGGTGCATGTCAACGTTGTCTCTGTTGTCAGTGCTTTTAGCCAAATGAAGGCAGTGGGGGGTTTGTGAAGTCAACAAGGGAGGGTTTTCTTTCTTCCACACACAGGCTGTGTCACACTAAGGTACTCCTGGTTGTGCTCACTTCAGCACCAATGTTGATAAGTTGTCAGAATCAATAGAGCCCGGGTCCCGATGATGAAAGCTGTCCAATTTTTTTCTTTGCTGCCTCCTCCTCGCTCTGCAGTTTGCACTGAGACATGAAACAGTTCTATTCTGGTCTTGTTTTCTTCACCCCCGTGTTGACTTCACCCAGGACCAGAGATGTCGCTCTTTTTTTTTTTTTTTTTTTTGACATCTGAAAGCAGCTTTGGGCATCTTTGCTTTGATAAGCAGGCAGTCTGCCTCTTAAATATCCATTTTAATGCTTGGCTTTTTATATGTACCCAAAGCTACAGTAGCTAATTGCACAGAGACTCTGAGAGTCGTCTGTTAGGACAAGCCAGTCATCTTGATCCCCACATAAACCCCCCTCACCATGACCACACTCTAATTGAGAGTGTCTGTGCCACTGCTGTTGCTGAATTTGTGATGGGAATGTGTTCTGACGCTCACACACAGGGTCAGCTTTGACGAGGGGAGGCAGTGGACCCAGCACACCTTCTCCTCAGTGCCTCTGTTTGTGGATGGAGTCCTGGTGGAGGCTGGAGCCGAGAACCAGATCATGACGTAAGTAAAGAAGACCCCGAAGAGGGACAACATGTTAGGGCTGTGATACTCAACCCCCCAGCACCTGAGCCATATGCTGCTCTTTAGTGGCTATAGCTGTGACTGTTTTAAGGTCTTACTGATTTTAAAGTTTAAATGAAATGCAACTGAAGGAAGTGTCAGAAAATAAAATGCAGTAGAACAGATAAACATCAAAATAGTTTAAACGAAGAGGAAAATGACAAATATTTCATACAGTATTGATTTAAGCAGCTTATTTAGATTCAATCTTAGGTCACTTATACATCAGACCAAACCAAACAAACCCTGAACTCTGAAAAGAGAGTTCTCAGTTTGCTACCAAAAAAGGCACTTAATTGTGCCTTGAATCTGGCAAAAACAACAGTAAGCAAAGGAATGTAGCATTGCCAGACAATAAGGAGAGTGCAGCTAATGCTAGCGTTACTACCACTGCACTGCACCTTCTGCCTCCAGCCCTTTTTACAGTTTTACAAACAAGTGCTGAATTTGGCTACACATAGCTCTTGTCAATATGCAAGTATCACCAATACTCTGAATTAACTTACACAATATAATGTATCCTTAGTATGGGATTGGATGTTCCCGGGTCTTATTGCAACAACAGGCTGGATGGCAGGAACAGGAGAGCAGGTGCAGCCCCAGCAAGTGGTGGGTGGCTATATCACAAAACATTTGACAGACTTTGGTCCATTGATGTGCAGTGTAAAAGCTAACGAAATAAAAATGACAGTAAAATAAATTGCATCAATGTTGTAGCTTCACCCACAAACTGGACCAAGTTCACTGAACTTGGCAATTCTCTCTACAGTTTAGATGGGGATTTTGGGCCTGTATTGATAAAAAATATAAAGACAGCATAATAGACTTGTTAAGCTGCTTCCAACTGTATGGTTATCAGACTTTATTCAATCATCTTACTTAATACACACATCACTTGTTGATGTTCCAGTACTCCATTACAAATGTTTCTGCATTGAAAGCACAGTAAATACTTTTCTGTATTTGCTGAAAAGATGAAATTCATTCAAACCTTTATTTATTCTTGAAAGACATTGAGGTTCCCCTCATTTTCAATGTTGTCGAGATCACAGACATTATATGAACAATAACAAACACAATCAAACAAACGCAATGGCAGAGGTATCAATTAAAACAGTTACAAACAGAGAAACAGTGGTCAGTAATCAAAGTCTTAAACTCTGTAAGAGAGGGAAAGGCTGTTATCTTTAGGGTTTGTTGGAGGGAATTCTATGAGTGAGGGGCGTCAAAGAAAAATGCCAATTTACCAAGTTCAGTGTAGACTCCAGGAACTTTAGAGAGAGTGAACTGGAGGAACGAGTCATGTAGGAGCAATGATAAAACTTCAACATGTTTGTGAGGTAAGGTAGGGGTGGTATGGGAAATAATGCTTTTATCCAAACTACTATTATGATTTAAAACAACACAACCCAAAAAACCTCAGTAACACTTGAAGTCATATCTTGAAGTCAGTGCTGTCTGCTTTGGCTGCTACTGTTTGGAGTTGCATGCACTCACATGGTACGGGCTGCTGACGCTTGACAGTAATTTGTCACTCAAATTGACCTTGGTAAGCAGTACTCGTCTAAGCAAGTTAGCAAACTTTATGAGATTAAATAAATCAAGATGATGTTTTTTAAGGTTGGTCAGATGATCCTAACACAAGCCTTACCTAGCTAGTACCTTTTCAGTTAAAATGCGGTAAAATCTTGTCTTTTCATGAAATGTCATGTTCCATGAAAAGTATCCATGATAGTAGTATTGATCAGGACTCAAAATCATAAATAAGTATCCATAAAGGTATCAATATAAATGAAACTACTCAGTCACAATCAATGCTTTCATCATACATCATGCACTTATTTGGCTCCAAATTTTAAATATATATCCTTAAATTCATGCTGTACTCAGGGAGAGGGGTGTTTTTGGATTGTGACTCTTGCAAAACTATATTTTGTCCCCATGGCTCCTGAGTAGGACAAGGTTGGGCACCTCTTTGGTTAAGGGTGATGATTTTTTCTGTCCTTTACAGGAAGGAGTGTTTGCTGAGTGAAAGCTGAATGGCAGTTTTTGTACAGCCCCCAGGGTCTTATATTACCATTATTTTCAGCAGAAAGGTGAGAAGGATAGAGGACCTTTAAAGAGGGCGTCCATATAAAGCTCAGTGGTATTTAGCTGTTATTAAGCCACATTTGTGAGTGGCAGGTGGAGAGTTATGTGGGCTGTTAGTGGGACCTTTGTGGATATTAGGCCACATGAAAAATGGGTTTGATCATAGAGTAATCACTTCTTAATGAGACTGCTGTCATTAGAGCCTAGACTGCCAATACCTTAATGGCAATGACTAAATAACTAATTTATACTGACTGCACACGACTTAAGCTATTGTGACTTTTCTAAAAAAAAAAAAAAAAATCATATCAAGACTGTGTGGGTGCACTTTTTAAAGATTTGATCGACAGAGACCAAAACCACCCACAATTATTTCCATTTGCACTCTGTTGTTCATTTTTGTGCACACCCACACAGGTGCTGGCTCAAACAGAAACTAAGAATAACATCTGAAACTACAGTTTGAATCCATCAAAATCCCTGTCAGCATAAAGTAAATCTGATGGGCTGAAATATGCTTCATGTAAGTAGAGCAGCATAAAGTTCTGGCAAACAATGCATAATTTATTTATTTATGACATCTCTTTGCTTTATTTATGAAATGTTGGATAATTTCTCTTCATTTGACCTTGGATGATTATCAGAATGACAGCATGTGAGAAGTTTTGTAATTATTATCAATACTACACTCATCTTGACATGTTGGGAGCACATACTTTATTGTGGGTCTCATCTATCCACTGCTCTTTGGTTCCCCAAAAGAAAAAGTTCTTCAAACCCTCTTAAACGCAAGATTCAGAAAATTAATCAAAAATTCCTGATCAGAGGCCGCTTCCTGCCACGCTGAAACACTTTTGACCCCCAAGTATTATTCATTGTGTTAGCCCTCCCACACAGTCTCCAAGTGCAACACAAGCTATTGGATATTAAATTGCTGTGAACATGCCTAATGCGCATTTTAATGTGATATGGTAAAATAAATAAAAAAATAATAATAATAATAAAATCAAGGCAGAACAGGGGGTGAAAAAAAATTCTCAATGGCCCTCCAGGCCAGTACTTCCTCAGAATCACTGGACCAACCTTTTAATCGAATGGTCTGTATGTACACCCAAACACCTACACACACACATACATAACCACATGTATACATAGCATATATAGAATGGATTCTGCCTGCTATAGTTGCAGTTTGATCAGAGTTTGACACAGTTCTTCAATGAAAAAAGAGCAAAGAGCAACAATAATAACATTTAAGGGTGATATCTAAAACATTGTCCCCAGACAGGTTTCAGCAAGAGTTTGACTCATGAATAGCTTGTTTAATACTTGACTTCTCAGTATCAGCACCAACCTACAGCATTTGATCATCACATAATGAATGTGATTAACAGAGTAACAGAGTCATCAAATCAACTTCCAAATATGTAGCTGAAAGGCTCTGTCCTCCCCAGACACTTTCTATGGTCTGTTGCCCTGTTGGGCCAGTAAAATACACTACCTAGCTTTAACTAAGCAAATAGGTACAAGCCTCCTGTTGGATAATTACTGCTTGGGCAGTTGTCTTTCAGCTGGCAACAAGTTATTTAACCCCAGCTGATGCAATGAGTAGCTTCTCATTTCAAAAACAACTATGCTGAAAGACACATCCTGTGATCGTGGAAAAGATGTGAGTCTGTTTAAGGAATGTCAAATCATTGGCATGCATTAAGCAGAGAAAACATCTAAGGAGATTGCAAAAACAAAAATTGGGTTAAGAACTTTTCAACACATTATTAAAATGGAAAGGACAGTGGGGAAACATCATCTTGGAGGAAGAAATGTGGTTGGGAAAAAAAATCCTGAATGATCGTGATCGGCGATCACATAAACGTTTGGCCAAATCAAATGGAAGAAAAACAACAGTAGAACTCAGGGGTATGTTTAATAGTGAAAGTAAGAGCATTTCCACTCACACAATGCAAAGAGAACTCAAGGGACTGGGACTGAACAACTGTGTAGCCTTAAGAAAACCACTAATCAGTAAGGCCCAAAAAAATACTTCAGTTTGCTAGGGAGCATAGCGATTGGACTCTGGAGGACTGGAAGAAGGTCATGTGGTCTGATGAGTCCAGATTTACCCTGTTCCAGAGTGATGGGCACATCAGGGTAAGAAGAGAGGCAGGTGAAGTGATGCACCCATCATGCCTAGTGCCTACTGTACAAGCCTGTGGGGGCAGTGCTATGATCTGGGGTTGCTGAAGGCAACACTATGCAGTAGAGGGTTAAATTGTCTAGCTGACATAACAAGTTTCTGGGTTGGTGCCATGCTACAAACATGTTTAGACCAATGCCAATACATTGTCTTGTGGATGGAGATATTTTTCAAACACCACTTGAAGTAATAGAAATGTTTTAAAGAAAAAAAGTTCATACACAAAACTTCAGCTTTGAAACTTACTTGTCTATGTGTAGAAAAGGCCCGAATATTACTAAATATTTCATCCTTTGATTATCTATGCATATAAGTAGCCATCTATGGTTTACTACGCTGCTCATCCTTTGCTGGGTCATTGAGGCTGGAGCTGTTCCCAGCTATCTATGGGCAAGAGGTGTGGAATCAACCGTATTGTTTTCCGGACATTATCAAATCAACAGTTTCAAAAGAGTGAAAACAAATATGACAAGTTAACAAGAGTGATCTGTGACATTACTGAAAACAATATTGTGAAAAATAAAATATTATTTCTGAGTGAAGTCACAAATCACAAGGTAGCAGATTTTTATTACAGAAATGAAGGCTTAAACAAAAAAGATGTGCTTCAAATCTTGTTTGCCATTAATTCATTTTCCTTCTTGCATGTTGCCAGCTTCTTTTTTTCCTTAGTTATTGTACTCATGAAACATTCCTGTGTTTGTCATTTGCCTTTTCAGCTTTTTCGGACACTTCAGCCATCGTTCAGAATGGCAGCTCATCAAGATAGACTACAAGTCCATCTACAGCAGGAAATGCACAGAGGAAGACTACCAAACGTGGCACCTACACAACCAGGTAAAAACATTCCCTGGCCTTGTCATATTCTAATGAGAGAGTGGGGAAAAAAACACCAACAGTGTGTATATTTTCAACAGGGTGAGCCATGCGTGATGGGACAGAAACAAATTTACATGAAGCGCAGGCCTGGGAACTACTGCATGCTGGGAAGAGACTACTCCAGAATCCTGTCAGCTGAGTCGTGTATTTGCCGAGCCCATGACTTTGAATGGTAAGAGGATGTGTCCCTTTGTACAATAGCTTCTTTCTTCATAATTGTCGAGGGAGATTATGTTTCTCCCCATTGTCTGCTGAAGGAGAGAGTCATTAGCAACACTGTCCTTTAGAAGGAAGTGTTTTTTTCATTAATCTTGAGAAGGATTATATGTTGGTGTTTTAATTGTTTTCTCTGGGGTGTCTGCCAAATGTGGGTGTTAGAAACAATATGGAAGTGACTAAGAGTGACTAAACAGAATATTTACTCAAAGTTAAAACTCCTGTATGGTAAGGTACAAAAAATGACAAACACCTACATCTTCTTTTCATGTAAATTCTATTTTTAAGTGCATATAAGCAAATTTAAATCAGTGAAGGCAAGTCAATGCGTTGATCATCACTATTTGTTGTGCCTGAATGACTTTCATTGTATTTGTTCATATTTTAAGAAATTAGTAAACTCAAATGTGTTCTTCAAGTCATGAACAAAACAGTTACTTTAACAGTCATTATCTCATATCTAGGTAATCCTGTCTGTTAAAAATGATGGGCAAACCACCAACTCAACATTTCTCTTACATTTTTCAGTCCTAAGCTCTTATCAGTCTGGTTTCAGGCTCATGCACAGTGGTATCTCTGCGGTCACATAAATCATATATATTTATCTATAAGACACCATACATTGCTTTCTAGAAGAGGCATTGTGCTGCTGGTGTACCACAGTAGTCAGTTCTAGGCCCTGTTTTGCTCACATTTCATAATCATATTGTCTCTGGTATAAAACCTTGCGCACTTATGGGGATTAGCATAGATGCTAACAGCTTCAGTAGCAGTTTTATCAGATTTTGGCTGCATTTCTTTATTAAATGAAACAATAATATAACACTACAAACTTCTCTATAGAAATTATATTTTTACTCCACTTAAGACATGTTTTGACCTGAGTTTGTTTTTGAAGAAGTGGCTCCTATTCTGTGGCGCAGTAGTGTCTGCCTACTGCATTATCTGATTAGCCCGTGGTAAATATTGATTGACGGAATGATTGTCCAGTCACCTGCTGGATATGCTCCTGAAAGTTCTGCCCTCCCCAAACACTTTCTGTGGGCTCTTTCCCAGATCGATGTTTTGAATGGTCCATCTGGTATGTCAGGTTATCTGATATAACCAACTGTAATGTTTATTTGTACACTGATGAAACAGTTTGGATGCTTTTATAAACTTGCTGTTGAGAACTTTAAATTCTGTTGAATATCCTACAGAATGCACTCACAAACTTTAAGCTTAGACTTAAAGTGACAGGAGCAAACAAAATATATGCTTTTTTCACAGACCAGGGATGTTGCTTTGCACAGTCCACACTTCACCACGCTAGACAAAAATAATCCTTAAAAAGGAACAGAGTGTTCATATCACAGTATTTGTTTTGATAAAAATATTATCTTGCTAAGCTCATCTATGAGCTTAAAAACCAAATGCTTGTGCCAAAAATAGGAGAGGTCATGAAAAATACAAGGGGTCACAGAAAGTTGGAGAAAAAATAGGATGGAACAAAAATTAAAAAAGAAAATATTGATGAAAAAAACAACTAGGAGATTTGACAACATTGGCGACTAAAGTCTATGTCAAATCTGTCATGATGGATTCAATTGTTGGCTGGTCTTTTGTTGTCCCAGTGCTATCATATGCTATGAGCAGTCATAATATTGTTTTCCAGAATTGAGTTTGCCAAAGAGAGTTATTTTACTCTCCTGGATGTTCTTGTTAAGAGTAGCATCATCAAGCAGCCTACTGCTCCTCTCACAAGGCTAAAAGTAACATGCATCTATCCACTAAAGTTTAGTTATTTCTGCGCTCGCTCATGACAGCAAAGCAACTCAACAGCATGTCTTCCCTTTTAACCTATGCTTTTAAAATCATGCTGTAGGACTTTAACATAAATGTTAGTCCCTCCATTTAAGGCTCTTTTCTATCAATATTTAATCCTGTTTTTCCCTCATCCCCATTTCTTTTATCTGTCTCCACTCCCACCTCTTTAACATTTGAGGAAACTGTATGTGTTCGAACTAATTACAGGATATGGAGGACCTCCTTAAAAAAAAAGTCATCCAGATTGAATTGAAATATGTTATATAATCAAAGCAAGACAGAAACTATTGCTTGTATTGAAAATAAATAAATAAATGCCACGTGGTTTTGAAAAAGCATCGTTATCTTCAAGACGTTAAATAAGAGCAGTCAACTAATTATTGCCATCTGACTAGTCCACAAACTGTTCAGGTAATCGGTGACTCATCTACTAAAGTAAAATCTTTGTTGCAGACACAGATCAATATAAAACAAGACAGACATAAAACAGACAGCTATGTAAATATATATATATATATATATATATATATATACACACACACACATATATGCATATATATATAAAAGAGAAATAGGTACAGGATACAAAGCTGTGCATATTAGAATTTATATAATCTATTGCACCAATATCGTCTCAGCTTAGAGGTAAATCTATAGCAGCTTTTCTTTGAGCTGACTAGAGCTTCTATTATGTGGTTCTCAGAATGGTCAAGTCAACACATAAAGCTAAACATTATCTTTCTCACAAGTGCCTCACACATTGGCACCCTATTGGACACAAATAATTGCCTGGCACTATGCCACCTTGGGACACAAAGCAGCTGCCTCAGTACATCGTTGTAGGCTACTTTGAGCCGCTGCATACTCATTGTCTTTTAGTTGGACCACAACTGAGCAGTGTATAGTGGTGTGATGTAGGTCCTTAGCAGAGAACACTTAACAGAGTCAGAGCACATAGAAAACTTCCTTATCAGCATGTTCACCTAAGAATATATTTTACAACCCTGTGGATAGATGTCTTTATCATCCATCCAGTCATTAGACAAAACATGACCAAGATTTTTAATGTCCTTACACACATCAAGAGGACTGTTGTACAGATAAAAGGTTAGAAAGCTTGATTTCCTGTCCCCAGTGCTTCTGGCTATCATAATGCAACTTTTCTTAGGATTGTATCTATACCATAGTGAGAGCACACCTTCAGAATCTGTTGCAAACCAACAGTGCATGGGCTAATTAGGACCAGGTTAAAAAAGGGAAAGTCACTGGAAGCATCCCTAATAACAATGGATTTTGGAGCAAATCAGTGCATATAGAATATAATGTTATTTTGTGCAAATATAACATTCAGAAAACAGTACTCAGCATGAGCTATTTTAAATGTGGTTAAAACAGAGAACCTTATTTTACCTTTACAAGCTATGGCTATTATTTATTATTGAGTCTGAAAATGCAAAAAGCTTCTCTAAAGATGTTAAACAAGAGTTCATAGTACATTAAAATTAAATAAATATCAGTTTAATAGTAAAAGGACTGAAAAAGAAAATGTTGTACATTGGTTGAATTATTCTGAATACATTAAAAACACAGCAACAAGGGGCTTACAGCCTTGACAAGTTTTTTGCAAACAGCGTTTACACTCTTCACCCTGGTTTGCCATTTTGAAGCCATTTAAGTGTAATGCATTGTACATGCTATTCATGCTTCTCATTAATTTACTGTATTTGCAGCATGTATTTTCCTTCAGTAAATTAACTTTGAGATCTTTGTACACAATTTGTGCAGACTGTTTCTCTGTGGTTTCTGTCTGTAAGCGTGCTACTTCAGTAATTCTGTTGAGACTATGTGGGTGGCAGCGTTGGGGATACGGGGTGGGGGTGGGGGGGTAAATATTTCAATTTGTATGCAAATCCTAAATGGTTATATTTTTTATCTTGTAATGACAGAGAGCAGAAAAAAGCCACCCCCAACATAGAGCCGTTATGTAAATAGTGTTTGTACAAGGTCAGAGAGTGAGTGTTAATTGGGTCCCATTGAACAAGTAGAAGTTTGCTTTATTTTCTCCCCATGTCTGAGTCGGATTCGTTTCTGTCTGTTTTGCTCCGTCTCTTTTCTTCAGGGAATTATCTGGAGCATACTTAGAATCATAGACAGTATCTGACAGGGGAGACTATATATACCACTAATGTCTGAGATTAAAATAATAAGTAATTTAAAGTATGAAAAAATACAACTCATATTAGTCATGTTTTAGATATCACCCTTATTTTGCATAATTTCACAAAATGTGACACAAAAGACCTCCAACATTTGCACTGTTTTATTTTATTTCATCAAGTATTTTATGATTTAGATTTTATCTTTTTTTTCCCTTTTCAGTACAAACATATACACACTTTATGCTGAGTTTGAACAAACCCAAGTTTATTTCCCAGTTTAATGTGGTGCACTAATGCTTGATTTGGCTTATAGGCTCTTGTGGTGACCATTTAAGAACAAAAAAACCCTCAGAAAATGACTCATGGTGCAAGCAAAAGCAATCATCTGTGATGTTTGCAAACATAGATGTTTGATTTCTACATGACAAAAACTCATAAAATACCAAGTTAACACAACAGGGATCCCTGGAAACAGAAACATTGATCATTTTTGAGCCTTTCATAAGGAACTACTAGTATGACAGATGAAACTTTGTTGGGATATGTCAATGTTCCGTTCTGGTTTCACTGTGTGGGCACTCGGGTCCGACCATCAGATTGTGCATTATGAATTAGTAGAAACTGGACAAAGTGGTCATGTAACATAAACAACACAGTGGCTCAGTGTGAGCTGACATTCCACCATGACTGATGAAGAAACATGGGGATGCCCTGCTTGAAAGGTACACCCTTAACTTTATTTGCACTGAAATTCTTGAGGAATAATTAAAGGTTTTTTCCGGTGAAATCAATTTACAAAACAATCCCATTTTGACAGCAAATTTAGAACAGAAGCAATATCAGTGTTAAAAAGGGCATGTTGTCAGCCATTGTAAAACACCTGCTGCACTTGAGTTTTGAGGTGTCACGCACATTAATGGAAAACTCCAGGAATTCTGTTTTGTCAGATTCAGTGACAATGGAAAGGAGGTCTTTTTCAAAACCACACACTCTAGATCCTGTATTTAAACTCTTGATTTTCAGGCACTCAAAATATCTTTGAAATGAATTAAACAGCAAAATGCAAGACAATGGATACAGTTTCTGTCTGAAAACATTATGTAAGCATGACCTATATCAAGAAAGAAGTCTTCCATTTGTCTGAGGCTTATGGTACAAAGAAATGTTACTTTACTTACCCCCATTAGCAAGCCAAATATTAATTGGACGTTATTGATACAATTTCTCATTCAAAAATATTATGAGAGAGACAGACAACCATTCCCACTTACACTCTTACTTAAGGGCAATTTGCAGTCCCTAATCAACCTAATGAGCATGTTTTGGTCTGAGGGAGGAAGCCCAAGTGCCTGCAGAGAACCTACGCATGCACAGGAAGAACATACAACCTCCACATAGAAAGGCCCTGACCAACCTGGGGACAGAACTGGCAACTGTCTTTCTATGAGGCACATGCACTACCTGATGTACTACCGTGCCACCCAAAGTTAAATCAATTTGTGTTAACCCTTGTACTGTGTTAGCTTTCTCCATACATGCTGTAGGGTCAGTTTTGACCCATGCCTCAGCTGTAAATTACACTAAACAATTATCTGTCATGCACTTTTTTTCCTTATTTCTTGGTTACATTGTCAGGCTTCATTATCCATGAAAATATTGGTTTTAATATCTGTTGGTGTGGGCCTTTGGGCCTTTCTTTGTCTGTATACCCCTTGATTTCAATAAAAAGTGTGAAATGAACCTCAAGAGAATAATATAAACAACTAAGAGGTTGTGTTGTTACCTCAGTATTACTAGGGGGTGTTAGAACATATATTGCAGAGGTATATGTATATACATTTTTCCCTTCTAATATTATTAACTATAGTAACATCTATGGTGTGACGGGTCAATTTATATTTTATATTTATATATTTTACCCATATATATTTACTTAAAGAAAAAGGCAACACAGTATTTTCTAGCAAGAGAACTTTATGAGCATGAATATCTGTGAACATTTATGCACATTTATCTGTTTATCTTCACAGATGCACCATGATTTCAGTTTTGGCTCTAATTATTGCTTTATAATCTTATTTTTATAACTGGGTCAAAGCCAACCCTAATGACACAGATGACACTATTTCAACAGAGCACTTATGATTTATTGTTTTTTATTTTTTATTTTCTTTTTTTGTTTGAATAGAGGTTCCTGACAAAGTAAAATAAAAAATCTTGATGCAATAAATAAATATTAAGTGGTTCTTTTATGCACTCAAAACCTAAAACAGATCAGTACCGACCCTGACACAGGAGGGAGATTAAATTTGCAGACTTAACTTTTTTAAAGTTTTCATCAAACAAGGCGTTGTAGTTAGACTTCTCCAGGTTTTATGTTGGCTACAAGCATGAAAACATGATTTGTTGTTCTCACTGCCACAGCATTTAAGATGTTGATGTTTAATTTTATGACAAATTAGCATAAAAACTGGAGGACAGAGACAATTGGGGTTCATATTGATCATTACCTGGATGCATGTGCGCTTGGTGATATTTTAGTTGCTTTCGCATCACAGTCTCGTCATCATTGTTAGAAACAAGACGTTACGGCGAAATAATAATGACAAAAAAAATTGAAACTTTTCAGTTGAATTAAAGTATTTGACAGCCTATTCCCCTTTGATAACTGTCTGTGCTCCTGTGGCCCCTCAGTGAGTGAGATTGCACTCACTTGTGCTGACCGTAATGTCATGTGTGTACTCTCTATATCAGATGTTTAAACGGAAGCTAAATTAAGGATAGTTGTTTATTTACCTGCTGCTTAAACATATCAGTTTCCTTCAACATTAAAATTTTCCCAATTATTAAAACAGACCAAACATTGGTTGAAGAGCATGCTAATAATGGGTCATAAAGGTGGAGTCATGATCTGTTTTCTGTGTGCACAGCTACTTTTAGCAAAGCTCTAAACAATCTCCTTCTCCCAAAGACCACCACACTAACCTTTAACCTTTCTGTCCACATGCACCAGAGTAACCAATCTGCTTTGACAGTTTGTTAATTCACACTGTTGTTAGCACAGAATCAAAGTGGACGAGTCTGTCACAGGCTTGTTGGTTTAGTTTATTTGTTGGGCCTGGTGATTAATTGACAAATCAATGTCAGGCTCTTTATTAGAACGGGCACTTGCTTACCTTGCTTTGTTAGATGTAAATCATGTTGTGATTGGAAACGCTGGCGGGCAAGTGAGAGTTAGTCATCCTTGTATGGAAACAAGCAAACCCCTGCTCCCCTCCAGGGTGTGAATTCATAGGTACGGTGACACTACTGTTGTGTATTTGTCATTTAGAAACCTTAATCGATACATAATAATGATACATCCCTGAGCTGAGCAGCTCCCTGGTCAGCAGTAATGAAAACATGGGGGGATGTGAAACATGCTGCATGACAGTGACTCCCCTTTTTCACATGCTGATATTGATCAGGTGCTGTGTGGATGTGCTTTGTTGTCCAACAGTGATTATGGGTACGAGCGGCGCGGCGATGGGAACTGCAGGCCGGCCTTTTGGTTCAACCCCTCCACCGTCTCAAGAAGCTGCAGCCAGGGTCAAAACTACTTCAACAGCACAGGGTGAGAACTTCCAAATATTTTCATGTTCATACTTATTAATTATGTGACACTGTCCCAAGAGTGAAGACCCAAATGTACAACTTTAACAAAACAGATAGGTTCAAAGTTCATTTTATCAGGAAAAACTGGTTTGGTACACAAAGAGGAAAGAATGCACAAGCAGAGGTATTCAAAAGTTATGATGCAGAGGCAGCATAGTCTAAAGCAAAAAAAAAAGGAATAGCATGAGGAACACAAGTTCACAAGTCCCTATTTATTTATTGATTTTTATTTGCTATACGTTACTGTCACCCTTCATAAAAACTCTCATAATTGTATATTTAATTTCTATTCATGAAGTAATCTGAATGAATGCATCTGCTACTATTGCCTATTGATTTGCATGACCTGTATGTTAAAGACTGATAGTAAGGAATGCTGACAATTTTTTATATACTGCGGCTTAAATTGTATTTTTAATGTATCTAAACAAATAACTTATTTCCTATTGTTAAAGTTACTACTTGATGGTTCACCCGATTAGTTACAGCACTTGCTATGATTGGAGTACACATATAATTTTTGTCTCTATAGTGAAATTATAACCTCCAAATTTTTCCTTTTTTTCTGTGCCAGCAAGATGTGTCCTCTGCTAGTCAGAGGTATCCCACTGGACCAACACCTTGCAAAGCTTCATCACAGTAGGAGTGTTTTATACACTAACACTATGATTAAGCTTTGCAAGGTGTCTCAGCCTCTGACACAGCTTATGTTGTCAATAGTCATCCAATCTCTTTCTTGTTATTTGGTGACACAAAAGTTGTGCTACTGCAACACTCTGCTTAGTTCAACAACACGATTTCTTAACCACAACCACATGAATCATCAAGAGGACTGATCAAAAACATTGCTGGTTTGAGGAGAATAAAACAGAAACACTGTTAAATGTTGTTTCTGTATCTCACTTCAGGTACCGTAAAGTGGTGCTGAACAACTGCACAAAAGGTGTTAAGGAAATGTACACGGCCAGAAAGCAGCAGTGTCCCAACAGACCTCCCAAAGGACTCCAGCTGACTACCAGAGATGGCAAACTCACTGCCAACCTTGGCAACAACGTCACTTTCTTGGTTCATCTGGATGAGGTAAGACTATCAAATTTGGCCCTTTTAATAACTTTGATTTACACGAGTTCTCCACGCTGACATATTTTGTTGTTTGGTGTTGCGTTAGATATATCTTTGTCCCCTTTAAGAGAAAAAAAGTGAAGATTTTTGGGCACCATGAAATAGTGACAATATCTGTTTAAAAAAAAATGTAAAGCAGAATAGCAGGCTGCTATAATTGGTCAGCAGTAGATTCAATCTTCTGTCATCCAGGTCAAGTTTTTTAATTCCCAGCTCCTGCAGCCATGTCGATGTGTTACTTTAACCCAGTTTGCACCGCTTGTCACTGTGTATGAAAATGTATAAAAGTGATCACGATACGACAATAGGACATATCACAGTATATTGCAATGCTACAAATAGGGGGTACTTGACAATTCATTCCATGAACTCTTTATTTTTTTTTCACAGTATCAACAACCCACAGTATGGTATGCACAAAAATACAATCAGTTTTATTATATAAAGCATGGTCCCTGCAACACTGATACATTTTACTGTCAGGTGTCAGTGACAGAAATAATAGTAATACATGTAAGAAAGAGAGTCACTAGTTACCTCTTAAAAAAATGTAGTCAGTAATGTGATCCAAATACCACAATTTTAAAGTAATGTAACTTAATTACTTTCACTTACTTTTGGATACTCCAATACCAAATATGCTAAATAAAATAAAAGAAACTAAATATTAATAATATGACTAACTTTTGCCCGTACCCTCCGATCCTCTTCATCTGTCCATCTCTCTGTCCCCTCTGCTCGCCTTGTCACCATGGGGGGCCGAGCCGCCCGGCTCCCCAGTTATGGAACTCACTCCCTCCTGATCTCCACAACATTGAGTCCTTACCCCTCTTTAAAACAAGACTCAAAACTCATCTGTTCAGACTCTCCTACTCCCTCTGATCGTTGGCACTGTCTGTTGTATCGTATTGCTTGTTTTTACACCTGTTTTTATGCCTGTTTTTACGCTTGTCTTAATGCACTTTTTATTTGTACTCTTGTAAGGTGACCTTGAGTGTCGTGAAAGGTGCCCTTAAACAAAATGTATTATCATTATTATTATTATTAACTTTTGCGTATTCTGTCACAGCAAGAGAATAAGAAACAGGCTTTAGCATCATGGCAGGACTGGAGAATTACTCAGAGCTCAAACAGCACTTTTTTTCGGGATGGTAAAAACCAAGGAGTACCAAGGTCCGAAAAGGCTCCGAAATGTCGATAAGAAGGTACTGTGCCCAAACAAGCTCAGGAGAAAACACGTATGACACCTATCAGACGCACAGTTGGGGGTGGCAATTGTGTCTTCAATAGACAAGGTAACTTCATGTCTTTCCATTTAAACTATCAAAAACATGCAGGCCTACACTCTAGATTATTTACATTGTAGACACGGGGAAATTGAGTTATTTAGAGTATAGTCACAGTGGCGTCCTGGTCGTGGGAAACAGAATTGATGCTAAAGCATCCCTGGCAACCCATATAGCAACTGTTTATTAGCTGCCTCTCAGCTGACAGCTCAGGTAAAAAATTATTTTTAAGTTCACGAGAAAAGTCAACGAACATACCTGGAGGATGACTGATATTTTATCTGTGGTCATGTCCTCCGGCCTTAAAGTTATCCTCTTACTGCCACTGAGGAGAACATAAACATCCATTGCCTCCATAGTAACGCAAGATCAATAGTTCTCCTGACGTCTTGGTAAAGTTCACTTCCAGGTCATGTATCTTTTGCCGGGTGAAAATGTCAAATCAGATAAAACTCTTGTTATTTGTTGTTCCCATTTTTTATTTAAACACAAAAACAGAAATCAGAAAGAGTCGTTATCAGTCTTTTCATTTTCGTTATAGAAACTAAACATTTTTTTCTGTAACTGTAGTGGAATTCAGTTACCTTTTTTTGATTCTTAATTACATAACGCTGTTACATGTATTCCATTACTCCCAAGCCTGTCGATATCAGTATTGGGATTGATGGCTTTGAAATTGTCGGCACATCAGATATAAACAAAAATCCAACATCATGCATCCATAGTATTGGTGTATCAATGTTTTCTTACTCTTCTAACTAGTGGCAAAATGTGCCATGAATAGGAAGTTGTTACTTGTGTCCTTGAAAGAACTTTGACTCTTTTTACCATTAACTTTTCTACATATACATGGAGCCGGCTTTGGCATGAACTTAGCCTTTATTTGTCCTTGGTTGTCTGGAAATTGACTTTAACTCCAATATTTTTACTCCTTTTACTAAATAAGCAGCGTATGATAAGATGTCCTCGAAGGTTTTCCCTGAGTTACCTCCACTTCCACATCACATTTTTCATTTTTGTGTGCTAAAATACTTGCAAGGCCAGTCTCAGACTTTAAAAATGTAAAACACTGAATTATCTTTCATTGCTCCAAAAGTGGTTATCATTCATCCCCTCAATTGATTCATTAACCTCAGTGAGTAAGGTCGTAACCTCCCAGATACATCAGGCAATGAGGGAAAAATGACAAGTGTCTTTGCTTTAGATCTTATTATAGTGGTAGTTAGAACAAAAGTTGTATATACTGTATCTTTATATTTGCAACAAGTGTGGGTTTATGTATAACTGAAAAGTCAATATGGCCATCAGTGCTTTACAAAAACAAAACAGAGTTAAAAAGGTGTTTCGCTTAATCTGTAAAACTTGTCAGAAGCAGCTCACAGTGCCCTTAAGCTTGAATATTAAAGTTTTAGTGGGTCTGGTGATGGTGATTCCCAGGGAAGCCTGGCTCTAAACACCCTCTTAAGTTTAATAGAGTCAAATGGCTCCAAATCGCCCACACAAAGCAAGAGTTCTGAGCCAGAAGCAAAAGTAAAAGACCTCACCAGAGACCCTGTTAGCGAGTGAGAAACGCTGTGTTTTGAGCCAGTCCTGTCGGGCGGCTTCTTCACAAGGAAAATGCCTCACAACTTTCTCAGTTCGAATATTCTCCGCTGGTATTAACAACAGGCTTTGGGGCATTAGCAGCTGGAGTGTTTTCCACACAATGCAGAAGCTCAAGGTAAGAGTATGTCCCCAGTGGTGCTGTCTGTACCCACTTGTCATATTACTGTGTGATGAGTTGAGGAATTGAGGCCTGTTTTTTTTCCACTGGGGGGGGTCTGATAGAGTCGGAGATGACAGAGGCAGGGAGGTGGGCTGTAGAACAATGTGATAAAAGAGCGCTGGTTTAAAGAATCCTTGTGGCATAAGTCGTCTGTGAAAATTCTCCAGATGAATTCAGACTTTAATTTATATTCATGAATACTGTGATGGCTGTATTTTGCAGGGAGAGCAAAAACCCTTAAATATTTCATGGGTAAAAGACTCAATAGAATAATCCCCAAAAAAGAAAAGTTATGAGATATAATAATCAACATGACCACATGGTATGCTGGTCATAAATGAATTTGTATTTGTTAATTTACCTTGAATCAAACCAATAACTCTACTGACTTTTCTCTCAGAGAAATGATTGACAAGAGCCTCATTGACATCAGGTCACATAAAGTAATTCATAACAAATTTACCTACTGCTTCATATTTTTGGGGGATTAAAGGGACCAGATAGGAAAATTGAGACCTTGCTTATTGACTTATGAGTCATTTCACCCTGACCCTCTACTGTGAGTGTAAGGTTGGGGTGAAACGACCTCTTCTAATTGGAGTCTAGCTTTGAGACATCAAAATTTGTTCAAAATTTTTGGTAGGAGCATATTTCTGCATAACTACATGACAACAAAAGAATGCGTACATTCATAAAGCTATCAGATGAATAAATTAGAACCAGCAGCTTTGTATTCTTGTGCCTCTAGGTCAGGAAGTTTCTTTATCAAACAAAACCGTTGAGAGACCTCAACAGAGGAATCTAAAACCTGACTCTACCTCTGGGGCTTGCTTTAGCCCCTATGATATGACATATTTCTAATTTAATGTGTTTCTGTGTCCTCATGCTACAAAGCTAACCAGCTGAGAGCTTCATTTTCAAACTTCATGAACACATTGTCCTCATCTAAATTGTACACAAAGGCGTGAACACAGTTAATAAAATGTCAAACTGCTCTGTGGCAGTGAAAACAAACCACTCTTTGACTAACTGAAAGCCACAGATAGCATTGGTACAGCCAGCTGACAGACATTGAGCTATGTGGTGCATGGAATAAACATCTGATCCTTTTTTAATTGATCGTACACTTTCAATTCAAAACAAATTCTTTGGGGTAAACAACAGGTTTAAGGGTTGTTATTGAGATAATCCTGACAAAGTGCTTCAAAAACACTCCCCTCAAGTAGCTGTAGTTCAGACCTTAAGCTTCAGTCCTTAGAACACACTTTGAAGCCTGAAGGAAATAACGATAAAAACATAAAAATCAGCTGAGGTAGGAATTTTGGTGCTGCTTCACACTCCACAAACATAAAGTTTTAACTTTTATGACGTAAGACATTACATTTGTACATTCTGCTAATAAATACAGATGGTATATGACTGGCAGAAATGTCCATACCTGCTGAAACTAATATGATGCTGCTAACATTCATAAATCCTTCCATTGGCTTTGCTTACGGTGGCCCTCAAGTAGCCGTGCAAGTATTCAGTCACCCTTCCAAATACATAATTTCACTTAACACCTTCCAACATATAAGATATACAATATATATATATATATATATATATATATATATATATATATATATATATATATATATATTATATATATATATATATATATATATATATATATATATATATATATATATATAGATAGATATAGATAGATATATATATAGATATAGAAATATAGTTTATGCCCTTTTAACATTTTTTCTACACTTATTAAAGGTACCATAACTGATCACATTCAGATTATAATCTATTAAAAAATATGATTGGCCCATAACAATAAGTGCCTGTGTTCAGTGATTTAGTCACATATGCTTTATAATCCATGCAGCACCTTTAGGTTGGAGAACAAACTTGTCCACTTGTTTGGTGCTGCCATGTCATCCACTTAGGTTGCTTGCACACCTAAAATGTTTGGTCTGGTTCAAAAGACCTCTAACTGACCTTTTTTGGAGAGTTCCTTTGATGTGGGTTGGTGTGAAAGCCCACATGGACTTTAGTGTGGACCAAAATACCGAATTCTGGTCTGCCTGCAAACAGAGGGTCTTGGTTCTCAGCTATGACAGCTATCTGAACCAAACAAAGACTAAACAAGACAAAAGAATAAAAAAATGTAAACAAGGGCTTGAATTAGGCCAAGGATCACTACAGTTTACAAGTGAACGTGGCGTTACCTAACAATATCAAGCAGAGAATGGCTAACTTTAGCTTTGCTTGCATTGCCAGCCTCGAGTTCTCTTAACAAGTTAATGTCTGCAAGTTTGCTCAGCATATGGTTACACATCATTTAAGTCAACATGCCAGTTTCATCTTTGTGCAACAATGGGCTGGATGATAGTAACAAAGACCGCAGCTACAGTTTTAGCTGAGTGGCTATATTACACAATATTTGACAGGTTAACTTACACCAAGGGAAAATTACAACGTGGCAACTAAACCCCGAAACTAAACTGAGTCTGCCAAACTTTACATGTTAGAGCAACCTTAGAGAGACTATGGAAGTTTAGTTTAGTTAGAAAATTAAAATATAAATCAAGTGTTAAAATCTGTGCAGAGACCCAATGCATTAAAGCTCGTAAAGCAATCAAGACTGACTGACAGTAGCACAACATGATTTGTTTAAGGTCCAGTCTGTCATAATATGTTCATGTTGGCTCTTTCAATAACTAATGGATGAAGGTTGTAAAGAGTCACATTTGATCTTGGAAGACTGATTGTCCGAGGTACAAATTAAACTCACCAGTTAGAACAACCCCTTTGGTCCAGCTTTTCTACTGGGAAGTCGGACAATCATCAGGTTCCCCAACTTTACCACCTTGTAACTGGAACGCCTTCCGAGTTCCGAGGTAAATGGAGCACACTGTTAGTACTTGATGAGCTCAAATGTAATTCCAAAAAACAAGATTTTTGTTGTGGTGGGGAAATTTGTTGAAATACAGTTGTTTGAAGGTGAGTTTTTATCTATTCTTACTGAAGTATTTTTCATTCTATGTATCTGCCAAAAATAAAAAAAAGAAAACACTTAAACTGTTTAAATCAGATGACTTCTCTCAAAGGTGTGCAGTCAGTGATTAGTACATATAAGCCTGGCCAGGGCGTCCCGAAACAACTAAAACAAGGAGTTTTGTATTTATTATATGTAAATGATTTATGCCAGACAAAAGACCTCCAATGAGGTTTTATGCTCACTGTTGATCCATCATATTATAGAACTGTAGGGGTTCTTAGATGTAAGTTAGAGGGACTTAAATACATCTAAAAGGGGTCTGAAATTGCCTGTCATCTGCCCCCCTTATTTAAAAGAAAAAGGTGATAAATGTTTGTTGATGTACTTGGACTCATAGCTTTATTCTCAAGTTTCCCACATTTTTATTTTATATTTATCATTTATATTAAACCCTGAAAAACAAAAACACCAAACCAGTGTTCTTCTCATACATCTCTAAACTGACAAGTTGTCTAAGTGGATCAGATCAGTTCCTGGTTCAGTGTTTAAATTTATCAGACTTGGCTCCGCTATGCCGCTCTAACTGAGCTTTCCCCTCTCAGTGCTTTTGTTGGTGGGCAGACACTTCTGAGAAGGTGCTTCAATTTTGTACTTTTATCTGAAACATTTTTTTTTTAATTTTGAGGAGTTATTTAAGGTTTTGTAACAGCTCTCTAATTGTCCCCTTAAGGCATGAAAACTTAAAAGGATTTATTTATAACTATTGAATTGTCGTCCTGCAGTGTTCAAATTTATATTCCCATTCATGTGCTCTTCTCTTAATCCCTCACATTGTCCCATTTGTGGTTATTTTAAAATCCATGTGATCTCTTTTACAATTGTTTTTGTCACTTTGAAATTTCACCAGCTTTTCTCTGTGTAACACTTGACTCACATTTGTTAGAAAATGTTCCATCCCTGCTCATGCTCATGTTGCGATTTTGTAAAACTAACTTCCTTCCCAAAAGTAAAGCTAGATAAAACCTTCAGCAGGGGAAGATTTGGACTGGACATAACAGGTGTGACAGCTGAGGATTCCCAGCAGAAATATTTACTGCTGTGTTGGTTTCCAAACCCTGTGCAGCCATTTCATTAGATGTCTGGCCATGAGCAAACGAAAAATTAGATGAAAAGTAAACACCCTTTCAGTCTCATTTCCCACGAGGCACAGGCATTGAACTCAGGCTTTTTTGTTGGAAGAGGTACTTCTATAATGTCAAGGGATCGTTCCACTTAGATCAAAAATTATTGTCAAGGGAGTCTTTTTGAAAATCCAAGAATATTTCAAAATATTATGTTTCAAGAGAATTTGTTGAAAATATTTCCCCTGTTTTTTTAAAGCTTCATGGAAGCAAAACAAGCTGTCAGCATAGCACGACTGCACTCGCAAACAAATCGTCACTAATCAATCAGTAGAAAAACAGAGATCCTTGTAGAAATATCATCATTTATTCAGTACGCAATTCAGACCATATAACAAGTTCAAGTCCAAGTTAAGGTGAAACTCTTTTCTTTTATCTGCATACATTTGAACCATTTCTGTGTGTATCTCTCTAGCTGACGATATCAACTGTAGTTCAGCTCTACTAGTACTCAGTTTTAGAGTACATGTACTTGAAATTTGGATAACTCGAGTGTGAGTAGACTTAACTAGTGAAGCAAAAAATGTCACTAGTAGTATCAGTGAAGACAAAAAAGTGACCCAAGTACTACTAGTAGATCATAAAATGTTCTCTGATACTGCTAGAAGACAGTTTTGGGTCTACTAGTACTAAAAGTAGACTTCAAAATATTCACTTATACTACTAGTAAGCCTCATATGCTAATAAAAGGACAGGACAAAGTAAATTTAGGCTTCCCATTGACTTTTGAAAATACAACAACCAATTAGGGTGCTGGATTTAGTTATAATCCCTCCTATTTCATTTGCAATAGGTCTACTAGTATGTCAATATTTTGGCTTTAATAGTAGTACTAGTAAACAAACATTTTATTTTACAAGTAAAGGTTTTTGGTGTACTAGTGTGCAAGTAGACCTAAATAGTAAAACAAAATGGCCTACTAAAGGACCATTTTGTTTTACTAGTACTACCAATAAAGCTTTGAGTTCTTACTAGTAACATTTTTTTAAGTCTTCTAGTAGACTGTCTTTATTCTACTAGTACTGCTTGTAAATCCATCAAGAACTTTTCGAGTTGTCTTGCTCAGAGGAAAACAGACATACAGAAAAGAACAGAAAAATGCCACCACAATCTGATGACCTTTTCCTAGTCCCATGACCAGCATTCCCTGAAAATGGAATCAAACTTTTTGAGTCATCTTGCCCACAGTCAAACACACAAACCACAGCTGCTGCATTATTTACAATATAGGCCAAATTGCTGCAACAACAACTGTTTCATGGCAGCAAAAGTATCTCAAGTGGTCATAATACTCACCATATAAACATTTGCACATTACGGATTTCAACTAGGAGGACCAAAAGTGATTTCTGCAGATACCCTGACAGATATATATATATTTCAGACAAGTGCCACGTCAGTGTTTCTGACAATAAGCTTCTTGTACTTGAGAAAACTGCAGCGATGGACTACAGGCAGTCTTGCATCACATTGTTGCTAGCCCTGTTTGCAAAGGTTAGAATACATCGATGACGACATCGGTGCATTGGTCTGGTGTTAATGAAATTGATGACTCAACATACACATCAATTAAGTTTTGTGGAATAGAATGGCTATAGCAAGCAGAAGGTGTTTTTCAAGCGAGGTTCAAGGCCATCATCCCCACTAACAACTCGGAGTGGAAAAGATGGATTTAGTGCTGACTTGCAAAGTGTCACTTAAGTGGCTGTAACTACACACTCATTGATAGACCTCCTTTAATGATCATAACAGTATGCTTCTGTACGCTCTGTGAATTTCAGCTTAGCACTCCCTTTATTTCTTTTTGGTTCATTTTGATGTTTTGCTCCACAGCTAAGATTATCTGTATGTCATTGTGGTGAAACCAAAATGGCACAGCTGAAGTGATAAAGTGTTTTGCGAGTTAAGTTCTGAGTGAGTTTTTTTGCCCCATTTTAACCGAGGCCATTTTTAACTCCCCATTATGCTACTGATGTCTGGAAAGATCTTAAAATATACTGATTCTTCTTCCAACACATGAAAATTAATTTCTTTACAGATGGACCGAAACCTGCTAAAATCACTGATAACCATGGGGGAGGGTTTATTCGATTAGTTTTCCAACATTCATTATTTTGTAATATATTTTGGAGAATTATCAGGATTAAATCAGGGCCAAACTTCTGTGGCAACAAAGAGGTAAAAAAAATGGGCCTGCTTGGATGAATGATGTTTTGGTGAAATGCTCAATTAAAAAGATGTATGAACTGTAGAAAAATTAATATGGCTGCCCTGCTGCAGCCTTAATAAGCTTATGATTTTTGCTAATTATGTTCTCTAACTTTTGACTTATTACTGTCAAACTGTCAAGACAAAATAAGTAAGTATCACAATAGACTGGTAAATCTGTAAGTCGCATCCAACTAATGCATACAACCAGATTGTCATAAATGTGTGACCAATAATGATAAAGGTTAAGTAATAAAGGTTTTATCTTATATTTGGGTGAGATTCAAAACATAGTTAAACAAGAACATTGTGTTTTTTGGTTCCTCTCTGATAATTATACAATCAGATCTGGCTGAACAAAAATGTCATTTAACATCATACCTAAACTTAGCAAGGCACTCAGAAGTAGCCTAAAATGGAGCACACTCTGTTTAACACTATATCACAGCAACAACTCATAAATGACAGGAAGTTGGCTTGCTGAGTGGTGTACAGGGTATGTGTCGTTGGTTCTCCCTCCACTTGCATTAACTGCCTCCTTGACTGGGCACTGAAAGCCTGGTCATTTTTCTGAACTGTGACAATTTTCTCAGTTCGAAGCTTTGCAAGACAAATCAGCCTGATGACGGACATGGAATTTGGCAAATCCAGCTGCATTGTAAGGTTAAGACTTTTGTGGGCACATCGGATATCACATAAATTCCCATAAGATTTATTACATTGGATAACTCATCACTGGAAACCTCTGGAAATTAAACATAGATACTTTCACTATTATAGCAAATAGAATCTGCCAATGGGGTTACATCTGATTAGCCTGTGATGAATGTGGATGATGGAGCAATCGTCCAATCACCTGCTGGGTATGCTTTTGAACGGTTCTGTCCTTCCCAAAACTTTCAGTGGGCTGTTGCCCAGATGGGCAAGTGAAATATATTCTATATTTTATATGCTGAGTGGTCCATATGTTGTGTCAGGTTAACTTAACTGTTGATCACACACACACAAACACACACTCATTCATATGCTGATGGCAAAGGGTTACAAGACTTTATGGGGGTCAGTGTCTTGTCTAAGGACTCTTCCTCTGAAGCAGATCAAACCACCGATCTGTAGATCAGAAAAGAAAAAGATTACCCTTTGAGATTCCTGCTTTAATCTCAAAAGGTGCACTTAGAAAGCAAAACATGTCATATTTCCTTGGATTTCATGCAAAAGAATAAAATATGGCATTCATTTTAGAGTGTTTCAACTCTCAGAACTCACAATGGTAGAGTTACAACGTTTTTGTTTTTTTTTTTTTAGCAATTTTTTTTTCCATATCATGAAAACAGAAGTTCACATGCTGTACAATGATTGAAAAGGGGCAGGAAGAAGAAAGTGTTATGATTACCAGCCCCCTTCTCAAAATAACAAAACAAGAAATAATTAGATGGTCTGTCCATCAGATATTTAACAACTACTGCTTATTGAAAAAGCAGGGAAAAAACAAAATTAAAAAAGAAAAAGAAAACAAACAAACACACACAACAACTCACCATCAACAACAATAACATACAAAGCAACAGAAGATCTATTACCTATCAATATCATACTTTCTTATGATTTTGTCTTTATATATTCTCTTGAACTGATAAATATTGGTACAGTTGAATTGTTTAAGAAGAAGAAAAAGAAAAGCAAAGTGCAATGATGCACAAGGCTGAAACAATCCACTTAAAACAGAAGGTTAGAAAGTTCACGATCATCTTACATCATCAAGTCAGCAACAGCACCTTAATGTTACTGCTGTGTTGTAGTCATGGAAACAATAATAAATAAAAAGGCATAATAGAAAATTCTCATAATCATCACCCAGCTTTGCTGCTTTGCATTACAAAAGTAAACAAAAGGTATAAATGGAGGAAAATTGCTGGTATTATAGATGGCCTCATGAAAGATACTTTCACTCATATTAGGTGTAATCAATCTTTTCTGCCTCAGGTCTTTGAAAAACACATCCTCCAAAAGTTTTCGCTTGTTTGTGTGCACACCATTTTCAACAATTATTCCAGTAAATGAATTTCAGTAATTCTTGTTTTAATGAGTTTGTATCACCTGGTTGTTTTTGTGAGCAATGAAGTTCTAACAGGACTTGTCAAACAAAAACATTTTGAATCTTAAGTGATTCATATTTACTCAAATGTTGATTCTTATACAGCAATAGTAACTTTGAAGCTGAATTTATGCAAAACTATGATAATGTATACTGACTGGCAGATTTCAATTACAGAGACCGAATTGCAAATGGTATGAAAGAGGCTCAAATACTCTGCATTTATTACCATGGATCTTAGCACCTTTGTGAGGCTGTAACTAAAACAGGGTAACTACCTACCAACACTTACCAGCTGAAATAATAACCCAGCCCTCTGTCTAGTGTCCTCCTCTGTCTGAAAACCTTATGATCTGGCCGAAATCTGCTTTCATTGGAACATCACAGTGTTTCATCTTAAGTATACTTTTCTTTCTCCAGTGATCCCTGTATCTACAACTGCAGCCATTAAAGCACACAGCTTGTGTTAACACTCCTCCCCAGACGAGAAGGGCAGGGTGAGAGAAAGCCAGGGCTAATTTTCACTAAAATGGACACACGAAAAAAGGCCAACTGGTTTATACCAAGTTAAAAGAAATCCTCTGGTGATTGATCAGTTTAATATTTTGACCAAAGCATAGCACACACATTTCATTTAAACCAAGAGGACTGTGTCTGTGACATGTCACCTTTCGCTGATAATGTTTGAAGCAACATACTATCATAACTTAGCATGAGCATTTGTTTTAGATGTCTTAAAAGGGAAATAATGTCCACTTACTGTGAAGACAACTGTTCTGTTAATTTACAAGTTCAGTCTTGTAAAAAGGGGCAGAAAATATGAGATCCCTCATATCTCTGCTTATTTTTATTTATTTATTTATTTTATTTTGCATAGAATTGCTTTCTTTTTTAAATACATTAAATTATAAAAGATTAAATGTAATAAAAAGGGACATTTTAAATTAATTTTGTTAAAATGTAACTTCAAAAGGGATGACAAAAATATATACATCAAAAATGAGACTCTGAAAAAATCAAGTATAAGTGGAACTTGGTGATAAAGGGTTGACAGTACATCACAACAGTGCAATATTATAAACAGGGCTTTAATATAAAAATTTTTAGATTACATTTTTTTTTGTATTTTTTATGGTCTTGAGAATTCATGCATTAATGGATGCATGACAGCCAATCAGTGTCTTAGAGCCCAAAGAGGAAACATCTGAAATGGTATACACTATATATTGCTAGCAGCACTGCTTCTTCAGGGGGCTAACTGCTTTATTAGACAAGAGACAGGTTTGCTGGGGTTGAATGAACTGGTGACTGTTAAATATCCCACCTCATACTTTTTGAATTATAAGAACTCATTAGCACTTGGATAGATGTTAATCTTCCTGGTATAGAATTTGTGGAGGAACAAAGTATCTTTAAAATAATAATTTTGTGGTGCAAAGTCATTGTCACACTGAATTTGGTCTCTGAAAACACAATAGGGTGTGAACAGAATTGTGGCCGATGCAATGATTTCATGTTTGCTGTGGTCAGCCCTAGATAGTTTTCCTGTTCAGATTGGGCCACAGCATTTTTAAGTTTGAGAAAAGCTGGTCTTGTGTGAGTTTAACAATGATTTTGGATCATCTGTGACCATAACACAAAATGCTATCATCATACATTTTTCTAATGTAATACAGTCTCTGTAGTTTACTTACTAAAAGCAACAGATGTTCCTTTAAACAAGAAACTGTTTAGGAAATAACCAGGGGACAGTGGCACTAACAACTATGTCTCCAGCCTCAACTGAAAATTGCATAAATTTGCACTATTCCCACAAGGTTTTCAGTTAAAGCACACGTGCATAGCTCAAATGTCTGGTTACTGGCTTAGTTTATGTTTTCATTTTTAACATAAACAGAAAGAACCTGGCACGTCAAGAGATCAGAATTGAAAACCAACTGAAAAACAATAATGATCAGTCTAAGAAATAAATATCATTTGTTTTTAAGCTTTACTATTTTCCTTTCAATTTTTCTTACTTTGTTCTGTATGCAGATCAAGGACAGCCACTCTCATCAGACGCAGACACGAGAAATAATAATAAAGAAGTCAGAGATGTAATAATGGCAGACAGCAAACAGAAATGATCAAAGTTGAATAGACAGAAATGATAATGGTGTCGGTATTACTGACATCTTACCAGTTCCCCTGCAACCCACAGTGGGGCAGTGTATGGGCAGTTCAGTCAATCAATCAATCAAACTTTATTTGTATAGCACTTTTCATACAACATTTTGTAGCACAAAGTGCTTCACATAGAAATGAAGAAACAAAATAAATAAAAATAATTAAAAAGTAGAAAATTGAATACAATGAAAAATACACCCCCACCCTCGCAATCCACATACAGCACATGTACTCAATTGCACACACACATACAAAGACATGAGGAATAGATTAATTAATTAGAAATGAGGAAACACTGGAGCTAAGACTAAAATAACCATAAAAAATCCTGATAAGAAATTAGATTAATATAAAGTTAAGACAGAGGAAACACTGATACCCTGTTTATGTGCTTCATAAGTTTGGTTCAACAAGAACCAAATCGAGCCGCTGCTGGAATTCACCGGTCCACTTAGCACAATATTGACTAATGTCCGAGTGAAGCTTCAACCATACTCTTTACTCACGGTTAGCAGATGGCTAAACTATTAGCAGCATTCAACTTACTGGTAGCTGTTTGTCATCTGATTTCATGAAATATAACTACTCAACACAACTATCACCGCAACACGTTACGACAAATATTAAAAGGTTATTCATTTAGCAGCTTACCAAGAGAAGAGTGGCCAGCTCCGAATCCAACTTCAGACCAACTTCTCCATTTCTGGAATGCTCTGCCGATATTAACACGACTTTTGTTCCTTTTTTGGTCAGCCTCTTTTATATTCTTTCTTTTCTAATTCTGTCTTCCTTTTTTTGGGTTGTTTAGCCATGTAGGCAGTTGTAGCCAATGCTGGAATAGCTATTTTACCTGGTGCACTGTCCGCCATTGCTGCTTGCTCTCTCCTTCTGCCTGCGGCACGGGAACGCACATATGCAGTAGAACAGCCAATAGGAACGCAGTGGTCTGAGCTGACCTTTGATTGGTTGATGCACATCATCCCGATACTGATTCTTTAGAGGCTCAACACAGAGCCATGGTGAGGTGCAGAAACCTATTGCTTGTCTCAGACCACTTGACTTACATTATGCTTGGAGGATATTATAATTTTTTTACTCAATTATACTAAAACAATGTTGCCTACTGCATCTTTAAATATCAGGAGTGACGTGTTTGACATTGTTGCCACTGAAAACCTGCGTGGGCCAACTTTTGCCCAGACAGTCCACATGAATCAATAGCCAAATGTTTAACTCACTGGATTGATAGGCAGAATCGATAATGCTGTTGGTATTGCTAACATTATATAACCATGTCATTCTAACCATTCTCATCTCCAAGCATCGCGAAGCAGTGATTGTAACTACCACTTCCTTTCTTCATAAGGACATTGAAAAGCATGTTCATTTTCTGACCAAGATTAGTCATTACATCTTGAAGCTTTGCAGGATGGATCTGCCCGATAAGAAACATGGAATCAAGTAAATCCACCTGCTTTGCAAGGGTAACACAAAATTGCAACAGTAGTAAGTCAGTCACTATTACTGTGTTTGTTGCCTTATACACTTCAAGTTATGTGCACAATGTTTGGTTTGAAACAGGCCTTACAGAGTTATAGTACTCTTGAGTCCCTAAGCACAGAGTGTTACCTTCCCTGTGGACACAGATTCACCCACTAGTGTTGCCTTAAAGCAGCTATGTTAAACTCTTTACAACTCCAAGAGTTTTGCAAGGCAGAATGTCCCTGGTTGTTTGCTTTTGGTGGCATAAAATTATGGTAGCAGGCTGAGGTTCTTTTGCACAAAATGTGAAAGCTTTACAGCAAGAGTTCACACACATTTCCTGCTAAAAAGAGACCAGTGCCTGTCTTTGTACTGTCTGATCTGATGTTTGGGGCAAAGACACAGGGAGACAGTGGCAGATAATGCTAAGAACATGAAAAAGAGAAGTGACCAAGCAAGAAAAACCAACAAAGAACAGAATGGATGCCATTCACCATGATGAAGTCATTGTACAGTTGGATCAACTATCAAATTAGTTTTTCAAGGTGGAAAAGTTACATATTGTTGCTCAAATAAGTACTCATACAAGTTTTTCATCTCCGCACTAACACAAAATGTCCTTTGCTGTGTCTTCTGTGGGCACAGCAGAAATAACATGGTAAAATACTGAAGTTCTCTGGAGCGATGTCTTTACTTGTTGCACATCACAGTGACACCGTGGTTTGAGGTTTGACACACCTGAACACATGGCAGCCCTGTGTTTCCAAACTCTTGTCAACCTCTACAACAGCACTTTCATTGTGAACCAGCACTGACGTCCTAGCCTCAAGGCTCCCGCCACGATGTGTTTGGATCTGCCTCGCCCTGGGAGATACACGCACACAAAGAGTGACATTTAGAGTGCCGGGCCAGCATCAGTCTCATGCAGATTAGTCAATCCCATTGTGGCTGATACAGAGGGCGAGCATGAGCACAGAATGGACAGCAGACACTGAGGAAAGCTGAGTGACATTGGTGTCACCAAGCCAGAGTCCTGTTAGCACGCCAACTCATTACAGCTCTTAACAATGCCTGCACTGTCAAATCCTGCTCTTCCCTGTTCTCTATTCTCTCCAGCTACTTATCCAAGATATCATTTTCCAGGCAAAGTGACACAAAATATCCCCAGAAGCCTCAGCAAAACCTTCCATGTTCTCACACTTGGAAGCACACAAAGAAGGGAGTCAGGGAGCAAGGAAAAGAAAGAGAGTAAAGGAGCAGGGAAGAGACAGAACAATGGTTGTATGTATTCAGTTTTATTGTATGTTTTGGCATGGCTTGCATGCTAATGCAGTATTACAAATGAAGATCCCTGTAGCGTCGTGCTACAATGTGCTAGGGGGAGCCTGGGAGTTTGCCTTCCCGGGCCTGCGGGATGAGAGCAGATTCAGTGGCTGTGGCAGCTGGAGCCACCAACACTCGTGCTGTGTGCTGATCCTTGGATAATGCCAGATGTGATTCCCAGAGGACACCGTGCAAGCAGCTAAAGACTCACACACCATGCAAAGGCAAACATAGTGGGTAGGGCTGCATGTACACAGACCCTCATGTACACACGCTGACTGACACACATTCAAAATTCTCTCCTTACGCTCCGAGGCAGGCATAGTTAGTGTATGTATCTACAGATATTATAACACAAAACACAATGATTTTGACATAAAATGAAGGCAGGATCAGAAGCCTTTTCAGAGCAAATAATGTTCTGACATTACAAAATTTGCCAGGGCCAAAATGTAGGACCCTCTTAGCTTTATATTTGATATTTTTAAATGATAGAAACACATACAAAGCTCTCATCGGCATAACCCTCAAATAAAAAAGTAAAACTAAATTTAAGGGTCAAAACACTGCATCAAAGCCATCTTTACCTTCTGAGACCTGAACTTTAACATGTTTAATCATTACCACCTATTAGTGATTTATATAACCTGAAAACTATGAAATCTAAGAGTAATCTTTTAACAGGAAGCAGTTTAGGAAAATTCTGTGTCCCCATATGAGGTGTCATCTGACATGAGTCCTATCTGAAAATGAACGTTAGATGTTGCATTGCATCACGCAGCATTGTATACCTGCTGTCCACACTGCATCTGTTAAAAATGTAATTCCTTGCCCTAAGTTTCCCATTGTAGTTATTACATCAAGTGCTGTACAGGGGGAGAAAAGGATGTGAAAAGCTTTTCATTGACAGGGGACGGTCCCAAAGGCTCATAACTACATAGCTCTCTGTGAGCTAAAGAAAGTTTCTTCCCTACTTTTGAAAGTAAAAATAAATCATTTCCCTCACCGAAATAGATGAATGCTCTGCTATCTCTGCTATGTTCAAAAAATTAAGAAGCTCTACTGTATGAGAA
Organism: Cetoscarus ocellatus; assembly: GCA_037902135.1. Taxonomy (NCBI): domain Eukaryota; kingdom Metazoa; phylum Chordata; class Actinopteri; order Labriformes; family Labridae; genus Cetoscarus; species Cetoscarus ocellatus. The sequence continues at coordinate 550,795 of JBAMNC010001050.1, forward strand.
GGTAAAAGACACAAAGAAAATCCCTCAAAGACGGTGTCAAAATCCCTCTTTCCTTGCTTCCGTGTTTGCGTTGCTGTTCTTGATGGAGGACGGAGACAGAGGATCCAGGCAAAAACTTTGGTCACTTACATAAAATTTCAGTTAGGACATGATGTGGCTGTTTTTAAATAGTGAAGCCACCCCTCTGTGACAAAGTAAGAATCTTTTGTTTGTTTATATTGCTTTGTAATGGAAGGTAGTTTTCTAATACTTTCTTTTGTGCTTCAGTAGTGAAGATATTGTGTCAGCTGTAAAGTTAGGTTTGGTTTCAGTCAGTAAGCAGTAATGATTCAACTATTCTCAATAAAACATTGAACCATTCACTATGTCATCCATATAATTTGTTGGTTTCAATGCCATGTCATAAATTTGTGTAAATCAGCAAGTTCCAGTCTTACAGTCTATCCAGATTTTGCACCAAGCTGTGTTTTCAGTTGAAATTGGCTTTAAAGCGTTTTAAAGATGGCAGTTACCTTGCATGTACATTGATCTGTTCAAATTTTCTTTTGTGACCACAAGATTGTGAGGCTAGGAGGTCTTAGTTTGGCAGAATTAATTACAATATTGTGAGAAAGCAATTGAAGACGTGTGTGTAAACATAGGTCCATGGAGGCTAAACTTCTATTGCAGTGTAATGAACATAGTCTCTTAACTGGTTGTTAAAGTAATATTTTGTATGTATCTATTCAGAAACACTTCATAGAAAGGGCTTTACAGAGGGAATCCCTGACAATCATATCTTTATTCTTCAAAAGAGCAAAACTTATACACTGAACAAAGATTGTTTTAAAAATACTTGTATTTTTACCTCTGCACAGGAGGTTATGTTTTTCCACCATTGTCTGTTTTTTGGGACTTTTTGGCCATTTTGAAGATAGACAACTTTAAAAGTTCTTAAGAGATTTTGGTTACATGTTCAGGGAGCGCTAGTCATGGCACAATGAGGAGTGATTTGATTTCTGTGGTGATCCAGATAAGGATCCAGAATTTTTTTTTTTTTTTTAAGGATTTGAGATAGGGCAGTATTTCACATTTTTGATGGTAACTTGGCTAAACATGTAAGAAATGCCTTGGCAAAGGTTTGTGCTCTCTGAGCATTTCTTGTTTATATTGTATTTAAATCTTTGGAAATGGAGTTATGAAATCCTTTGGCATGTTTTGACATGTTTTCCTGTTAACAATTTCCTGCTCCTACTTACTGATGCTTGAAATTGACTCACAGACAGCGCTAAGTGAGGAGGAGAGGGCAAATGTTGCTCAGAGACCTCAAGTTGTCCACCCCTCCTCTGTCAAAATATTTACAGAAGAGCGGGTCATCAGAAGTCAGAGCTGACTCACATAATAATATCAACTTGTGAATTAAATCCAAACAGCAGAGCCTCTATGAAGACTCTTTGAACAAACTTTCATGTTTTTCCACTTTGTAATTTGTTTCTGTGTGCTCAACAGTTTGTGTTTGCAAATTAGTTTGGGAATAAAGCCTCTCATGAAACAATCTGTTTTGTTGCTAAACCAGTCAAACAAAGCTTTTAAAATCACCAATAATCTTGCTAATACAAAAAAAACTGCAAAAAGTAAATTAAAGATGTGGTGTTATTATGTTTGAGTGCTGTAATTTTACAGCCTGACTTTTGAATGATGATAATAAACATGCATTTATCATGTGAAAACAGCATCATATTTATTGTTTGTACCAAAAGCATTGCAAAGGTACATTTTGGGGGTGTGATGCAGACAAAATTTAACTGACTTGTACGATTTGGCTTTTATTCATATATTTTTTTTTTATTATTATTATTCTAAACTTGAATTTCTAAAAAAAAAAACCCTTAAAATTAAATTGGCTGGGATATCACAGCCAATTTTCCTCATCAGATGTTAAAATTGGTTTCTCCAGTCCTTTTGCATTTCCCCAGTTCATGCAGGGACACACCGTCATCACACCTCAGGACATTCATATAACAATGCATGTTAGATTTCCCTCTCTACTTGATTCAGTGTCTCTAATCTGGCAGACCCATCTTGTCAAGCTTCAGTCTACAACAATTGACAGCAGGAAGTGACTGTTCATGCAGCAAAGTGCAGTGTTTGTGTAACTTCTAAAACTGGCACAGAGGGGGTGGGGTGATTTGGCACCTTTATTCTGCTCTAAGTAAAATACTTATTACTTAGACTTATGTGATATGGTAGTTGCTATTTTGACCCATGGGCACAAGTCACTTGTTTAAAGTCTAAGTCAAGTCTTGAGTCTCTCGGGCCAAGTCCAAGTCAGGTGTCAAGGCACAAAGACCAAACAAACTTATTCTATGCAACATTTATTCACCCACTTACATTATTCAGATTTTTTTTTCTGTTTCATATACTGATTTATTCTGCTTTTTCTCTTCCCCACCAGCTCTGAAAAAGTATAAAACCATAGATGCTGACTTTACAGTATTTCCATCAGTAATATTCTCATGGAAAACGATTGAAATTGATTTTTTTTTTCTTTTATAAAAAGTCAAACTTGCCTGCTGTTCGCACTCACAAGCATATTTTTAGGTCTGTATATTAATATTTTGCCAAGGCACACTGAAATTCACGGGTTTCATGTATTAATATTTGCTTTGCGGCTTATTATTATTTGGTTTGCTGTAAATTTGTGCCCAGCCATGCTCCGCCTTAGAAAAAGCAATGTTTTTCCACACAAAAAGGAATCTACTTTGAACATGACACACTTGACCTGAAAACCCTGTTGTACAAGATTAAACCTGACCAACAAACATAACAATGAAAAACCAAATATGCTTAAATATTCAGCAATTAGCAGAGTTTTTCTGAGCCATACTCACTGTCTGTCCAGTGACGTGACTATTCAGCTGAATTGACAGTTACTGTCAGTGGCACTGAGTCTATACCAAGGATAAACCTAACCCAGGAGAAAGTTTAGTGGTCATGTCCAAGACACTGATTAATATTTTTTTTCTTCTTTTTTGTCTTATTAAGATGAACATTCTGTTTTGTAGGCAGCAAGGACGTAAAACACAGCAACACAAGATGTGGTTTTTCATAAAAGAAGTTAAACAGCTACACACAGACCATGTTCTGCACATGTATGACAGCTCACTGATGTAATTTTTACCTATATTTAAGGAATTATCGCTTAACAACATGAAAACAGTCTGAAGGAATCAGGAATCAGACCAGGCTTATCTTCATCATAGTTCTTGCCAAAGCCTGTGTCAGAATTTCTGCCTTGTATTGTTTTTGATTAGTCAGTGAGAGAGAAGGGACACTGAAGAGCATGGCGCTGTTCCAAAAGTTGAACTATTTTCAATCAGAGCACTAAGTGTTGGAGCAAAAAGTACTACACAGAAGACTACAAATGTATTTTTGTTTTCATGATCACTGCCAAACAAGGCAATTATCAGGCCATAAATCAGGCAGAGATTAGACCACTTGACAACACAGATGTTCTGATCTGCATATTTCAACCAATATGAAGACGTAAGAAGAAGGAGAGGTTACAAACAAAAGAGGACAGCAAAGACACATAATGTATTTATGGTGCTATACTGTACAATATTTGTCTAACTAATCATTACGACAAATGATTCACTAGCTTTATGCTTAATGTGAACGGTAGTCACCACTTTCAGTGTCATAGTTTCAACTCGGAGCAACAACTTAATTCATCTTATCAATTGCTGTTTAATTTGTTTACATCTGTGACTGACATTATTGTAGAGTGCTTTGTGCTGTCCTTACTCATCATCCTTGATTTGACAGAACAGATCATAAGAGGGAGGACAACAAACAAGGTCCTTCAACATGACATAGTACACAAGATGAAACCACCAATTTTCAAGGTAGACCGGTCATGAAACCCTTTAATTATCAGTCTGTAAAAGTGCTCAAATTAAGTTGCCTGACTGCTGCATCAATTGGCAGTTGGGGGGTAAGGGCACTGACCAATATAATTGTTAAACTGCATCAGTGTCTTGGAAATGAGACCTGAAAGAATATGGAATGATGCACTCATGAAGATGGAAGTCACACTGTTCCTATTTTACACTGCGTGTACAAAAACTATTGTTTTTTTTTCATTATTACATGAATCTGGCTTATGTCTCCCTGTTTGTCATAACATGCTCCCACTGTTTTTCTGCCACCACTATGATTTCTGCTAGGAAATTATTGTGATGCCCACTCTGAAGTTATTGTCTCACAAACAGCATTCTTATATAGTATGTGTTATGCACCAAATATCCGTAGACATCAGGAAGCTCTTTTTATTCTGATACCACATGCCAACATCATCAGACTTCTCACTGTAATGCTATTCATGAAGTATGTCATAATTACCAGTGACCACAATATTTCTGCCTTTTCTCTGCAGCATAATGGTACTTGTCTGTAAAAGCAGCCATTAGATGCTTTTTGTCTCTCTGATGGATGGTTTCATGTAGAAATGTGATGTCAGTGCATTATGTTCATCTGACTGAATCCCTCTCCTGCTGTTGTGTGTTTCAGGGTGACTCTTTGCGGACCAACATCCAGTTGGATTTCGGCGATGGCACAGCTGTGTCCTACTCTAACCTGAGCTGGATCGAGGAGGGGATCAAACATGTCTACAAGTCTGCTGGAATATTCCGTGTCACAGCACTGGCTGAGAACACATTGGGTTATGACAGCACTACACTCTTCCTTCATGTCACATGTAAGTGCTGCGCTCTGAAAAATGTCCACATGCTGACTTTTTTTGGTGCCTTTTTTACAGGAGCACAAACATTTGATTTAAAGAATTAGAATGAGACTTTCAGTGCACATTTACTGCAGGTGTTTACTATTATCATTCTCTCGTGTTTTCCTCCCCCACCCCTCTCTTACTGTTCCCACCAAGCATAGCCATTAGTCATCTTTTTTTTTTGTGTTAGACTTAATTGCTCAGTATTTACCACAAATCCCTCTCAAACCCACAGAAACAGTCGTGAATTGAAAAAATATCAATAAGACAATAAAGGAAAACAAAACAAAACCAAAAGAACATGAACACAGCTCAATACAAGCAGTTAATTTATGATTTAGCCAATCACAAATCTAAATCATGTTTAAAACACTTCTCAGTCACTAACAACCTAGAAAGTGTAAACACTGAGCACTTCTCTTATAACAGAGTCAGCAGTGCACTGTGAATGTTTGCAGTGCCAGCATACCACAGCTTGATCTCATTTTTTTTTATAAATCAAAAGGCTGCAAAACTGCTGTTACTTTGAGAAGCTTCAGATTTGTTTCACTGCATTCATTGAATGTCTTTTGTAAATCTAGTTTATAAATCCAACTTCTAACATCTAACTGGCTAACTGCTAACATCCTCACACCTTACTCACACACCAATGTTAGTTTTGGCAGACATTTTAGATTAAGCCTTAAGGCCCTATTTAGATGGCATGAAGTTGTCTGAAGTGTATCTGTCTATGTTTTGCCATCTTGAGGACACACGTATTTGACACAAAGCTAGGTGCAGGGCGCAAAGAGGATGGATTATGTGCTTTGATTGCACATTGGTGTGTTTAGGGCAGCTGGCCTTTGCTATTTACACAGTAGCTTTAATTGTATGGTCTAAATTTCTAATGGTTTATTTGATTTATTTTTTTATTGTGCCACAATAATGAAAAACACATACAGAAAACTATATGATATAAGTTAATGCTTAGATTCAAATGTTTGTTTTAGTTGAAGCATCCAGGGCTTAAGAAACGATTCAAAAGTCTCGTCAGTCCCTTGGCCATGAATGTAAAAGGGAAACCTCATTAATTATTTAAATATCAAGTTAAAACTGACAGGATCAGGCAGGTTTATGTTTATGACAGACTACAGATGGAAATTAGCCTGTGGCTATAATCTGTCACATTTACATGTCAATGTTCATTAATGTGCACTGTCCTCTATTTAAATAAATAAATAAATAAAGTTTATTGTACATCAAATAGCTGCCATCAGAAAGATACACTTGTAGGAATACATATATCAAAAAATATAGCTGTGTGTTTCCAGAAAATGTTTAATCCTTTGTGTGTTTTTTCTTGTGTCTTGGAGCATTACCTGCACTGGAGCGCACGGGAAACGTGCGGCAAGCAGCACTGCAACAAAGCCAGCCTGTCTCTCAGCTCTCCATCACTTAATGAACTTTAAACTAAATTTTTTTTAGTAAGATGGTAGGTAATGGTAGAGGTCCTCAAAACAGTAGAGATACTCTACTACAGACTTTAGACCAGATTTAAAGATGTTTAAGTAAAGTCAATTTCTCTGTCCTCAAGTAAGGAACACATCAGCTTTGTGCCTGACCTCTTCCTCATTTTCAGACAAATACTCTCCTGAGCACAGTCAGGAACCAGAATCATTTGCTATTTGAACAGCGTGAGCACTGGGCATGCAAATGACACCTGTGTCAGGTGGTAAACTCATGAAACTCAGGCAAAACACTTTGCACCAGGCACAAAATATGGCCCTTGGTGAATATTAAAGTTAAAACACTTGTTGTCCTTTTTGCTTTTTTTTATTTAGTTTATTTCTAAAGTTGTTATCTAGTTTTAGTCGACCAAAAACTTAAGAACATTTGTGCTCAATTTGATTTCATAAAATGTTTTTTTACACAAAAATGATGACTTTCAGTCAACTGTTTTCTGAACAACCTTATTAAGTCTGATAATAAGTAAAAATAGAACTGTTTGACAGTTTTCTTAACAGCCTATCAGTACTGAAATCGATCTAAAACTATATTTTGTTAAAAAAAAAAAAAAAAAGCACCTCTAAGAAAAACAAAGATGTCTGTCAGCCTTCCCCCCTTAATCTTTAATCTCATCTTGTCCTGTTTCTGGAAGGTAAAAGTTCTGAAATAGAATCTTTGTTTGAACTGAGGGTTTACAGAGATCTAGTTATGGAGGATATGCAGAGTTTCAGAGACTGCAGGACTAATCTCTTTTCAGATTAATATCCCAAGCTGACAAGGCAAATGTGATGGAAGTATTTTATTCAGCTGAATGATTTTTTGAGTTTTTTGTTTGTTTTAATGTTTTTCCTTTTGTTCTTTTGTCCATTGAATCGCAGAGAGTTGTACTATTGGAACTGGTGTTCTCTATTGGGCTTCAGAATTGTCCCTGAATAGGTGAGGTTGTCCCTGTTCCTTACAAATAATGGCTAATCTTGAGTCTTTACGTAAACCAGGTAATGCAAAGTGCCATATCATCAGTGTTAACACAGAGCTGAGAACAGCAAATTCTGTGGGGGTTTGGCTCCACTTTTTTGTTTTTATTAAGACAATTACTACTACACAATACGTTTAGAAAGAGCGTGCCTGATATTTGTTTCCACAATTACTGTAATCAAACTCAACCTCAACTTTTTATATTATTGGCCCAAGGGTAAATGTACTTTGCATCCAGGAAAAAGCTATTTCACTTCAAAGGAATAAAGAAAAACTGTTCAAAAACATTACCATGTATCATTTGTTAAAAAACAAACAAAGATTTTTTCATCCTGGATCACTTGTCAAATTGAGAAAAAAATGAATGACTTGGAGGAAAGACGTTTTCATCTTGTTGAATTCTGCTAACAGCTTTTTTTTTTTTTTTTTTGATAAGCTGTAGCCTTTTACTAGCAGCCCAATTTTCATCATTTATCGCCCCACTCGAGTGGACAAACATGTGCACTCGTTATTCTACATTCCCTGGTGGGGGTCATGCAGTCCCAAATTTTTACCAAACCTTTAATCTTTGTATGTTAGGGAGATTTGAACTAATGTCACAAAGGACAGATTATTGCATAACTGTTGCATTGTTTGTGTGAGCTTAGGTATTTCAATCACACCTGCAGTTGAGAGTGGAAATGTGTGAATATGAACTCTGACACCTCTGCCCTGTGCAGTTTCAAAAATACCTGTACTATCTACCTCTTTTTTGTTTTATTTGCTCACCAATGTTTTGTAAGAGAGTCAAACAGCAATTTGAACTTCTGAGCTGTATGTTTTCAGTTGCTTTGCTCCAGGTGCTGAAATATGTTCATCTGAATGACAGCCACACTGTTGATCCGTGCACAGCTCATCTGAAGTGAACTGCACTGACCTGTTATGTAACACAGCAGCTGTGATGAACAACTTTTAGGAGGAAGGTCATGACAAACTTGCTTATGAAAGTTACACTGTGGGAAAACACAGAGAGGTAGAAATGAACCTTTAAGGCCACCGCAGCTAACTAGCAGTTAAGGAGCGATTCATTCCTCAGAAGACTTTTTTTCACCCAAAAAAAGCAGATTTTGTCCTGTTGTCTTCATGTTTAGAAATCACAGATATTTAACACCGACTCGCATCTCACGTTGATCGCGGGGGGGGGGGGGGGGGGGGGGTAGATGTGGCCCCAGCCCACCAGATGCCCATCCTTACTTGATGAGAATGATAAACCCCCCCTTATGAAATGCAGCACCATTTTTTCATATATTTATTTCAATCATTTTAATTTCACCTCTAAACAACCCGATTTGTCTGCCACTGTGATCTTTATTCAAACATTCATGATTTCTGAATAATTCTGGAAGATTTATTCGCGGCGTAGGTGATGCTTTCAGGGGGAAAGCTAAAAACTACTACAGTGATTTCCAAGCTGAGCGTATTTAGAACCAAATTACTTCCTCTTCTTTTTTTATTCCCACATGCACACACTTACACAAACACAGAGAGGCGCCTGAAAGTGGGGATAAAGATTAGTTTTGGTTAAACAGGATGAGAGCTAACAGGAGCCGCTGCAAGAGGAAACACCTCAGACAGCAGCGGTACACATCCTTTAGAGGTTTTTTTTTTTTTTTTTTTTTTTTCTGTCAACTAAAGTAGTACATTACATCTGTCCACAGCCAGAAACTTCATCCCTCAGATAAATGTAAAGCAACCCTCTGCTGTGTAAAGCAACCTGCTGCTGTCAGGTCTTATTTTGTTCTTGGTGGAAAAGTTCGCAGCGTGATGTCAGAAAAAACACGACAGCATGATTTCTCAGGGTTTACAAGGGCATTTATAAGGAGGCTAAAAACTTAAACTTACAAGAACCTTTTTAACATAAGAATATCTGTTTTTGTCACCTCTAAAAACTTTAAGTGATCATCTGATATTTATCCCACATTTTGGTAGCTTAAGTCACCTTTTGATTGGATGATTGTGCTGCCTTGCAGGTCCCTGACTTATACTTCTGCATATAAACAACAATGTCTGAGTTCCCCTGAACTGACAGTGAGGGCTGTACTTGCACTAGCCTTGAATACACATGTCTGAAAATGTAACCACACAGCGAAACAACTGGGACCACAAGGTCTGAGTGGTCTGCTGCACAGCATCGGGGGACTGCCAGTTTCCAAACAGGTCTCAGGCATTGCCGATATATCAAAAGTGTATTTCTTCAGTCATGTCTGACTCAGTGACCAAACAAGCACTTAAAACCTCACCCACTGCCTCAACTGATCAGCAGTCATTAGTTTCCATTCCTCTGATGTTTCCTGTTGTCTTTTCTTTTTGCAACAATTGCACTGCAGTTGTTTGCTGCTCATAATTTTTGAGTCTTTGTTCCGACAGTTTACTCCCTGTTTCTATCGATTTCATGAACATTGTCAGGACTAGAATCAAACCACAGGTTTTTGATAGAGGTACTCCAGGTCAACATGCACACAGGTCAAATGCCCAAGGCTATGCGTGCTACATCTACAGCATAGATCTGATGCAGATGCATAAACCAGGCTTAAGATGTCCTGAAATTATTATTTTTATATATTTCTTGAAGATTCACAGATCCAAGGACTTCTGAATTTTAAATGCCTCTTTATATGCAGCATTTTAATTCACATTGTTGATTATTAAATTATCAAACCAAAGTATGCATTCAAACACTATCTATTTAAAGTCTTGTTTGCCTTGAAGAAAGCAACAGCTCCTACCATTAAAAAAAGAGTAGACGGAATGAAATATAAGGGAAACTGTTTTATTTTTTTGATTTTTTTGTTTTAAAGCGTAAAGTTTTAAAACATATAGTGCCATCTTCCAGCAATTGTTGTTAAAGAGGAACTTCACTGTCACAACTTCATAGAGTTGAATAGTTAGGAATCAAAGACCATGAAATGAAATAGGTATAAAGAAAAAGAGTCTTCATATCCTGCCACCACAATGTGCACATTGTTATAAATTTCACTATTTATGTCTGACTTACCAGGCAGTCTAAGCACACCTGTCAGTGTGACTCTCTAATTGGTAAGTCTGCCTGACTCACTTTACATTATTCCACTAAAAAGCAGTGGCATTAAATTATGCTATGTTTATTTGTCAGCGTTTTTTTTTTTTTTTTTTTTTTTTTAACAAGTGTAAGGCAAATAGAAATAAAATGACAGTACAATGTCAAAGCTTTATCTTTCTTTATTCTTACATCTTAAATAGAAAAACAGAACCACTTAATGCAAACAGACTGACAGAACAGGAAAAGTACGAGAAAACAAAACTAAGCACAGAGTGGAGCTTGTGAAACTGGAAAATAATTTTACATAACAGTCTCATAAAATAAACAAAATTAGGACAAACATATTTGTTCCTTCTTTTTACCTGTTGCAAAGATGTACAAACTTAACCATATTTCACGAACAGCCAATCAATAACTGGAGTATGAAGAATCAGTGTTCTCAAGTCTTCTTTTTTGTTATGGGATGTAAAGTAAGATGATTTTATTATCTAACTGGAGTTTTTGAGGCCACAGAAAACAGTTTAATGTTAATGTTGTGATAACTTTATTGACAAACCTATTACAAAAATAGTTACAATTTATAACATCTGTTCTATACAATACAAGTTTAAAATAGAGAAAAAAGTAACAACAGGATATGCAAAAATGTCAGTGTTACAAGGTAACAAATGAATATTTATTTGCTGTTGACCAAAAAAAATTATAAACTCATGGACACTAAACCAGACTACCTGAAAGGGACTCGAGGAGTGTATGAGCCAGTTATCCAAGAACCAAATGGGTCACAAACAGAAAGCTCAAAGGTAACAAATCAAAAATCTTATTGATAGTATGTATGAGTTAGTGGCTGCTATCCAGAGAAGATATTAGTGACAACCTCTGCTTACTGTTCACTATAATTATTACTGGGTAAAAAGTGCAAATCACTGCCACTTAACAATGAAATAAATAAATCTGCTAATTATCAGGGAACAAATTGTAAATACATAATAGTTTACTAGGAACTGAATGAGTAACTTATTGCCACTTAACCAGGGAACAAATGACCACCTTCTGCTAGTTAACCATGGAGCTCATGACTGACTCATTGCTAGCCAACCAGGACACAAATGACTTCATTACATTTATTAATCCTGGAAGCATGGGTGGAATGTGTTGAATGTGTTGATCCAAGACAAATTTCTCCCAAGGGAGACAATAAAGATACTTTTGACTTTTGTCTTTACAGCAAAACAACAAATGAGGAGTTTACTGTAAGCTAGCCTGAGAAGGAGTGAGCTGTTTATTGTTAGCCAATCAGTGAACAAATGATTAAATCACTGCAATGCTACCATGGAACAAGTTAGTTCTTTACTGCTAGATCACCATGGAAGGAGTGAGTAGTCTACTGCTAGCTAACGAGGAAACAAATGAATTACTTACTGCTAGCTAAGGTGAATGCATGCAAACCAACAGTAACTCTGGGTAGGTGGATTGTACTTTTCTTTGTCTCTTATGAGGAAATCCCATTGTTTAACTCTTGTTATTTGTAAAATATGTGTGACAAATATAGTTTAAAACTTACAGGCACCTTCTTGGTTTGGTCCAACTGGGGTTGGACAGCTGACCCAACTCTACCAATGGCGTAAGCAATGGGCTTACCATTGCTTACTAAATGAGCTACTTCTGCCAAGTAGTTAGGTGTCTAGTTAGTAACTTACTACTGTTATCAAGGATAAGACATTCACCGCCTCTTACTCAGCCTACAACAAATTGGCTTGGTTACCTATGAACTAATGATTAGCTGACTGCTAGTTTACCCATTAAGATGACCATACTTACTGGTGTCTCATGAGTAACTAACTTTGAGTTACAACAGATCAAATAAGCAGGTGTCATTCAGTTAACCCACTCAAGTCAACATAAGTACAGGTAATAAAATAGTAAATTACTGCTTCTTTGAGAATGGTTAATGGGGAAACAGGAAATAATGCACCATTAGATTTTTTTAAGCAACAAATTCATTTTGGTTTGGTCATGGTTTCATCAATTACTCATTGATTCACAGGTAAACTAAGCCATATATCACACATTTATTTAGCAGAACCTATGAATATTGATAAACCTGATTGTAAAGTGTCACCCATAAAAAGTTCACATGGATTGATTCAGTGAGTAACTGTATTTTTGGTAAATTCAGGAACTGAAAGTCAAATTGTGTAAATTGGAAAAAAAAGTTAGTCTGTGAGAAATTATACATTTATGCTATTAAAAGATTTTACACCCATTATGTTATATAATTGTGCACTTGGAAACAAAGTAGTTCAGTGATTTTATATTAGTCCAAAGGTGCTTCTAACAGCGCTGCTTGATGATGGTAAATATCACGATCACAATTATTTAAATAGATATGGAGATCACGATTATGAAACAAGATTACTCACTGACTTTTAAAAATCCACCACATGTTTTCAATGATCATAAATGCTTTCCACTCTATCATTTTTAACATTAAAGAAGAGGTAACACATAGACATATACTTGTAAAAATACAAATACTTCAAAATAATATTATGTAATGGAAAAAAGTTCAACAATAACCTTGATTTTTTTCAGGTTTTACAATTGTGGAAGGCAGTAGGTGTAATTTAGATTAAAATTTTAATAATTGCCAAGCTCAAGCTTCTAATCCAATCACCTACTTCTTTCCCCTTCATTCACTCATTATCTGTTCATCTGTTTGTCTGTTTGCTTGTTTGGTGGGTGCTGTCCCAGATGATAGGGAACACACTGGAAAGGGTGCTAGTTTATCACACAGAGAAACACAGTCACGCTTTCATGCACAACTTGGGGGAATTTATCATTTCACCTGAGGGGCAGGTCTTCTCTGTCTGTGGGAGAACGCCCAAGCACACTTTCTGTCATATAAAAGTGATGGTGTTTGGAGTTCTTCTCCACCTGAGACAACCTTTACACAGTATGTGTTTAAGGTCTGCCAGCTATCTTTTCTCTACTTAAACAAAAGACCCGGTGTCATGAGAGTCTCATTAGATGTAACCTGTTTGATTTTATCTTCTCTGTTGTGTTTCTCTCTCAGGTCCAGTGGAGCACGTCCAGCTCCTTGCACCCTTTGTGGTCATTAGGAACAAGGAGGTGAATATATCGGCGGTGGTCCTACCCAGCCACTCACGCACTGTGACCTACTTCTGGTGGCTTGGCAACAATACGGAGGTAATTCTTTAACGACAAGTCTCAGTCGGTATCCTGGAGCTGTATCTGGCCTTTATATGTGTAATTGAGGTTCTTATAATGGAAGTGCTGCAGAAATACTAAAGCCAATTACCACATGTGTCAAAAGGAAAACATTACTGCTACATGAACAGCAGAAACAGTGTTAAAGAATAGTTCAAAAAGCCTTCTTTACAAACATAAGCTTTTGGAAATTCTTTGAAAGTTCAGTCATGCTTCATCAGCGCACCCCATTCAATGTGAGATATCTAACAACACTAAAGAGAAACATGTTAGACTTAGAATTTTCTCACTGGCTTTGTTTCATTTTATTATTTTTTTGTTCTTCATGTCTGTTTGAATACAGAGCAGGCTATCTTCAACCACGTCTCCAACAACGTGAGGCCCAAACTGGAAGTTTTCCAGACCCCAAATGTCATTTTAACTTAAAAAAACAAACAACAACAACAAAAAAATATACGCATAATCCTTTTCTCAAAGCTTATTTAGGTGGAGGGGGCATCTTCTTAAGGGGGCCACCTCAACCACAAAGTGCTGTGTAGTACACTCTCTCAAAGCAGGGCACTTTCTCTGTCTGATTGTGTCTCATCAGACAGGACATGACAGAAAAATTACAGCATGAAAATGGCATATAAAGCAAAATAGTCCAACTATGACATTTTTCCCTTAGCTGTAAGAAAATAGTAAATGGACAAGCATAGTGGAAAATTGTTTGAGTATATAACACAATTTCACTGGGCCAGGCTCTGTGTAAGACAATCCAGATGTCTTTCAAATCAGCACCTAGGTTTTTTACAGCAAGTACTTTAGCCTGTCTTCAGCCTGAGCTAGTACAGAACCAGAGTCTGTTTTTGATGGACCAGCTTCCACCTGCATCAAGTTGAACAGAGCCTGTCAACCATTAAAAGCAAGACATGGGAACACAACTTATCAACACAAGTATCTGATCACATAAAAAAAAGAAACTAGCACAAGTTCCATGGGACTAATGGATTTAAAAACCCTCCCCCATGTTTTCTTCCAACAATGACTCAACCATTTTCAAGTTGTAGCAATGTTTAAAGGTAGGAATACAGGAAACTATTGGTTCAGTAATGCTTTTTTTTTTTTTTTTTTTTTGCAGTGGCACATTTCGAAGCTTGTATTTTTTAAATCAGACTGAATACTGATAATAGAGTTCTATGTTGATATTTTGCTGAAAAAGTGCACCTTCCATTTTTATTGTAGACAAGTCTACCTTCCATATTTCAACATGAAGTTGAGAACTCAGGATCCAGTCACTCTGGACCATCCTGTGCTGCAGGACATAAGCAAGAGCAATTACCCTCAGAAGTAGCAAAGCCATGGCAGCCTTATGGGAGCTAAGCTATGGCAATGACTGTTGGTGGTTCACAAATACCTTGTGTGGGATTATTTATTTACTTATTTATTTATTGTTTATTTGACATGGACACACAATAACATTGATGCTGTGATATTTAAATATACATGGGTCCCAAATGCACTGCTGTAAGTGTTTATAGCACAGTGCTAATTTTCAACACCAGTCCATGGGAGGCTTTTAAGGATTAAACTTGTACAAAGAGAAATTCATAAAAAAATAACAGAGATACCCATAACACAGTTCATTAGAAAATGCATCAGAATTAAAACATCCAGAATAGATGAAGATAAAAGTTCAATAAGAAAGGTAAATGAAAAAGTTCCTTCAGGTAAACATGTATACAAGCAAATGTTTCATATGTGGGAACAATATTGTTGCTCTTTCAGCCATGATTTAATACCTTTGTTGAAGCCTTTAAAGTTAGTTTGCATTTTGAGCTCAGTAGGTAGACTATTCCAGAGTTTAGCTCCTGTGACAGAGAAGGCTGATTGTCCAAAGGACATTAAAGCAGCTACTCTTCATACATGAAGACTCACTCCAACCTCACACTGAAGTTTAATAAAATTGACGCATTTGTGGTCAAAATTTGACCACTATCTTTCACACGGTACGTGCTCTGAAAATATCAGAGTATACATTTTTCTTTGATGAGGTGTTGATGATGATGACTAATTCACTCAGTTGCAAGTCCACAAATAGGTTGAGACATTTGTGTAGGTTGTACTTTTTGTGTGGAGGTGAGTCTGCCTCTTAATCAGGTTCAAGCAACAAGCAACAAAAAATGTAAATCTATACCCATGAAGATAAACAGTTCTGTTAAATCAAAAATGTTTACCCTCGCAACCCTCCCAGCCCTCACCTTTAGTGAAGATACAGCTGGCAATGGAAATGCAAACAAGATCAGGGCTTACCGCCCCAAAACTTACAGAACTGTACTGAACCAAACCAGACCACTTTGTGGAAATGAGACATAAGGGTCTTGTTGCATTTCCATATATTTGGTATGGAATATATAAATTAATCAGCTCCGCTAACTTAGAATGGAACAAGTCAAAACAAATCAAATTGTTAATCAAGTGGAATCAAATTAATTTTCCTTTTTTTTCTGTCTGAGTCAAAAGAAGATATCAATCAATCTTTATTTGTATAGCCCCAGTTCATAACAAGTGATATCTCAAGGCACTTTACAATGGAGCAGGCTGAAGCCATACTCTTCATTTTATAGATACACATATATGCATATAAACAAATATATATAATAACTAGACAAAGGGACTAAAATCACATCTGACTCTGCTAAATATAGACTTAATCAATCAATCTTTATTTATATAGCATCATATTTGTTGATGTATTAGTAAGCCTCTTGAGATTTGGCATCTTATTTTCAAGAGGGTCCTCATGTCGAAATGGTCATAAAGATAGTTACTATGGATGTATAATCAATGCAGCATCAATCCAACATTAAAATTAATACCTATAATGAATATATCTTGGAGAGGAGTGATGTTGATTAATATAGCAGCATCTGGCTGAACTGTCATTAAAATGGGTTTAACTGGTCTATGGGTAGGAATTTATGTTGATGTCATTTCTGCTGATGGCCAATGCAGGATAGAGCACATGGAGCCGAGTAGGACCATGCAGCAGGTCATCCATGATTGTTTGTCATGGCATCACTAATATATGTGTGCTGTTTGCAGGAACTATTGTGTATTTAATTTTGTTGATCTCTCTAACGTTGATATCAGGAACAGTAATGATAATGTGGCTAAAGGAATGGCCAAATAATTATATAAATTAAGTAAATTTAGCTCTGTAAGTCCACAGCAGCAGGCCGTCCACACCAAGGATCCCAGATGGCCAACAAAACAAGAACCAAAGACAAGTACAGGAGCAAACAAAAAGGGGCAAAGGCATGTATGGAGAGTGGACAGAGAGAGAGTGTGTTAGAGAGACAGAGCGAGATAGAGCGGGAGGAGCTCAGTGTGCCAGATACCCCAGCAGTCTAAGTCTGTTGCATCTAAACCATGAGCTATGAGCTAGTCCAGGCCTGAGCTGATCCCTAACTGAAAGCTTTATCAAAAAGGAAGGTTTTAAGTCTACCCTTAAAGGTAGAGAGGGTGTCTGCCTCCCAAACCGTGGTCGGTAAATGGTTCCAGAGAAGAGGATCCTGATAGCTGAAGGCTCTTCCTCTCACACTACTTCTAGGGACTGATGGCACCACGAGCAGGCCAGCATTTTGGGAGCGTAATATTCTAGAGAGGTTGTACTGCACTACAAGCTCTGTAAGATAAATTGGTGCCTGTCCACAGAGAGCTTTATAGGTGAGAAGAAGAATCTTTAATTCCATTCTAAATTTTATGGGAAGCCAATGCAGAGAAGCTAATACAGGAGTAATGTAATCTCTTCTCAGAATACTCACTTAAGAGTACCTACAATTGATGAAATATACCCAGGACCCTCAAGTATCATAAATATTGATTACTGTCCCAGACTGGATGATCAGATTTGGAAGCTGTTGCTGCTCCCATACCCTCATGATCACCTTGTTCTCAGCTTCTGGAGGAATATTCTGCTCAGGGAACTCACTTGTCTGTGAAATCACTCTCTCTCTCATAGAAGTTTCTGTAGCAGAGAAGAGTTGTGAAAGTTGAACTCTGACTGCAGCAGCAATGAGCTGCACACATCCACAAGAGCGGCAGTCACCCTCTCCCCGTCTGACACATGCGGCAGACCTAGCTGACATGTCTTCTGTCATGTTTACATTAAAGCACCAGAGGCGGCTGCAACATCTGCTCCCCGTCTGACAGAAACACGAGTTTGCAGCCAGCCTGCAGTACTGCGAGGCTGTGCTTAGAAACTGCTTAGATGCTCTTAATTGTGTGTCATAACTTTGTGTGGTCAGGGAAACCAGGGGGATCCTGCTAAAAATGTCCCTGGATTAAAAGAAAACAATAATAATAAAATAAAGGTAAGCTAGGCAAGCCCTTTGTTTGAATGTCTTCCATGTATTGCTTCTACAATTTTCATGTGATCCTCTTGTCAATACTGCTGCCTCTCTTTAGTTAAAGTCTGGAGTTTCCAAACAGGCAGTGGTACATTTGGGATTATTTAATTTCATCTAGTTGTCCTACAGGTGATCTTATTTTATTCATGAAAACAAAGAATCAGAAATTATTTACAGTTTTATCAAATTCCATGTCTGGATAGCAGGAAGTAGAAGATAAATGTTGTTCTGCTTGCCACTGACCCATTCAAAAAACAATTGACCCTTTTCATGATTGTAAACAGTCTGAAGGTTCATCAGTGGGTGGGGCTTCACTAGATGCAAAATAATCTGTATGGTTTCTGAGACTGAGGGACAGTTTACACGATAATGTTGTCACCACAAATGTTAAGGTTTTTCCTTTGTGTTTTCAAGAGCACTTATTCACACAGAGACGGTGTGATAATGATGCGCATTCACACGGATCTGCTAGAACAACGAAAATGGTACAGTGCATGCCAAGTTTGTAGTGTCCTTGGCTAATATAACAAATGCTTCTCTGCTAGTCAGAGTATTAACGCAGTAAATCCACATTTTGTTGAAGAAGCGATAACCCAGCACAGTTGGCAGCACACATGTTGCTCGGTAGCTCATAGCTGTTGTTGTTATTGTTGTTATTGTTGTTCCTGGGTGTGCACACAACCTTCATCTGAATGAGTAATGCGCATGCGTTTCAAAACGTTTCACTCTGGACCCTGATTTCAAAAGTCTGAGGATTCAGGAACTCTAGGCACCATTCTGGTGTAAATGGAGGGCGCAAATGCAATGAAAACTCACGGTTTGTGGCGGTTTTCGTTGGGCTGATCATATATTTTGCACAGATGACTGAGGAAGGGGCGAGTTATATAAGTTTTTCCTTTGCCCTGCTCCTGTATAGACATGAAATGTGACAACATTGTAAATGCGTTGTGATGTGTAAATATATGTGTTCACTCTTCTATATATGTATGGATATGTATATGTTTAGGGATATCCAGTAATTTCTTGATTATAACATGAACCTGATTATAACATGTAAGCCATATTTTCATGATTTTTGCCTGGAAAAACACTGTACTCCAATATAACATGCACCCAAATTTTGCCCAAACCTTACTCTCTCAGACAACTCAAGAATTACCTTTATTCAAAGTTTTAATCAGCGAAATTTCAGTGTTTTCACAACAACAAAATGTACATTATTTTCTCTTTCAAACGGATACAGAAACACCTAAACAATGTAGAGCTGTCTCAAAGCCTTAATAATAGCTCCTATTATTTTGCTGGTTTAAATGACATGGTTCTCTCTAAAAAGAGGCTGTAATTTCTATCACTTCAAGCGAGACCAAGTGTTTGAACAAAGTAAAAAATGTTAGTTTTTACTTAATGGCGGACCACTGTAGACACTTTCAATTGATGCCAGGCGAGGTTTTGACACTTGTAAATCTGTGTAACTATATGAAATATATCTGGTTAGACTCCTGTGCTACCTGCTGACCTGTTATGGCTGCTTATGTTTGCCTCCAGCTCATGCCATGGCAGACCAATACTGTAGAATGGATCAGGGTCCACAGATGGTCTGTCCATTTACAAAACCCTTAAAATCATTTTATAGTAGCAAGCGCTGCACTGTTGCTCATGCACGACACTAAGGAGGTTGCTAGTTTGACTTCCTGTCTTTGTGGAGTTTGCCCATTCTTCTCATGTGTCGGTTTTTCCTACAGTAAAAGTACAGTTTCATTTCATCATGTTGTAGGGGGCAGCCGTAACAGAAATAATCCCTGCTGATGACATTGGCTGCAGTTCCATTTTCCTGCCTACTTACAGCTGATTTAAGCTTGCGAGGGAGGTCACATGCATCAGTAGCCGATCTGTGCCTCAAAGCTCAAGAAGGAAATCAACAGTTGGAGCTCACCTGTCATCAAGCTATCAAAAGTCATTCACTCTGAAAAGTCAGCCTTGAAATTTAGAGTTGGCTCAGCTTGTTAGAGGTGACATTGATTCCTCATAATTGCTCCAGGAATGACTATGAAATATTTATAAAAGTTGAGACTCCAGCTTAAAGCCCACAGCATATATTACACAGCCCCTTGATTTTTTCACCTTCAGATTGCTCAAAAGTGTGGAACCTGTCATTTGTTTTGTATTTTTGGTTTGTGATAAAAGCAGCGTAGCATGTCTTATCTCTTTCAGTTGCAGGGGTGTGACCTGTTAGGTTTTCAAATCATCATGGAGCAGCCCAATGCAAGCACTTGCAAGTTTCGACTCATCCTGTCAGGATTTTTTGGTCAGAACTGGGCTTAGGAGACTTATTTTGGGAAAGATTGCTTGCAGGCAGTCACCTGTATGAAGACAGTTATTCAGGAAGAAACCAGCAACAGGTTCAAGTGGAGGAAAGAAATCCAAGGGCAAAACAAAAAGGCAGGACCCCAGCAAAGCACATAGCAACAAGTATAACCTGGCAACAAAACAAAGAAATTGGAGCACTGGTGTGAGGTTGATGATGAAAGTGGAAACATGAGAGAGAAAGGTCAGGTAACTGCAGGACTGTAGAAGAAGGGAAAGGTGCTTTGATTGGGGGTAAAAAAGGAAGAAGTCAATAGGAAGACATACTGTAATAATGCTCTGTATTTTGTGTTTGCAGCCAGTAGTGACATTGGATGGAAGTATCTCATACACCTTTCCCAGTGAGGGAATGCACACCATCACAGTCCAAGTGGCTGCAGCCAACAACATCCTGCAGGATACCAAGACCATAGCAGTCAAAGGTCAGTGTGTGTTTTCTTACTGTGTCCACCAGCTACAAGCAACTTTCAACAAATCTGTGCAGATAGTTTCTCAGTTGAATCAATGTGTAGGTAACATTTAAGAATAACCACACACTACTGAGTATAAGCTGCTTTATCAGTGCACTCAGAAGTAAATGCTCATCTCATCATATTTGAGGCATCATTTATAAGTCATTCAGAAACAAAGCCATTAATACTTTGTTGATACAATCATGATTGATAAGTTAGTAATACTTTAGCATGTTCAAAGGATTATCAATAATTTGTTCATTTTGACACTGTAACAAAAGCTTCATTTTTTCAATGGTAAATGTGCAAATGGGGCTCTTAACTAAAACAATAACAGAACATAATCTCAGAGAGCATGGCAAGAGCAAGGCTTTTAAAAATAAAAACCTTGTCTGTTTGTATTTTCTAATTTTTTGATCTGTTTTTCTCATGGATACAATGCTTATATCCTCAATGTGTTCATCTGGTAGTTATGTAGTTGTTATGGTCTTTTGCAAAGATGCATTACTCTTTATTTTCTGCTTAAAACGCATTACCAAAAAAAAAAAAAAAAAAAAAAAGAATATAGATAGAAAAGGAAAGAAAACACAGCCCTAAAGCAGATTCTAAGTGAAATAAAACATTAGATTAATTATTGTATTTTTGCATTCTGTTCATTGGGGATGTCCGCTTCTTGCTAGCCCTTTTCTTTGTTTGCAGGTAATGTAACATCTGTATAATTTAATCAATTGCTTTCAATCTGATTTAGACCATACTTTTAAGTCTGTCCCCTATGATAAGAGATGTCTCATTACAACAATAAAAATACAATTTACTTTGTATTTGAAAACTTTTGACAATATTCAAGATCATGTAGGCACTCAACTAAGATATCTTTTTGATACAGGTTATTAATCACTTTTTAAAATAATTTAGATGCTTCAAGAAAGTTTAATAACTGTATATTAAGGTTATGAACAGTTTGAATTGCATTCCTCAGTAATTAAGAGGTTCATGTTATCTGTCTTCAGTCTAAGGATGCAACAATACACTTTGCCTGTGGTTTGGTATGCCCCTTGGTATTTTGGTTTTGGCTTTTGGTTGACATACTTTGCCACTGAAGTGCTTTTTTGTTCTTTCCATTCTGAGGTGTTTTAAACACATTTTTAAGAGCAAGCGGCTATTGTTTCATATACTTTTTTTTAATTCCTAGACCATTTATTTCTTTACTTTAGGTTAAAAAATCTTTTCCATAAACAACATTGATGCAGTTTACAATGTTCAGTAAATTGTTGGAAACAAATTAAAAAAGTACTCTGAAGTGTTCCTTACCCCTAGCTATAACAGTTGTCTTATCTAGTTTATACTAGTTTATACTAACTAAAAAAAAGTAAAGAAACTCCAAATAACCACAACAGTTCAATGTTTTTGGCAAAAACTTTTTTTTTCTTTTTTTTCTTTCAAATTACATTTGAACGTAGCACGATGACAATTTATTTAATCTACTATGCGTCATTTTTGTTAGATGTCATAGAACACATCATAAAGTAACCATCACCATCTACTCACTCAGGCTTGTTTACGATCATTAAGGCTTGTTAAGTTTTAATAAAAAATTTTTTTTTATTTAACCAACTGAACTTTTTGGCAAAATTTGCTTTTCACATCCATTTTAGCAGATAAAGACATTTTTTCTCACAACAGAATCTGATATCTTATGAGTTAGACTTATCCAAAGCTGTGAACAAAAGGTATTTTGACTTAATTCAATGCAGAATTCTGATGAGCTTGGGGTACATGTCCCCCTTGTGTTCAATGAAATGATGTTACGTCTCAGGACCCACAGAACTCAGTGATAGTATTGATAAGCCCAAATGTTATTGATTTTTAGGCTTTGCAAATGCTGAATCTTCACCCCTGCTCCTACAGTAGCTAAAGCAATGGTTATCCCATATATTGCGGTCTGTCCTCACATCATCAGGGTGATGTCTTGGCCCAACTTAAATGCGTTGCCACCAATTGCAGCAGGAGTTTCCTCATCCCTGCGCACTGACTCTCCGGCACAAATGCAGCAGTCCAAAGCCTGTAAACTGTGGATATTGTAGCATACAGCTAAATATTTATTGAAAACTGTTGAATTCATAGTTCAGTCTTTCTTTTTTTCATGCTAAACAAATGATAATTGATTGACTGATGTGAATCTATTAAGTCAGCTAAATCAGTGATTCTACATCATTCACTTAAATCATTCACCCTGACAACCCCAGTACTAATGCGTTCCTTAAAGGTCCAATGTCCTGGAAATGCAATTTTCCGTGCTTTTAAATGCTGTTAGAAGGGGCTAAGGGAGCAGAAGAACATGACACCCTTTACTAAACTCTCAGTTTACGGGGAAATGTGATCTGCCTTTAAATAAAATCACTCTGCTTTTTACCTTCTCGGAGTTTATTATGTAATAGCTATGCAGCCTCCACCTACGTGTGTGATTTTTGCTTCTCACAGGTAGACGCCATGGCTCCTTTAAATGTCTGCTCCATGGCCTGTGTCCCCTCCTAACCCCCTGCCATTGGACACAATTCGGGCAGCCAATCAGTAAAGAGCTCTTTATCATAGCCTCCTCTCCACCTCCTAGGGTCCCAACATTTCCAAAGGAGAAGGAAAAAGGGCTGTATCTGATCCATAGAGAGACCATTTTAATTTTTTTTTTTTTTTTGTTCAACCTAGTCCTTGTTTAATAGATGCTCAAAACAAGAGTTAAATGGAAAAACACACCAGGACATGGGACCTTTAAGAGACTTTTAAACAGGATGTGTGGTGTTGTGGGCAATGTGCCCCACTGTCAAAGCTATTTATGTAGTTTGAATACTCATGTATGATGTATTTGCAATTCCATTAAAGCAAAATGACACAGCTCGAGCTTAGCTCTCTAAAAACACCTTGGCAAATCCAAAAGCATAGCAGAACAGAAACGAGGAAAGATCAAATCATAGCAAAGAAGATGGAGGAGTTAGTTATTTTGGTGATCTTCCACTTTCGTGAGCTCTTTTATGTAAGTGTAAAGACCTACTGTGACCTCAGAAAGAGAGCTTTGATTCTGAAAGAAATTTCAACAATTTGGACATGCCAGGTGATTTCAAAAAGCTGCAGAAATATCAGATTTTTTTTTTTTTCCAAAGCTGTTATACTAGAGAGGAGGCCTTTTGACAAGTCTGAACTCTTATAAATCCTAGCATGCTTGGAGGATTTCTCTGACCCCCCACCTTCTTCTTTATTTTGCTTTTCTTTTCATCAGCAGAGGAAATGCAAGAACTTTCTTCTTGTGAGTGCATCCAAAACATGCAGAAAAACCCAACTATTGCTATTATTTCCTATCTATGTGACTTTATGGTTACCCTGAAACTTGCTCCCGTGGAAGGGACTTGGGCATGTCTATCACTCCCCTGCTCTACACTTTAGCTGTAGCTAATGTGGCACCCACCACATCAAGTATAAAAGTCTATCTATGCACCAATAAAGCATTTAAGGTTGTGATGATTAATGTTAGTAAAATAATGATACCTTGTGGATGACAGGTTAAGTATTAACTAACTTTATTCCTCTCTGGTTCTTTAAAATACATTTGTAATTGTGATTATAAATAGCATTTAAGTACATAAAATGTGCTGAAGATTATTAGTTCAGTATTTACTCTTGCTTTAGGAATGCTTTTCTAATGCTTACAATAAACAGCTACCACAATATGTTTGAGTACAAAGTTTTACGTGCATCAGATACTTCTGAGTGCATCATCTTCTGACTCTGCTATCTAAGAAATAAAACTGTTTCTACTCGAGTAGAATATGTCACTCTACTGTTAGAACCTTTAGAGAATATGTCTTCATTTGAAATGAAGTAATGCAGCAGCAAGTATCTTAAAGATTGCAGTGATTTATTACCAGCGAAATGGCAAGTGTAAAGCTGTGACATTTTCTAATTATCTAGAAGTGCATCTGGTACATTTAGCCAAAGGGAAGTGCGGGGGATATGAGAAAGCCTCTTCTTTTCATCAAGTGTTAACTACCTGAAACTCAGCTCCAGCAAAATGACAGTTGGCACTGCTCTCTGAGAATAATGCCCCCGGATCCTCCTGAATTAATGGCTGATTTTCCCTTGACTCTCCTCGACAGAATTCTTCAAATCTCTACTTTTATCTTTCTCCCCTAATCTGGACGAGTTCAACCCTGACATACCCGAGTGGAGACAGGATGTGGGGAGAGTAATTAAGAAGGCTCTGCTCCAAGTGAGTGATTTTCATTTTCTCTGTCCTTCCCCTTCTCTTCTTTCCATCTTTCTGTGTGTCTTTTTATCTTCTGCTTTCTCTCTAACCCTGATATTTCTCAATTATTTCCAATGCCCCTGATACCTCTGCTGCCCCATACTCTGTGCTCATTGGTGCGGCGCGAGAACGCCCCCGGGGGCACCCTGTGATTCATCATAAGACTGGTGTGACACCGCCTCTGCTTTCTCTCTCTACCCCATGATGGCTTCATTGGTGCCCATTCTTTAATTCTAAAAGTCACCATTTAAATGATCTCAGAACTTGAAGTACAGGGGCTCGTTGGCGACCTGTAGCTGTCATCGTGTCTAATGTGTGTCTGTGTGTTAACTCACTTGACTGTAGGAGGGGTGCAAGTGCTCTCGCTGTGTGTAGGAAGCTAACCCATCATTGTTAAGTGCTACTCATCTCCCCATTCACAGCTCATGAATAGCCGACTGCATTTGGTTGTAATGTGCTCTTGGCCGTCTCACCAACATATTGAGCGTTTGAGCTGCAGGTGGGCGCTGCTGGTGGATTATTTAAATGAGTGAAAAGAATCTCATTTATAACCTGGATAACCCAGACTTGGGCCTGTGCCATTCAGTGTGCTGATGTGTTTTCCTGAATGCCAAATGCACATTTTAGAAACCCAAATCAACTTTAGCCTTGTAAATATTAAACATGGGGTTATGTACATACATTGCATATAATGTCAAGAGCCTATATAATGTTTTTTGTGACTTATTTTTGTCCTTTAGGGTGTTTTACATATCTCCTTCCTTCATGGAGTTATTTTATGTACAATATTTGTTGTAAGACAAATAGTCTGCAGCATCAGGACTTCTCCCGATCCTAGTTAATACTGCCAGTACCCTCCCTGAAATGGCTTGTTCCCCTCGAATAGACCTCCCAGTATAACATCCTATGATTGTTTCATCAGCAGTTTTAGTCCACTGGCTTAGGCTTGCAAACCCAGTGCAGATTGAATGCAGAGTTGTTGAAAACACAGTGCTGAACTGACCTGTCACTGCAGGGTAAACCAGTCAGCCAATCACTGCAGATTAGGCTCACGGTAAGGACGGTGCTTTAGAGTGGCAGGAGCTCTAACAGGGCCTCTCAGGCAGCCTGAGAATACAGGTAGATCAGGGGTTCTTATTATGTGAAAAGGAGAAGGTTTCTGATCATTGGTAAATGTAAATATACTCAAGCAGTCATCAAATTGAATATATGAACCAGAATTAAAGCAAGATATGGGCTCTTTAAAAAAACTCAGTCAATCAAAAGTCATTAAATTTTACATTCTTGACAATCATTGGTCCTTTCAGTAAAGGAAACTGTCTGTTTAGTTTGTTTTTTAAGGCTTGGATGTCATGTATGATTTTTTTCCTACTCAGATTTTCTGAGTATGGTTAAAAAAAAAAAAGATGTATTTTCCCTAATCAGTGTCTTCATCATTACAGAAACTGCAGAAATGATTTAGACTGGATTTCTATTAAAAACCCCATGGACACTCTGCTTGTCTTTATGTTTGAATGCGCTACATTGACCATTTGGAGACGTGATCAACATGAAGTCACTCAGTTCTGTGGATGGCTGATGTACCGCTGCAGAGATGCATTTTTGAGCCACTAAAATAACAGAGAGTATCATTAACACAGTCCAAAAATGTCACTGAGTCTGTCTAATGAATCCAGTTGCCTTAAGGAGACTCACAAACAGAAAAGCTAGCTTAGACCAGACTAAAATAACTGAAATAGCCACTGCAGAAGTCAGACAGCTTGGGATCAGCTGTTTACAGGGAGGCTCAAAACAGGAAAACAACCACTGCCCAGCAAGATAATTTGGTGATCTTTCTAGGGATTATGATTGCTGTTTGTTTTGGACACACGAAGATACTTGTATGAACACAGAGTACACAAAGCAAACATGTCTGCTGATGGAGACTTAACGGGTTTGAATGTCAAATGGCAGAAACCTCAGTGAGACCTGGAGGACAACATCCAGGTTACCTGTTGATGCAGGTGTATGAATTTTGGGCTAATGTCCTCAAATTGTGTGAACTACAGGAATGACTTGGTAAAACACTTCATGATGTTTCTGGATCAGAGCGGCTGATGTGTGTAAATCTGCAGTCATGCACATCATCCTTTCTGTACTGAACATTTATACTTCTGCGGACCCAAATCAATGTTTTCCCAACTCAAAAGACAACCCACAAGAGCCAAATGTAAGTTTATCTTCAGAGTATGGATTCAGCATACACTGATTGTTTATTGGATAAAGACACAGCCATGTTTTGAATGATACATTTGCTCGACAGTTGCTAGTATTAGCGTTAGCCCACAAAGTGCTTTTGTTGCAATTACAGTTTAACCCTCATGTATCGCAGATACATAAAACTGACATTTAAAACCTTTTGAGAATTTTCCACAACACAGCAGTAGATAATTTTGGTTGGATATGTAGGTTAAGGTCACCAAGAAGACATTTTTATTCATTTAGTGTAAGTGTCCATGAAGTTACATGCTGGACAGCATCGTTTTTGCCATCCAACCAAGATGGGACGTTTTTGTGACATCATGTGCAAATGGTCAATAGAAGCTGGAAATTTCAAGCTGAAAATTGTTCAGCAAGCAAATTGTTTGGCTATCTTTGGTAATTGCTGAGATTAACATGGGAGATGGCATGCATTCTGTTAGCTACAGCTTTGTATGTTGATAAATAATTATGTATGAGCGCTAAGCTCTTGTTTAAGCACTGACAAAGGTTTAATTATATTCAATACTGCCAGGTCATCACACTTTAAACAGCTGTTTTCAGGTTGAGATCTAAAGTTAGTTTGAGACCATGGCTGCTACACTGACTACCAAGTGTACCGTCCTCAGTAAACAATTGGCTGATGTCATTCAGGCTTCGTCCGACATTTTCTTTAGTCATTGGTTGCTTCATCTGTATGTGTGTGTGTGTGTCTATGCCTGTGAGGCTGCAGTGGTTGTTGAACATAAAAAAGGGTGAAGATTTAACAACAAAATTGACTTAATATCAAAATAACAGAAGTATAATTATTCAGCTGAAGTTTTTAAAGATACAAATAAGACTGCAATATGAGATGTTGTTCTGTTAAAAGCATCACAGAAAGAAAAAAAAAGCAGAAATCCCCCCTGCATTGCTCAGGCATAATGACTCCTCATGAAGTTTATGTAGCTGACAAAGAGTTTTTCTTTTCTGTTAGACTTCAACCAGTTGGTGTTTTAAGAGACAAAAATGCATAACAGAGTGATCCCATCAGTAGTGAAAAAAAGCACTTTGGTACAAATGGACACACTTTGGTGAAAATATTTCTCCCCCAGCATTTGGTTGAAGCTGTTACAGTCTGCGCCCAGCTGACTGACAAAGTGAACTAATGGAGCATTTCCAAAACTTTCTGCACCCTGTCTGGACTTCAAAACAGGGGTCTGGTTTAAAAACAGCAGGATACCCTTTCAATGAATTCATGTTGATTACACTTTGAATTTTAGTGATAGATAAAAAACATCAACAGTTCAACTCCAGTCCTGAAAAAATATCCAACTGTTTATTTAGACTTTAAATGATGCTTCACAGTTTTAGCTAGATCAAGTGAATATTTTCCAAACAAGCATACTTTTTGGTTAAAATTCATCTTTGCTATCAGTCAGAACAGCTTGTAACAGTGAGAGAATTAGACTAATTTGAATAAGAGCAGCCAAACATTGATTTAAAAAATGTTTTATTGCAAATTTATGGTCATTGTTTGCACTTAGACTTCTCCTTATGCACAATCAAAAGGAAATAACTTTTCATTTCACAACAGATTTTTAAGTCTGTGTGGAAAATTGCTGTAATTCTTATCAGTATCTTATTCTTGGAATCAAAAGCATAAAAAAAGCTCCACTCAAGTCTGAAAAGATATTGTAGCAGCAGAAAGAAGTTTGAGTTCATCAGATCTTCCCAAAGTATTTCACATGCAGAATTTTATGAGTAAGGAGAAGGCATCTTAAACATGAGTCAGAGCCTGCAGGTACACACTGGGTTAAATCAAGGGCACAGAGCTGATGCTGGCAGAAGCAACACACTAGAAGTATTGCAGCATGAACAGGACTCTAACCAGTAGGATCCTTGTCAGGTGACTGAGGAATAATGATGTGAAATTAGTGCAGTTCAATTTGCCTGCTCTATCCTGAAGTTGTTTACCCATGTATGTGTATTATTTGAATTATTGGTGTATTAACTAATTCTGAGGTCAGACTAAACAATATTCTTGTCCATTACTGCGGTCAATAGTTGTTAGATTGGATTTTTTTAAAGTCATTATATTGTGTAGTGACTTGATTGTCAGCCTACATGGTTGCAATCATGTAAGTAACAGACATGATTACACCAAGCCAAGGGGAGACATTAAAGATGGCAGACAGAAATTCTTTCATTGTAGTACTGTAATTATTTGTCCTTCCAGCCACTACCCTGAATGACATGTAAACTTGATGCCAGGGCTACTGTATTATGGCAAAAACATGACTGTGTTTTTGTGAGATTGTGATTATAAATCACTATTACTGACTGATATTACTGATCTGGATTTTTTTTTCAACCTATTGATACCCATGGGTGCCTAAAAACAACATCTTCTACACCCAACGTGTGTTCTTATAAACAATTACTTAAGTATATTATTTCTCTGCCTGTGTATCAGAAAGGGAAAAAATTTAACAACAAGTCATTGCCTTTGGCTTAAAATTCATTAACAAGGTTTTAACTCATTTATTATTCAAATCAAAATCATCGACATCCTCCTGCCTATGCTCTAGACACTTCGTAAAAGCAACAACAAACATTTTAATTGGGTGTAAATGTTTTTTTTTTTCTTTTTTTCCTTTATTTTGAATTATGATAAGCAATTAAATGTTAGCGATGTCCTTATTTATATCACTGTTTTTCAGGAAATTGATAAGATGGGTAGTATCCAACTGCTGTCCTACTAAGGTGCACCTAAAACCCGTAAGAAAGAAAAGCAATTATAAAGCAATTTAAGGTCACTTTCACGGCAAAAGTTTGGTTGACTTGGTTCAGTTTAGTGGTGAAATTGAACATTTTTATTTTATTTTTTACTTAATTTTGTTTTATTTTTTACTTAATTTGGTTTGCTTTCACACTGCACTCAGTCAGGTGGACCAAAGCCTGTCAAATGTTGTGTAATCTAGCCTCCTGCCACTAGTTGGGAGATATCTGGCAAAAACCAAGCCAGAATTCACTGCATTTTGGTCCACTTGCCATGTTTGGTCCTTGTTTGGTTTATATTACTCTCACACCCACAGGAAGCCAAACTCTGGTTCGCATCAGGTTTTGTGTGAGCTTTCACACCAGCCTTAATTAACCAAACTTTCAAAAAAGCAAACCAGAGTTTGTTTTTTCTAGACAAAGCTAGGTGTGAAAGCACCCTATAATATCAATGTGTTCACTGTGGTCCTTAATCTGATCACAAACAACTTGTAGTGCTGACAACCCTGGATTCAATGATTCTCGTTTTGTTTCACAGGACACTAGATCTTGTCACCAACAGAACAAATCAGGAAGCCGCCTGGACACGAGAAAGGATATTTTTCTGAGATCAATTTTGCCTTTTTTCATTTTGTAAGCTGTTCTAAATAAAGAGCTACACTCTAAGATGGATTCATGAACAGTGAACCTAACAACGGAGCTGAATGATTAGTTCCTAATGAAGGCATCCTTTAGAAAGTGTATCGACACCGAAAAAAATATGAAGGATCAGTCTTCGCCCACAGGTCTTGTAAATGCTTCCTGTATGAGCTTAATGTGTGCACTCCAGTAGGAGTTGGAAAATAACATCCAGTACAACGCACATTGTGAGTCATGTCAAGTTCCGGCTTGGAAAAACAAGCTGTCTAGTTCAACACCTCTCTCCTGTACTGCATTATAATGTTCAGTATTCTGTGTTCAGATATCTAACCCTGAGAAAAGGGTTAAAAGGTGAGGAGATACAGAAATATGCTGAGTACAGTAATGATTGGAGGGCAGATTCTCACCTGCCTTTCCTATTAAAAGATGACAGTGTTTCATACATGTGATTCCGATGAAACCATTTGGAGTTGAATTGGGATGAATTAGGATAAAGACTATAAGTTTTTGTAAGTCTTTGAATCAAAGTATGTGCAGTTTTAAAGACAAAACAGGGTTAAGGACTCTATTTTCAGTTGATAAATGCTTTTTACAGATACTCTGTATAAGTGAAGTATTTCAAACTAAAGGCTTAAAGCCTTTCTAAAGTGTCATGTCCGGTAAGCTCACATCTGACCAGTGAAAGCCCTTGCTGTTGGCACATATGTCACAATCAGTCAAAACATTAAAAAGGGCAGCCTGTTTAATGCTGTGTTTGCATCACATCAGCACATTTTATTTGACCAAAGTCATCAAAATGACAAGGATAATGAATTTAAAGACAACAGATAGAGGAGGATGGTACTGGAACTGCTGTATCACGATGATGATTATACACTCAGGTGTCTACCATCGTGAAGAGCTTTTTCCTGAAGAAGCTGTGGTACAGCTTTTGCTCCTGAATTAACCTCCTCCCATTTACAGGATCAGATGTGTCCAATTAGTTTCTGTTTGATTAAAATAAGCCCCAGGTCCCTGTCACTTCAGAATCAGAATCAGCTTTATTGGCCAGGTACGTTAGACATACAAGGAAATTTGACGCTGGTTTACTTCATTTTCTATACAGACTAGATTCATACAGAGCATATATATACATATACAAACAGAACAGAAGCAGAAAATCGTAAGCAGGAATTCAACTTTAAAAAAAAAAACAATTAAAAGTTAAGAGCTGTTGACTCAACTTGTTGTTAAATTCGCTTTGGCTCTTTATTTTAAAAATTTACACTGCATAAATGTGCAGATACACGATGCTTTAAATGTGATTAGAAAGCCAAAATTCCTCTGTGAAATATCCATAAGTTTATGCCTTTTATTCACATTGCCATTGACGTATAAAGGCCTTATGGTTGTCTAATTATTATTTTAGGAAATCAGCCTTGATTCCTGACTTTTTGTAGTCTTTCCTGATTAATCACATTTTTAGTTCCCATGTCTGATATAAATTTGTTTTGCCTTTAAAAGCATACCGTATGAACCTGTATTCGGAAGATGTGGTAGTTCTTAGTGGTGTCTTGGATTTTGAAAGAATGGATATTAATGAAATATATTTTATGATCTTAGCTAGAGTTACATTTTTAAAATAGTGCAGGAGGGGTTCGCCAGTGTGGACAGAAACCATAACTTAGAGTAAAGAGACAGCTAAGAGACCTTTCCCACTCCCCCACCCCCTCCACACAGGGCCGTGGGAACTAGGTGTGCGGAGGGTGCTGCAGCACCCCCTAGCAAAATGTAGCCAAAACTCCCATAATTGAAAATTAGATAGCCTACATTTATTTTAAAACAATAATTAATTTAGCTATGTTTCCTTATGAAATGCAATTTGATGACAACTTGAAAAGAATTCAATTGAATAAAATTAATCTGCATTCTGCATTTTCGCCAAGGGTGATGCATGCTCACACTCGCGGCTCGTGCATGAATATTGGTGGCATCTCTGTTGTTTCCATGGAGAGAACTTTCTCAACCCTCAGACGCCTTAAAATGTGGCTGCGGAGCATCATGTCCCAAGAGAGAATGACACACCTGTCCACGGAGACATCGTTGCCCAGTTTGATATTCAAGCCATGATGAAAACTTTTATGAGTGCCACCCCAGAGCGCAAAAACACATTTGGAGTGTTATGACTGCAGCACATGGTAAGAACACTGGTTAACTATGATGTTGCTGCCGTGCAGTCAATAGACATGATTTATCAACTGCTGTATTGTATTGAAATACCAGTTTTACGAAGGATATATCATGTTATACCATCATTAATCCTGTTAGGCCTGCACATGTGTTCACCATGTGTTTTTTTATGCTGCCGCTGAGCAGTCTGCATTTGTGTGGTGATTTTAATATATTGTTGATGGTCAGCACCACGGTCAGCGCAAGAACACGCAAAATAGAGTAGCAGATCTCATAACATTAGGCCTGGCACCTGTGTGTGTGTGTGGGTGTGCACGCGTGTGTGTGTGTGTGCGCGCGCCCGCACACACTCATAACGTTAGGCCTGGCACCTGTGCCTATCTATCTATCTATCTATCTATCTATCTATCTGTCTGTCTATGCATTTAAGATGTTGGGAATGATGTTGGGATGATTTTGAGGCAAATGATTTGGTCAAAGTCACAAGGGCATATTCAATGCACACTGTCCCATTTAAAAAAAAAAAAAAAAAAATCTCTCAAATCTCAATCAATGTAAGAGCAGGAGGATGCTGCTGTGAGTGATATTCATCTGCTGCCCTGCTGGGATGGTCAAAAGTCCATCTGGGTAACAGTCTCTAGAAAGTGTTGAGGAGGATAATTGTTCTGTAAATATCATTAAACAGCTAAAAATGAGGAACAGATTTTTAAAGGAGTAACTTTAGCCAGTACAGATGCTGATACTAATGTTTTTGTAATTATCTCTTTTGGCATAACTTGCCCACATTGCCAATACATTTTTTTTCTCTTGCTTGGTCATGAAAACAGATCACAGTTTGTCAAACAAGTCATTTTTACTTCTTTATAAAAACAATCTCTTATCAGCAGTTAGGTGTGCCAGATATCTGCATTACATTTGGTTTTATAAAACACAATATCTGAAACTAATGTGTTCAGCCCATTGATTTGCAGATGGCTGATGTTTTTTCTTTTTTTTTTTAAAGGCCGAATGTAGGCAGATACCAATGTTGAACCAATGTGCATCTCTAGTTACGGGCCAATCAGATAGTGTCATAGGCTGCTGCCAAAGAGGGCAGTAAAACTGGCTACACAAAGCGAGCCAGTTTGTGAATCAAACTCTTGTTGAAACCTGTGGAGAGATGGAGCATAAATGTGTTTCCCCATCAATAACTGTTTTCACTTTTTTTCTTTGTTCTTTATTTCATGAAAAATTCTTGTCCATTGCAGATAAAACTTCCTCTGAAGCAGGTAGCACTCATGCTAATCTCTATACCAGCAGGCTCGCAGTTGCGTCTCACTTTCATCACACTTGTAGCTCCCACCTCTTTCCCCTTTGAAGGCCACTGTTGCTCAGTACCTCTGCAATCCAAGCTCATTCTTTCTAGACTGAAGCCTTCCAAGATGGATCTGACATTGAATTAGACAGATCCAGCTGCACTGAAAGGTTGTGCTTTACAAGTGTGTGTCTAAAACAACAAAATAATAGATAAATCTGATTTTAGTTAATATGTTAGCACTGGCATCTCTAATTTAATCTGAAATGAGACTTCAACATTTGGAATTAAATTAAATAAATATTTTCCTCAATTCTGTTGGAATCTGGCATTAGCTGCTGCCAGTACAAGCCCGGAGCTGACACAGGGTTCATTTTCAGATAAACATATCAGCCAAGATGAGTCAGGAAGGTTATTTATTTTCAGTATTTTTCTCAAATTTTGTCAGGGTAGAGAACACTTGCTTAGGACAGAGGCCAGAGCAACAAATGATGGCTTTCAAGATAGTAAACAACTCTGCAACAATAAACCAGGAGATGAGAGAGGGAACAACTCGCAATCAAAGTCAAGGTCTATTTAACTGAGGGACAGCCCGGCACTGCTGCTGAATCTTTTAAGTCATGACTCTGCACTCCTCACCCGGGCTTGTTTTCGTGTGGCTGCAAAACCACTCCTGAATGCACATTCAGTAATGGAGGTTATTTTATTTCACTCAGTCTGTCTTCACTCACCCAGTTCTCTTTCACTTCCCTCAATGTTACCCAGCTCAAACTCATTCACTTTACAACGTTCCTACCCAACCAAAGCTTTCCTCAAAGTTTCATGCTATTTTTTTTTTAAGCTTTTATGTCCCTTTTCAGTATCTTAAAGCACATACATACTCTCTTTTACAAGTTGTGCATGGTGACTCATGCAGTAATCTGTTACTTTCATCTTGTCACTTGAAAAGTTGGGTTGTTGATAAACTTGTTTGAGGTAGCAACATGTACGACAATAGCTTTTCATTAATAATTTTTTGTATTTATAAACATAATTAATCAAAATGTGAGGCCTTACTCACTAACAAGCTGAATTATCATAAGTATAAAAGTGTAAGGAGCTGCTGGAACACATCTTATTATTTTAAACCTCTGAATGCATGTTATTGTTGCATTTTATTGTATCAAGCCCTGCTTTTCTTTTTTCTGTTTTTACAATTACTCTTAAATAAATAAGCATATTCTTACAATTTTTAGATCAGATAAATCAGCATTTGTTGCAACTATTTTACCTCACCTGACACACATTAAATAAATTTCACTAGTCAGTGTGGGTAACAGTCCATAGAAAGTGTTTGGGGCTGTGCAGAACCTTTCAAAAAACATATCTGGCAGGTGATTGGACAATCGTTATGTTAGTCACATTCATAACAGGCCAATCAGATAATTTAGTTAGCGGTTGCTACTGTCACCATGTAAATAACAAAACATAAGCCACTTCGTTGAGCAAACTATCACCAAAACATGTTGAAAGTGGAGTGAAAATATCTTTTCTAGCCTGAAATGCTTTCATTGCTGTTGTTTGTTCTTCACTTAATACAGAAATGCTGTGCTGATTTGATAAAACTGCTTCTGAAGCTGTTAGCTTCTATGCTAATCTTTGTACAAGCAGTCACTTCCCGCTGTCGTCTCACTCGATCCTCCCACCTCTTCCTGTTTAAAGACACTGATGCAGCCGTGCTGCTTTTGTCCACTGACGATCATTATAGATTGGAGCTTGGCAAGATGGATCTGTCTCATTACAGACATTGAGTAAGGCAGATCCAGCTGCTGCGCAATGTTAATCTGGAGAGACAAAGAGTGGCAACTGGCATGCTATAAAGTCATAACAGGCCAGATTTAACGCTACATTTCCACTTACAGATTTTTACAGACTTGACAACCGTAGGTCTATTTATTTCTATGAAGTCCTGTGATACCCACTGTACCTGCGAAGCTCCATCCCACCTTAATATTTACCTCCAGAATATGACTCAAGTAAGCTGAAACAATTAATGTTTTGCTGTGGATTTTGGAGAGATCATAAGGCAGTGTGCTAACTAAACTACAATGCTATTTTAATCAAATGACTTGACGATGTTGATTTTTGAAAAGCTTTTGATGGATGAAATTGACTTAATCTTATTTTTACTCAGTGGTGAATCTGTATCATTCTACTCTGCTAAAATATGGTTATATATCAGGATCATTTTATCTTATCTCTGCATTTATAGCTAAAATAGATAAGTGAACAAACAATGCAACACTGTAAGGATGCTGGTCATATGTTTTTTTTAAAGAAATAATTTACATAATATACTATATTTCCGGCAGGCAACGTCTTGATAAAAAAACTACAAGCAGCATTAATCCTGATGTTTTCTTGTTTAATTCCCAACATGCATATTCCAAGAAAAACAGGCAAAATTACTAAACAGACACCAGAAGTTATGCGGGCTTCATTAATTCAGAAAGGCATGCACTGCCTTGCGTGGGCACTGTGGGGCATCATGTATATTTGCAGATGTACAGACACAAGGGGGAACAAGGCGTAAACCTTGAATCATCCATGTCAAGGACAACATGGGCTGCACAGACATGACTACTGGGCTATCTTCTCCCTTACAAATGTAAATAAACAATAGTGAATATGTTGATTACAAGAGCTGTTTGTTGGCATGGTCCATTTTGCTAGAAACTGTCAGAAGCGCCAGCACAGAAGCTACTTTACACAGCAAAAGGCTGTTAGCTCCATGTGTCAGCTAATTCTTAGAAAAAAAAAAAAAAAAAAGCTGGCATCTCTCCAGCTAAGCTCTCAATAAAACAATAGTATGCAGAATTTCATGTTGGTGCACTTAATATCCTAATCAAAGTCTCTGAGTGCAGTTGTGCCACTGTAAAAATGCGAAGAGTACCATTATCTCCCCTCATTTTTGCAACCAGAGGGCACTGGGGCCTGTAAATAAGTTGTGAAAAGCCAGAGAACTGATTAGGTGTAGTAATATAATGAGATATTTTGGAAAATAAGACTGCAGCCTGTTGCTTTTAAACTGTTTGCATGTGAAGTATGTGTTTGTGTATTCAACTGTTGGCAGAATGTCTCCAGTTCATGACTAAATGGATACATTGAAGAGGCTAATTCATTACATGCTGTTTGGGAGCAAGTTGTAAGGCTTTAACTTGTCAAGCTTATTTGAAGATTGACAAGGAAAAGCAACTTGTTTAGATGGTTTATTTATTCATTTTTACGCAAGCCTGAGACATTACTCGGATTAGGTCCCCCTACCACCAACACCACCATCTCTGAAGTTATGTAAAGGGTGAAGTTGATATTCTTCTAAAGGCATGTGAATATTAATCTAAATGAAGCTTCACTGTGTTAACACAGAAGTTAATAATATATATTAGCCCTTGTTGTATCCACACATTAATTATAACAAATATTTTGACCCTCATTCTATTTTAAAAGAACAATAACAACTAAGTGGCAACTCGTTAAATATTTATTTCAAGACTCCGATAAAAGATTCAAGTCCAGAGTCACTATTTAAAGATTTAACACAGTAAAATCTTCCACATTTAACAACATTTTCCAAAAAAGCAGACGGAAATCTGTTGTTATGCATTGATTTTTACATAAATACCACCTCTGACATGACAACAACCCAGTCACAGCACTGAATTTTGGATTGCCACATAGGCTGGGAAATCACAACTCCAGGAGACATATGCCCAAATTTGCTACCACCATATGATTGGTTATCAAGTGCAGCCTTTAGATCAAACTGAATGAACTAAAAATTAGATGTATCATCTCAAGAGGTTCATGCATATTAAACCTAAACCAAAACATATGAAAGCAGGACTGAGTTGAGCACAGTAAAATATGAACAGTATCTCAAAGTGTAATAACTTTCAGTTTGCATGCATACGATTTCATTTCTGTGCCGAGTCCCTCCAGAGCTTATCTCCCTCAAATAGTATTCCTTCAAATAGACTCTGCGAAATATTGCACGGTGTGGAATGTTTGTATCAAATCAAATTGAGCCAAGCTCCCCTGCAGCACGTAACCTCGTCTTCGCTGAGAGTCTCACCTCTTCTCTCAGATCTAACCAAATCTTGTTTTTGTATTCAGCAGTGAATTTGCAAAGCATCAAAAAGGAGCCCTCGGTATCAGCCAGGCAGGTTTTTAAACTAATGACTGATCACAATGAGAACTAGCATGGTCAAAGAGTATTGATTTTCTTTTCAGGGCCTATTGCATCTTCTGTTATCCTATTCACTTTATCACTCCCTCTGCCG
The DNA here is from genome assembly GCA_037902135.1 of Cetoscarus ocellatus. Classification (NCBI taxonomy): domain Eukaryota; kingdom Metazoa; phylum Chordata; class Actinopteri; order Labriformes; family Labridae; genus Cetoscarus; species Cetoscarus ocellatus. Next base: position 589,229 of record JBAMNC010001050.1, read on the forward strand.
TGCTGTTCCTAATGCAAGTTATGCCCATGGCCATCATTTTTCCACTTCTTTGGTACTCAAATAGCGATTTCTCTGCTCTATAATTGATGCTCTTTGCCTATGCCCACTCCATTGTCTGTCCGGGCCACAGCGAAAACATAAAAACATCACAGGCTCTAAAATGAAGAGTGATTACCACCCCAGCCCGGCCTCTTTTTTGCCTTTAAAGTGGATAAAAGCAAAGGGTGCATCATTTTTTCATTTCCCAGGAAACATGAACAGAAAAATTTGTTAAGCTTTACCTTTTTCATCTCAAGGTAAAATAAGACTTTGACATGCTTGGCAGCCGAGATGAATTCAGAAGCCTTTTATAAGTTTGTCATTTTTTTTTTTTTTTTCCCCAAAACTTTTTGTTCTTGACTTAAGATCATATCTAATTCGCTGAGACAGTGATTTCCTCCAAGAAAAAGGGGAATATAGAGATTTTTTTTACCCTACAGAAGAGTCATTGGTATGGATTCAATTCTAAATCATCTGCTATACCGTTTTTATTTTCAGAAATAGTGTAAAATAGATCCCTCCCTACAAAAATGAGCCTGTTTGCAATGCAACTAATGCCAACATGATTATCGATTAAATCAGTGCAATACTTCTTTCTCTCTCTCTGCTCACCCAATCAATGAATGTGATTTATTAATATTCTATTCACAAACTGCACAGCTGAAATGGCATGACCTACCTGTTGAAAAAATGAATATTTATGTAGCCAAATGTATGTACACTGCTGTTAAATGTGCCTCACCTGCCATCAGATATAAGTTTTGTTGTGGGAGAACACATTATTATTATTATTTTGTCATATGTCAGAACTGGCATTAAAAAAATAATGAATAATAATTGCCTGTAATTTCAAAGAACTTCAGGGGGCGACAGTAATGTATAAATTCAAACTGCATCAGTCCAAATATCACTCAGCTTACCTGAAAAATGTGTAAACCATTTTTAAACTTTACTTAAATGAACAAATTGTTAACTGTAGACAGTTGTGTCTGTGAGGAGACTGATGTTCATTCCTCCAAAAAGTGCTCTGGCATATGACAAGAAAAATAGAGAAAATCGGCAAAATCCCCTGCAATGGGAAGCTGGTGTTCTGATACACAGAATGGCAAACGTATGACAAAGTTTTGTAAAACTGATGAAGGTGAATACCGACCACAAAGTGGGCATTCCAGGAAGACAGCAACCCATGAAGACCAGTCCTTACCCTTGCTGCACTGAGGAACCCTAACCTTTCTCCCTGGGGAAGAGGGTATTGACATTTTTTTTTTTTTTTTTGGGGTGCCTCCCACGTTTAGCTGTGTTGCAAATGCACGAACCCTTACAAGTTGTAGCTCGTTGTACAGATGATTAATCAGACTTTCCAGCAATATAAAAAGCAATACCAGTTGGTGAATTTATGGGGAGGAATAAACAACTGAAATAACATTTCCAAACTTTCTTTGAGGAGTATACATATACAGTGCCCAGCACAAATGAGTACACCCCCTATTAAAGGTAATGTACTAATCAATATCTAAATGAACAAAAGAACAATTTCAAAAGTTTTGACGAAGCTGAGTTTAACATAACAGTTTTTTTGTTAATCATAAGATGAAAATATAATATGATAACTGAAATTTAGCTTTGCTCCCACCTCTTTGATTAGGGTGTACTCATTTTTGCATCCTGATCTTAAATTGAGAAAAATACTTTTTTGTGTGCCACTTAAAAAATCTTGTTTTCAATCAATGGCCCACATTTGGGGTGTATTTTGTGGTATTATGCCATAGAAAATGTTAATTTTGAAAGGAAACTAAAAGTTTTCTGACAAATCTGAAGGGGTGTACTCATTAATGCTGAGCACTGTATGTAGTTTTCATTTTTCACTTCCAAATATGTAGCTCTCTGCCACACAGGGCTTCTGACCTATCATCGGTAAATGTGGAGTTGGAAACACATTGTCTCTCAAAAGTCTTTATCCACTGATCATAAATTCTATAGAATAAGATTTATTGGTATGTTTGCTGCTGGCATTTTTCAGGAGTCTTTAAAAAAGGGCTTTTAATGCCTTCTTCTGTTCCAAAGCAGACTAGTTGTATTTACTGATTATTTGCTAATATTTTCAATTCTTTTAAAAGGTTGGGTGGTTACATCTGCAGGAGTGTTTAAAAGTGTCTCAGGAAGAAAAAGAACACAGAACCTGTTGCCTGTTCTTTCCTTAAATCACCTTCGAAAAACACTGTCTCCTTTTATTTCTCACTTGGTTATTATATGTGCGCTTCTTCTCTTTTCATCTCTCCAGCTCTCTTCGTCTCTATTTCTGTGATTCTCTCTCTGTTTGCATCAATACTGGCATGTGAACTCGTGGTGAACTGTTGCATTTTCCGGACGGATTCAAATAAGACAAAAAATGTAGGTCTTCACCCATCCTTACAGGGGACTGAAATGAAGACTATCTCTGCTGCTGTCTGAAAGTCAAGTCATCTACTCCTCACTATGATTCCAACTTTATCACACAAAAAAGTAATATCCAAGCAGTCATGTCTGACATTTTACTTTTGACTTTTTTCCTCATATAAACATGCTTCAAGTTAATGAAGAGTGAGCACAGATGCACACCAGCACGTGGACTGTTGCTGCTTTTCTGTGATAAACAACCTCTCGACTTTCAGCAGTGACTCATCTGTGGGCACTCATGGACTGGAGCAATTAAAAATTAAATTGTGGAGTTTCAGAGCACAATTTCAGGATAAAAAATAAATCTTGATTGAACATTTTGCAGTTTTCTGAAGAGGCACGGATTTGAATGCTGCATTGAAATGTAGGGCACATTTTGTATATGAGCATTATTATGTGTGTATGAATGTACAAATAAAGATGTCTGGTCTCAGCTCACCTAAATGCATCAAAATTTTTCCCTCTCTGTTTGGTTACATACATCATGTATTGTTTATAACAATGGATGGGCAACATGCAACATCCCCCCACACACTTAAAGTGACCTACAAGTCAATTTCAAATATCCATTAATTATAAGCATGGTGAAAGAAGACAAATATCTGCAATGAAAACATTACAAATCTGAATATTTCCATTATAATCTTTTGTTATTAAAATTTAATTATTTGAAATAAATTAGCAGTGTACTGGGTTTTAATAAATGTGTATGTGCATAAGTAAATTAATTTATGTGAATAAAAAGACTTGTGAGTGAAATGCACTAAACAGTACCTTTTGTTGGTAACACTGAAAAGTAGTTTCAATTATCTTCAGTTTTCTGTTTTGCTCCTTTAACCCTTTTAAGCCTGAAAACACAAATTATAGCTAGAAAATTCTTGTTTTGTTTTGTTTTTAGCTGAATTGTTTATGTCATTTTCTACTGAAATCAAAAAAATAAATAAATAAAAGAATTGCATAAAATTTAAAATATGTATTTTTTGTATCTCATTTGATACAATAGGTGTTTTTAGTAACTGATAATCCACTTGAGGACATTTTTATCATTTATCTGATTGTTTTCAAATTTTTTTAGCAATTTATTGATCATATTGATTAGATAGAAGTGTCATAAAAGTATGTATCAAATATGATGCAACAGGCTTTAAGGGGTTAATAAGGTCTAACTATTTGCATTTTCACGTAGAATTTTAATTTTGTTAATGTTTATTTTTTGAAAAAAGCCATATGTATTTCTTTTGTTTAATTAAGTAAGCATATACGTAAAATAATCAGAATCTTGCATTTTGTAGTGTGGCCCTCAAATGGAGTGAAAACATTAATGTGGCCCTCCAAGTGGCTGAAGTTGCCCATTCCTGGTTTACTAGGGTCCATATTGTGACATTGCAGTATAAGGTATATCAATTCTACATATAGTGTTAAAAAGTGTAACGTTCAAAATCTGATCTCTGCAATATTTTTTCTAATGGCTGACCTATAGACAGGCACATGTGGTGCTAGCTTTTGTTGCCACAGAGCTCAAAAGTGGCTGTTTACTTTTTCCATGAACGTTGACCTCAATAGTAGCAACAGATACAAAAAAAAAAGTGGGTATTTTAGAGATGCAGCTGTGACTCTTTGAGATTGTGGGTAGAGTCGTTCTGTAGAAAACATAAATAAACCACATTTTTCTTAAAACAACTTTTAAAACACACAAACTTAAGGTCTCTGCAGGACCATACAACGTTGTTTCACAATCAGGTGGCTTGGGGTTAGTGTACCTTGGGTGCTCATGATGTTATGGCTTATGGGGTGTGTATTGACAAGAATCTGGCAATGCAATAAGTACTGTGATACCAAGGTGACTAAGGATGGGAATCAAAAACCAACCCAATTCCAGTTAAGAGTCAATAAATAAAGCTAAAGAAATAAATGTAATTAGTCTTTTTGCTTAACAATTCGCTACTCAACATCCTCCGCTAAGTTCTGGGTGCTGTGCATGTGAAGAAAAAGATAAAGGAGTTATCATTGCCCACAGGAGGCAGAAGTTAAAGTGTGGCTTCTTAAACACAGTATGGCCCCAGCTGCACAATGTGCTACATTTATGTCTGTGTGGTTTCAAATAGACTTTTATTTTGAATAACTTTATCATCATTTATCTGAAGAAAAGTTTTTCCTTCCATAAAAGGTAACTTTTGAAAATAAATCACAAAGAGAAAAGCACTCCGAGAGCGCAGACCTCCACCAAGCAGCTCAGTTACGGCAGTGGCTTTTCCGCTCCACATGGACAGCCAAATGTCCGCTCATGTCTGTCAGTGTGGAGAATGCTGCATTATTAGCGTTCTAGTTACAAAGTCGGACAGAACGTGCCGATTTACCAGGCTATTGTTAGCCGTTGTGTTAGCAGAAGTCCTCTACTGGCATTGCAAGGGAAGATGGGAAATGTGGTGACCTAGGCTTGAAAAAAAAAACGTTGACGTTGGTTTGCAATTAAACTACAATTCCCATAATGATGTAAATGAATGGGATTTGCCCTTTTAAACTTAAATGTTTTTTGTGATGTCAATCTGGATCGGATCAGCACCAAAATGCAATGGTTTCCTCCTTGGACCAAACCACACATCTGGTAAATTTTTCATGTAAATCCATCCAGCAGTTTTTGCGTAATCTTGCTAACAGACAAACAAACAGACAAACAAACAAACATATAAACAGACAGACCCTGGCAAAAAACATAACCTCCTTGGCGGAGGGAATAAGCAAAACAATGTATGTGCTCAAGGGTATTGTCGAATGGCCTATTGAATGGGTTAGACAAAGTCTGTGGGAGAGGTGACACTCCCACTCTTTCCACTGGAACATACATTAGGTCAATAAATTAATCAATAGGACCCTGTAATAACAACCTTTTGTAATAATGCTTACTCTGCATATTGTTCGGTGTTGTAATGTATAAGAAAAATGAAACCAAATTTAAATTTGAAATAAAATTAAAGTAGAAAAAATAACTACAGAGTATGAAATAGACCTGTTCTTTTGTCTTTTGTCTGTCCTTATGTTTAGTCCTGTAAATTATAAAAAATGAAACCATATTAAAATTAGAAATAAATTGAAAGTAAGAGAAAAAAGACCATGATGTATGATATGGACCTGTTCTTTTGCAAAGTGTCTATAAATTTTGGTTCAAATAGCACTTTTAACATGGCAACAGAAATTGCTGGGATCAAAATAATGTTTCAGCAGTCAGTGATTGACATCACAATAAATACATCTGTGTTTTAGTTCCTTCATGGTTTCTATTGATCACAGTATGGTGACTAAAAAAGTGAATGCCTCATTTGTTCCAGGTGTCTGATTTTCCAGAGGAGCAGCTCTTGGTGGCCGTGTTCCCTGGCGTTCCTACAGCTGCTGAGCTCTTCTTGTTACCTCACAAGAACCAATCAGAGGGCAAGAAAAAGAAAGAGGAAGAGCTGGAGCAGGTTGGTGCAGCTGAGATAGAATTGTATTAAAGGTAGTTGTCATTAAAGGATAAGTTCGGTTTTTTGACACCTGGACCTTATTTTTAGGATTAAATACGCTCGTAGACTCATCCAGACAATTTTGGCGGAGCTCGGAGCCGTTTTCGAGCAATTTAGATATATCCAACCGCGTTTTTTCTCATGCCAAAGTATCAGACGGGGCCAGAAATCGTATTCTGGGGGGCATCAATACGTGTTTCCTCTAGTCTCAAGTCCCACTCTGAGCAGCAAAGGCACTCCTCCTCTGTTGTGTTTGCTGTGCAATGTCCACAACAACACCACCAGTTAGCCCCCATTCGTGGACGTGCAGTGGTTGCTTGTTCTCTGGCCAGCTGTTCGGCTCTTTCCCTCTGCATCCTCCTTTCAAATTGCTCCTCATCGGTATATTCTGGCTCAAAACGATACGGGCATCCATTATACTCAAAGTCGTCGTCAGACACTTCTACATCGGATAAATATTCCGCCATGTTGCACAAAAATAGCCATGTAGCCGTGTAGCCTAGCAACAACAGCGGCTCTACTCATGTTCTTGTCTATGACGTCACCAAAAGTTACCCGTCCTTGTAAAGCCCCGGATGACCATAACAACACAGTTGAGCTGACATGGTGATAACACTGGCCATTCATTTATAAAATGTAGCTGAAATGAGCGAGTTTCACAGCAGATAATGTCTAATTTAGGGGCTTCGATTTCTGGCCCCGTCTGCTACTACGGCATGAGAAAAAATGCCGTTGGATAGATCTAAATTGCTGGAAAACGGCTCTGAGCTCCGCCAAAATTGTCTGGGTGAGTCTACGAGCGTATTTAATCCTAAAAATAAGGTCCAGGTGTCAAAAAACTGAACTTATCCTTTAATTATGTCATTTACTGAAAACACAAGGATGTCAAATACTTATAGTGATAAACTGCTTTGTGCTGAATTTTAATTGAGATTGATTGCATGTTTATTAAATGCAATTATTTGGCAATTCAAGAAGTCCATTAGGACAATATGGAATGCAATGCAATTTCTTACAGGTTTTGGCTTAAACTAGAGCAAAGATGTGCATGTTATGACTTTGTCTTTTGTATTTATCCTTTATCTTTGTGTTGCTTTGACTTTGAACTTGTAGCCAGCTTCAAAACTCTTTTTGGAAATACATTATTCAACATTGTTATTTATTAAGAGATGTGCAAGCGTGCTACACAGACTGACTCACTGAAGTCCAGTGATCCCTGAAAATTTGACAGCATTTGCATTTTTCAAGAGTTCAACTCAAGTTGCTCTCCTTGTGCTAATGAGGCAAACTGTGTTTACAAAAATGCAGACATACATAAACTGCTGTTATTCTGTCACTTTGCTGTTATCTTAAGCTACAATTATTTAACTCTCTGCTTGAAAAAATCTGCTTTCATCTTTGAAATGAAAATAAGGAACTAATGGTAGTTTATGCCATTTGCTTGAATATGGGATAATATGGATAAAGTTACTTTAGGACGTAGTTTATGGCATAAATCTATAATGAATGTAGAGATGACAAATCTGCAGCAAATGCATGATGTGATCTTGTCAGTCAGGACCAAAATCTTTGAGGATTGTTTCAAGCAACTTGTTGAATCAGTGCCACAAGGACATTGCACGGTTCTGAAGATTTTCTTTTTTAATGTATTGATTTATTTAAATCCTTATTAGCTACTACCAAAATAGCAACTACTCCACACATTAAAACACAATCCACACAATATATCACTAAAATTCAACATGTTCTGAAGGAAAATACAATAAAATAAGCAAGGTATAAAGGAAAAATAACAACAGCAATTTTAACGCACCCTAAGTTAAAACAGCAAACAGGAAAGCAAGATAAATGTACTGACAATCACATAGAAAGTTTCTCAGATGCCCATAGACCAGGATTTATCTAATTATATGTATAGTAATTAATAAATTACAATATGAAACAATTCTATAAATTAATAATTCAGTGCATATTGACAAAACTACAGCTTAAATGTATTCCAAAAGATAAGTACAAGATTCTGCATTTCATTGCATGTCTTTAAATTATACAATGAACTGACTTTAAAGGTAAAAGGGGGTCCAACCTTTTACTGTCAGGCTGTGCCTGACTTAAATGACCTGTGAGAGTAAATCTTCCTTTTTTGTCTGTACAGGTGTCTGATATAATTGTGAGTGCACTGAACCAAAACTTGGTGGAGTTCGAGCTGAAGCCCGGAGTGAGGGTGATTGTGTACAACACACAGTTAACGCTGGGTAAGAATCATTCACTCTCACATGTCCCATAATTGCCCTGGAGATAAACCTTTTCATTAACCTGTTCAGCCCAACCCCCTTTTTTAAGCCTTCTGCTCGAAACTCATGCCCATAAAGAAAAGAGTGTATCTCTGCAACCACAAAGTCTATTTGAATAATTTTGGTGTCATAATAAAAGTAACACTTGAGAGATTTGTCCAGATGTGTAATTATCCGTATATGTGTTACTGGGACAGAGTAAATGAAGATAGAAGTCAGAATAATATGAAAATTTCATTCTTGCCTAAAAAAATATATATATATATATTGTGATTATCTCTCTTGGAAATGATGCTGGAGTGGCTGTGAAACTCTTAAAATGAATAATAACATATTTTTACATCATCTCTGCAAAGGATTATTGTTATAAAGTGATGTAGAGAAAAATGAAAGAGGTTTCATAACAATATGGTCAGGCGAGGATTTTGAAAAACAGTGCATATGGAGCCAAAGGTCAAAAATATATGTGGTTGTTAAACAAAAGCCAACATGACTATAGTCTTAAAGGCACAGTTCACTGCTTGTGCTGTCGTGTCGAGGAGCTTTTCTGCTGTGCCCCAGCAGACCCAAAATTGGGTCCTATAAGGCTAAAGAGGTTAACTTAGCTTGGTAATTTAAACGTGCCCTGACGTCCTCTATTTTCATTTAGAAATGTTGAGAAATTTCACGTAACAACTCTGTTTTGACAATATGGATTTTTCTCAGGTCCACTTATTAAAATTCAGTCAGTCTGCCTCCATCCCAGGCGTGAGAACACAGGGGAATATCAGCTGGGGTTTGATTTTAAGTGGAGCTCCTTGAGACAAGGGATCTGTTTATGCCTGCCATCAAAAACTGAACATCTGTTCAATCCCTTTTATAGCCATCCAACCACAAAATGAGTGTTACACTGAGTATAATTATGTTGATTATTTAGTCCTTGAGAAGAAGCACTGTACAATTTAAGGGCAGAAGCAGATTTCCCCGTTTCTGGAAGAGTCAGCAACACTGTTCAGCTTTGTTTGAAAAATATTCCAGAGAAGAAAAATGTGCCGCTGCCAAAAAAAAATCTGATAGTTGTTTCAAATATGAAATCAATTCTACACTTATTGAGGCACATTGTTTATAAATATGGTCGTTTGCCTGAAAAACTACTATTTTCTTGGCTCTGGCCTCGGCAGCTCCCATGTTCCAGTGCTGGACAGACCCTTTCATTCATTCATTTTCTATACCGCTTATCCCTTTTGGGGTCGCGGGGGGGGCTGGAGCCTATCCCAGCTGGCAACGGGCGAGAGGCAGGGTTGCTGGACAGATCTATCGTTGAATTCATTACTTGCTGGTTTCATTAGGTGCACAGTCTCTGGAGGCACCAAGCCACGAGTTGTGTGCAGCTCAAAGTGCCAGGTTTAACAGCCTGGCATGTGCTGCTCCATGACGTTCGCTGCTGTGCTGCACTCTAATGACATCGCAGGTGTACACAGCTGGATCCCCCTTTTTATTCCACCCCCTAAGAAAAGGTCTAAAGAGCCTTCAAGCTCCTTGAGAAAGGTCAACAGTGTACGCACCGCCACCTCTGTGCTGATGGGCCCTGCAGTAGCACAGTCACGTCGAGAACTACAGTGTGATTTTCTTACAAAGGGGGACATCAATGCACCCTTCAAAGTAATGAGACCAATTGTGAAATTAATCATACTAAGTGCTTGTTTGGTTGGCTTCTTGTCTGAGATAAATGCATCTGCAGTCTACTTCTTCTTGTGTGCCAGAAATGTATGAATTATCCTGGTGTTGTCTTCTCAGCCCACATATAGGAAACTCATAATATGTCATATATGACATAAGAAAAATAGAATCACTTTCATTTTTGCCTCTCGTCTCCTGCTTATGCATCCAGAAACCATAGCATTTATAAAGTATAGAAATAATGACAAAAAAGCTTACAGCATTGTGACCGATCTCTCCCTGTACTGCTAAAGCAGTCATGGAGTTCTAGATATATTAACAGATATTGTGCTTGTTTTAAGTTGTAAAAGCAATTAAGTTGAAGGACTTTTTTCTCCATTTACTAGCTTCTTACCAGCATGCTAATGGTTGGTAGAGCCATAAAAATTACGTTTAAAATTGAACATTTTGTTGCCTTAGTTATATGATGAAGTCCTGAGGTGACCATAACTCTATATCTGTTTGATTCTGTGTTTATTCAAAGTAATATAAATGTACTCAGACTTTACCTGAGCGTACAGCTTTAGCATCAGTTGTTTCCTCATTTTCAAGGTGATACACAAATAGGTCTGATTCTTTCATGTCATGAAAAATACACAAAAATAACATAAATAGTTATTAATCAATTTAATTATTTTATCAATTTGTGATATATATCTGTGGACTTATATAATTTTAACGTTTATTGTCAAGCCAGCTGCTGTAATCAAACTTTCTGGGTTTTATGTCGGCTGTGAGCATGAAAATATGATCTGTTGTCCTCGGTGCCTCGCTTTTTAAGACACTGATGTTTGATTTTATGAAAAAA